>OY757022.1:93967097-94567097 GCA_963580285.1 Lucinisca nassula
GGTCACAGGAGCCAAAAACAGATTTTTTTCACCAAAAACTTAAAAATCTTCTTCTCTGAAACCACAAGGCCCAGGTCTTTGTTATTTGGTATGAAGCTTCATCTAGTGGACCCCTACCAAGATTGTTCAAATTATAGTGCTGGGGCCAAAAATGCCCCCGCACGGGGGCCCTTTGGTTTTACATAGGCTTATATAGGGAAAATCTTTAAAAATCTTCTTCTCTGAAACCACAAGGCCCAGGACTTTGATATTTGGTATGAAGCTTCATCTAGTTGACCCCTACCAAGATTGTTCAAATTTGAGTGCTGGGACGAAAAATGCCCCCGCCACGGGGCCCTTTGGTTTTACATTGGCTTATATAGGGAAAATCTTTAAAAATCTTCTTCTCTGAAACCACAAGGCCCAGGTCTTTGATATTTGGTATGAAGCTTCATCTAGTGGACCCCTACCAAGATTGTTCAAATTATAGTGCTGGGGCCAAAAATGCCCCCGCCCCAGGGCCCTTTGGTTTTACATAGGCTTATATAGGGAAAATCTTCAAAAATCTTCTACTCTGAAACCACAAGGCCCAGGACTTTGATATTTGGTATGAAGCTTCATCTAGTGGACCCCTACCAAGATTGTTCAAATTATAGTGCTGGGACAAAAAATGCCCCCGCCACGGGGCCCTTTGGTTTTACATTGGCTTATATAGGGAAAATCTTAAAAATCTTCTTCTCTGAAACCACAAGGCCCAGGTCTTTGATATTTGGTATGAAGCTTCATCTAGTTGACCCCTACCAAGATTGTTCAAATTACAGTGCTGGGGCCAAAAATGCCCCCGCCCCGGGGCCCTTTGGTTTTACATAGGCTTATATAGGGAAAATCTTAAAAAATCTTCTTCTCTGAAACCACAAGGCCCAGGTCTTTGATATTTGGTATGAAGCTTCATCTAGTGGACCCCTACCAAGATTGTTCAAATTTTAGTGCTGGGACAAAAAATGCCCCCGCCACGGGGCCCTTTGGTTTTACATGGGCTTATATAGGGAAAATCTTTAAAAATTTTCTTTTCTGAAACCACAAGGCCCAGGACTTTGATATTTGGTATGAAGCTTCATCTAGTGGACCCCTACCAAGATTGTTCAAATTTTAGTGCTGGGACAAAAATGCCCCCGCCACGGGGCCCTTTGCTTTTACATTGGCTTATATAGGGAAAATTTTTAAAAATCTTCTTCTCTGAAACCACAAGGCCCAGGTCTTATATATTTGGTATGAAGCTTCATCTAGTGGACCCCTACCAAGATTGTTCAAATTATAGTGCTGGGGCCAAAAATGCCCCCGCCACGGGGCCCTTTGGTTTTACATAGGCTTATATAGGGAAAATCTTTAAAAATTTTCTTCTCTAAAACCACAAGGCCCAGGACTTTGATATTTGGTATGAAGCTTCATCTAGTGGACCCCTACCAAGATTGTTCCAATTTTAGTGCTGGGGCCAAAAATGCCCCTGCCCCGGGGCCCTTTGGTTTTACATAGGCTTATATAGGGAAAATCTTTAAAAATCTTCTTCTCTGAAACCACAAGGCCCAGGACTTTGATATTTGGTATGAAGCTTCGTCTAGTGGACCCCTACCAAGATTGTTCAAATTATAGTGCTGGGACAAAAAATCCCCCCCTGCCATGGGGCCCTTTGGTTTTACATAGGCTTATATAGGGAAAATCTTTAAAAATCTTCTTCTCTGAAACCACAAGGCCCAGAACTTTGATATTTGGTATGAAGCTTCATCTAGTGGACCCCTACCAAGATTGTTCAAACTATAGTGCTGGGGCAAAAAATGCCCCTGTCCCGGGGCCCTTTGATTTTACATAGGCTTATATAGGCAAAATCTTTAAAAATCTTCTTCTCTGAAACCGCTAGGCCCAGGTCTTTGATATTTGATGTGTAGCTTCATCTAGTGGACCTTTGACAAGATTGTTCAAATTTTAGCCTTTGTTGATGTTTGGTATGAAGCTTCACCTTTAAGACCTCCCTCAACATTATGTACATTAAAGCCCTGGGGCCAATAATGGCCCTCTCTGGGGCCCACTTGTTACACTATGGATCAGGTGAGCGATCCAGGGCCATCATGGCCCTCTTGTTTTTTTTTTTTTTTCGTTCTTTTTTTTAGCTCACCTGAGCACGAAGTGCTCAAGGTGAGTTGATGTCCGTCGTCGGTCATCAATTTCTTTAAACGGCATCTCCTCCTGGGATAATGGCCCGATTTCAAAATTATTTTACAGAAATGTTCATTAGGTGACCCTTTTTCAAAATTGCTAAAATCAGTGGCCACTAGAGCTAAAAATAGAAAAAACCTTTATTTTTTTTCTTCGTAAAACACATAAACAAATCAACCCAACCCCCCCCCCACCCCTGTACATAATGCATACTTAGTTTTACATACATACCCTACCCACCCCACCCTACCCTAGCATACCCTACCCACAACCCCACCCCACCCCATCCCAAAACAACCCCAATCCACCCCCAACCCCACCCTATCCCACCACTCCCCACCTTACCCGACCTCAACCCATCCCACCCACCCACCCAAGCCCACCCCACCCCACAACCCCAGCACACCCTATCCCACCCCACACCCCACCCCACCACAAATTCCACCCCGTCCCACCCGACTCCTAACCCACCACACCCCACCCTAACCCACACCAGCACACCCCACCCTACCCCACCCATGCCACCACCATCCTAACCGTACTGAAAAAAAACCCCGTCCATAATGCCATTAGGCATTTTTCTTGTTTTAATATAAAAATAGGCCACACATGTTAATTATTGTTGCAAAATTTCATAAAAATTTGAAACAGGTAACAACTTGGTTTTGGACATTAATCAGACAAAATAGAAGTGGAGGCAATGATCAGGAATCTATACAATTAACCCACAGCTCCCATCAGGGACACCAAAGGGAAAGAACACAAACACGAAACAACAGACCCTAATGGAAACATCAATGGCGGAAAGCCAAAAGGACAGTTACTTTCCCACAAAATGGCCAATAGGCTATCCAAATTAAAATAATATAAGCGACACAAACACCCAAAGACAGACCATATTAAAAATAAACCACGACAGAAGAATCGCCTTGGAACGGTCAGCGGAAACGAATTCCACTGGGGGGGGGGGGGGGGGGGGTGTGCTTAAATCGATTTTCCGTGGCCACAATCCTCGCCCTTACTTCGGTCGCGATTAAGACAAATAATTTGTTCAGTGTTCATGAAGGCCTCCTAACTCATCAGTGCAACATCTCTGTGAAATCAAACAACCACAGAGATGAAACAATGGTGAGAACTTGACAGAAGAAACCACTGAAATGCTGAAGCAAAAGAAAACCAATTGTTAGACTCCGCTGGGCCTGAAATTGGGAAAATATTCAAAATATGCAAAAAAAACTTGATTAGGTTCTAACAAATGCTCTTAATGTATTTTGGCATATCTTGGGTTCATAAATAGCTATATAGCTCCACTCTAAGGAGCAAGTGGGATAGTAACAATGAGAATAAAAAGTTTATCAACAATAGGTAATTGCTAGACAAGACGGAAATATTTCATCTCACACCTGTAGCAAACAAGGATTAAAAAAAGAAAACTCGATAAAATCTGAAAGAAAACTGAGAAGATGTCCTAAAACACAAAACAATAGGAAAGCTTCAATACTAAATTGACTACCGATCTAAGTCTTCAAAGACAGTCACAATGTATTTAACAATTGCTTATATAAAAATAAGATGAATGTATAGAGAAATCAAAATATGTGTGAATTCTGAAAAAAATTAGGTAACCATTCATTTTGTTGGGTGTAAACATGTACTATTAAGAAAAGTGTTGGGCATATACATTTATCGCAGAAGATAGGCACTTGTCCAGAATTTTATCATTCTTGTTTGAAGGAGGCTCGAAATGATCATACTTGGGTAGAAGCAAAGCAGCCATAGATTAGGACAAGTAATGCATCACCCTGTCTGACATTCTGACTTAGTTAATTATAAATGACAAAGGCCAAATTTTTGCTAATGATTTTATAATCAATACACCTGGACCTCGTTAAGCACGATTCGTTATAGCACGAATTCGAATATAACATGGTTTTGGTTTGGACCCCATATTTTCCCCAACCAACATTTATAAATATTATCCAAGGATTCTGTCAGGTTTTAAGCACAACAACTTTATATTCCTCCCACTTTTGACTGCACTAATACGGTAGCTGTATAACTGTACTTTTTGATATTTATTGCAGGCCTCCAAACATGTCATATAAGCAGAGTTGAATATACAGTATATAAACTTGTTAAGCTTGACACGCATGATAAACATGAACTGCCATCGGCACAATCAAAAGTGTTTGCTTAGCAAGATAGAGAGATTAAAGAATTCAGTTACGCAATTGGAAAAAATATATATCACGCTCTGTTAAGGATCACTGCTCAGCAGAAATTTTAAACATCGATGCAGACGATGTGATCGGTCAACTGCAATAAAACTGATTTTCTAGAGCCGAATGTAAAAGAAAGTCAGATTTATTCCAGCTTAAAAGCAAATGATAAAACATATTCATGATCGATTTTCGTGGTAAAAAAAATCATTCAAGACTATGTGCACCATTAAAAATCGTTTCAAATGCCTAAAATATTAGGGGTAAGACATTCCAAGGGAAGCAATTCAAATTTCTTGTAAGCGTTGACCATTGTCCGGTTCCGAACCCTAACCCGGTAATTTTACCATTGAAATCTATTAACGGTACTGTAGTTTGGTACAGTCCAGAATCGGGGGCCGATTTAAAAGGCATTTGAAATCAATATATGTGTTACTTTTAAAACTCCAAAACCCAAATCATTAAAAAAAACAAAAAGAAATAATTAATCCTAATGCTTAACCCTTGTTCTGCTGAGCCCGGATATGCCTTAACTTTCAAACAATGAAGATCCAGATCAGATGGCTTCTGAAGAAGCCATCTGATCAGGATCTACATTGTTTGCCATTCAGATTGTGAAATTGTTGCAATAATTTGCATCAAATAATCTGATTGGTTGATAATCGGTAGTGGGTGTGGCATATATATTTTGGGGGGGGGGGGAGGGGTTTACGGCCCTTTCAAGATTATTTCACTCATATCGAGCCGATCGTTAATCAGAGGTGGGCGAAAACCGGAGTACCTGGAGAAAAACCACCTGACCTTCCATTGCACAACTTGGCGTCTCACACGTGGCCAGAGCGAGGCTCGAACTTACTGCGGGTGTGGCATATATGAATATTCAGCAGGACAAGGGTTAATGTAGTAGAGCCACATCATAAGAAACCCTATTTTTGCAGTCTGTGCAGTCTGATGAGCACCTTACTGTTCACTGCTTGTATAGTACATTACCTCTTGTTTCTATGTCATAAATATCAAGACTTCCGCTAGACTGTATAGCTGAGCAGGCCAGTTTATGTCTTTCCCGGGTCCACGGCCCCGCCAATTGGGGCTTGGAAGAAATAGATGGGCTGCATGATGCTTCCACATAGAGCTGAAACCTGCCGCACACCAGTACTAGTAAACCGCTTAGAGGATCTTAGCCTGCCAAGGCAAAGCGGTGCGAGTCGGGCCGTCCATGTTTATAAATGCTTTTGGTTTCATTGGGCGACAGGACTTGAGATGTCATTTCATTTCTGGAAGCAACATCTCCAAAATGTAGTAGTGGTGACATCATAGCCCTAGCTAAGAGGGGGATATCAACACATTATTTTTCTTATTTCTGCACGAAAATGTATGTTGTGGGTACTCATTAGAAGTGCCTTGGCAAGGCGCTTCTAATGAGTACCCGCAACATATGTTTTCATGCAGAAAGAAAAATATCAGTACTTTTCGGATGAAAAAAGCTTTGTAATGACATGTCTGGCAGGGTCCCTTATTTTCATTTCTGATTTATTTACAGCCAAGAGACAGAGATTTTAGAGATTTCAGACGTAAGTAATACTCAGTTACATTCTATCTATAACAAGATTTCTGATTTTCTGCACAAAAATAACAATAATATTTGTCATCCACTTAATCTGAATTGGAATAGCCTTGGCACATTTTTCATGGTTCACAAAACTGGGGTTTTGGTGTAAGCTGCTGGCCTTATAAAGCAGGAGTCATAGGCTGGATTCTGGGTTTCTCCAGACTTTTGGATGAGTCTTAAAACTGAGGTGCTGTCTCCATAGCTGTTGTTACAAAGGAAAACACAAATACAAAACTTAACCCTTTTTGTGCCAAATGGAATCTGCCGCCTTATATAAACCAGGAGTCCATTTCAAAATTTAGGGGTGTCAAGTTGTGTTTTCTTTAAAATTTATTTGGGAAATGGCCTAACATTTTGCAAACAGTGTAGATCCTGATCAAGCACCGCATTCTGTGGCGTCTGATCTGTGCCTGCACTGTTTGGCAGGGTACCCGTTTTGGGGTTTCTGGTACCAAATGGGTTAAGAAACCAGGTTTCAAGAGTAGAAGGCAGTTAAGCCTCCTGTCACCAAATAAATAGAAAGGCTGCATTACATCTGATAATGGTTCAAAAGAATTCAGTAAATCTATCTGGCCTTACCTTCTATTCTATGATATGATTCTTCAATAAGGCCAAAAAAAATGTCTTGTTTCTGGAAACCCTACCAAGCCTACTTTTTGGGGGGCCTACCCGAACTTTTTTTAGAGACCTCTGAGAAGTTTTCTTTGATTTTAAGGGTGTTTTTCAAAGAATTTATGTTTTTGCCATACAAAAAAGTTTTCAAAAAAAAAAAGATTGCCTACCTACCTACCAAGAAAATTATTTTGATGTTTCCGGAAACAAGACATTCATTTTTTTTTGCCTAATAGTAAAAAAACAAATTGTCACCAATTTTATGGTGTTACATTTAAGTACTATTTTCCATCAAGGAAAAGTAGTAGACAGTGACGTCACCAGACATTTTTGTTATGAACAGTGCAAAGCTTACAGGTCTAATGGTAAAATAACTAAAATGCTCAGCTATGTCGCTGCCATCTAATTGTCAGCTGTTATGCATAAGAATTTATTTTTCTGATTCCCACTTGCACCCCACTGTGACCTAATAGTGTTATAAATATCTTGTTAATCTTCTTATAGAAGATTCTAGAAAACTGAGTCACAGATTAATTTCATTTTTGTAAACAACATGTTTACAAGGAAAAGTACTTCAGAACCTTCCAGAAAGTTCTGGGTTGCATTATTTTTAGAAAATTACCTCATCTTATTCCACAGCCCTCTGGAATGTTCTAGAGAAATCTTAGGGTCTATAAAAGAGCTTGATTTTTCTCATTGAGTCAGACTTTGGAGTTTGATGTTTGGGCATTTAAGACAAGTTATTTCTAAATTCTGTGTTGGATTGTTAAAGGATATTACTTTTCATTTTGGACTGTGAATTCTGTGGGATCAAGGAAAATAGATTCATTCAGGATATTTCATAACAGAGCTAAGTACATTTAATTTTCTTACTTCTACAGGTTAAAGTTAACTTGTAAATAAATTTTGTTAAAATTTTCCAAAAGGCTTGTTTGCTTTTTTCTTTCTGCTACGCCTGGCTCGTAACAGAAATTGGGGGCTCGTCCGGGATAAAACCATTTTAAGCATTTTAAAACCGACATTTCATGTGACGCAGGTAATTGTCATTTCTTATCAAATAGACTTTGCAGTTGCTTCACAGGATTGGTATTTCCCTATAGGCATATAGGGGATTGTCATTTCATGTGAACTGTTATTTCAGGTGAAATAGTACTTGTCATTTCATGTGAAATTCTCGTTGGGCTTGTCATTTCAAAAAAAAAAAAACTTTGTCAAATTAACCTCAATCTGTATTTCCATAAATACTTTATAAAACAAACAAAAAGCAAACATGTCGTTTGATTTGAGAAGCTTTTTGGCTCAGCCTACTCAGGAGTTGTTTAATCTGGCCAAAAGGACAGATTTGCTAGAAATTGCTTCCCATTATGGGGTCACTGCTGTCAAAACAAGCATGAAGAAGCATGAAATTAAGAATATTTTGGTGCAGTTTTTTGTTGATGAAGAACTTTTCGATCCATCTGCTTTGTCTCTCATTATGGTTTCACATACTGAATTACAAATGAGACAAATTGAAATAGGAAGGCAAATTGAATTAGAGAAGTTCAGATTAGAAATGGAAGAAAGAGAGAAGGAAAAAGAAAGAGAAATGCAGAGACAAATGCAGATGGAAAGATTAGAAATAGAAGAACGAATTCGAAAAGAAAAATTAGAACAGGAAGAAAAACAAAGAGAAATGGAGGAACGCATTCAGAAAGAAAAATTAGAAAAAGAAGAACGGCTGGAGTTGGAAAAGGAAAAAATGAGATATAGTATTGAAGAAAAAGAAAGAGAAAGGCAGTTTCAATTAAGATTGAAGGAAATGGAACTCCAGGGTCAAGATAGGGTGAAACATACCCCTGTTTTTGACTCTGGTAGTTACTTTGATGCCACAAAGCACATCAGATTAGTTCCTCCATTTCAGGAAAAAGAGGTAGATAAGTATTTTTTGCATTTTGAAAAAGTTGCAGAAAATTTAAAATGGCCAAAAGAGCATTGGACCTTACTTTTGCAAAGCGTTGTTGTCGGAAAGGCTCGAGACATTTACACTCAGCTGACTGTCGAGCAAAGCTCAGACTATGATCTGGTCAAGGAGCTTATTCTTAAGGCATATGAGTTGGTCCCTGAGGCTTACAGGCAGAAATTTAGGAATTGCAAAAAAGAAATTTCCCAGACCCATGTAGAATTTGCTCGAACCAAAGAACAGCTATTTGATAGGTGGTGTTCTTCTAAAAAAGTAGGCTCTGATCATGACAAACTTAGACAACTTGTCCTTGTTGAAGAGTTCAAACGGTGCATAAATTCAGACATTAAATCTTTTCTCGATGAGAGACAGGTTGAAACTTTGGAGGAAGCTTCTCGTTTGGCAGATGATTATGCTTTGACTCATAAAGTCTCATTTGTGAACAGGCCTTATCCTCGAAAACCTTATAATCCACAGACAGGTCCAAGATTCTATCCCAGTAATCCTTCTGGTAGTTATAGCCATACATCTAGTACTATGCCCAAACTTTCTGGTGAAAATAAAAGCCAGAATCCTTCCAAACCTTCTGGTGAAAACAGAAGCCCAAATTTTCCCAAACCTTCTGGTGAAAACAAAGACCAGAATCCTTTATCTCAATCTCAAGTAGTTTGTTATTATTGTAAAAATACAGGTCATTTGATCTCTGAGTGTTTAAAATTAAAGCGAAGGAAAGAAAGAGAAAGACAAGAGGAACTTAAGCCTACAGGCTTGACTTCTATAAGGCCAAAACCACAGTCTTGTGTAAGGGAGGAAACTCTTTCTGATACCAAATTATCTGAGACTGATACAGTTATGGAGTGTTATGAACCATTCTTATCAGATGGTTTTGTGTCACTAAATGGTGACAGTTATGCCCATCCTACCCCTATTAAAATCTTACGAGATACCGGAGCTTCTCAATCTCTTATTCTAGCAGATACTCTGCCTTTTTCTGAGAAGACTTCTTTGGGCCAAAGTGTCCTTATTCAGGGTGTGGAATGTGGATTTGTTAATGTTCCGCTTCATAACGTTTATTTGTCATCAGACTTGGTATCCGGTTCAGTGGCTGTTGGTATTAGACCTTCTTTACCTTTTGAAGGTGTTCATTTGTTGCTAGGCAATGACTTAGCTGGAGATAAGGTGGTGGTAAACCCACTTTTGACTTCTAATCCTTGCACTGATCAGCCACCTGATCCCATTGAGCAGGAAATTCCTGATCTTTATCCATCTTGTGCAGTCACAAGGGCGATGGCACGTAAGGCCAAGCAAACTGATGGGAAACAGGATTTTGATTTAACTGATACCTTTTTGGGTCAGTCTTTTAATGACGAGATAACAAGGTCTCTGTCTTCAAGCCTGCCTGATAGGCAGACAGATTTTCATGAGAATAACTCATCTTTAGATCTAGGCCATGACATAAGGTCTGGGTCTCAACTAGCTATAGAACAGCATAAGGATCCTGAAATTTCGCCTTTATTTGAAAGGGCCTTAGATGAGCAGGAAGTATCTCAGGTCCCAGTCTGTTATTATGTCAAAAATGACATTCTTATGAGAAAATGGCGTCCACCAGATGTCTCAGCAGAAGAAGAGTGGACTGTCAACCACCAGATAGTGGTTCCACGGGTTTACCATTCCCAAATATTAAACTTGGCACATGAAACTCCCATGTCAGGACATTTAGGTGTAAATAAAACCTATCACAAGATTCTTAATCATTTTTACTGGCCTGGGTTAAAATCAGATGTTTCTCAGCATTGTAGGTCCTGCCATACATGCCAAATGGTAGGAAAACCCAATCAGACTATACCTAAGGCTCATTTGCAGCCTATACCTGCTTTTGATGAACCTTTCAGTCGAATAATTATAGACTGTGTGGGTCCCTTGCCCAGAACTAAGTCCGGCTGTGAATATCTTTTGACCATTATGTGTGCTTCCACACGTTTTCCTGAAGCCATTCCTTTAAGAAATATCAAAACTAAGACAATCGTCAAGGCCTTAGTGAAGTTTTTCACATTTGTTGGGCTTCCTAAATCTATTCAGTCCGACCAAGGCTCAAATTTTATGTCTGGAATATTTCAACAAGTAATGCATGAACTTGGCATTGTACAGTATAAGTCATCAGCCTATCATCCTGAAAGTCAAGGCGCCCTTGAAAGATTCCATCAAAAATTGAAAAACATGATAAGATCATATTGCTTTGACACAGAGAAGGATTGGGATGAAGGCATCCATCTCCTTTTATTTGCTGTTAGAGAATCTGTGCAAGAATCTCTTGGCTTCAGTCCATTTGAATTAGTATTTGGCCATACTGTTCGTGGTCCTTTGAAACTTCTCAAAGAGAAATTTCTCTCCAATGATGACACCTCCCTGAATTTACTTCAGTATGTGTCTGATTTCAAAACTAGACTTTCAAAAGCTTGTGAGGCTGCTCGGACCAATCTTCAGTCAGCCCAAAGGAAAATGAAACAGCTATATGACATAGGGACAAAAGAAAGGAATTTTAAACCAGGTGATAAGGTACTAGCTCTTTTGCCTATTCCAGGAAAATCGTTGCAGGCCAGGTATTATGGTCCATACACTGTAGACAAAAAGATCAGTGACGTAAATTACATAATAAACACTCCTGGGAGGCGCAAGCTAAAGCAGCTATGTCATATTAACATGCTTAAGGAATACATAGATAGGGACAATACATCTTTAACATCAGTCAATCTAGTTAGCTCTGTTCCACTTAATTCATGTGACAATGACTGTGAGGATATTAATTCAGTGAAGTCGGATCCCACATCATCAAAACTTCAGAATTCTGACATTCTACGGAATCTTGACCAGAAACTGTCACATCTAGAGCCAAATCAGCGGAATGAACTGAAACAGCTGATTTTTGAATATGAACAATTATTTCCTGACATTCCAACACGGACAGACAAAATATTTCACGATGTGGACATAAATGGGTCTAAACCTGTAAAACAACACCCATACAGGATGAATCCTGTGAAACAAAAATATCTTAAAGAAGTTGTTCAGTATCTATTAGACAATGACTTTATTGAACCAAGTCAAAGTGAGTGGAGTTCTCCTTGTATTCTTGTACCAAAACCTGATGGGACATATCGTATGTGTACAGATTTTAGGAAAGTTAATTCCTAAAGTAAAACAGATAGCTTTCCTATTCCAAGAATGGATGACTGCATTGATAACATCGGGAATGCCAAATACATAACGAAATTCGACCTTCTGAAAGGATTTTGGCAAATTCCACTCACAGATAGAGCAAAGGAGGTTTTGGCATTCACAACACCAGACGGATTATTTAACTATAAAGTCATGCCATTTGGAACGAAAAACTCTCCGGCAACATTTCAGCGCTTAATAAACATGGTAATTGCGGGGCTGGAAGGCTGCAGTGCTTATATCGATGATGCTATCATATACAACGACCAGTGGAATCAACATCTTGGGACTATTCGAGCATTCTTGATAGACTGAGTAATGCCAAATTGACAATCAATCTTGCTAAAAGTGAATTCTGCCATGCAAGTTTGACATTTCTAGGTCATGTTGTAGGTCAAGGTCATGTGAAACCCATTGATGCTAAAGTTGAGGCTATCTCAAATTTTCCCGTACCCACGTGCAAAAGACAGCTGATGCGATTTCTTGGTATGGCTGGTTATTACAGAAAGTTCTGTAATAATTTCTCTGTCATTGCTGAGCCTTTGACAAATTTGCTCAGCAAAAGAACAAAATTCCATTGGAATGCAATATGCCAAAATGCTTTTGATAAACTTAAAGCTATACTCAAGAGTGAACCAGTTCTCTTAGCACCAAACTTTGAAAAGGAGTTTAAGCTAGCTGTAGATGCTAGTGACGTAGGTGCAGGTAGTGTTTTGTTGCAGGAAGATGAAAATGGTGTGGATCATCCAGTTTGCTACTTTTCCAAAAAGTTTAATAAGCATCAGAGAAATTACTCTACCATAGAGAAAGAGTGCTTGTCTCTGATTCTTGCTCTGCAACATTTCGAAGTTTATCTTACCCCTACTACTGCACCGATTGTTGTTTTCAGTGATCACAATCCACTGACTTTCATACATAAAATGAAAAACAAAAATCAATGGTTGCTCAGGTGGAGTCTTATGCTACAAGAGTATAATTTAGACATAAGACATATCAGAGGGAGAGATAACATTATCCCTGATGCCCTTTCAAGAGCTTGAGCAGTGTCGGGAGTTGTGTTTTTCTTTCCTAATAAAGTGGATTGTAGATACATGTAATTTTATATGCTATGCTCAATATTTTATTATTCTTAAAGCAAAAGAAAGCTTTATTACATAAATCTTTCTTTTCCTCGAAGAGGGGGAGTGTTATGCATAAGAATTTATTTTTCTGATTCCCACTTGCACCCCACTGTGACCTAATAGTGTTATAAATATCTTGTTAATCTTCTTATAGAAGATTCTAGAAAACTGAGTCACAGATTAATTTCATTTTTGTAAACAACATGTTTACAAGGAAAAGTACTTCAGAACCTTCCAGAAAGTTCTGGGTTGCATTATTTTTAGAAAATTACCTCATCTTATTCCACAGCCCTCTGGAATGTTCTAGAGAAATCTTAGGGTCTATAAAAGAGCTTGATTTTTCTCATTGAGTCAGACTTTGGAGTTTGATGTTTGGGCATTTAAGAAAAGTTATTTCTAAATTCTGTGTTGGATTGTTAAAGGATATTACTTTTCATTTTGGACTGTGAATTCTGTGGGATCAAGGAAAATAGATTCATTCAGGATATTTCATAACAGAGCTAAGTACATTTAATTTTCTTACTTCTACAGGTTAAAGTTAACTTGTAAATAAATTTTGTTAAAATTTTCCAAAAGGCTTGTTTGCTTTTTTCTTTCTGCTACGCCTGGCTCGTAACACAGCAGACTGTATTTTTGGAAAATTTGTATGCTTTCAAAAATGTGGGTTGCAGGCAACTTATAATGAGAAAAAAATGCTTCGAAAAAGAGCTGATTATTTCTGTTAGGCATAGATTATCTTTGGTCCCCAGCTGCTGCATATAAGGACTAAATACATCTTAGGTGGTCTCCAGCTGCTTCTTAAGAAGTAAATACATCTTAGATGGTCTCCAGCTGCTTCTTAAGGAGTAAATACATCTTAGATGGTCACGAGTAAAATACATCTTAGATGGTCTCCAGCTGCTTCTTAAGGAGTAAATACATCTTAGATGGTCTCCAGCTGCTTCTTAAGGAGTAAATACATCTTAGATGGTCTCCAGCTGCTTCTTAAGGAGTAAATACATCTTAGCTGGTCTCCAGCTGCTTCTTAAGGAGTAAATACATCTTAGATGGTCTCCAGCTGCTTAAGGAGTAAATATCTGATTTCAGGCCTCATATTTTACAGGAGTTTGCAGAATTCCAGGCATTTAGAGCTTGATTATAGCCTCACTTTGAAAAAGTGGTGCCTATATTGGATTTGCCTTTATTTATCATAATTATGTTATTCATCATAACTCAAAAAACGTTTGAGGTATTTTCATGAAACTTCACACAAATGTAAAGCACTATGAGACGATAACTGTCGCCTCATGTGGATGTGAACTTCAATAATTTAATAATTGTATTATTGCAGATAATCGACGAGACCGTCATGATTCCATGGGTAAGAGGGAGGAAGAACCAGAATGGTTCAGTTCGGGACCAATCAGCAAAAGCGACACAATAGAACTACGTGGGTTTGACAAGATCGGCTCCCGAGATCGGAAGGACAGTGAGCTAGAAAGAAAAGAAGAAGAGAAACATGAAGAAGTATTTGAAGAAGAAGAAAGTCACGAAGAGGAGAAAGAGAACAATAAAGATGGTAAGAACAACATTACTTATACAGTGAAATTCCGCTATTAAGACCACCTAAAATTAAGACTAATTCTGGTTTAAAAAGTTTATTTAGAAGGGTGCTGTTTTTCTTTCTTCACATTTTCTGCATAAAATGTCCTCTGGTCAGGTACCACCTTCGGGACTGTTCTTAAAGACCACTTTTGAACAGTCCCAAAGGTGGTCTTAATATAGGAATTTAACTGTATTAGTAAAACATTACTTTACGGGCCTTGTGGCTCTGTCTGATGTGTGTCTGGTGGTGATCAGATGGTTCAGTCCCGCTCCCTGGGTTGTACATTCTTTCATGGAGATTGATCATATCATATATTTTACAGGCAGTTGTTCATTACTGACAAAAGAGTGTGTACTGTACTAGTTAATATTTAGCTGGAGTGTGAGTGAGTGTGTTTGAGTTATACGTCCCACCAACAGCTAAGGTCATATGAAGACGGGACCTCGATTTAAAGACTCATACGAAAGTCTGGAGAAACCCGGGATCGAACACACAACCCCTGGTTTATGAGGCGAGTAGCTTATCCACTACACCACCTAGGCTTCTAAATATATAGATGGAAAAATGTGGTTGAGTAACAGGCCGGCTCAAGACCTAAATATTGTTGACTGGGCTGTTAATCTGCAAAACAAACAAAAAGTAAATGATCCTTATGTGAAGTATAAATCAAGCTGGATAGTATGCAAACCTGCCATAGGGGCCTGGATAGAGCAGGGGTATATCCCTTGCTTGTCACGGCACGCTGTTATTTAACTTAGTAACAGCAGAACAAGGTCATTGTTGTAATAATGTCGCCGACATCCATTCATATTATAGAAAAGCTTGGTTGATTTTGATGTCACTGAAGGGGAATGGGAACACCTTCAGGGGAGGCAATTCATTGAGAAGTATTTTCATCTCCCATGTCAATAGGGGTCAACTCTTGAAGGAAAGAATTTGCTCCTGGGGAGCAAATTCTTTCCTTTAAGAGAAGACCCCTTTTCAGTGGGACAGGGCTTATAGAAAAGCGAACAGGAAGTCCCGAAAGTTGTCTCCCTTTAAGAAATGGCGGAAAATCTGTCAGGTGTTCCCATTCCCCTTAATGGTTATGTGATGTCACAGGACTGTATTCATTGAAGTATGAATAACATTCCAGCTCAATAATTTACCCTTTTTGTACCAAATGGAATATAAGAATCTTATATGGGTGTGAGGGGTGGATGGAAAAATCCGTTCCGAGGGACACTGTCCGGCATCACGAGGCTTGCCGAGTAAAGCCTCGTGATGCCGGACAGTGATCCCGAGAGAAAGGATTTTTCCATCCACCCCTCACACCCATATTGGATTCTTTTTCTTGCATACCTTCCATGTCTTGAAGCGGATTTTTAACGCTGCAGTCACTTCAGTTACCTCCCTTCCGCTGATTCAAGAAGGGCAGTTGTCAGTTTCTGGCGAAAGAATGTACACTGTACTGGTTAACTGCTTACGTATAAGCCTGCCCAGGAAAGTGTTGATAGGTAAACTGACCGGCTCAAAAATGACCTAAATAGTGTTGACTGGGCCGTAAAACTCCAATACAAACAAACAAACAAACAAACAAACACTTCGGTTACCATCATCGGCCATATTGTGTTGACACTGCAGGAATGTTTAGTGACGTTGCTGTGACGTCCTCCTTACCGACGGCGCATACGAGGTTGTAGTCAACCAGTGCATTTATCAAACACGCCATTATACACTGTAGAGTCGTTATAACGCTGATGCTTATAACGCGGAAATCGTTATAACGCTGTTGGTCTGTGGCTCCCGTTTTTTTTTTTACGTTTTTCCCAGTTTTGAAAGTTTGGTTGAAAATTTGCCCTTTTTTTGCGGAACTCGGCAGTCAAAACATCGTCGGCCATGATACGACGTGTATACTCGCCGATTTACTCAAGCTGTCAACACTTATCAAACTGTGAATATTCGCCTGAGGCATTAAAAATAAGCTGGACAAGGTGTGAAATTAAATTGACACCTGTATATGCTAAACATTTTTCCCGCCAAAACAGAGAACGCAGACGCTGTTTTCACATGTGCGTCTGCATGCGGTAAATCCGTGGAGCCGTTTGTTGGGGGGGAAATCGTTATAACGCTGTTGGTCTGTCGCTCCATTTTTTTGCTTTTGTCCACCAGTTTTGAAAATGGTCAGTTTTTTTTTCCCCATTTTTCCGCCGAACTCGGCAGTTAAAATACCATCAGCTAAGGCAATACCTGTATTCTCGCTTATTTACTCAAGTTGTCAACACTATCAAACTGTGAATACTCGCCTATGGCTTATTGATAAGACGGTTATTAACTGTGTGGTAAGGTGTGAAAACTAGGTAATCAAGGTATTTGTACCTGTTTGTCTCAATTAATCCCTTTGTAATTGTCTCTTGCACACACTAAATATTTTTCCCGCCAAAACAGAGCATAGCAGACGTTTTTTTGTTTTTTTTTGATATTTATTTATTATTCACTAGATAAAAACAAAGAAACGGAAATCAAGCAAGGTACAACAATAAACATTCATAATCCCCATGTTAAACTTGGTTTGCTTACATTAATAGCCCCTCTTTCAAGCTAACCTTTCGGAATTGTCAAGTTGCATTTTACTTCACTGTTTAGTGATACCTTCTTGAGACCGGAGGAGGTAAATAAATATGGCGGCCAATGATACAGAAACGAAAGTACAGTAATAAATAAATTCAGCAATGGTTTGAATGAAAAGCTAAATGACCACTAGAAGTATAGAATCAGATTATTATTTAATCTAGTAACTATATAATTTATAAAATACATGCAGTATGTAATATTCATAATAAACTGGCAGAAACAGCCATGCATGCAGAAAAAGTGGGTGGGGTAACAATATAACGCTATATTTTCGGGATCAATATAGCGCTGGATCACATATAACGCGGTCGACGTCGATGGATCCCGATGACAGCGTTATAACGACGCTACAGTGTATTCGATTTTGGGTTGGAACACCTGGCTCAGAACATAAATTTCTATCTCAGGGTAACATCACAGATTTCCTTGTCTGGTGTGCAAGAATCTTCCATCTTACATATAGCGGGAGTTCATTTCAAAATTTAGGGGTGTCGGGTTGTTCTTTCATCAAAACCTATTTCGAAATTGGCTGAAAATTTTGCAAACAGTGTAGGCCCTGATCAGACGCCGCATTCTGAATTTAGAATTTTGTTCATATAATAACACAAAAACCGCTTTCATTATCCAAATTCAGTAAAATGCGCAAAAGTGGGAGTATAGCAGTCAGATCCTCTAACAGTTCTAGTCTCAGCTAAAATTGGCTTACTTGCCATATTAAATGATCAAAGTGTTAAATTTGTTAACCAACAACATTGTTAGTTTTGAACATCTGGCCCATAATGCATTGAATTGATAGATAAGGCTACATTTTTGGCTTCCACAAAAGGAGACTACTTCCAAAAAGAGGAATTGGTTTCTCTGGTACACCCTTATCCTGCTGAACACAACATCTTCTGCCTTTGCAAACATTGTAGATCCAGATCAGATGGCTTCTGGCTTCTAAAGAAGCCCTCTAATGAGGATCTACACTGTTTGTTATGCAGTTTGTTAGTTGAACAAATACATTGTGTTCAGTATTTTGATTAATTGATAGTCAGCAATGGGTGTGGCTAGATTAATTTAGGATAAGAGTTAATAACATCATGAAAGAGACCGGCCCCGATAGCTCAGTTGGTAGAGTGTCCGCTCCGAGGAACGGGAGGTCACGCGTTCGGACACCGTCGTGGTATGACTGGAAAAATTGTTGAAAGCGACGTTAAACCCGAATTCACACACACATCATGAAAGAGCAGCTTCCGTTTCAGTTGTATTCCTTTCCAGTTATATGTGATACATCTTATCCCAAACATTTAAAGGTAACCTGTACACCTAAGTTATAAGTCTTTATTTAAGGGGAATGGGAACACCTGGCTGATTTTTCTGCCATTTTACAAAGGGAGATAACATTTGGAACTTCCTGTACACTTTTCTAGAAGCTATGGAAAAAGGGGTCAACTCTTAAAGGAAAGAATTTGCTCAACAGGAGCAAATTCTATCCTTTAAGAGTTGACTCCTATTGACATGGGAGACAAAAATACTTTTGCAAGGGTTTCCTCCCCTGAAGGTGGTCCCATTCCCCTTAAGCTGGTTTTGCTAGTGGATTTTCACGTTTGTTTACTTTTTCAGCCATCAATATAGTGGACAGAAATGGAAGTTTGGAAACAAATGAATCAAGCTCTCCCGAGACCAACCAGTCAGACCTTGATATGAAACCTGCAAAGACACCCCCAATCAACACTCTCTTTGACTTCAATGAATTCTTCAAGATAGATAACATTCCAGGTCTCACGGTATGCCACAATCTTTTTATATACTAGAGCTGTAATCTAAATTAAATAAACATTCTGTCCCTTCCCCTGATTCAAGAAGGGCAGCTGTCAGTTTCTGGCATAAGCATGAGCACTGTACTGATTAACCGCTAATGTTTATAGGTAAACTGACTGGCTCAATATCACCTAAGTAGTATTGACTGGGCCATTAAATTCACAACAATCCATAGCTACAGATAAAGGAGGATAATTAGGGGATTTTGTCCCTGGTACATGTTAGGATTGACTCAAAAAGGCATATTCTAACATGTATCCACAAATATTTAAGCTTGTCAATCAAAAATGTGTTCTGATGTGTACCCCACAAAGGCTTAGATCAGCCTATGCATCCACAGTCTGTTCAAAGTCTTTGCTATGTGCTATATTCATGTTTGTTGGAAACCCTTAACAGGGTACCTTGGCAAATAGTGAAGACCCAGATGAGACTGAGGCGTCTGATCAGAACCTGCACTATTTGCTATCAGAATTTTCCATCTAAAATAGAATAAGAACAAAAAAATAGGCCTGACACCCTTTTTTTATGACAAATGAACGTGTCCAACATATAGCAATGGAAGATTCTACTAGTATACAATGGGTTAAAAGTGTGTGCATTTTCATCTAAAAGGAATGAAGTATCAACAGGGGAGGCAACTCTTCCAAAAATATTTTCTCCATCATCATTAAGGGTCTCGTAAAGGAAAGAAAGGAGCAAAAGTCTTAGACCCATTCTGCAGTGGGGTTCAGTTTGGGCAGCAGTGGCTTGGGATGTCATTTCATCTCAATGTCGGGCAAAAGTCACTCATATTTGGAAGCAGTCTCCAAAATGACCTAGTGTTGATGGGGACATAAAACTTCAGTAAAAAAAAAAAAAAACAAAAAAAAACGAAAGAAGAAAGTCCCAGTTGTGTCCATACTATAAATATGGCTGAAAATATGCCAAGTGAATCCATTCCTCTCAAAAAACTAGATGCAGGGCCAAGGCCCAGAGGTTTACAGAACATGAGACAGCAACGACAAAACAAACAATAAGACCTGTGCAACCAGCAGCAGACTCCAGTCAGCCTGTGCATGTGTGCAGTCTGATCAGTCTTCACTGATTTCACAAATCTTTCACAGCTTCCAGAACATACAAAGAGAGGTGTGAAAAGTTACAATATTGTGTGGATGTGCTGGCTAATCTGAGTCTTTGCTGGTCAGACAGGTGTTCTTGTAGGTATTGCCGTGTGCTAGCCTATATGATAAGTTACAATAAAAATTCTAAAAATTTGGAAAACCTGGAGGGAGTTTATAGTTCTCGTAAAATTTTAAATTTGTTTCACAATCCAGTAAGGAGCCCAAAAAGTGCAGACAGAATGGCAAACAGCATAGACCCTGTTCAGACTGCTCCTTCAGGAATGGCAAACAGCATAGACCCTGTTCAGACTGCTCCTTCAGGTATTGGCCCCCGCCCATAGGGGCTTGAAGAAATATATGGGCTGCATGATGCTTCCACGCAGAGCTGAATCCAGCCCGCACTAGTACTGGTAAACCGCTTAGAGAATCTAAGCCTGTCCAGGAACCGCGGTGCGAGGCGGACCGTCCATGCTGATAAACCCTATTGGTTTCATTGGGCGACAGGGCTTGAGATGTCATTTCATCTCAATGTCGGGTAAAAGTCCCACAAAATTGGAAGCAACGTCTCCAGAATGACCTTTACAGTGTTGACGGGGACGTTAAACCTCAAATCAAACAAACAAACAAAGACTGCTCCTTCAGGAGCAGTCTGATTTGGGTCAGCACTGTTTGCTTAGGCATACCTGTCCCAACACTTAGGATCATTACAGTAAGTGTTCGTTCAACGTAGTGAAAACAGCAAAAAGAACTAATAAGATGTTCATATGTTATGTTCACAGGATGACCCCATCTTAGACACAGAAATGAACACTAACATTGGAGGGAGTAGATTATACCAGCTGTTCCATGTTGGAAGCCACGGTGGAAGTCAGGAACACAGTAGAAGATCCTCAATTAATGATGAGTTTGGCTATCTAAATGGTAAGAAATGAACCTAGTTAAATAAAAATATCTTTAAACAGATATGTAGAAGCCTGTGGGTGTAGTGGTTATGCTATTTGCATTGTAAACCAGGGGTCGCAGGATCGATCCCGGGCTTGTCCAGACTTTTGGATGAGTCTTTTAACCGAGGTCCCGTCTCCGTATGACCTTAGCAGTTGGTGGGACATAAAACTCAAACACTCACTTAAACAGAAAGCTTTAATAAGGGAACTGGATAAATCTGACATATTTTTACTATGAATTGGGGTTTAAAGTCCCTTTCAACACTATTTAGGTCATTTTGGAGTCTTTGCTACCAATTTTGTGGGACACTTATCCCACAAAATTGGATTAGCCCCCGCCCATCGGGGCTTGAAGAAATAGATGGGCTGCATGATGCTTCAGCGCAGAGCTGAAACCGACCTGCACATGAGTACTGGTAAACTGCTTAGAGGAACTAAGCCTGCCCAGGCAATGCGGTCCATGCTTATAAACCCTGGTTTCATTGGGCGGCAGGGCTTGAGAAGTCATTTCAGCTCGGTGTCAGGTAAAAATCCCACTAATTGGAAGCAAAATCTCCAAAATGACCTTTTCAGTGTTAACGGGGAAGTTAAACTTCAAATCAAACAAACAAACGCAAAATTGGAAGCAGTGTCTCCGAAATGACCTTGTGAAGACAGGGACGTTATAGCTCAGTTCAGGCAAAAATTTAATAGATTCTACCAAGTAGCCACAATACAGATGTTGGTAAATGATGGTTTATCTCATTTCTCTTCAGAGAAGCCTCCATGGTGTAGTGGTTACGCTACTCGCCTTGTAAACCAGGGATCGCAGGATCGATCCTGGGCTTCTCCAGACTTTCGGATGAGTCTTTTAACTGAGGTCCCATCTATGTATGACCTTAGCTGTTGGTGGGATGTAAAACTCAAAACACTCGCTCACTCATTTCTCTTAAGAAACTTACCATAATGATCCTAAGTATTGGGCCAGACAGGCCGATTCAGATCAGACTGATCCTGAAGGAGCAGTCTGATCAAGGTCTACACTGTTTGCCAATCTATTTAAACTCCTTGCTGAATCGTCAAAAAAAATTGTTAACATCACGTGAACAAGTCTGTGAAATGAACATCCCCTTAAACCCCACTTTATATAGAGAAACTGGGGTTTACGGGGGTAAACATTATATTTCTTATTTTTACTCCAAGACCTAGGTTGTGGGTACTCGTTAGAACCGCCTCAATGAGGCGGTTCTAACGAGCACCTACAACCTATGTTTGAAGTAAAAATAACAAAAATATCACAGATTTTTATCAGAAAAGCAGCTATTTTAGAGATGTGAAAAAATACACTATGTCACACGGGTGTGTTTTCGTAATGAAATTTTAGGAGAATTACAGCAAGTCCTCAAAGTGTCCAAATTTTTAGGATTTTTATGGTGTGTCACTGTTGTGTGTTCTTGTTAGAATTGCCTTAACCCTTGTCCCGCTGAATATTCATGTATGCCACACCCACTACCGATTATCAACCAATCAGATTACTTGATGCAAATTATTGCAACAAATTCACAATCTGAATGACAAACAATGTAGATCCTGATCAGATGGCTTCTTCAGAAGCCATCTGATCTGGATCTACACTGTTTGCAAAGATAGGGGTTGTCCTGAACAGCAAGATAAGGGTTAACATGTACTCACAACACAGGTGTTTGTGAGGAAATGAGAAATTATCCTTCATAAATTTGCCTTACTCCCCACTTTTCAGAAGCTATGATAAATGTAGTCAAAAGATGTAATAATCATAGAGATTGAAAAAGCAAACCATTTACGGTATAAAGCAGATGTTTGAAGATTCCTTTTATCAAATTTTCTATTCTTCTAAATTGACATTTAGGGAGATAAACGTAAATCCTCAGTTTCGTGAACTAGGAATTCACAGTTTGCATCCATGTAACCTACAATTTACTTTTCCAAATGACAAATTTGAGTACATTTGTACCCATTCCAATGCACATATTCGTTTTAGTTTCAAATTGTACTGTTTTCCCAAAAACATAAGTGCGGTCAGTGATATTAACACTTATCCAGCTCAAAACAACCCCTCCTTTTTGCAAACAGTGTAGATCCAGATCAGATGGCTTCTTCAGAAGCCATCTGATCTGATCTACACTGTTTGACATTCTGTTTGTGAATTTATAGGAATATATTACATCAAGCAATCTGATTGGTTAAAAAACAAAAACATATGTGTGGTCAGTGATATTAACACTTATCCCGCTGTTCACGACAGCCCCTACTTTTTGCAAACAGTGTAGATCCAGATCAGATGGCTTCTGAAGAAGCCATCTGATCTGGATCTACACTGTTTGACATTCTGTTTGTGTATTTATTGGAATAAATTACATCAAGTAATCTGATTGGTTGAAAAGTCAGAAATGGGTGTGGCTAACTTAACTATGCAGCAGGATAAGGGTTAAACTTAGCATCTGCTTTGCTTAACCCATTTTGTACCAGAAACCCTAAAATGGGTACCCTTGCAAACGGTGCAGGCCCAGATCAGATGCCACAGAATGAGGCATCTGATCAGGGACCGCAGAATGCGGCATCTGATCAGGGCCTACACTGTTTGCAAAATAATCAGCCATTTTCCAAAAAAAAAAAAATGAAGAAAACACAACCTGACACCTGTACATTTTGAAATGGACTCATGCTCTATATATAAGGAGGAAGATTCCATTTGGTACAAAAAGGGTTAATGATTTTAGTTTTCCCATAGTATACTACTGAATGGACTCCATTTTTAACATTTTCTAGAGAGGAATCAGTTTACATTTGCACATGCATTTCAATTCATCTTATATCATTTCAGATCTGTTGAACAGTTCTAAAAGTCCAATTATTCCGTCTCCTCCACCGCCATCAGCGAATTCTCTGTTTGATCATAGCAACTTCCTAACACCTTTCGCTGGCAGTGACAAACAGCAGAACATTGAATTTGGTACTGTGGGCCAGAAATTGAACAGTATCAACAACAACCCTTTCGTAACAGCCCTCATTAACAATGCTGCGTCATTGGAGAAGCACAGAAACAGTCGTAAGTATTTTACCAGAAGTTGTAAATTACACTTTCCCAATAATCCTGGACTCTGTTGTTCAAATCTTTGTTACCTGAATGAGCATTTCAGAATGCAAGATGTTAAATGTTCCGTCAAGTACAATATCTAACAGTGCTATTTTTGCATTTGCAAAAGCTTCTCACCTTTTTTTTCTGCAAAAATGTTTAATCGTATATTTCCCATATTAAATGGTTTAAGTTGAATGATTTTAACCCTTAAGACCCCGAGAAAAAGTACATTTGAAAATTTCGTCTGCTTATGTCGTCTGCTGAATCTTTTTGCAAACTTTTTAAAAATATTTTTGCATACAGGCAAACAGTGTGGGCGCAGATCCTGGAGGAGCAGTCTGATTTGGGCCCACACTGTTTGCAAAAACGACTTTTAAAAGTAACTGGCAGATGACATGTCTTTCTGGGCATCTTAAAGGTTAAGGACATGGTTTGTTTTGAACAACTGATGGTAACCCCTGGTATATATGTTTTGCTACGTACAAAAATAGCTGCAATACAATTAATAGACTATTAATTATTTATAAGATAAAAGGGGATGTGTATCTTTACCATCACTTTCCTTCATTGCTCTTGAGACTATGCTAAATGACCAACAAGGTCTCAATATGTTGAGCTTTGGTGGTGATAATTAAATATATTTAATGCAGCTTGATACATCTTCATCAGCCCGCCTCGGTAGCTCAGTCAGATGCGCATCTGACTGGTGATCAAGAGGATGCGGGCTCGATACCTGCCAAGATTGGCAACATTCTTTCGTGGAGATCGATCATGAAATCTTTTTTATGGTCATTCTGTCCCTTTTGAAGAAGGGCAGGCGAAAGAATGTGCACTGTACTCATTAACCACTTAGTATTACGTATAAGCCTGACCAGGAAAAGTGTGGATAGGTAAACTGACCAGCTCAAAAATGACCTAAAGTAGTGTTGACTGGGCCTACTCCAATACAAACAAACACCTTCACCAGTTCTGCATCAGGGTTTTTTTTTCCTGGGTCCACCGGTTTTTGCCAACATCTGATTAATGGTCAGCTCCAAATAAGAGAAATAATCTTGGAAGGGTTGTAAAACTCAAGAGAGAAAATCTTTCACAATTGACTCTCTTGTCGACAGTGGTCTATTCTTCAAAGTAAAGATTTGGTCCCCAGGGCGAAATTACATCCTTTATCTCTTATACAGCTGATCACGAAAACCTCTGCCTTTTTGCCCCCGTCCATCAGAGCCTGGAGAAAAAGAGTAGGCTGCATGATGCTTCCATGCAGAGCTGAAACCGACCCCCACATGAGTACTGGTAAACCACTTATAAGGTCTAAACCTGCCCAGGCAAAGTGGTACGACTCTGGGAGGGGGGGGGGGGGGGGGGGGGGGGGTGCATCCATGCATATAAACCCTATTGGTTTCATTGGACAGCAGGGATTGAGATGTCATTTCATCTTGTTTTGTTTGTTTATTTTGTTTGTTTGATTTGAGGTTTAACGTCCCTGTCAACACGGTATAGGTCATTTTGGAGACGTTGCTTCTAAATCATCCCAATGTTGGGTAAAAGGCCCTAAAAAGTGCAAGTGACGTCTCCAAAATGACCTAAATAGTGTTGATGGGATATTAAACCTCAGATCAAACAAACAGAACAATAGCTGCCTTACCAAACAGTGTAGATCAAGATCATATGGCTTCTGAAGAAGCTATCTGATCAGGATCTACGCTGTCATGCAGTTTGTGAATTGAATGAATATATCAATTAATCTGACTGGCTCATAGCTGGTGATGGGTGTGGTTCAATATATTCAGCAGGATAAGTGTTAATAGTAATCCTCTTTTTGGAGGGATAATAGCATAGACTGAGAACCAACCAAAAAAACCTTCTTGAAGGGTATGATGTATACAAGATCATACAGTCGAACTTCAATGGCTCAAACACCTCTGGGGCCTCGAAAATCTGTTCGAGACTGGTAGTTTGAGCCACTGATGGTTACTGTCAGGAGGCATAACGAGATACTTTTAGACATCTTTTTGGTGCTTTATAATGAAAATTTATGCTGTGTGTACTCATTAGAATCGCCTCATTTGCCAGATAAAAGACAAAAATCTCCTTAATTATCCCCCACTATTTCTTATGGAGAGGATTTTGCTAGGGGCCCAAGAATGGGTTCCACACATCCATGGTAAACGAGCCATCGGCACGCCTACGGAACGATAGAATGCGTAACCATTGGTTAAGAACGTGAAGCAATTAGAGCGACATCCGGTTAGGAATTAGATCGCTAAAAAAGGTAAAGAAACTGTGCAGTTTCTGTGTTTCATAAGTTATATAATTTTTACGAGGAAGTTATTTAAAAAACGGGGAATTACATTCAGGAGCCCATTGATATCGGCATCTTTGGAGTAAATACCAAATCCCGTACTTCACACATTTTGGCTAAATTTAGTTTCTCCTGCTGAAGGTGAACTCAAGCCTTAGAAAACGAGTGGTTTTTCTAGGTGTTTGTTGCCTTTATTTATTACTGCGCTTTGCTACAAGTTCAGCATATTAACATGCACACACAATAAACATATATGGTTAAAAGTGTTGTGGATATTTTGCTTGTCAATGCAGCACTAGCGAGAAATCACCACGGAAAAGGTCGAAAATGGTTGGTTACGCATTAGATCTATAGAAATGATAACAGAACTTGCAACTATAAAGCGGATCTGTTTTCATCTCCACGGCCCCAGAATCACCCGCACCTTGTTGTACGGAACCATTTTTAGCCAACCTGATAAGCAGTGCGCTATTGATTCGATAATGACATAGTATTTTATGGAAACATTTTCAGTCTCCAGAATCATAGTACCGAATGATTTTCACTGACTTTTACGCTGTGTTTGTTTTATCAATGGTCCGGTAATTGACTGAAATGAAATTAAACAGGTTTTGGAGTTTTAATTTCTGCGAAGAAACCCTCATCTGCCAAAATTTGCTGGTTAAGCATTAGATCGTCTGGTTGAGCATTCGATAACCAGAGAGGAGAAAATCTCACCAGTTGCTGCCTAAGTAAATGCCAGCAGCTTACTACAATAAAAGGTGGTCTACATATGATTTCTGAATTGTGTTAAAATCACCAGAGAAAGAAAGCTGTGATGAAAAATACTTTTCTGGACAAGACCATTAAATGTCTGGGTATCATGCTTATCTGACCGAATGACGCGCCGATTCATAAATAAGAGGTCATTACTTGCTTTTGTAGAAAACAAAATGGCCAGCTTACGCTTTGTAATGGCGATTAAATCTATATCCGGATGGGACGGCCATTAATGAACCGTCTCATCCGAGAATCAAAGCTGTTCGCCATCCTGTAAATGAATTTGACTAAATCCCCTATTAACAAATTGCCCAAAATAAAAAAAAAATGGAGAGAACCCGTTTAAGAAACTCAGGCGTGAAAGGCTAAGGGTATGATCGTTAACACTGCAGATACGAAAGCCTATTTGGCTTATGTAGGAGAAAATAAAATACCGTAAAGGCGTAGTAACGCGACACAAAAGACGTAATAACGCAACAAAGGCGTAGAAACGCAAAACAAAAGACGCAGTAACGCCAATCAGAAGGCGAAGCTACTCAAAAAAGGCGTAGTAACGCAAAAACAAGGCGTAGTAACGCGAAAAAGTGCATACTAATGCAAAAGAAAGACGTAGTAACGCAAAAGAAAGGCGCAGTGATGCGAATCAAAGGCGTTTTTACGCGAATCAAAAGGCTTAGTAATGCGAAAAAAGGCATAGTAACGCAAAAGAAAGGCGTATTTGTTTTAGCTCGCCTCTGCAAAGCAAATAGGTAGCCGGAATATCCTACTCCTGGGACTGCGCATGCCCCAAAATACATGTCTGTATCATGATCGATAACCCAGATCGGAGATCCCGTGAGTTCTATGCTAACTGTCAAAACGATAAGATAAAGATATTGTCTAAAACCAACTTCTTATTAATACAAACAGCGCAAGAATGACACACCATGTATTCTTAATCATGTTAATCAAGACGAACTAGAATCCATTTGTAAAATTTATAAATTTTGAGTAAACAGGAGGACAGGTGCGTTCATTAAACAAATTGAGAGAAGTAAGTAAGTAAGTCAGTCAGTCAGTCAATAAGTAAGTAAGGACTTTATTTAGTGAGGGTAGCAACATTTAGCACATACAAAAATACATGTAATAGCTAATCTTCCACGAGGCCCTCAGCTAATCTTCCATGATCTAATCTTCCTTCTTAATAAAACATACACGCTATAACATTTTGTTTCATCGGCAGTGTCATTTTTAGATATGAGGAAAAAATATAGATATAATAAATTGATAGAACATACAAGTTATAATATTTTCTTCCATCTGCAGTATCATGTTTAGATATGAGGAACTTTTGAAACCGTTTTGAATATGGAGCAATATTTTCTCACGGATGTATCTAGGCAGTGATTAGGCAGTTTACATTAAGCCAAAAGTCCAGTTTTTTGTTCACTATCGACCGACTATTGATAATATTGTATTTAGTAATAAAAAGGTTGTAGACATTTGTTTTCTCCACATCATTTTGTTTCTTTGAATAATCATTACGAAAACACGCCTATACAAATACAATGTAACCTTTATCGCCAAAAAAAAACGAAAATTTTAAGATGAAAAATTGTGATATTTTTCTCATTTCTGCACAAAATATGTGATTTAAAAAAACAACAACAAAGGACTGGTGGGTCTATTGCCTCCGAGTGTAGGTAGGAGAAATAGTCTTAAACTGTTTCATTAATCTCTTAAATAAAAATCAAAAATGAGTTCCTTTAAGAGCAATGAAAATATTCATAAGAAAGAAGATGGGTCACACCACGCAGCCTCGGCCAATAAAGCCTCATCAGTGACCCTGTAATGATCCGGCAACCAAAGGCAGAGGAAGCATACTGCAATTTTGCGAATTTCGAATAGGCAGTCGATTCAAAGACTGATATAAATCAAAACGAGGTCCAAACAATTAAAAACCTGTCTAGAATTTGAGTCTAAACTAATAATTTATTTCTGATTTCTCAGAATATTCACGCTGATCTCAAAGGCCCAAAAGTAAAATATAAACTGCACTATGGTTGATGTACGGGGAGACGTTTTACGGCCGCCACACGGCACAACACCAGCTGCAGTGAAGGCAAATAAAAATCAAAAATGAGTTCCTTTAAGAGCAATGAAAATAAATTCCAGTGTCCAATCAAATAGTGTACATCTTCACCAGACGCCGGATTCTGCAGCGTCTGATCAGGGTCTACACTCTTTGCCAAGCCCATCCTATGTTTCCAAGATAACCATCTTTAGTTTTTCACAACAGTTTGACCTCACTGCGACTATTTTCATTCTAATAGTTTTCCCGACAAGTCAGTGATATTCACGTGCACTTAAGCATAGAACAGCTTTTCTTCTGAGCACCTTTGGGTCGATTGACAAACAATTCCCAGTGGAATTCTTTTCACTGACTGTTACAAGGCGGTTCTTCTTTGGCGGTTTATTTATGTTATTGTTTGTCACTGATTGTATGTATCGCATTTTGGATAGTCAGCTGGTATTGATTCCTGATCATTGCTTTACTTCTATTTTTATAAGCACCAATTTATAATCATGGGTGTCTTATGCTCAACCTGGCTCTCTAATGCTTGACCATAGAAACACGATATAGATTTAATCGCCATTACAAAGCGTAAGCTGGCCATTTTGTTTTCTACAAAAGCAAGTAATGACCTCTTATTTATGAATCTGTGCGTCATTCGGTCAGATAAGCATGATACCCAGACATTTAATGGTCTTGTCCAGAAAAGTATTTTTCATCACGGCTTTCTTTCTCTGGTGATTTTAACATAATTTAGAAATCATATGGAGACCACCTTTTATTGTAGTAAGCTGCTGGCATTTACTTAGGCAGAAACTGGTGAGATTTTCTCCTCTCTGGCTATCGAATGCTTAACCAGACGATCTAATGCTTAACCAGCAAATTTTGGCAGATGAGGAGTTCTTCGCAGAAATTAAAACTCCAAAACCTGTTTAATTTCATTTCAGGCAATTACCGGACCATTGATAAAACAAACACAGCGTAAAAGTCAGTGAAAATCATTCGGTACTATGATTCTGGAGACTGAAAATGTTTCCATAAAATACTATGTCATTATCGACTCAATAGCGCACTGCTTATCAGGTTGGCTAAAAATGGTTCCGTAGAACAAGGTGCGGGTGATTCTGGGGCCGTGGAGATGAAAACAGATCCGCTTTATAGATGCAAGTTTTGTTATCATTTCTATAGATCAAATGCGTAACCAACCATTTTCGACCTTTTCCGTGGTGATTTCTCGCTAGTGCTGCATTGACAAGCAAAATATCCAAAACACATATAACCATATATGTTTATTGTGTGTACATGTTAATGCGCTGAACTTGTAGCAAAGCGCAGTAATAAGTAAAAGGCAACAAACACCTCGAAAAACCACTCGTTTTCTAAGGCTTGAGTTCACCTTCAGCAGGAGAAACTAAATTTAGCCAAAATGTGTGAAGTACGGGATTTGGTATTTACTCCAAAGATGCCGATATCAATGGGCTCCTGAATGTAATTCCCCGTTTTTAGCTCACCTGACCGAAGGTCATGGTGAGCTTTTGTGACAGTAAGATGTCCGGCGTCGTCGTGCGTCGTCCGTCGTGCGTAAACTTTTTCTTGTGAACACACTAGAGGCCACAGTTTTGGTCCAATTATCATCAAACTTGCTCAGAATGATAATCATGACAATATCTCGGTCAAGTTCGAATTTGGGTCATGTCGGGTAAAAAAGTAGGTCAGTAGGTCAAATCATAGAAAAACCTTGTGAACACTCGAGAGGCCACAATTTTGGTCCAATCATCATCAAACTTGCTCAGAATGATCATTGTGACAATATTTTAGTGAAGTTTGAATATGGATCATGTCGGCTTAAAAAGTAGGTCAGCGGGTCAAATCATAGAAAAACCTTGTGAACACCCTAGAGGCCACAATTTTGGTCCAATCATAATCAAACTTGCTCAGAATGATCATCATGACAATATCTTGGTCAAGTTCGAATATGGGTCATGTCCGGTCAAAAAGTAGGTCAGTAGGTCAAATCATAGAAAAACCTTGTGAACACTCTGAAGGCCACTGTTTTGGTCCAATTATCATGAAACTTGCTCAGAATGACCATTGTGACAATATTTCAGTCCAGTTCGAATATGGGTCATATCGGGTTAAAAAGTAGGTCAGCGGGTCAAATCATATAAAAACCTTGTGAACACCCTAGGGGCCACAATTTTGGTCCAATCTTAATCAAACTTGCTCAGAATGATCATCATGACAATATCTCGGTCAAGTTTGAATATGGGTCAAATGGTTCCGGTCCGTTGCACATCTAGGTCACAGGAGCCAAAAACAGATTTTTTTCACCAAAAACTTAAAAAATCTTCTTCTCTGAAACCACAAGGCCCAGGTCTTTGTTATTTGGTATGAAGCTTCATCTAGTGGACCCCTACCAAGATTGTTCAAATTATAGTGCTGGGGCCAAAAATGCCCCCGCACGGGGGCCCTTTGGTTTTACATAGGCTTATATAGGGAAAATCTTTAAAAATCTTCTTCTCTGAAACCACAAGGCCCAGGACTTTGATATTTGGTATGAAGCTTCATCTAGTGGACCCCTACCAAGATTGTTCAAATTTGAGTGCTGGGACGAAAAATGCCCCCGCCACGGGGCCCTTTGGTTTTACATTGGCTTATATAGGGAAAATCTTTAAAAATCTTCTCTGAAACCACAAGGCCCAGGTCTTTGATATTTGGTATGAAGCTTCATCTAGTGGACCCCTACCAAGATTGTTCAAATTATAGTGCTGGGGCCAAAAATGCCCCCGCCCCAGGGCCCTTTGGTTTTACATAGGCTTATATAGGGAAAATCTTCAAAAATCTTCTACTCTGAAACCACAAGGCCCAGGACTTTGATATTTGGTATGAAGCTTCATCTAGTGGACCCCTACCAAGATTGTTCAAATTATAGTGCTGGGACAAAATATGCCCCCGCCACGGGGCCCTTTGGTTTTACATTGGCTTATATAGGGAAAATCTTTAAAAATCTTCTTCTCTGAAACCACAAGGCCCAGGTCTTTGATATTTGGTATGAAGCTTCATCTAGTTGACCCCTACCAAGATTGTTCAAATTACAGTGCTGGGGCCAAAAATGCCCCCGCCCCGGGGCCCTTTGGTTTTACATAGGCTTATAGGGAAAATCTTAAAAAATCTTCTTCTCTGAAACCACAAGGCCCAGGTCTTTGATATTTGGTATGAAGCTTCATCTAGTGGACCCCTACCAAGATTGTTCAAATTTTAGTGCTGGGACAAAAAATGCCCCCGCCACGGGGCCCTTTGGTTTTACATGGGCTTATATAGGGAAAATCTTTAAAAATTTTCTTTTCTGAAACCACAAGGCCCAGGACTTTGATATTTGGTATGAAGCTTCATCTAGTGGACCCCTACCAAGATTGTTCAAATTTTAGTGCTGGGACAAAAATGCCCCCGCCACGGGGCCCTTTGCTTTTACATTGGCTTATATAGGGAAAATTTTTAAAAATCTTCTTCTCTGAAACCACAAGGCCCAGGTCTTATATATTTGGTATGAAGCTTCATCTAGTGGACCCCTACCAAGATTGTTCAAATTATAGTGCTGGGGCCAAAAATGCCCCCGCCACGGGGCCCTTTGGTTTTACATAGGCTTATATAGGGAAAATCTTTAAAAATTTTCTTCTCTAAAACCACAAGGCCCAGGACTTTGATATTTGGTATGAAGCTTCATCTAGTGGACCCCTACCAAGATTGTTCCAATTTTAGTGCTGGGGCCAAAAATGCCCCTGCCCCGGGGCCCTTTGGTTTTACATAGGCTTATATAGGGAAAATCTTTAAAAATCTTCTTCTCTGAAACCACAAGGCCCAGGACTTTGATGTTTGGTATGAAGCTTCGTCTAGTGGACCCCTACCAAGATTGTTCAAATTATAGTGCTGGGACAAAAAATCCCCCCCTGCCACGGGGCCCTTTGGTTTTACATAGGCTTATATAGGGAAAATCTTTAAAAATCTTCTTCTCTGAAACCACAAGGCCCAGAACTTTGATATTTGGTATGAAGCTTCATCTAGTGGACCCCTACCAAGATTGTTCAAACTATAGTGCTGGGGCAAAAAATGCCCCTGTCCCGGGGCCCTTTGATTTTACATAGGCTTATATAGGCAAAATCTTTAAAAATCTTCTTCTCTGAAACCGCTAGGCCCAGGTCTTTGATATTTGATGTGTAGCTTCATCTAGTGGACCTTTGACAAGATTGTTCAAATTTTAGCCTTTGTTGATGTTTGGTATGAAGCTTCACCTTTAAGACCTCCCTCAACATTATGTACATTAAAGCCCTGGGGCCAATAATGGCCCTCTCTGGGGCCCACTTGTTACACTATGGATCAGGTGAGCGATCCAGGGCCATCATGGCCCTCTTGTTTAAATAACTTCCTCGTAAAAAATATATAACTTATGAAACACAGAAACTGCACAGTTTCTTTACCTTTTTTAGCGATCTAATTCCTAACCGGATGTCGCTCTAATTGCTTCACGTTCTTAACCAATGGTTACGCATTCTATCGTTCCGTAGGCGTGATCGGTGTTCGAACCAACGAAGTTCTACTGTACATGAGGGCACAAAAACTTGGCCAAGGCCCAGTTGTTCAAAGCATTGTTAGTGTGACAAGCTTATTTATGGCTAAAGCGTTAACTGCTCTAGCAAGTACATTATGAAATACTGTGGTATTTTTGTTAAAAAATAGTGAGTAACATTTTCAGTGGCATTTGCAAAAGCTGCTCACATTTAATTTTCTGCGGCATCTGATCCGGGCCTGTACTGTTTGCCTGGGTACCCGTTTTTGGGTTTCTGGTACCAAATGGGTTAAATGATAAAGGTGATAATGATAACTAACAACTTCATTGGGCCCATGTATCCGTTTGCGTTAAATTTGGTGCTACAGTCCAACCTTTATTTAGCAAGCACCTGAGGGATAATCAATCAGTGTTTGCTTATTACAGGTGTTTGCATAATACAGTTCAGTTTTAATGCGTTGACCTTTTTCTTGAACTTTGTCAATTAATTGCAGACATGCTTAAAACTGAACTGGTCATCAGGTGGTCTGGGTTTTAATCCCCATTGCGTCTGCAACATTCTTTCATGGAGACTGGTCTTGAAATATTTACTTCTTGCACACCAGACAAGGAAATCCGTGATTTTACCCTGGGATAGAAATTTATGTTCTGACCCTGGTGTTCCGACCCAAAATCGAATATTATCGCGTGTTTTATAAATGCACTGGTTGATTATAACCTCATGCTCGGGGTCGTCATGCGTGACGTCACTAAACATTTCTTTTGTGTCATCACAAAATGGTGGACGTCGGTAACCGAAGTGACAGCAGCATTAAAAATTCGCAATAGAAATGGAAGGTATGCAAGAAAAAGAATCCTATATGGGTGTGAGGGGTGGATAGAAAAATCCGTCCCTCGGGATCACTAAATACATTAGAACTTCAATGGCTCAAACACTGATGGTATGTTTATCATGACGGAGTCGAACCCGTTCTTGAGTCCCTAGGGAATTTCTCTAAATAAGAAATAGTGAAGGAAAATTTAGGATATTTTTGTCTTTTATCTTCCAAATGTCAGCTGTGTGTACTCATATGTATGCTCTGTGTACTTATTAGAATTGCCTCAATGAGGCGATTCTAATGAGTACACACAGCATTTATATTATAGAACACCAAAATTATTCCATTATGCCACCTGGAATTTACCCTCAGTGGCTCCATCTACCCCTGTCTCGAACAGATTTTCGTGGTCTCTGAGGTGCTCGAGCCATTGAAAATTGGCTGTAGTGTTGACTGAGCCTTTAAACTCCAAATTGCTTAAAGGTGGTTGTCACTAAGCCAGGTTTTACTAATATTTTTCAGCTACAGGAAACAGGAGTACACTGGAGACCGAGGCTAAACTCAAGGCACTGATATTTGGTAATGCTGACTCAAACCCCAGCAGTGGAACGCCAAGTCCCGGTTTCTCTTCGGGCTCCCCACTGAGTATGTACTTATTGAAAAAATTACTTTAACCCACTGTATGCGGGACACCTATAAAGGGGTACCTTGGCAAACTGTGCAGGCCCAGATCATACACTGCAGAACATGGCGTCTGGTCAGGGTCTGCATTATTTGTTAACAGAATTTTCTGTCAAATATAGAACAAAAAAGAAAAAACAAGACTTACCATCCCTGATATGACAAATGGACTTGTCCAATATATAGCAATGGAAGAGTCCTCGAGTATACAATGGGTTAAAGATTAAAGTGCTAACCATGACTGACTAGGAGACATCTTTTTTTTCAAGGCAACAGTTAAATTTATCAGTTCATTTCAAAATACAAGGGTGTTTTTAGAATTTTGTTTAGTAAAATAGCTTAACTTCTTTGCAAACACTGAAGGCACTGATCAGGTCCTACACTGTTTGCCAGTGTCCCATTTTGGGGTTTCTCATTTTAAAATGGGTTAACCCTTTTTCTCCCAAATGGAATCTTCTTCCTTATATACAGCAGGAGTCTATTTCAAAATTTAGGGGTGACCGGTTGTGTTTTCTACAAAATTTATTCTTAAAATGCCTCAACTTTTTGCAAACAGTGTAGGCCCTGATCAGACGCCGCATTCTGCGGCGTCTGATCTGGGCCTGCACTGTTTGTCAACTACCCGTTCTGGGGTTTCCTGTACAAAATGGGTTAACTGACAGTAAAGTTTGTTATAAACAAGTTAGTCTGGAGTACAAGTACATTGTAATTGTACATATACTACAGATGTACTACTATAAAGCTGTAGTCAGGCCTAGTATCTCAGTCAGATGCACATCTGACTGGTAATCAGACACTTATGGTTCCAATCTTTGTCAATTGGGGCTACATTCTGTTGTGTGGACAGATGTAATATTTCACATGACCATTGTCTCGCTTTTGCTGATTGGAGAAGTGCAGCTGTCAGTTACTATTTTTAAGAATGTTTATCTACTTAACCCTTATCCTGCTGAATAAATTAATTTTGCCACACCCATTTCTGACTATCAACCAATCAAAATACTTGATATCATGTTTCATTCAAATTCACAAACTAATTGACAAACAGTGTAGATCCTGATCAGATGGCTTCTTCTGTATTGTTAACTGGGCCATTAACCCATTTTTGTTCCAGAAACCCCAAAGTGGGTAATTGCCAAACAGTGCAGGCCCAAATAAGACCCCGCAGAAAGCGGCGTCTGATCAGGGCCTACACTGTTTGCAAAAAGTTCAGCCATTTTCGAAATAAATTTTGAAGGAAACACAACCTGACACCCCTAAATTTTGACGTGGACACCTGCTATATTCCTTTTGGTACAAAAAGGGTTAAACTGGAAAAGAAATAAACAAAAGAGCCAGCACATGACAAAGCCTACAAAAGGCCTGGGGCCAGTTGTTCAAAACTAACGACGTCGTTAGTTAACATATCGTTAAAACTTTGATCATTCATTATGGCAAATATGCTAATATTTTTGCTGAAAAAATGTGAGCAGCTTTTGCATTCGCAAAAGCTGCTTACATTTTTTCAGCAAAAATACCAAAATTTTAAATATTAAACTTGCTAGAAGTGTTAACAATATGCCCGATAACGAGCTCGTTAAGCTAACGATGCTTTGAACAACTGGCCCCTGCACTACCAGCATAGACTCAAATGAGACGGCAATTCTGAGCTGTCTGATTAGTCTTCACTGAATGCTTGTACCTTCTACAGCCTTCAGGATGTCTAAAGAGAGATTATAAGAATCTTATATGGGTGTGAGGGGTGGATGGAAAAATCCGCCCCAAGGGACACTGTCCGGCATCACGAGGCTTGAGTGATGCCAGACAGTGATCCCAAGGGAAAGATTTTTCTATCCATCCCTCACACCCATATTGGATTCTTTTTCTTGCATACCTTCCATTTCTATTGCAAAATTTTAATGCTGCTGTCACTTCGGTTACCGACGTCCGCCATTTTGTGATGACACAACAGGAATGTTTAGTGACGTCATGCATGACGACGCCACGCATGAGGTTGTAATCAACCAGTGCATTTATCAAACACGCGATTATATTCAATTTGGGGTCGGAACACCAGGGTCAGAACATCAATTTCTATCCCAGGGTAAAATCACGGATTTCCTTGTCTGGTGTGCAAGAAAAGTATGTGCCTCCATGGCCTTGTGGGTAAGAGCGCTGACTCTTAATCATTAGATCTGTCCCCGCTGTGGTTTGAGCCTGGCTCAGGCCACATGTGAGACCCCAAGTTCTGCAACGAAAGATCAGGTGGTGTTTCTCCAGGTACTTCGGTTTTCGCCCACCTCTGATTAACGATCGGCTTGATATGAGTGAAATAATTTGAAAGGGCCATAAAACCAAAATAAAAAAAAAAAAAAATAAAAAAATACAGATAAAGATAAGTGAAGACTGACTAGACGTGGATAAGGAGGCCAATCTGTATCTGTACTGGTCAGACAGGTCCTCTTGATATATTAGTTTGCCAAGGAAAAGTATGGTTAAGTAAATTGACAGGTGCGATATGACCTAAATAATGTTGACTGGGCAATTAAACTCCTGTTAAACAAACAACAGGGCCCAGTTTTTGAAAGCATGCATAGCTTAACACTACATTAGTGGTTAAAATGATACTTGTTCCAGCAAGCACAATATCTAATATTTGTGTTTTTGCTGGAAAAATGGGAGTACTGGTAGCTGCTCGCATTTTGTCAGCAAAAATATAAGGATATATGCCGCAGTAAATGATCAAAGTTTTAACAATATGTTATCTAACAACATTGTTAGCCTGAGGTCTTTTGGAGGTTTCGCCGTACTCTAGTTCAACTACAAGATACTTAGATGTCAGTCAGATCATGTCTGTTTTCAGATGTCCAAGGAAGAGTTAAGACGCTGGCAGAGTTAGAAGCTGATCTTCAGATTGGAGGTAAACAAGTTCCCTCTGTGGCATTGAGGCGTATGACGCCGCCAAATGTGCCAGCTCAACCTGTTCAGCAGATACAAAGGAGCAAAAGTCCAGAAGAAAATGATTTGACAGCCTTCAATAAACTGATCAGTCTCATGAAGGCAGGGGCAGCAACTCCTATGGAATCACCAAAGGTATGGTTAACACTTGTCCTTCTGTAAAAAATAATTTTGCCACATCCATTCTGACTATCGACGAATCAAATTACTGGATATGTATTCATTCAAATTTGTAAACTGAATGACACATGTGCGACGGAAGTGTAAACCTCGACAAGGTTGGACTAAAAACGGTGTGGCAGTATAACAGAACACCGGAAAAAGACGTGGGTTACAGACATCCAATACTGATGCGCCGTACAACATCATAGTGTAGCCCCCGCCCAGTGGGGCTTGAAGAATTAGATGGGCTGCATGATGCTTCCAACCAGAGCTGAAACCAACCCGCACACGAGTACTGGTAAACCGCTTATGTGGATCTAAGCCTACCAATGCAATGCGGTGCGAGTCGGCCTGTCCATGCTTATAAACCCTATTGGTTTCATTGGGCGGCAGGGCTTGAGAAGTCAAGTCATCTCAATTTCGGATAAAAGTCCCACAAAATTGGAAGCAATGTCTCCAAAATGACCTTAACAGTGTTTTGGGGATGTTAAACTTCAAATCAAACAAACAAACATCATAATGAGCCATATCGGCGCGGACAGTGGTTTCTGTTGTACCCAGGTGAACTTAAACCCATGGTATGGGGGAAACCCCTAAAGGGGTACCTTGGCAAATCAGTGCAGGCCCAGATCAGATGCTGCAGAACGCGGTGTCTGATCAGGGCCTGCACTATTTGCTAACAGAATTTGTCAAAAATAGAACAAAAACAAACAAAAAAAGGCCTTACACCACTCATTAACCCTACGCCGTGAAGCGGAGCGGGGATTATAGGAATGGCCTTCGTCTGTCCATCCATCTGTCTGTCCGTAATACTTTCTTGTCCGATCCATATCTCCTGAACCCTTTGATAGATTTTCATTAAACTTTGGTCAATTATTCATCTCAGTGAGCTGATGTGCATAACCCAAAATAAACCATGCCGACTCAAGGTCAAGGTCACAGTTGAAGGTCACGAGTTTGAAACTTGGAATTTTGTGTCCGTTCCATATCTCCTTTACCCCTGCAAGGATTCTCATTAGACTTTGGTCAATTATCCCCCTCAGTGGGCTGATCTGCAGAACCCATAAATGAACATGCCGACTGAAGGTCAAGGTCACATTTGAAGGTCATGAGTTTAAAACTTTGAATTTTGTGTCTTTACCCCTCAAAGAATTTTCATTAAACTGGTCAGTTATCCCCCTCAGGGAGCTCATGTGCAGAATTCATGAATGGATCATGCCGACACCAGGTCAAGGTCACATTGGAAGGTCACGAGTTGAAACTTTGAATTTGGGTGAGTTGCATATCTCCTATACCCTTCAAAGGATTTTCATTAAACTTTGGTCAAATGTCCCCCTCAGTGAGCTGATATTCAGAACACATAAATAAACCATGCCGACTCAAGGTCAAGGTCACAGTTGAAGGTCACAAGTTTGAAACTTTGTATTTTGTGTCCGTTCTATATCTCCTTTACCCCTGGAGGGATTTACATTAACTTTCATCAAATATCCCCCTCTGTGAGCTGATGTGCAGAACCCATAAATAAACCATGCCAACTCAATATCAAGGTCACAGGTGAAGGTCACGAGTTTGAAACTTAGAATTTTGTGTCCATTCCATATCTCCTTTACTCCTGGAAGGATTTCATTAAACTTTGGTGAAATGTACCCCCTTAGTGAGCTGATGTGTAGTACCCATAAATAAACCATGCCAACTCAAGGTTACAGGTGAAGGTCAGAAGGTTGAGCCTTGATACAAAATGCGGCGGGGGATTTGGCTGTGCCTCAAGACTGCTTTCTTGTTTGACAAATGGACTTGTCCAACATGTATCAATGTTTGTTTGCTTGATTTGCGGTTTAACGTCTCTGTCAATACTGTATAGGTCATTTTGGAGACGTCACTTCCAATTTTGTGGAACTTCTACCCGGCATTGAGATGCCCTTTCGCCAATAAAACCCATAGGGTTTATAAGCATGGACGGTCTGACTCACACCGCTTTACCTGGGCAGGCTTAGATCCTCTAAGCGATTTACCAGTACTATTGTGAGGTCGGTTTCAGCTCTGCATGGAAGTGTCATGCACCCCATCTATTTCTTCAAGCCCCAATGGGCAAGGGCAGATCATATATCAATGGAAGAGTCTACTAGCATACAATGGGTTAATGCGCAAATGTGCTGCCCAAAATAATCCCTGTAGAAAAATCACCATTTGTTTTGTTCCCCCAACCAAAGGGAGGGGGACATTGCTTTTGGTACAGACTCTTTTTGAGTTGGCATCAGTGTTGGCATTGACATCTGTTTGAAACACTATACCTCCTGAACCAATGGATGAATTCTTACCAAACTTGTGCATGGTTCTGTCATTTTGATAGGTGAAAATAGTCATTAGGTTTTGATGGCCTTGACTTCATTTTAAAGGTCAGTTTCCCCAAAACTGTCAAATTTAGGCCAAAAATAGCTTGTCTGCACCCTATCTTATGAACGAATTATGAATTCTGGTCAAGCTCTGCACAAACTGTTAAATTTGGACCAAAATTAGCTTGTCTGCACCCTACTTCCTAAATGAACTAATAAATTGTGGTGAAACTTTGTGCAGTACACCTGGACATCGTTATAGCACGATTCGTTACAGCACAAATTCGGATATAACACGGTTTTGGTTTGAATCCCATATTTTTCCCAACCAACATTTATAAATATTTTCCGAGGGTTCTATCAGGTTTTAAGCACAACAATTTTATTTTCCTCCCACTTTTGACTGCGGTAATACGGTAGCTAACACGATCTATAACGGTACTTTTTGATATTTATTGCAGGCATCCAAACATGTCATCGATATTAGCAGAGTTGAATATACAGTATATAAACCTGTTTAGCTTGACACGCATGATAAACATGAACTGCCATCGGCACAATCAAAAGTGTTGGCTTGGCGAGATAAAGAGATTAAAGAATTCCGTTACGCAACCGGCAAAAAAATTATAATGCTCTGTCAAGGGTCACTGCTCAGCAGAAATTTTAAACATCGGTACAGACGATCTGATCCGTGAACTGCAATAAAACTGATTTTCTAGAGCCACAGGAAAAAGAAAGTCAGATTTATTCCAGCTTAAAAGCAAATGATAAAACATATTCATGATCGATTTTCGCGGTAAAAAGCAAGTCAAAGACCATGTGCACCATTAAAAATTGTTTCAAATGGGTGAGACATTCCAAGGGAAGTAATTCAAATTTCTCGTAAGTGTTGTCCATTGTCCGTTCCGAACCCTAATTCGGTAATTTTACCATTGAAATCTATTAACGGTACTCTAGTTTGGTACTGTCCTGGACAATAGCCAATAGTTCGGAACCGGACATGGGCCAGGAACCAGCTATCAAAATGGTGTCATACTCGCTGTCAGATCGAAGGATTTTGTGGATAAAAACGTGGTTTATCAGCTGGTTTCAATTAAAGAGACTTGTTTGACTAGATGGGCCATGGTATTTACTGATTGATTAGTTCTAAACACATTTTAGTCGGGAAATACGGTTATTAACCGGACTGCACATCATCTTGTTTGGAAAACTATTGATCACCATAGTGTCAATCTGTGACAAATATGGTCAGCATTTATAACACGATTCGGTTAACTAAAACAGTCTGTTGGTTGGACCCGGAGTTCCGTGTTATAACAAGGTTGAGGTGTATATCATTTCAGCCTGCCAAAACTTGATTAGGTTTTGTGACCTTGACCCACAAGGGTTGACATGTTGTTTAACCCCAAACAATCAGTCAATTTCAATTGGTGACCTTGATCACAGCTCCCAAAAACTTATCAAATTTGGGCCAAAAATACCTAGTCTGCTCTTTATCTCCTGAACACATTTATGAATTGTATAATTGATGTAATATGTCACTTCTATATAAAAAGACAATTAGTTTGGGGTAACCTTCACCTTGTTTTCAAGCTCAAACGGGTCAGAAGATAATTTGATTTCATATGTCTTGAAGTTATGAAAGAATTCTGGCAAAACTCGGTACTGTATATCATGGCAACATGTCGAAAACATTTTTCTGCTTTGGTGACCTTGATCTCATTTTCAAGGTCAAATAGTTGTTTGGGTCATATTTATGTTGCAGGCAGATAGTTTTCTTCTGATTCTATTTAACCCATTTCGTACAGGAAACCCCAAAACAGGTAGTTGGCAAACAGTGCAGGCCCAGATCAGGCGCTGCAGAACGCTGCGTCTGATCAGGGTCTACACTATTTGCAATATTTCCAGCAAATTTCCAAATAGTTTTTGAAGAAACACAACATGACACCCCTAAATATTGAAATGGGCTTATGCTGTATTTTAGGTGGAGGATTACATTTGGTACGAAATGGGTTAATTTGTATATTTTTGGGATTCATCTTCTGAAAATTGTTTCTGTCAATGATTGTGTGTTACAGTATATCCTCCAAATCTCCCCAACATTTAACCTTTTTTTTTTCAGATCAAGCCAGAAGAACGAACCATGTCCCCAGTAACGGCTCAGCCTCATCAGATTCAGCAACAGCTCCAGCAGCAGTTGCAGCAACAACAGCAGCAGCAACAACAATTACAACAGCAACAGTTACAACAGCAGCAGCAACAATTACAGCAGCAGCAGCAACAACAGTTACAACAACAACAATTGCAACAGCAACAACAATTACAACAACAACAGGAGTTGCAACAACAAGTGCAACACAAGCAGGAGCCTGTACCGATGAGTGGTCAGCAGTTTATGCAGGTATGCTTGAGAGCCCAGGGTCCAATTCTTCAAAGCATCATTAGCTTAAGCGTTTTTGTACTAAATGGAATCTTCCTCCTTATATATACCAAGAGTCCATTTCAAAATTAAGGGGTGTCAGGTTGTGTTTTCTTCATTGGAAAATGGCTTAACTTTTCGCAAACAGTGTAGGCCCTGATCAGACGCCGCATTCTGCGGCGTCTGATCTGGGCTTGCACTGTTTGCTATATACCCGTTTGGGGGTTTCTGGTACAGCAGTTTATGCTGGTATGCTGGAGAGCCCAGGGTCCAATTGTTCAAAGCATCGTTAGCTAAATGAGTTCGTTAAGGGTCAAATTGTTAACTTTAATGCAGATATAATATCTACACAACGGCAGTTGTCAGTTTCTGGCGAAAGAATGTGCACTGTACTGATTAACCGCATACGTATAAGCCTGCCCAGGAAAAGTGTGGCTAGGCAAACTGACAGCTCAAAATCGACCTAAATAATGTTGACTGGGCAGTTTCTGCGGCTCCCAGCTCATTTCAGCCCAGCAGGGAGGGTTAATGCACCAGCTAATTTGGGCCGGTGGGGTTTTTGTTTGGGTTCCTGCGGCTCCAAGCTCATTTCAGCCAGCAGGCATAAACAGACTACATTTTCAGATCAAGTGTTTATTGATGTCATACGGGTTAAAGCAAGACTTTGGCAGGTGAGCTATCCAGTTGAATGTCATATTTTATTGCAAACATGATTTTTCTGTTTTTTTTTCTAGAGTGGTAGACCTGGACCAGGAGATCTTCAGTTCACAGAGAACTTCCTGTCCCAACTGTCCCAGCCTGGACCACCTCCGGGGCAGGTTAATGACGCTGCAACTGCACAGAAACAGTTTCTAGAGGTAAGGAAGAATGGATACAGCCTCAGGGGAGGCAACTCTTTCAGTGATACTTTTCATCTCCCTTGTTGGTGGGGTCTTCTCTTACTCCTCTGGAGCAATTCTTTCCTTTAACAAGCCCCCACCCATAGGGGCTTGAAGAAATATATGGGCTGCATGATGCTTCCACGCAGAGCTGAATCCGGCCCGCACACTAGTACTGGTAAACCGCTTAGAGGATCTAAGCCTGTCCAGGAACCACGGTGCGAGGCGGACCGTCCATGCTTATATACCCTATTGGTTTCATTGGGCGACAGGGCTTGAGATGTTATTTCATCTCAATGTCGGGTAAAAGTCGCACAAAATTGGAAGCAACGTCTCTAAAATGACCTTTACAGTGTTGACGGGGACGTTAAACCTCAAATCAAACAAACAAAACAGCCTCAGGGGAGGCAACTCTTTCAGTGATACTTTTCATCTCCCTTGCTGGTGGGGTCTTCTCTTACTCCTCTGGAGCAATTTTTTCCTTTAACGCTTTGCATGATGGGTATTTTTTTCAGCAGACGACATTTTGAAATATTTTTCTTAATTTTTCCAGAACACAGGATTTGACATCTCATGCAAATTGTCTCCTATGGAGACAATTTGCATGAGATGTCAAATCCTGTTATGTTGCAAATTGTCTCTATATATGAAGGGGTTAGTGCAAGAAGGGGCCCAAGTCCATTTTTGGAAAAATCTGGGATATTATCATTTTCAGATACATCATATCAAGACCTACAATCTGATATATAGTTTGTTATACCTTATTTCTTTACTGACATTAAAAATGACGGGTAATAAAATTTTTGGCAGGGTCCTAAGTCCAATGTCGTATTGTTGGTGCAAGAAGGGGTCTAAGTCCGTTTTACCACATAAAGCTTTGAGTTTCCATTGTATGTATTGTTCATTTGTTTCAGATTTGTGTTGAAATAAACTAATAAAGAGTCGTGATACGATAAAATATACATGTTCAACTAAATGTCATAGGTTTCTGCTTTTAATAGAGAAAACTTTGTTGTATTTGTTTAGTGCAAGAAGGTGCCTAAGTCCAATAAATCCTGGACTTAGGCCCCATCTTGCACTAAACCATTATTGTAACAAATGAATGTCTGTGATATACTCAGAACTATTTATGCGGTTTTTGCACCATTTCAGATGACAAGATAACACATCAGAAGAATTTATTTAAATTCAAGTATGAAAAATATGAAAATTTTGCAAAATATTTTGTTTTTCGCGTTTTTCTCGAAATTATAAAAATGTGACTTAGGCCCCTTCTTGCACTAACCCCTTCATATATAGAGACAATTTGCATGAAATCTCGACTGTCGGGTTTTCTGGGATAAATAAGAAGTATAACAACAATTAGTCAGCTGCTGAATTTGCCCGGAGAGATTGTAAAGGTTCAGAGGAGATCCTTATTTCAGTCTGCTTAGTGTTGATCCTGAACCCTTATCTTGCTGAATATTCATTTAAGCCACACCCATTTCTGTCTATCAACCAATCAAATTACTTGATTTAATTTATTGCTACGAATTCATAAACTGAATGCCAAACAGTGTAGATCCTGATCAGATGGCTTCTTCAGAAGCCACCTGATCTGGATCTACACTGTTTGCAAAGATAGGAGTTGTCGTGAACAGCAAGATAAGGGTTAAAATCAGATTTGGTTTCCATAGGGGTGACAGTCTTCAGTGGAATTCTTAGTTGAATGATGAGGCTTGCAGAAAAGCAGCCACAAAAGTTGTCCCCCTTGTGAAAACAGCAGAAGATCTCCGATATGTCCATTTACCATATTGGTTGGATGAGGTGTAGGTTTGTTTGTTTGATTTGAGGTTTAACATCCCTGTCAACACTGTATAGGTCATTTAGGAGACGTTGCTTCCAATTTTGTGGGACTTTTGCCCTGCCGCCTAAGGAAACCAATAGGGTTTATACCGTATTTCGGCGTGTATAATACGCACTTTTTTCCCTCAGAAATATAAAATCAAAACTGGGTGCGTGTAATGTAACAGAACACAAAACTTCCAACATTTTTCCAAGTGTTGTCGAAGTTTTGCGGTCGCGAAATCTAATGACAATCGGGAATTTACTACAAAAATTTTTGTTAGAACGACTTCAACGATAAACAGATAGTTTGGGATACCAAGCAAGCCCCTGAATATATTTTCTTACCTGGAAACTGAAATTACTTATTTTTGCTTCAGAAATTTGACTTTATTAACGTAATAACGAATGAAAGAAAAACCTGAATCTGTATATAAATTTGATTGACAGCTAAGTAAGGGAAGCAACTGTGCGTAACTTTAATTTGAGCCAGGGCATTAATTTCCTGCAATTTAACACGTGCGTCCAGGCGAAGAATCAGACCCGCCTATGCACCCATATAGTCTGACCAGATTTTTTTTTAGCTTTCCTTAGATTGCACATTGAACACTGATAAGACTGCGCAGGCTGCTCTGAGTGACTGGTCATTGCTGGGCGAACATGAAAATTATAAAGATTTCTCTTCCTGGACGAAAGAGCAATCCTTAGAGCATTCAGCAAAGTTTGATAAGACTGCACAAATGCGCTGCGCTGCTCTGAGCAGACGGACTGTGCAGGGCGCACATGTAAATTAAATCGATTTCTCTTGCTGCACGAAGGAGCACAACGAAATTTGATAGGGTGCGCAAATGCGCAGGCTGCTCGGAGCAGACGGTCTTTGCAGGGCGCACATGTATTTTGTAGAGATTTCACTTGCTGCACGAAGGAGCACAACGAACTTTGATAAGACTGTGTGAATGCGCAGGCTGCTCTGAGCAGACGGTCTTTGCAGGGCGCACATGTAAATTGTAGAGATTTCTCTTGCTGCACGAAGGAGCATTGGGCCCTTAGCTATCGTTACAGCACACAGGGAACTGATCAGACTGCGCAACTGCACAGGCAGCTCTGAGCAGACGGTCCTCAATGTGAATTGTAGGAAATTATTCCAAACAATACGACTGCTTGTTGATAAGACGAGTCACTTCAGTTTAAAAATATTCCATTTGCCTTTTTTGTATATAATTAAATGAAGCGTTGCAGTATGACATGCTTTCAACAGTGATTGGTGTTTATTGCACTGAGGTGTGAATTTCACAACAAACGGATTAAGAATACTGCAGTTGAGAAGGTGCTAATTATTGGACGTGTCAAGCAACTCAAAACTGTGGAAAACTGTGCCCAATATACACACATTTTGTAATCCCCAAGGGGGTGTCATAACAAAGACTTATTTTAACACTCTGGGTCTTGGAAATTATTTTTTTGTCAAATAAAACTATTTTGTCATTATTTTTTTTCACAAGATGGAGAGAACAGTACCCTTAGAAATGACCCTTGTCACACTTCAATTATGTCTTTTGGCGACGAGAGCGGGGAAAAACTTACGATAATTTGTCTTTTATTCCCACCAAGAAAAAATGAACAGAACACATTTACACTTGTTATGTCACATTGCCATACACCGAATTCGTTTAAGTCTGGAACAGGGAACCAACTTTTACCTGTGGGGCATCTGGGTAAAACTGAAGCGTGTTATATATACGAACTTATTTTTTTCCCGCCGATCAGACACTGAAAATCGGGTGCGTATTATACACGAGTGCGTGTTATACACGGCAAAATACGGTATGCATGGATGGTCCAACTCGCACCACTTTTCCTTGGCATGCTTAGAACCTTTAAGCACTCACCAGTTTACCAGTACTCACATGCGGTTGGTTTCAGCATTGCGTGGAAGCATCATGTAGCCCATCTATTTCTTCGAGCCCGAATGGGCGGGTGCGAAATGAGGTGTAGGTGTCGAGTATCTTACTTTACTGTCCAACTGATATTGGCTTACAATTAGGCAAGGCCTGCTATCCTTGCAGTAGGTGAGAGTAAACGAGGATTAACAAAAACTGCATCCAAAAATGTCACCTGTTTAACTTGAATGTAGGACAAAACGTCCCATGGACAAAACGTCCCATGCCATTTTTGACCAAGTGGACAAAACGTCCCACATCATTTTTTCAGGGTGGACAAAACGTCCCACATCATTTTGTCAGGGTGGACAAAACGTCCCACATCATTTTTTCAGGGTGGACAAAAAGTCCCACACAGTTTTGACAGGGTGGACAAAATGTCCCATGCTATTTTGACAGGGTGGACAAAACGTCCCATATTCTTGAGGTGGTGTAAGGGAGGCAGGCGGAAGGGATTCGAAGGGTATGTGACGATATAGAGTAAAAATTCACTATTACTTAACAAATTATGCTTTTAAAAGCATATTTAGAAGGTTTTAGGTACATTTTCTTTGTGTTTGCAGCGTCCAGTCTCTAGTAGTGGCCTTGGGACTGTTCAAGGCCACTACTGAACAGTCCCAAGGGTGGTATTAATATATGAATTTTACTGTACTAACATGAACACTACAAAAAAAAAAAAGAATGTGGAAATATAGTTAGAGGCTTTTATTTACAAAACATGAATATGCAAACATATTCATTTAAGAGCAGATGGTTAAGAGCACATTTTTTACATAAAAGAATTTTTTTATGATAGCACATGTAAGAAAATGTGTACAACTTATCTTACTCTGTTGAAAAAAATAATAGTATCAGTGGGTAATTGGCAAACGGTGCAGGCCAAAATCAGATGCCTCAGAACACGAGGTCTTATCAGGGCCTATACTGTTTGCAAAATTATAAGCCACGTTCCAAATTAATTTTAAACAAAACACAACCTGATATCCCTATCTGAAACACAGTTTTCACCTATTATTTCATTACTGGATATATCTTGTATAAAAATACTAAAAGGTATCCTGTACAAAATACTGAAACATCACGAAAAATATGCCTTTATAATTTTGATCCCCTTAAAACCCACTTTACAAGTTGCCTAGAACTACTGGAACTACCGATCATGCCAAATATAATCCTAATGGGTTGAGAGGTCCATAAAGCCCCTAAGCACACATGTATAATTATAAAAAGTTATTACAAGTAATTATGCCCTTTTCACTTTAATCTAACAAAGGTTTTTTCTTTGATTAGCTGCTAATTACAGAATTAATTTGTTGATAGGAAAATGTATAACTTTTGAACATTCTGATTGATTTATTGTGAAGAGTCTTTATAATCTGTCTGATGAAAATAAATGGTGATGATCAAATTGATCATAATTGAACAAACATTATTAAGTCAGTTCAATGAATTTAATCTAAGGTTGTAATTTTCTTATTCATTGTTAGAATTTTTGCATTGATGATTTGACTGTTATACATTTTTTCACCTTTTGTACATGTGCAGTACTACATGTACCTGCCTGTTTCAATAATTTCTCCATGAGCACCAAAATAGCTTTGACAGTATTGAAATCTACAGTTTTCAACACATGAATATACAGACAGATTTTCCAAAATCAGTAATTGTGCATGTGGAGGTGTGGGGGGATATTGTCAGCCTTCACAAAAAGAGGGGATTTTGTCCGGGGAGGGGGGGGGGGGATTATGTTTGGGGCGTCTGATCAGGGCCTACATTATTTGCAATATTCAGCTATTTTCCAAATAAATTTAAAAGAAAACACCCCTTAATTTCGAAATGGACTCCTGTCATATATAAGGAGGATGAATCCATTTGGTATAACAAGGAGACCATAATGGTCCTAATTTGCTCACCTGAGATAAGAGTTATACATGTGGGCCCATGGTGGGGCGAAATGCATGACACTTGAGGGCAATTACATCATTTCAACAAACAACAATTAGTTATTTATTAGATAGATTAGTTTAGATTAGATTAGATTAGGTATAATGGTTCCCTTTGAATTGAATATGGGACGTTTTGTCCACCCTGTCGAAATAGCATGGGACGTTTTGTCCACCCTGTCAAAACCGTGTGGGACCTTTTGTCCACCCTGTCAAAATCATGTGGGACGTTTTGTCCACCCTGCAAAAATGATGTGGGACATTTTGTCCACCCTGACAAAATGATGTGGGACGTTTTGTCCACCTGGTCAAAAATGGCATGGGACGTTTTGTCCATGGGACGTTTTGTCCGGCTCCCGTTTAACTTGTCCACTGCCTCAGCTTGCAAACTTGTTAAAAAATATTATTGCATACAGGCAAACTGTGGACCCTGATCTGGTCCACACTGTTTGCAACTATGATTTTAAAAGTGCATCACAACCTTTTAATAACACTATTGATGGGGTCCAAAGCGGAAACCGTGTTAGTTAAACAACCGTGTTATATCCAAACAAAAATGTGTAGATTATATAGAAAAATGACCATTTATGGTCATTTTTCTATATAATCTATACATTTTTGGGATCAAATGGTCATTTTTCTGTATAATCTATACATTTTTTGGGATCCATCTTAAAACAGTGTTATATCCAAAACAGTGTTTTAATGAACCGAGTTATAATGAGGTTGTGGTGTACCCAGCAGACAACAAAGCAGACGGCATTTATTATGATTGATATCGGTACGTTTACTAACAGGAATGGACCGGAATGGACCCAATAACCGGAACGGACCTGGAATAACCGGAACGGACCTTTAAAATCATTATTTTATCCAATTATCTAATGAATATACTGAATATATGAGGTAGTAGGGACATTAAGAGTGAGAGGAGGCAATTTTGGATGAAAGATACTGTATTATACTCACTCAAAGGCCTTTAAACATTTAGCCTAGATTAAACCAGGCGTTTGTAAATAACACCATGAAGCCTAAGTAATTTCTATAGATTTAAAGATATCACTGGTCAATGCTCAGGAGCAAACATCTGGTCTTAATTAGTGAGCACTTGCAGGTAATTACATGCACTATGGTGAACAAGTATCACATGCCATGTCCCGAAAGCGGAAATGTTCAGTACCCTAGCTCATTAAAAAGCATTGATAACTTTGGCACTGTTAACTTAAATAATTCATATTATATAAAGCATTGGTTTTCATGATATGTATGGCATGAAAATTCTCCCAGCGGGTACATGACGTTAAGACAACGTCGAAGCAACGTCGATGCAACGTAACCCTGTTGCATCGATGTTAAATCGACATTATGTGCGCGCCGGCCTCGGTACCTCCGGATCGGCGTCTGACTGGTGGTCGGCAACATTCTTTCGTGGAGATTGATCAGGGAATGTTTTCATCGGTCATTCTCTTACTTCCGTTGATTAAAGAGGGACAGTTGTCAGCTTCTGGTGAAAGAATGTGCACTTTACTAGTTAACCACTTACGTACAAGTCTACCCGGAAAAGTGTAGAAAGGTAAACTGACCGGCTCAAAATGACCTAAAATAGTGTTGACATGGCCGTTAAATTCTAATGCAACGTTATGTGCGCCCTGGACTAATTTAAGGAAATTATACCAGGATTCTTTTTTATGTTCCGAAGTTCAGTCTTTCCTTATTCTTTCCCTAATAGGATTTCCTCAATATCCATGTTCTGTGCCGGTTTGGATGAGTATTTGAAATGAGGTCCCGTGTACATATGCCCTTAAATGTTGGCGGGACATAAAACTTTGTGTACCCCCGCAAACCTTACTGTTCTCCTGTAAAACTGATTGGCTGGAAAAGAAAATTTAAAAAATCGTGCAAAATGCGTACGATGCATGCTTTAACTTCACAAAAACATGTCCGTTCAATGAACATCACTTCAAACCACACTTTATATAGATATTACTTGAACAAGTCCGTAAAATAAACTCCACTTTATATGCAACAAACTGGGGTTTATCAGGGAATATTTCTGATGCAAGACATGGGTTCCGGGTACTCGTTAGAACCGCCTCATTGAGTGTTTTCTGACGAGCACCCACAACTTTTGTTTGCTGCTGAAAGAATAATGAGTACCTATAACCTATGTTTGGAGCAGAAACATAAAACATAAATTGTAGGTGCTCGTTAGAATCGTCCCATTGAGGCGGTTCTGACGAGTACCCACAACCTATGTTTTGGAGCAGAAATAAGAAATATGTTGTATAATTTGTGATATAATTCGTATAAATTATACTCATAACATAGATTGTTGGTGCTCGTTAGAACTGTCTCATTGAGGTGGTTCTAACGAGTACCTATAACCTATGTTATACTTGAATATGTGAACACTGTAAATTCCACTTGATATAGAGAAAAGGAGGGTTTACAATGGCATATATTAATGTCTGAATTCTGGCACAAAAAAACATAGATTGTGGATACTTGTTAGAGCCGCATCTGTTGAGACAGTTCTAACGAGCAGCCGCTATCTGTTTGGTACAAAAAAAAGGAGAAAAAGAAATCAATTATTTGCCTGAAAAAAAATGTTAGTTATGGGCCAATAAGAGGTACCATTATATCACACAGATAATTTAAAGAGAATTCCGTCAATAGCGTTGCAGTCCAAGATCTTCAGTGATGCTGGACAGTGGTACTGCAGGACATATTTTTTCTGTCTAGTCCCAAAACAATGAAAGAATCTTTTTCTTGCATACACTCTCCGGGATTCTGGTAGTAAAGTCATTAAGATTGTAGGCATGTAAGATTACTCAATTTTTATCTGGTCAGGATCACCGGACTAGGCCAAGACTATTCCAGGGCAAAATCCAGTATTTCCTAAAGCGTCTAGCATACTTCTAAAACTCAACCTACACTTAATAGCAGAATACACATGAACATAGACATATAATTCTCTAACTTGTGACTAAAATAAAGGTCCGTTCCGGTTATTCCAGGTCCGTTCCGGTTATTGGGTCCATTCCGGTTAGTAAACGTACCCGATTGATATCATAAGGGTTGAATAAATCTGCCCCTGATTCTTCATGATGGATCCATTTTTCAGGCATTACAAAGGAACAAGGAACAACAGCTCCAGATTCGACAGGTTGCCATTGAGAACATGAGGCTACAACAACATCAACAGCCCCCTGGGACACCTCAGACAACCCAGCCCCCTCAGCAACCCCCACCCAGTCAAGTGGCCATGAGTCAGCCCCAGGTATTAAAGTGTCACTAATAAACTGCTAATCCTTTAGTTCTGTAGAATAAAAATACTTTCCAAAGCCTGCCCGCATGGCCTCCATGGCTAAGTGGATAAGAGCGCTGACTCTCACTGCTGTGGTTCGAGCCTTGCTCAGGCCTCATGTGAGAAGCCTAGTTCTGAGACGGAAGGTCAGGTGGTTTTTCTCTGGGTACACCAGTTTTTGCCAACCTGATTAACGATAAGTAAAATAATCTTGAAAGGGCCATTAAACTAAAAAAAAAAAAGAAGCCTGCCCCCAGTGGCTCAGTTTGACTCATGTCTGACTTTTGACCAATCAATCACATACAGGTCCGGCAACATTCTTTTGTGAAGATTGATCTGGTGATAGATCAGGAGGTCACAAGGTTGATCCCCACCTGGTCTGCAACATTCTTTCATGAAGATTGATCTGGTGATGGATCAGGAGGTCGCAAGATTGACCCTTGCCATATACATATGCAAAAGCTACTCACATTTTTAGCTTAATTGTCACTTAGTGACAAGGTGAGCTTTTGTGATCACGTAATCCGTCGTCCCTCTGTGCGTGCAGCCTTCCATGCCTGCTTATACAATTTCTTCAAACATTGCCTAAACCACTGATTGGATTTTGACCAAACTTAACAGGAATGATCCTTAGTTGGTCCTCTTTCAGAGCTGTTCAAATGGTTCTGGTCCATTGCACATCTAGGTCACAGGAGCCAAAAAATAAATTTTTAAACTGAAAACTTAAAAAATCTTCTCTGAAACCGCAAGTGATATTTTGATATCTTTGATATTTTGGCTTCTTCTAGTGGACCTGTATCAAGATTGTTCAAATTATAGCCATAGGGCGAAAAATGGCCCCTGGGACATATAGGGAAAATCTTTAAAATTTGTAATCTTCTCATCTGAAACCTGAAGCTCCGGTCTGAGCCTTCGATATTTGGTATGGGGGCCATGCCCCACCCCCTGTACTTCATAAAAAGCCATATAGCTCAGAAATCGTTCAGATCCCCACCCCTAAACCATATATATTCTTGTTTCTTACGATGAGACACATTCAGTGACACCAACCTGGGGTCCCCTGGGATGTGCCCCGGCCATGCCCCACCCCCTTCACTTCATAAAAGTCCTATAATCTCAAAAACCTTACAGATCCCCACTCCTTAAACCATATATATTTTTGTTCCTTATGATAAGACGCATTCAGTGACACCAGCCTTGAGGTGCCCGGTGCTGTGCGAGGGCCTTGCCCCACCCCCTCCACTTCATTAAAGGCCTAATATCTCAGAAACCTTACAGATCCCCACCCCTAAACCATATATATTCTTGTTCCTTATAATAAGACACATTCAGTGACATCAGCCTGGGGTTCCCCGGGCCAAGCCTCACACCTTTACTTCATTAAAGGCCATATATCTCAGAAACCGTTCAGATCCCCACCCCTAAACTATATATATTCTTGTTCCTTATGATAAGATACATTTAATGATATCAACCAGGGCTCCATGCCTGGGTCCATGCTCCACCCAATCTACTTCATTAAAGACCTGATATTTCAGATGCAGTTTCCACACGGGTGCTCATTTGGATATGGGGGTTTGCTTGGGAGACTTTACAAATGGTAGGTTAAAATCATACCATGTTAAAATATTTGGCAGTTCCCACGCGAGCTCTGGTGAGTCTCTTGTTTCTCATGTGTTAACGTATTCACGAAAGCAAAGCATAGCTCAGGATGAGGAGGAGTACTAGACGATAATTTGCAGATAACTTTTTCTTGCACACCAGACAAGGAAATCTGTGATTTTACCCTGGGATAGAAATTTGTTCTGACCCTGTTGTTCCGACACAAAATCGAATATAATCGCATGTTTGATAAATGCACTGGTTGATTGCGACCTTGTATGCGCTGTCGTTAAGGTTGACGTCACCGCACGTTACGTGACGTCACTAAACATTCCTGCAGCGTCAACATAATATGGTAGACGTTGATAACCGAAGTGACTGCCGCATTAAAAATCCGGGTTAACAAATGGAAGGTATGCAAGAAAAAGAATCCAGTATGGGTGTGCGGGTTGGATAGAAAAATACGTCCCTAAGGATCACTGTCCAGCATCAAGAGGCTTTGTAAGTGATGCCGGACAGTGTCCCTCGGGACGTATTTTTCCATCCACCCCTCACACCCATATAAGATTTTTATATTCCTATATGTTGCCGACACTTGTTAGAAACACCTCAAAGAGTCATCTCATGATCATCAACACTGTTTGCAAGCCTGTTGAGGATGTTAACCCATTTTGTACCGGAAACCTCAAAATGGGTAGTTGGCAAACAGTGCAGGCCCAGATCAGATGCTGCAGAACGTGGCGTCTGATCAGGGCCTACACTGTTTGCAAAATTTTCATCCAATTTCCAAATAGCTTTTGAAGAAAACACAGCCTGATACCCCTAAATTTTGAAATGGACTGCTGCTATATATAAGGTGGAAGATTCCATTTGGTACAAAAAGGGTTAAATAAGCATATTTACAAGAATGGTCGTGTCCAAAATTCAAAGCTGGAAAAGTCCACTTCAGAAAGTCGGTGTGGTAGTGTTTAACCCTTGTCCTGCTGATCCCGGATATGCCTTATCTTTGAAACAATGTAGATCAAGATCAGATGGCTTCTGACGAAGCCATCTGATCAGGATCTACATTGTTTGCCATTCAGATTGTGAATTTGTTGCAATAATTTGCATCAAGTAATCTGATTGGTTGATAATAGGTAGTGGGTGTGGCATATATGAATATTCAGCAGGACAAGGGTTAATTCACTGATCTGTTTCTCTTTACTTTCTTCAGTCTCAGGAACCTCGAAGAGTGTCATCAGGAGATCCTCTAGCCAATTACCTCCAGGCCAGTCAGGCGTCTCTAGCCCAGGAAATGAGACGCGTCTCCACCGGGGATTCTGTCATCAATTTCATTAAAGCCAATCCAACAATCATTACAAAGCCCGCATCGCCAACTCCCCCACCCCAGCAGCCCATGGTGAACATCATGGAGCCGCCAGCGTCCACTCCCCGTGTACCAACTCCACGGAGGCAGTCATCAGTATCTCCCATCTTACAGCAAGCTTTCTTTCCACAACAGACACCTGGCTCACCCAGAGTGCCATCACCTATCAGTAAGTATTTGAAAATAAAAACAAATATGGTTGATAATTTAAGGATAGTTATGTCTCCCCTGAACAATTTTTTTTTCGGAGAGACATATTGTTTTCCCTTGGGCGTCTGTCTGTCCGTCTGTCACACATTCGTGTCCACTCTATAACTTGAAAACCATTCAAGCTATCTTCACGAAACTAAATATAAATATTAATCAGCATTAGACGACGTGCAGTGCACAAGATGGATTCGCACTGTCTGATCAGTATTTGCTAATCACACGAAGCTTCTACCGATTCTGAGCAATCCAAGGAGAGATATAGTAGTGGGATTGAAGATGTGTTGGCTGATTTGAGTTCTCGCTGGATGCATGAGTTGAGATTTTTTCATGCCCTGGTTTGTATGTCTTGTGTGGACAGTATACATATATATACATTTCAGTTTTGCATGCTTCAATATAAGCATTTTACTTTTAAGTAACTTTACTGTAGCTTTAATTTAATTTCACTGGAATATCAGATTTAACTGTTTGGTAAAAATTCAAGTTGAATAGCTACACTTAACAGTTTAAATTTACAGCCGATTTGCAAGGTGACAAATTAACCGACTCGGAGTTTGCCTGCTTTTATGCTCTCCTTTGGCAATAGTAGTTTACTGATGAAGGAAACAATTTGCTATTGAAAATTGAGAGTGTTTTTAACACATTTTGTACCGGATACCCCAGAACAGGCAGTTGGCAAACACTGCATGGCCCAGATCAGACGCCGCAGAATGCGGCATCTGATCAGTGCCTACACTGTTTGCAAAACGTTCAGCTATTTTCCAATTAAATTTTGAAGAAAACAAGGTGTCACCACTAAATTTTGAATTGGACTCCTGACATATATAAGGAGGAAGATTCCATTTGGTAAACTAACCATAGTTGTTCACTGGGACTTAACCTTTGTCCTGCTGAATGAAGGTTAACCAATCATATTTCTTGATATAATATATATTCAATAAATTCACATCGGCCCCGCCCATCGGGGCTTGAAGAAATAGATGGGCTGCACGATGCTTCCATGCAGAGCTGATACTGACCCGCCCACAAGTACTGGTAATCCGCTTAGAGTATCTAAGCCTGCACAGGCAAAGCGGTGCGAGTCGGACCGTCCATGCATATAAGCCCTATTGGTTTCATTGGGCGGCAGGGCTTGACATGTCATTTCATCTGTGTCGGGTAAAAGTCCCACTAAATTGGGAGCAACATCTCCAAAATGACCTTTACAGTGTTGATGGGGATGCTAAACCTTAAACAAACAAATATATAAATTCACAAACTGAATGACAAACAGTTTAGATCCTTATCAGATGGGTTCTTCAGATCTGGATATACACTGTTTGAAAAAGGTTGTCAAGCCTTGTTTTCGCAGACGATTCACATGTAATACCAAGCCTTTTTTTCTCTGAAAATAGAAAGGAAAAAAACCCTGAAAATTACATCAACTAGTTTGATTGGTGTTGTAGGGGTCGATATATGAATAATAGACAGTGACAGTCTGATATTCCAAAAAACATGATTAATCCTTTGATTTGAAAGAACTTCAGTTTATTTTAGTTTTCTTTCTTAGAGCGGCTGATTTTAATTTTCTTTTGTTTTGGGAATGGATACACTCATTTTCCACCACCGTTTAAAAGGGAGGTGGCTTTCATGACTTTCACTTTGCTTTCATGTATCCTGTTTTCTGAATGGAATCATCCGCTTTTTAGCCGGTGTCCATTTTGAAATTTTGGGCTGTCAGATAGAATTTCAGAATTTTATTTAAAAAAAAAACAACAACTGAAGGCCCTGATCAGACAGCACAGTTGTCAGTTTCTTACAAAAGAATGTGCACTGTACTAGTTAACTGCTTTAGGTATACGGCTGCTCAGAAAAAGTGGGGTTAGCTTAACTGACTGGTTAAGTGTGAGTGACCTTAGTATTGCTGACTGGGCTGTTAGTCTCCAAACCAAACCTAAAAGCTAGAAGTCTGTCAGGAAAAGTGAGATAAGGTAAACTGACTGGCTTAGTGTGACCTTATTAGTGGTGACTAGGGCTGGCTAATTGGAGCTGAAAAGATAATCGATTATCAGTCCTGTCATTGCGATCAATAATCGATTAGTAATCGCTAAGGTTTTTCTCATAATATTACCTGTCTGGCTTTCTGTCTGAGCATAACTCTTACCATATGTTGCACTTTACCATATGTATATTTGAACAGGCAGGCCTGAGCAAACAGTGTAGACCGAGATAAGACGCCGCAAAATGCGGCGTCTCATCAGGGTCTGCACTGTTTGCCACTGATCCAGGCACATCTTTGGGCAGTAAATTGCACTTATCAAATAATCGATTACAAGCAAATCAGTACTGATAATCATTTTTGTGGAATTTATCAATCGATTATACGATTAATCATGTCAGCCTTAGTGGTGACTGGGCTGTTGGTCTCATAACCAAACCTAAAAGGTAGAAATCTAATCAGGAAATGTTAGATTATGTAACCATGTAAACTGATTGGCTCGGTAAGACCTTTATAGTGTTGACTGGGTTGTAAATGTCACACCAACCAACCAGTCCCCACCCATCGGGGATTGAAGAAATAAATTGGCTGCATGATGCTTCCATGCAGAGCTGAAACAGACCCGCACACGAGTACTGGTAAACCACTTGGAGAATCTAAGCCTGCCCAGGCAAAGCGGTGCGAGTGGGCCCATCGATGCTTATAAACCCTATTGGTTTCATTGGGCGAAAGGGTTTGAGATGTCATTTCATCTCAATGTCGGGTTAAAGGCCCACAAAATTGGAAGCAATGTCTCCAAAATAACCTTTACAGTCTTGACGGGGATGTTAAACCTCAAATCAAACAAAACAAACAAGCATACCAACCAACCAATTGATAACAAATATTTTTGAAAGTTGCCACCCAATGAAGTGTATCCATCCCCTCTTACTGTTCCTTCAGCAATTATACATGAAATATTGAATTCATATAGACCTCTTTATAAATCTGTTCTTTATAACATGATTTTGTAATATTGCATGGTTTAAAGATGGATTAAAAAAATGTATAAATTATATAGAAAAATGACTGTAAACAGTCATTTTTCGATATAATTTTTACCTTTTTTGTTGAAAAATGTATAAATTATATAGAAAAATGACTGTAAACCTTTTTAGTTGGGGATACAACGTGGTTATCTAAGTAACACAGTTTCTGGTTTGGACTCAAACAGTAGTGTTATAAAGGGGTTGTCATGTATGCTTTGAGTTGTTTACATGTATATTTTGCTTATGTCCAACTTTTTGCTCAGCAATTATCAGCCGTTCTACTTCACCAAGACCAAGAGTTGAGAAGCATCTGATGAGCTTAATGCAGCCGCCAGCCTCTCTCCCACTGAGAAGACACTCCTCTGTATCTCCAGCTAGTTTTCAGTTCCTTCAATCACAAAAGAATGTATGCCCTATTAAAATCCCTACTCCAAACAGGATCCCATCTCAGCGGATCCCTTCCCCTCGCAGAATCCCATCCCCTATAAGTAAGTTCAGGTGTTGTCCTGAGGAAAGTCTGTGTAAACAAAGAAGTGTTGTAAATGAAGTGTTATAGTTTGTTTTGTTCCATGCCTTTGTTTTGTGTTCTCCCCTGAAAATATTTTATATTTTTATTTCAACTCGTGTCCGGCTGAATGAATGAATTTTTACACATTCATTTCTGACTGTCAACCAACCAATCATATTACAGTCTAACATGTATTAAGCAAGCACCTAGGGGATAATCAAAATATGTCTGCTTAAGGCAGGTGCTTGCTTAATACAGGTGAATATTAATGCATTTTCCTTTTTTGGGAACTGATGGCACTTTGCTTAAGACAGGTTGCTTGCTTAATAGAGGTGGCCACTATTACTGGTTTTACTGTACTTATAATGTTTTCATTCAGTTCATGAACTGAATGACAAAGTGTAGATCCTGATCAGATGCCATCTGATCTGGATCTACACTGTTTGCAAAAGTAGAGTCGTGTTCAGCAGGATAAGAGTTAGATATTGTTAATTTACTTTTTATACCCCCGCCATTCCACGCCATTGAAGAATGGTTGAAAGTAAGGCTGGCACGATTAGTCGGATAATCGATTACTCAAACAATAAATTCCACAAACTTGATTATCATAACTGATTTGCTTGCAATCGATTATTTGATAAGTACAATTTACTACCCAAACGTGTGCCTAAAATGGCTGTATGAGCAGCAAACAGTGCAGACCCAGATGAGACGCCGCATTCTGCGGGGTCTCATCTGGGTCTACACTGTTTGCCTAATCTGGGTTTACACTGTTTGCTTAGGCCTGTCTGTTAAAATACATTTGGCAAAGTACAGCATATGGTAGGAGTCATGCTCAGACAGAAAGCCAGACAGGTAAAATTATGATCAAATCTTCAGTGATTACTAATCGATTATCAATCGCAATGACATGAATGATAATCTATTATCTTTTCAGCTCCGATTAGCCAGCCCTAGTTGAAGGGGTATATAGTGTTATCCCTGTCTGTCTGTCCATCTCTGTTGGCATCCGAGATGGCTTTAGCAATTTTGGTTTAAGTTTTTCATCGGTGTCGCAGCTACCATTTGGGGTCATCTGTGTCTTTTGAATTGAACACATTACTGGTAAAGTAAAATTCCTATATTAAGACCTTCTTTGGGACTGTTCAAAGGTGGTCTTTGTTCAAAAGTGGTCTTTAAGACCACTTTTGAACAGTCCCAAAGGTGGTATCTGACCAGAGGACAGTGTATGCAGAAAACATGAAGAAATAATAACTACAGCCTGTTACAGAAGCTTTTTAAAGCAGAATGAGTCTTAATTTTAGGTGGTCTAAATAGCGGAATTTCACTATTATCAAAAACCTATAATTTTGTTAAAAATACATAAATTGGGCAACTCATTGGCCGGGGTGGCTCAGATACGTGCCAAACTGATGGGCAAAAGAATATTACTGTCTTTCTCTCCTTTCAGCTGATTCAAGAGGGGCAGTTGTCAGTTTGTGGCAAAAGAATGCACACCGTACTGGTAAACTGCTTTAGTATAGGCCTGCCCAGGAAGTATGGTTAGGTAACCTGACCAACTCAACATGTCCTTATTAGTGTTGACTGGGCCATTAAACTCCAAAACCAAATCCTATAAGAATCTGATATGGGGTTTTTGTTGCAACCCTCAGGATGATGCTAGTTATCCCGAGGGTTTGAAATGCCCATCTACAACAACAGAACCCCATATTAGGTTCTTTTGTGTACAACACAATTGAAAAGTTTCATTTTGCTTTGTTAAACATTTTATTTTTTGTGCACTGCATAGTTTGTCAGGGTTAGAATATAAGAATCTGGTATGGGGTTCTGTTGTAGATGAGCGTTTCCAACCCGAGGGATGACCGTGCTGAGCGGAACCTCGGCGTAGCCTCGGTTCCGCTCAGCACGGTCATCCCGAAGGTTGGAAACCTCAGCGTAGCCTCGGTTCCGCTCAGCACGGTAATCCCGAGGGTTGGAAACACCCATCTCCAACAGAACCCCATATTGGATTCTTTTTCTTGCACAACACTGGTTAGTTTTGACAGCTCCCACACGTATATTGTTTACAAAATAAAAGTAGTGCGGAAGTAGTTCCGGCAGTTGAATAGAATTGAAGCGCATTTGTGTTAGTTGCCTTGGTCGGAACACCAGGGTCAGAACATAAATTTCTATCCCAGGGAAATCACTTATTTCCTTGTCTGTAGTGCAAGAACACAATTTCTATCCCAGGCTAAAACCATGGATTTCCTTATCTGGTATGCAAGAGATACCATTCCGTCCTGAGTAAGAGGGATTTTCTGTCTTCTTAAAAGCTTCAGTGGACATTATCTTGACAATGGTGACTTGGTATTTGCTAGTCACATTTTTTTTTTTTCAGCAAAAATATCTGTATATTTGAAGTATTGCATGATTCCATTGCTTGTGGTCATGTTGTCAGTGAATATCTGTTTATCTACACCTATTGTCCGTCCAGGTCTAGTAGACAGTAATGTCACCACTTGCTTCTCTTATGAACAGTGCAAAGCTTATGGTCTAATGGTAAAATAACTAAAATTGTCTGCTACATCACTGCCATCTATTCTTTGATGGACTATAGTTGTTCAAGTAGCTAAACAATACAGATAAACCTCTTTATAACACTGTTCAATCACAGTCATTTTATAACCGTTTAATTACAGTCATTTAATAACAGTTCAATTCAGGTCATTTATTCCGCATCAAAAAGCATGCAAAAGGTACACTCCAGCAGAAAGATTTTTAGCTAAACTGAAGCTGTCCAAATGTTATATGGAAACCGTAAATAGTACAAGTTGTTATATGGTTACCTTAATGATCCTAAGTATTGGAACAGACAGGCCTACATTTTAAGCAAACAGTGGAGATCCAGATCAGACTGCTCCTCAAGGAGCAGTCTGATCAGGGTCTCCACTGTTTGCCATTCCATCTGCACTTTTTTGAAACCCTTACTGGATTGTGAAACAAATTTGTTGAAATTTTAGGAGAATTACAGCAAGTCCTTAAGCTCTCAGAATTATTAGAATTTTTATGGTAACCATTTCACCCCACAGGCACCATGACTTCGATTCCAGAATTCTCCAGACTTTCAAATGAATTTTTAAACCGAGACCCTGTTTTCATATGACCTCAGTTGTTGGTGGGATGTAAAACTCTGAACACAAACATGATGTTTTAAACAAAAATAATGAACAGGCGCTTTTTTCAACCAAAAAGTACTAATATTTTTCTTATTTCTACGTGAAAACGTATGTTGTGGGTATTCATTAGAAGTCATTAGAAGTGCCTCAGAGAGGTACTTCTAATGAGTACATGTAACATATCTTTTGTGCAGAAATAAGAAAAATAATGTGTGAATGACCCCCTCTTAGCTTGGCTATGTGCAGCAACTGCTTATCTGTTACTGTTTTTTTGTTTGTTTGTTTGTTTGATTTTAGGTTTAACGTTCCCATCAACACTGTATTGGTCATTTTGGAGACATTGCTTCCAATTTTGTCTGACTTTTACCTGACATTGAGATGAAATGACATTTCAAGCCCTGTTGCCCAATGAAACGAATAGGGTTAATAAGCATGGATGGACCAACTCGCACCGCTTTGCCTGGGCAGATTTAGATCCTCTAAGCGGTTTACCAGTACTCGTGTGCAGTTATCTCCATTATGCCTCCTGGTATGGCACCAATAGAAACCCTCCATGGCTCGAACTACCACCATTTCGAACAAATTGTCATGGTCCTAAAGGAGATTGAACCATCAAAGTTTGACTGAATTGTCGTTATTACAAGGTTCTTCTGTACTACATACATATCCCACTCTGTTTTTCAGTGTTTAGTCAGCAGCCACCAATGCATCTTAGCGCTCCATCACCTATCCATCCCAGCCAGACTGGTCCCCTGTCTCAGTCACCAACAAATCAGCCAAGTAACACAAATGTAAGTATGCTATTTATCACACTCAAGATTTCAGAAAAAAAAATGCATTCTTACCGCAAACTTTTCAAATGTATTTTTGGGATGCATTCCAACAGTGTGGACCCTGATCAGACGGCTCCTCTGATCAAGGGCAACACTGATTTCAACTAAAAAGCCACCATTTTATGACGTCACTCAAAGATTCTATGAAGTTAGATGGTGAAACATCATTTTCTTGCATCGAAAACCTTACTAAAGGACTTAAATGCATGTGGTACAGTATGTAATTTTAGCTGGATTTCTTTTAACTAGCAAAAGGTGTGGAGAATTTGAAGGAAACAACAACATGATTGCCAATTTACAATGTGTTTGAATAGAAAATGATTAGCACTAGTGTGTGAATTGTTAATAAATCACGTTTTGACAGGTGTAAATAGACAAATCACTTCTGTAATGCTCTCGTGATTTGATCTACTTTACCGTTGTCCACCAAACTGTGATTTATTTAGGGCTGGCGAATCGGAGCTGAAAAGATAATCGATTTTCAGTCCTGTCATTGCGGTCGATAATCGATTAGTAATCGCTAAGGTTTTTGTCATTATTTTACCTGTGTGGCTTTCTGTCTGAGCATGACTCTTACCGTATGTTGCACTTTACATTATGTATATTTGAACAGACAGGCCTGAACAAACAGTGTAGACCCAGATGAGATGCCGCATAATGCGGCGTCTCATCAGGGTCTGCACTGTTTGCCATTCATCTAGCTATTTTAGGCATAACTTTGAGTAATAAACTGTACCTATCAAGTAATCGATTAAAAGCAAATCAGAAATGATAATCATTTTTGTGGAATTTATTGATCGATTAATCGATTATACGATTAATCGTGTCAGCCTTAGATTTATTACTCTATAATTCACTGCTAGGGATGATCTGTTTCTTAAACAAAAAATATCCCCCAAAATATCATTGTTATACTTGGCATTGCTTATCAGTTTGTAACTGATGTGTTGTGTTTCTCTCTTTCAGACTACTGCCAGCATTAGACCTCCCTCAGTCCCACGTGTCCCAAGCCCCCAGGAGTTGGTGATGCACACACAAGCTATCCTGCAAAATGCTCTAATTAAAAAACAACTTGAAGACCAAAAGGAAAGATTCTACAAGAAACAACAAGAAAGGTGATTACACAGGCCCTTAGATCTTGATTTCAGGCTTTTAGTTTTAGGTTTTTCTTCCTATACATTTTGTATTCTGTTTAATAAGACTATCTAACCCTTACTCTGCTGAAAAAAAAATATATTTAGCCACACCCATTTCTGACTATTCACCAATCAAATTACTTGATATAAATAATGTATTTGTTCAATTCAGAAACTGCATTACAAACAGTGTAGATCCTGATCAGATGGCTTCTTCAGAAGCCATCTGATCTGGATTTACACTGTTTGCAAAGGTAATATTTGTGGTGTTCAGCAGGATGAAGGTTAAGGCTGCAAAACTGGACCTTTCAGGCATGGAAAAGCTTGGTCAGTATGAGGCTTAATTACGCGATACAGAGTTTAGCTGTTAATAATTACAGAAAAACCTGTCAAAGTAGCCACTACCTTTTCTAACCCTTATCCCGCTGAACACGACAACCCCTTTACAAACAGTGTAGATCCAGATCAGATGCTTTTGACGAAGCCATATTTGTCCAGTTATTAATAGCATCGTTAGCTTAACAAGCTCATTAGTAGTCAAAGTTTTAACTGTTCTAGCCAGCACAGTATCTAAAATCTTGGTATTTTTGCTGAAAAAAATTTTTTTTCACCAAAAATAGTACATTTTCTATATTAAATAAAGTTTTAACGATATGTTAGTTAACAACATCGTTAGTTGTGAACAACTGGCCCCTCATATGATCTACACTGTTTGTTATGCAGTTTGTGAATTGAATGAGTAAATTACATCAAAAAATTTAATTGGTGTATAGTCAGAAATGGGTGTGGCTGAAGTAGTTTATTCAGCAGGATTAAGTCCCTCAAAATCAAAGCACTGACAGCACTGGGGGGTCGATTGTCTCTGAGTGTAGGCTGGAAAAAGTGAAAGGGGACTTAGACTGTTTCGTTAAGCCTTAAATTCCTGTACTGTAAGCAAACAGTGTAGACCCTGATTAGACGATGCATTCTGCAGTGTCTGATCTGGGTCTACACTGTTTGCCAAACTCAGTGCAATATTCCAGTCCATATTCTATTGATAACCCTTTCAACGGGCCTCCGTGGCCTAGTGGTTAAGAGCGCTGACTCTTGATCATTAGGTCTCTCACCGTTGTGGTTCGAGCCTCGCTCGGGTCATATGTGAGACGCCAAGTTCTGCAACGGAAGGTCAGGTGGTTTTTCTTCGGGTACGCCGGTGTTCGCCCACCTCTGATTAACGATCGGCTCGAAATGAGTGAAATAATCTTGAAAGGGCCGTAAAACCAAAAAAAAAAAATAAAAAAATTGATAAACCTTTCACGCAACTTAACTGACCTGGCAGTGATAAAAATATAGTGCTCAGCTATTTTTATGCCCCTGCCATTTGAAGAATGGTGGAAGGGCATATAGCGTTGCCCCTGTCCGTCCGTTTTCCTTCCAAAACTTAAACGCAGTCAATATCTTTCTTATTTCTGGATGGATTTTGAAATTACTTGTAGAAATGTTAACCATTGTGTGACAATGTGTCACGTGTGAAACCCAGGTCCCTACCTCTAAGGTCAAGGTCATACTTAGAGGTCAAAGGTCCAAAAAAGGGTCCGAAACTTTAACGCAGTCAATAACTTTCTTATTTCTGGATGGATTTTGAAATTACTTGGCAACAATGTTGGCTATCATGAGACAGTCTGCCTTACACAAAACCAAGGTCTTTACCTCCAAGGTCAAGGTCATACTTAGAGAGGTCAAATGTGAAAAAAAGGGTCCAAAACTTAAACACCACCAATAACTTTCTATGGATTAATACGAACATAGACATACTTTCAGGTGGGGGCATCCGTGTCCTATGAACGCAGTTCTAGTCTATAAATAAAAATTAACCATTACCTACATTTCCTACATATCAGTGATAGTCACATGGACATCAGCTCTGAAGAGTTTCTGTGCTTAGTAAATTTTGCTTGATTGACAAATAATGAACTCCAAAAAGGAAAATCTATTAAAACTCAGTTGTAGTTGTATTAAGCCACAACCTGGCTTATGCAAGCAACCTGGCTTATGCAAGCATACTTTGATTATGCTTTATACAGGTTGGTTGGTTTGTCACAATTTAGTTCATTTTGGAGACCTGCCTAGGAAAAATGCGACTGACTTGTTTATCTTAACCTTAGCATTTTCTTACATGGAAATCCGTAAAAAGAACATAGGCAAAGAGTGCGGACTTGGATCAGATACCGCATAATTGGGCATCTGATCACAGTCTACGCGGTTTACTAACCGGATAATTTCCACCAGTAATAGAAAAATGAAAAATAGATCTGGCAACCCTTAACCCTTATCTTGCTGTTCACGACAACCCCTATCTTTGCAAACAGTGTAGATCCAGATCAGATGACTTCTGAAGAAGCCATCTGATCAGGACCTACACTGTTTGGCATTCAGTTTATGAATTTGTAGGAATAAATTACATCAAGTAATTTAATACGTTGATAGACAGAAATGGGTGTGGCTTAAATGAATATTCAGCAAGATAAGGGTTAAATGACATGTCCACCATACAACAGATGAAGAGTCCACCAGTAAACATTGGGTACTCCAAAACAAACAGACTGGCCAAGTTGCAGTTGCAGGCCTCATATTTTTCAGGCATTTGAAGGATTTCAGGCTTTTAGCGCTTGATTTTTTTCTTGATTTCAGGCTTTTAGATTTTGATTTTTGTGCCTATTGTCTGTGTAAAAAACTATTTAACCGTTATCCTGCTAAATAAATTTATTAACCCACACCCATTTCTGACTAAAGTCAACCAAAATACTTGATATTTTCACAAACTACATTGTAAACAGTGTAGATCCTGAGCAGATGGCTTCTTCAGAAGCCATCTGATCTGGATCTACACTGTTTGCAAAGGTAATAGTTGTCTTATTCAGCAGAATAAGGGTTGAAGCTGCAAAATCGGGGCTTTCAGGCATGGAATAGCGTGGTCAGTACGAGGCCTGCAGTTGGCAAGTTCACCAAAACCTCTTTTGTGTCTAAAGCAGAACAACTGTGTTGGACATATGTCCAGCATAGAAAAAAGACCATTTATGGTCATTTTCTAAATAATCTATACAGTTTTGGATCTGTCTTTAAATCATATTGTAATGAACAGTGTTAAAAGGGGTTTATGTATAATAAGATTTTAACCCTTTGTACACTAGTGGATTCTTCCATTGCTATATGTTGGGCAAGTCCATTTGTCATATAAGGGGAGTCGGGCCTATTTTTCGTTTTTATTCTATTTTTGACGGAAAATTCTGTTAGCAAATACAGTAGAACTTCGATGGGTCGAACACCGATGGCTCATTTACCATGGATGTGTCGAACCCATTCTTGAGCCCCTAGCGAAATCCTCTACATAAGAAATAGTTGGGGATAATAAAGGAGATTGTAGTTTTTTTATCTTGCAAATGTATGCTGTGTATTCTCATCAGAATCGCCTCGATGAGGCGATTCTAATGAGTACACACAACATACAATTCCTAAAAGAACACCGTAAAGATGTCCAAAAGTATCTCATTATGCCTCCTGGAAGTAATCTCAGTGGCTCGAACAACCCCTGTCTCGAACAAATTTTCATGGTCCCAAAGGGGTTCGAGCCATTGAAGTTTGACTGTAATGCATGCCCTGATCTGATGCCGCATTCTGCGGCGTCTCTGATCTGGGCCTGCACTGTTTGCCAAGGTACCCGTTTAGGGGTTTCTGCATACAATGGGTTAATTTCTAGTACTTGTATTGCAGGGTAAAGTCACCAAATCCTACAGGGACACCACAGCTGATAGCACCACAAAGTAGGACAGAGGTAATGACCTCAGTGGCACCAGTTGCTTCTATGGTAAGTGTCGTAGCCACCTGATAATGAAACCTGGGGTCCAAAGCAGAAACCATGTTTATAGTTAAACAACCATGTTATTTTGTTTGAAGTGAGGGTTAATGTCCCTGTCAACACATTGCTTCCAATTTTGTGGGACTTTTATCCAACATTGAGATGAATGACATAAGCCCTGCCAGCCAATAATACCAATAGGGTTTATAAACCATGGGCGGTCCAGCTCGCACACTTTGCCTAGGCAGGCTTAGACCTTCGAAGTGGTTTACCAGTACTCATGCGTGGTTGGTTTCAGCTGGAAGCTTCGCACCATGCAGCCCAATCTATTTCTCCAAGCCCCGATGGGCGGGGGCCAACAACCATGGTATATCCAAACAAAAAAGTATTTAACCCTTATCTTGCTGAATATTCATTTAAGCCACACCCATTTCTGTCTATCAACCAATCAAATTACTTGATGTAATTTATTGCTACAAATTCATAAACTGAATGCCAAACAGTGAAGATCCTGATCAGATGGCTTCTTCAGAAGCCATCTGATCTGGATCTGCACTGTTTCCAAAGATAGGGGCTGTCGTGAACAGCAAGATAAGGGTTAAAATAAAATGGCCATTTATGTCGTGCCAGCTTTAAGCATGGCGCGATATAGGAGTCCGGTTTTCCGTCCATTCGTCCGTCCATTCGTTGGTCAAGCCGTCACCATTTGCGACCACCCTAACTGTCACCCTAATGTGAGAGTCTATTTCTCAGGGGCCAGTTGTTCAAAACTAACGACGTCGTTAGCTAACGTATCGTTAAAACTTTGATCATTAAATATGGCAGATATGCTGAAATTTTTGCTGAAAAAATGTGAGCAGCTTTAAAGCTGCTCACATTTTTTCAGCAAAAATACCAAAATTTTCGATATTTTTCTTGCTAGAACAGTTAACAATTTGACCACTAACGAGCTCGTTAAGCTAACAATGCTTTGAACAACTGGCCCCTGAACTATAAGACCTTCATCCATGATACTCGGTACAAACTTGCATCTTTGAATAGCAACCTCAATGCAAGCATCCGTATCTGACCTTGACTTACATTTCATGGTTGACTGACTTTGTGAATTATTGCGACCACCCTAACTTTCACCTAATGTAAGAGTCCATTTCTCGATTAACTATAAGAGCTTCATTAATGTTACTTGATACAAGCTTGCATCTAGGAATGGCAACTTCAATGCAAGCATCCATATCTCACGTTGACCTACATTTCATGGTTCACCGACTTCGTGAATAATTGCGACCACCCTAACTTTCACGCTAATGTAAGATTCTATTTCTTGAGAACTGAAAGTGCTTCATTATTGATACTTCTTGCATCTAGGAATAGCAACTTCAAGACAAGGATTCATATCTGACCTTGACCTATATTTCATGGTTCACTGACATCGTGAGTTATTGCGACCACCCTAACTTTCACCCTTTATTTAAGAGCCCATTTCTCGAGAACTATAAGTGCTTCATTGATGATGCTTGGTACAAGCTTGCATCTAGGAGTGACAACTTTTATACAGCTATCCATGTTTGACCTTGACCTAGATTTCATGGTTCAGTGACTTTGCACCCCCACAGGCGCACCCCCGCCCATAGGGGCTTGAAGAAATATATGGGCTGCATGATGCTTCCACGCAGAGCTGAATCCGGCCCACACACTAGTACTGGTAAACCGCATAGAGGATCTAAGCCTTCCAGGAACCGCGGTGCGAGGCGCACCGTCCATGCCAATAAACCCTATTGGTTTCATTGGGCAAAGGGCTTGAGATGTCATTTCATCTCACTGTCGGGTAAAAGTCCCACAAAATTGGAAGCAACGTCTCCAAAATGACCTTTTTGTTTAATTTGAGGTTTAACATCCCCGTCAACACTGTACCTTCGCTGCTCGCATAGACGATAAGTACCAAAATCGCCTGACGGGGCCCACCTTATCGTGTTGGCGTGCTGTGTAAGAAGGGTTTGTTATTTATAACACTTTTTGTACCAAATGGAATCTAGGCCGACCTCGGTAGCTCAGTCGGTTGTGCGTCTGACTGGTGATCAGGAGGATGCAGGTTCAATACTTGACGTGTGGGCCACATTCTTTTGTGGAGATTGATCATGAAATCTTTTCTTTGGTCATTCTGTCTGTGTTAGTTGTTTCACTATGAGGGCAGAGTGTTGCGTACATGTAAGAGAGGCTGATTCAAGAAGGGTAGTTGTCAGTACTGGTAAACCGTTTACGTATAAGCTTGCCCAGGAAAAATGTGGATAGGTAAACTGACTGGCTCAAAAATGACCTAAATAGTGTTGACTGGGCCGTTGAACTCAATACAAACAAACAAAGAAAACCAAATGGAATCTTCCTCCTTATATATATGGCAGGAGTCCATTTTGAAATTTAAGGGTGTCAAATTGTGTTTTCTCCAAAATTTGTTTGGAAAATGGCTGAACTTTTTGCAAACATTGTAGGCCCTGATCAGATGCTGAATTAAGTCTCCTTTCAGAACCATTTTCCCAGCCTACACTCGGAGACTACTGACCCACCAGTGCTGTCAGTGCTTTGATGTTTAAACTTTTATTTTCAGACTCCAGTATCAGTAGCATTTACGCCAACTTCAGTGATCAGAAAAATGCACTCGGAGAAGGCAAGTGAGAAAGAGAAGCTGAAAACTGAAACCTCAGAAAGATTGGACTCAGAAACAACAGGTAGAATATAAGAATCTGATATGGGGTTCTGTTGTAGATGAGCGTTTCCAACCCGAGGGATGACCGTGCTGAGCGGAACCGAGGCTACACCTCGGTTCCGCTCAGCACGGTCATCCGGAGGGTTGGAAACGCCCATCTACAACAGGACCCCATATGAGATTCTTTTTCTTGCACAACACCTCCGGTTAGTTTTTACAGCTCGCACATGTATATTGTTTACAAAATAAAAGTAGTGCGGAAGTAATTCCGGCAGTTGAATAGAATTGAAGCGCATTTATGTTAGTTGCCTGGGTCGGAACACCAGGGTCAGAACATAAATTTCTATCCCAGGGTAAAATCACGGATTTCCTTGTCTGGTGTGCAAGAATGACATGGTTTAACCCATTGTATGCCAGTGGACACTTCCATTGCTATATGTTGGGACAAATCCATTTGTCATATAAGGGGTGAACAACCTATTTATTTCGTTTTTGGGTTGATTGTGTTAACAGTTGACACTAATTTACTAAATGGCATAACTCTAAATCATGCTGTTGTCCACGTGACCATCACTGATATTACGGTTATTAATAGAAAAAGTCTTGCTTTTCTATCGATGTTTGGGCAGGTCGTAGCTATTTATAGAGTCTGGACAGGAATCGTGTACTGGGTTTGGCAAACATGGAATACTCAGTTGAGACGCCGTGGAATGTGGAGTCTGCTCAGTCGGTTGCACAGGGACTACACGGTTTGCTTAAATAGTGGCATTTAAGGGTTAAATGAAATGCATGTAGTATAAGAATGCCAGGTTGCTCACGTATTGAAAGGAAAACAATATCTAGGCCACGCTGTCACGTGACGACTTTCAGGACATTCCATTCTAAAACTGTTAGAGTCAATTGTACAACTTTTTTCACTTCTGCTAAGAACTTAAATTTGTTTAAGAGCAAAATTCAAGGTGGTATCATTATTAGACATACAGCATAGACCCACAGGGCATAGACAGTGCATTCCTTCTGATCAGGGTTGGCAATATTAGCCATATATATACAGCAAGTTTTGAACATGATTCAGGCCGTACGCAGACTCTGAAAAAGGGGGGAGGGCTGTGAATTTCAGAGGGTGAAAAACTGCCTGAGTTTGAGAATTTTCCAAAGAAAGGGTGGGATGGGTGCGTTTGCATACCTCCCACCATCCCGTGTGCGGGCCCGCATCAACAGGTAGAATGAACTTTTTAAAACATATCGCTGAAGGGGCTCTGTTTCTGATCACAGTTATTCAGTAACTGGGATGCAGTGGTGGGACTGAGCGAGGAGAAGAGAAAGAGTTAAAACTATGACAAACATTGTAGGTTCTGATCAGAAGCCATCGATGGATCTACACAGTTTGCAGCTGGATAAATTGCTATACATGTAATAACTTTTCCAGCACAGATTGTGTTGCATATGAGGTTAACCATTAGCAATGAAATATTGTAAACTCAGAAAGGCTAATCTGTTGTGCTGGTTGAATATACGTGTATACTGAAAGGAAATAATTAAGTACATTAGCAAGTGACAAGTAAATAATTTGGAAAACTTTGACGGAAAATGCTACCATAATTTTTTCAGACAAAAATTGTACTGAATACTTTTCTTATATTAAATGAAGCGTTTCAACAAGTACCCACAGTCTACGTTATAAAGCTTGCAATTGCCCGCATGTCTATTACTGACCATCTGACTGCCGTCGACCCTGAACAAAATCTAGTTTATAGCGTTGACTCTCGCCTCCCTAAGACGTCAGAGCGCTGCATAAAAAGTAAATTCTGGACTGTGCTCGTGCACTCGGGCATTGGCAAACAGTGTTTATCTAATCAGACGCCACATAACTGTCTGATCAGTGCTACTGTGCTTGCTTAAAATACTGGAGTTTAAGGGTTTAGCGAACAGTTCGATTCTCAGTTCAAGACTATTTTCCCAACCTACACTCAGAGACAGTCGACTTACCAGTACTCTCAGTGCTTTGATTATTCTTTTTTTGACGGAAAATTTTGTTAGGAAATAGTGCCGACCTTGATCAGACGCTGTAGAACGCGCCGTCTGATCTGGGCCTGCACTGTTTGCCAAGGTACCCCTTCAGGGGTTTCCTGCATGCAATTGGTTGAAGTTCTGCATATAAGCTTGGGCAATCTCATTCTGTCATAATCCTAGCCAGCCTGAGCAGCTCGGTCAGGTTGCAGATTCGATACCTTCTGGGATTGACAGCATTCTTTGGTGGAGATACATCATGAAAACTTTTCTACAGTCATTTATTCCTTTCGGGCAGTTGTCAGTTACAGGCAAAAGAATGTGCACAGCTTATGTATAAGTTTGCCCAGGAGATAAGAAAAAAGATAATCCACATACAACAAAAAAAATCGTGCAAAATTACAAAGTATGCAAAGAGTTTAGAACAGAACATTCATGACATCACGTGAACAAGTCCGTGAAATAAAGACCCCACTAAACCCCACTTTATATAGAGAAAACTCGGGTTTACGGGGGTAAACATTATTTTCCTTATTTCTGCTCAGAGACACAGGTTGTGGGTACTCGTTAGAACCGCCTCGATGAGGCGGTTCTAACGAGCACCCAAAACCTATGTTTGGAGTATAAATAAGAAAAATATCACAAATTTTCATCAGAAAAATTGCCTTTTCTTAGGTTTGAAAAATGTACCAAATCACACGGATGTGTTATCGTTGTGAGACACCTACTTTCTGATACCTGTTTTTGTTTTACAGATCCCCAGAAGTTTTCTCCAGTGAAGTCAATAGGTCAAGATGGAGTTGAACGTCTGCAGGGTGATACAAACAAGTCTGAGGCACCAAGTATACCTCTACCACTGCGAACCGATGTCCCACCTCCGATGATCCAAGGGATACCACCTCCGCCACTTCCAAATCAGGTCCTGCCTAACATGATTTCCATCTCTGGCACACCTGCGGTACTAGCGGGCCTGCCGTCTTTCAACGCTGCGAGTCAGCCGATGTCACACCTTCCCCCTCCGCCACCACTACCCATAGTCTCCACCCATCTACCACCGCCGTCCTTACTGAGCCCACCTCACAGTGGCGTGACGCTCAGCGGCATACCCCTAACCAATCTAGTCACTGCCGACCAGGTACGGGCGTGTGTACCGTCATTGTATTTAACCCTTGCTAGACTTGGCTTGCCGTGCTGTGCAGTGTAACCAGCAACTAGATTATGTGCTATGCCTTCTTAACACATTTTCATCATTTGGTGTTTAGTACCAACATATCACTTAGCTACTCACTAGATATCGTACCACTACTGTTTTAACACATTTTCTGTTGGTGCTTATAGGTCACCATCTTTTCCTATATGGTCACAGTCACTAATTTTCATATTCAAACTTTTATACCATTTTTCGAGACAGCACACCACAAAACCTACAGTAAAACCTGTTCAACCAGCTAGAACTCTGATCAGCTGCAGCTACCCAATATGACATAGAGGATCTTACATGAGTGCTCATGTATTATTGAATTTATTAAACGAGTTGAGGAAAAGGGATAAAATGCGAGGCTTTGCCGAGCATTTTATCCCTTTTCCTCAACGAGTTTAATAAATTCAATAATACATGAGCACGAATGCAAGATTCTATTTATCATATGACATTTAAAGCGTATTTTATTCACGATTGTTTACAAAAATGTCAACATTCCGCCGTTAGTAAAGGCGAAGTCATTAAGGACGTCGTAAATGTAACGTTACGGGACGTATCTAGCTAATTTGCATATTTAATCCACTAGGGGATTATCGAAAATAATACATATAGATTATTCATTCTCCTAGTTGAAATATGGGATCTATAAACCGAGGGAGGTAAAACAATCCGATAAAGAAACGAGTGCGAAGCACGAGTTTCTTTAACGGATTGTTTTACCTCCCGAGGTTTATAAATCCCATATTTCAAATAGGAGAAATGTATAATCTGTATATTACATGCACTTCCATAGACTTTTAAGAGAGTTTGGATCTTGAATTTTGGATCTGAATGCCCGTTCAGTTGACTGTTTACAGCCCATGTAAACGGTTCAATCAGCGAAGTGTTACAGAATCTGGGTGGAAGAACAACTGGATGGGCGCCATTTTGAAAGCGCTTTCTACAGTTTTGAACAAAAATAGAAGAAACAAAGTGTTTCAGTGATAAAACAAGTAAATCGTTAGATTAAATAAAGCAAAACTTACATCCTAATCAATGGTCATATCCATGTTTTCTTTTGTTTCAGCGTTGCATCCGACTCAAACGTCACGCATTCTGAACGTCTGTTGATATTTCTTAGACGCCATTACAATGACGTCATGAATAACGTCGCCGTGATTGAAACTTTCCCGCGTTTGAATAGAACAATTTCACTGCAAAGCGGTATCTCGTATCTTGTACATAAAGTAGTTCCAGCTGAAGGGATTTATTTCCCCGGCTAAGAGGAAATATTTCTTCTTAGCAAAAAGGAAAATACCAAGTTTATGTCTGGTAGAAATCATGGTATTTCTCTGTAATGCATGTAATACATGACGTTATTACACTTCCAGACGCGACGTCATATGATAAATGAGCTTTTGTTTATCTTTCTTTGGATATTCCTGAGGCCATAGAAGGCTCGTGATCAGCGAAGACTGGTCAGACTGCGCATACGCGCAGTCTGATCCGTCTTTGCTGAGCACACAAGACATTGTAGGTTTTGACGTGGGCTGACTCATTTTAATAGTATTTTATGCCATCACAACTTTGCTGTTGGAGAATAGCTATTTTTGTCATGCATGCTGTAAGCATGGTGCAAGATAGGAGTCGGGGTTTTCTGTCCGTTCATCCATCTGTCAGTCTTGTCATATTTGCACCAACCCTGCTGTAAAAATCCATTTTTCAAGAACTACAATCACAGGCAAGACGTAGTCTTTGGCGGAATTCTTTTGACATTTTATAGTTTGATTATTTTTCCAACACCTTTCATGATTTTCAAAGCATTTTCTAGATTAAATGTTGCTTCCTTAATTACCACTAGGATAACACACCCATCTAAGGTAACTTTCATGGTTCGGAAATATTGTTTGATTTGTTTTTATTCTGGAAATTTGTGAAGTTTTTTTCTTATGTTGCATAGATGAACGGGTGCTCTTTAGGTGCCATCTAGTACACACAATATTTTTTTTGTGCAAAACAGAGGAAAATTATGTACAATGAAATTTATAAACCTCATTTGTTCACAAAAATACGCCTATACAAACACATTGTAAATTTTACCGCCAAAAAAAAAAGATCAAAAAAATTTAATGAAAAAAAATGTGATATTTTGAGAAATAAGAAAAATAATGTTTACCCCTGAAGACCGCAGTTTTTCTGTAACAAAGTGGGGTTCAAGGGGGTCAAAATTATAAAGGCGTGTTTTCGTGATGTCTGTACACATTAGAATCACTTCAATGATGGGACCGACCCCCGCCCATCGGGGCTTGAAGAAATAGATGGGCTGCAGGATGCTTCCACACAGAGCTGAAACAAACCGCACACTAGTACTGGTAAAGCATTTAGAGGATCTAAGCGTGTCCAGGCAAAGCGGTGTGAGTCGGACCGTCGGTGCTTATAAATCCTATTGGTTTCATTGGGCGACAGGGCTTGAGATGTCATTTCATCTCAATTTCGGGTAAAAGTCCCACAAAATTGGAAGCGAAGTCTCCAAAATGACCTATACAGTGTTGACGGGGATGTTAAACCACAAATCAAATAAACAAATCAATGAGGGGACTCTTATGAGTACATATAACATTCCTTTATTTTGTAGAAGATAGAAAAATATACTTAAGTCATCCCCATGATTCCTCATGGCCTTGCACTGATTAACCCTCAGTAGTGTCTTAACCAAATTTGTTTACGGTCCCAAAGTTATATGGGCTATTAACGTTTGAATTTATACCGTCATAAATTCTGACTACTTCTGGCTACATAAAAGTGGGATTTACAGTCTTCTTTGGTCCCCGCCCATTGGGGCTTGAAGAAATAAATGGGCTGCATGATGCTTCCACACAGAGCTGAAACCGACCTGCACACCAGTACTGGTAAACCGCTCAGAGGATCTAAGCCTGCCCAGGTAAAGCGGTGTGAGTTGGACCGTCCATGCTTATAAACCCTATTGGTTTCATTGGGCGACAGGGCTTGAGATGTCATTTCATCTCCGTGTCCGGTAAAAGTCCCACAAAATTGGAAGCAAAGTCTCCAGAATGACCTATACAGTGTTGACGGGGACGTTAAACCTCAAATCAGACAGACAAACTTGTTCATTAAACAGACTTGCTCATTAAACAGACTTGTTCATAACACAGACTTGTTAACATGATGCCTGGAAATTCGTGTGATGGCATTATTCTTGTATAGCAAATTTTCTTCATATCCGTTCGAAGTGACATTTTTCCCCGTGTATACTTTACCCATGTAAATTAGCATCAGTACTGCCTGTACACTGCTTGGTGTGGGTGAATGACATGGATATATTGTATAGACAACTTAGTACAACTTGTGACACTGATAGACATAAATAGAATCTAACATTAATGTCACGGGCCTCCGTGGCCTAGTGGATAAGAGCGCTGACTCTTAGTCATTAGGTCTCTCACCGCCGTAGGTTCGAGCCTCGCTCGGGCCATGTGTGAGACCCCAAGTTCTGCAACGGAAGGTCAGGTGGTTTTTCTCCGGGTACTCCGTTGTACCGGAAACCCTAGAACGGGTTTCCTGGCAAACAGTGCAGGCCCAGATCAGACGCCGCAGAATGCGGCGTCTCATCAGGGCCTCCACTGTTTGCTAACAGTTCAGTCATTTTCCAAATAAATTTTGACGAAAACACAACCTGACACCCCTAAATTCTGAAATGGACTCCTGCTACATGTATATATAAGGTGGAAGATTCCATTTGGTACAAAAAAGGGTTAAAGGGGAAGATTCCATTCAATTCAAAACGTGTGTATAGTCAGCCCCATCCCTTGCAGCAAGACTTTCATATTGTAAAAAGATACTTTCAGTAACTTGCCTTGATTCAGTAATTTACCACACCAGTCATGTTTGCTTTATAATGGACTTCATACTCATGAAAATTTCAGATTTTGAAATACCTCCAGGTGATATTTTGGGTCTTACCCTTTCTTTGTTAGATTTGTTTGTTCATCTTTTAGACTTTTTTGCATGATTCCGTAAAAATCCTAAAATTTGGGACACCTTGAGGACTTGTTGAAATTTTCCTAAAATTTTCATACATTTGTTTCACGATCCAGCAAAGGGTCAAAAAGGTGCAGACAAAATGGCAAATGGTGTAGACCCTGATCAGACTTCTCCTTCAGGAGCAGTCTGATCTGGATCTGCACTGTTTGCTTAGGCCTATCTGTCCCAATACTTAGGATCAATACAGTAATTAGAGAGAACTTGTATTGTCAAGTCTTGTCTTGATATGAGCCTGTGTACGAAAGGAACAGAGTGGCATGTTTATTTAGTGTGAATTGAAATCTGCATGCTCATCCATGCAGCCATCATTTTATATGATATTTATGAAACGAGCCTTTGGCAAGTTTCATAATTATCATATGAAATGACCCCAAGTGTAAGATTCTGTTTATCATATGACCACTTTAAATTGGATTTTATCACCTTGAAATTTGACAGATTTTCAAAAAAAATAATGCATGATTGACAAGGATGTCATCATGACGTTACGTAATCCCGCCAAAGTGTTATTACATGTGTGGTCATACAATTTTTATTACACAATATTATGCACTGCTTATCAGTGATGTCATATGATAAATCATGTTCTTAACTTTTTGCTCTTGCCGCCATTTCACAGATAACTCATATGTCACCTCGCCCATCGGGGCTTGAAGACAAGGATGGGCTGCATGATGCTTCCACACAGAGGTGAAATCTACCGCACACGAGAACTGGTAAACGGCTTAGAGGATCAAAGCCTGCCTAGGCAAAGCGGTGCGAGTCGGACCATCCATGCTTATAAACCCGATTGGTTTCATTGGGCGACAGGGCTTGAGATGTCATTTCATCTCAATGTCAGGTAAAAGTCCCACAAAATTGGAAGCAATGTCTCCAAAATGACCTATACAGTGTTGTTGGGGACATTAAACCTCAAATCAAAACAAGGATGACGGAAGAATCAGATCAGATTGTGCAAGAGCATAGTCTGATCTGAGTCTTCACCGGTCACATATGCCAGCTTATATAAGTTGACCCAGGAAAAGTGTGGTTAGGTTAAGCGACTGGCTTGATAGGACCTAAATAGTGTTGTCTGGGCTATTAAAATCTAAACCAAACAAGCAAAAAATAGACAAGCCAACTTACATTATTTCCTGTGCAGAGGTTCATATAGATTTTACTATTTTACTTCTTTTGTGTGAATTTTACCTCATCTGAGCATTTTTGTCTCTGGATATTGCAAGCGTAAATTAACGTATTTGGGTCATCACTGGCCCTTGTGTCTCTACTATGAGCTTAGCATACCGCAGTGGTCTTCATCAGACAACAGATATTGTGCTGCACTTTTTATTGCACCTGCTCTAAGGATGGTGCAATATGGGATCTGGTTTTCCATTTGTCAATCTGTCAACCCCCGCATTAACCCGTTTCTCAAGAACTACATTCACAGGCCTGTCTTAGCATTCAGCGTAATTCTTGCCACTAATCAGCATGCCTGCAGAAAAGAAAAAGATCTATACCGTAATGATCCTAAATATTGGGACAGATAGGCCTAAGCAAACTGCAGACCCAGATCAGACCACTCCTGAAGGAGCGGTCTGATCAGGGTCTACACTGTTTGCTATTCTGTCTGCACCTTTGGGAATCCTTTCTGGATTGTGAAACAAATTTGATAAAATTTTAGGAGAATAATTAAATGTGTTAGAATCTTTAGGATTTGTATGGTATGTATTACAGTCACAATTGTGTTGGTTAAAGTTTTAAACTTTCCTGGCAGTTACATATGAACCAGCAGATGTCAAAACCTACAGTAAGACGTGTGACCTACACATCCACAAAGTAAAACAAGAGTTTTTATGCCCCCGGAATAAAGATTAGGAGGCATATAGTTTTTGGTCTGTCCATCCATCCATCTGTTTCTCTGAGGTACCATAAATTTTGACCTCGTGGCCTTGACATTTGACATACTTTTGACCTTTTTAAAAATTTTAACATTGACCATAATCGATTGGTAAGTGGTAGGGCTTTCATATTTCACATGTGCATTCCTTGTCACAAGCCCTTTCTAGTGGTACCATAATTTTTGACCTCGTGACCTTGACCTTGACTTTGTCCTACTTTTTAAAAACTTAAACATTGGCCATAACTTTCGATTGGTAAGTGTTAGGGTTGGTAAGTGGTAGGGCTTTCGTATTTTACAAGTGCATTCCATGTTACAAGACCTTTTTAGTGGTACCATAATTTTTGACCTCATATCCTTGACCTTGACATTTGACCTACTTTTTAAAAACTTTAACATAGTCCATAACTTTTGATTGGTAAGTGATAGGGCTTTCATATTTCACATGTGCGTTCTTTTTCACATTTCCAGTGGTACCATAATTTTTGACCTTGTGACCTTGACCTTTGACCTACTTTTTAAAAACTTTAACATTGGCCATAACTTTCGATTGGTAAGTGATAGGGCTTTCATATTTCGCATGGGCATTCTATGTTATTATACCTTTCCAATGATCCTATACTTTTTGACCTTGTGGCCTTGACCTACTTTTTTAAGACTTGAACATTAGCCATACCTTTAGATTGCTTAGTGATACTGCTTTCATATTTAACATGCGCTGTCCGGGGGCATCATTGTTTCACAAACACATCTTGTTGCTTAAGTCTCTGGATAATGCAGTGGCTATAGACAACATGTGTCCAGCGAAGACATTGGCCTGCTCTATTGTGTAGGCTGATCTGAGTCTTTGATGGTCACACAAGTCTTATTGTAAGTGTTGTCCTGACTAATCAGTCTGCGTTACTAATCGGTATGCAGGCCGATCTGAGTCTCTGCTGGTTGCATAAGTCTTACTGTAGGCTTTTTTGTGCTTCTAAGCATTCAGACAGATAGGCCTGACCCAGACGAGATGCATGGTATATCATCGAGGTAGACACTGTTTGCCACTCATTAAGCTATTTTTAGACACAACATCTGGGGCCAGCTGTTCAAAACTAACGACGTCGTTAGTTAACGTGCCATTAAAACTTTGATCATTAAATATGGCAAATATGCTAAAAATTTTGCTGAAAAATGTGAGCAGCTTTTGCATTTGCAAAAGCTGCTCACATTTTTTCAGCAAAAATACCAAAATTTTAGATACTGTTCTTGCTAGAAGAGTTAGCAATTTGACCACTAACGAGCTCGTTAAGCTAACGAGGCTTTGAACAACTGGACCCAGGTAGTTAATTTCACTTGTTCCAATTTTAGAACAAGCATGGTAAGGAGTTGAGGTGTCTGAATAATTATGGTAAATACTTAAAAATTGCACCACCCCTGGTGGCAGCAGCATCCACAAATATTAACAAGCATTTAAGTTTTTAAGAGCTCATATTTTCCAAAAAAAAGGATGAATTGCTTACAAACTCAACATGACGATAGGTGTTAGTGTTAAGTTTTGTACTAGCCCTTCTCCCTAAACATGACCTTGAGGTCAAGGCCATGAACTTAGAAATTCGATGGTTTTACCCATTTTATGCGGAGGAAACCCCAAAATGTGATAATGGCAAACAGTGCAGGCCCAGATTCTGCGGCATCTTATTAGGGCCTACTTTGCAAAAAGTTCAGCCATTTTTCAAGTAAATTTTTTATGATAACATAACCTGCTATATACAAGGTGGAAGATTCTGTTCAGTACATATTGGATTAAAAACAAGATGTGTGCAGGGCAAACTACTCTCCAGCCAGAGATCTTGTTTATTTCTCAGTGCTTTGCTCCATATATATGAAGTTGTTTTTTTTGTTTGTTTTTTTTTTTCAATTTTCAATCAAGTGTAACAGTATAAGTAATTACCATTGATTTTCAACAGTAAGGGCCTTATGTTCATCTTATTAAGAGAAATGGTACACTTTCAGGGGAGATGACTGTTCCAGAAATATTTGTCAGTAGGTTTCCACTCTTTTACCCTTATCCCGCTGAACATGACAACACAGTGTATATCCAGATCGGAATGCTCCTGAAGATGCCATCTGATCAGGATCTACACTGTCATTCAGTTTGCAAATTTGAATGAATACATTATATCAAGCAATTTGATTCGTTGATAGTCATAAATGGGTGTGGCTAAAAAAATTCATTCAGCATGATAAGGGTAAAGAGTGAGTGAGTGTTTGAGTTTTACGTCCCACCAACAGCTAAGGTCATACGGAGACGGGACCTTGGTTTAAAGACTCATCCGAAAGTCTGGAGAAGCCCGGGATCGTTCCTGCGACCCCTGGTTTACAAGGCGAGTAGTGTAACCACTACACCACGGAGGCTTCTATGATAAGGGTAAAGGAAAGACAGTTCCTGGTAGTGCAAATGGTAAAAAAAAATTGATGTAATTTCACACAAAGTACAGTAAAATTCCACTATTAAGACCACCTAAAATTAAGACTAATTCTCCTTTGAAAAGCATATTTAGTAGGTTGTAGCTATGCTGTATTTGTGTTTTCTCCATATAGTGTCCTCTGCTCAGAGACCACCTTTGGGACTGTTCAAAAGTGGTCTTTAAGACCACTTTTGAACCGTCCCAAAGGTGGTCTCAATATAGGAATTTTACTGTATCATGTTTTGCTCAATAAAATTCAAAATAGACGTTTGCGGTTATCAGCAGAACTTCTGAGATACGGCAGCTCCTGCTCCTGGTACATGTTTATGCAATATTTTTACCAGTTTTAGAATTGATCTTTTCTCCATTTCTCTGGGAGATGACAGAGAATGACACAAGGGTTGATATGTCATTAAAACCTAGCACAATCAATCTACACAGTATTGATTCATTCAAGTGTTACTGTTTTACTAAAAATAGAATTTTCCTCCATTTTTATATGCCCATTTGAGAACCAGTCGTATTGTCTCGCATTGTCTCGGCATCCATCCATCACCCTTCTGTAAACTGTTTCGTTTCCGGATAACTCCTCATGCACTTTTTACATCCGATAAAGCTGATGAAACTTGATTTATAGTCAGACCATGATTTGGAGCAACGCATATTGTTTCTAGGTTTCAGTCAACAAAATATTGACAGAGTTTTGCCCCTTTAAAAATTTCTATTAATATACTAGCAGAAAAAAAACTGTATAGGTATAATATGGCATAACTTAGGAGGTATATAAGAAATCGCGACACAAAATGTGTCTGTGTCTTATCTGATCTTTATTTAATACCAGCTCAACTGACATGGTTATTACATCCGTAGCATCTTGGATAGATATCAGTTTTCGGGGACGGTCATGTCCACCATTGGAATCGATGCATGCTTGGCAATGATGCCTCATTGATGCAACAAGTGTGCTGAAAAATGCCGGGGGAATACCGTTCCAAATTCTCAAGCGCTTGTGACATGTCAGGTAACGGCAACAGCTGATTTTGGAGGGCATGTAAGCAACACTGCATCTTATTCCAAACATGCTCAATAGGCATCCAGTGACATTGCAGGCCGGGGCAACACATTTATATTGTTCTGGATCAAGAAGTGGGTGAAGACCTGCGGGCAAGCGTTGTCATGTTGCAGCGTGGTGTTTTGTTGCTGCACAAATGGAAGAACATTGCGCCGTATGATTTCATCAAGGTATCTGATTAATATAAGTGTAAGTGTGCCGTTCACAACCACAAGAACTGTTCTGGACATCATTGAATCACACAACTGTCATGCAAACATTACCCAACATGACAGTACACTCCAGAATGACTGTCGCTGCTGTCGAGATGAAACCTGGATTCATCCATACGGTCCTGTTGCGTGAAGTGTATGTCTCGTCTGCACTAGGCGAAATGTGCTACACGACTTTGCTGGAGAACAGGACGTATGGCTGGATGTCATGGCCGTAGGCCTTGTTTACGGAATCGATCATGTACTATTCCTCCTAAGACCAAGAATACTTTTAACTTCTTCTGAGTCTGTCACGGAGATGAAACACCTGGATGTACATATGACAAATACATGTTAAGCATCTACATCCTGACGGAGTCTGGTCTCTGGTGGTCCCAAACTGTTGGTATTGTCTTCACAAGGCTTCTACAGTATTTCGGTGCACATCAGATTGTCTGGCAAAATCAATTTGACGTACACCAGCTTCAATCATGCCTACGTCACATCATCTGGTAGTTTTATTCAACCTTGGCATGGCGTATCAAAGACGTTTTTAGCTCGCCTGTACGAAGTACAAGGAGAGCTATTGTTGTCACCTCGGATGGCGTGCGCGTGTGCGTTTGCGTTTCCGTCCCCGTCACACTGCGTTAAAGTTTTTCAAATGCTTATATCTCAACAGTCACTCATCACAGACCACTCATATTTGGAACTTAAGTACCTGGGAGGGTCCTCTGATGTTCAAAGAGAACAGACCCCTGGGGTCATGCCCCGGGGTGGGGCTAGGGGTCAAAATCTAGAACACCTTTGTAATTCTGTGTTAAAGTTTTTGAAATGCTTATATCTCAACAGTCACTCATCACAAAGCATTCATATTTACAACTTGGATACCTGGGAGTGTCTTCTGAGATTCCAAGACAACACACCCCTGGGTTCATGCCTGGGATTGGGGATGGGGTGGGGCTGGGGGTCAAAATCTAGGACACCTTTGTAATGTGTTGTATACCTTTCCATTATACTAACGAGTTATAGACACAATTGGTTATACATCAGCCAATCAAGTGACATTGGTTCAAGTGTAAAAGGGTGAAGGTCATGGTGACCTACATTTCACGGTCCAGTGATTTTACCTTATATCTTGAAGTCTATATGTTGGAGAAATGTCATACCTGGGATATTAGTTCCATGTGACTCCACGATTGACCTCAAAATATATCTAGGTCACTGTGACCTATATTTCATGGTTCAGCGATTTTGCCTATTATCTCCAATACTATTTGATGGAGAAATGTCATACCTGGATTATTAGTTCCATATGACCCAATAGTTGACCGCAAAATATATCTAGGTCATGGTGACCTACATTTCACGGTCCAGTGATTTTGTCTATTATCTTGAATACTGTTTGATGGAGAAATGTTATACCTGGGTTATTAAATGCATGTGACCCCATTATTGACCTCAAAATATATCTAGGTCACTGTGACTTATATTTCATGGTTCAGCGATTTTGCCTATTATCTAGAATACTATTTGATGGAGAAATGTCATACCTGGATTATTAGTTCCATATGACCCAATAATTGACCGCAAAATATATCTAGGTCATGGTGACCTACATTTCACGGTCCAGTGATTTTGTCTATTATCTTGAATACTATTTGATGGAGAAATGTTATACCTGGGTTATTAGTTGCATGTGACCCCATTATTGACCTCAAAATATATCTAGGTCAGTATGACCTATATTTCATGGTTCAGTGATTTTGCCTATTATCTTGAATACTATTAGAAAGAGAAACGTCATACCTGGATAATTAGTTCCATGTGACTCTATAATTGACCGCAAAATATATCCAGGTCAGTGTGACCTATATTTCATGGTTCAGTGATTTTGCCTATTATCTTGAACACTATTTATACCCCCGGCATACGAAGTATGCCATGGGGGTATATAGTTTTTGTCTTTTCCGTCTGTCTGTCTGTCCGTAAACAATTATTTTGTGTCAAAGATATCTCAGGAACTGCTTCACATAGAAACTTGAAATTTTGCACACATGATCAGTATGACTACTTGTATTGTGGGAAAGAAAATAAGGGCCAAGGGGTCAGGCCTTTTAGAGTTATTTCCCTTTGTAGTTCTTGCTGTTTAATAGTGTATATTTTTATTTTGTGTCAAAGATTTCTCAATAACTACTGTACATAGAAACTTGAAATTTTGCAAACATGATCAGTATGACTAGTTGTATTGTGGGAAAGAAAATAAGAGTACCCCCGGCATACGAAGTATGCCATGGGGGTATATAGTTTTTGTCTTTTCCGTCTGTCTGTCTGTCCGTAAACAATTATTTTGTGTCAAAGATATCTCAGGAACTGCTTCACATAGAAACTTGAAATTTTGCACACATGATCAGTATGACTACTTGTATTGTGGGAAAGAAAATAAGGGCCAAGGGGTCAGGCCTTTTAGAGTTATTTCCCTTTGTAGTTCTTGCTGTTTAATAGTGTATATTTTTATTTTGTGTCAAAGATTTCTCAATAACTACTGTACATAGAAACTTGAAATTTTGCAAACATGATCAGTATGACTAGTTGTATTGTGGGAAAGAAAATAAGGGCCAAGGGGTCAGGCCTTTTAGAGGTATTTCCCTTTGTAGTTCTTGTAAACAATTATTTTGTGTCAAAGATATCTCAGGAACTGCTTCACATAGAAACTTGAAATTTTGCACACATGATCAGTATGACTACTTGTATTGTGGGAAAGAAAATAAGGTCCAAGGGGTCAGGCCTTTTAGAGTTATTTCCCTTTGTAGTTCTTGCTGTTTAATAGTGTATATTTTTTTATTTTGTGTCAAAGATTTCTCAATAACTACTGTACATAGAAACTTGAAATTTTGCAAACATGATCAGTATGACTAGTTGTATTGTGGGAAAGAAAATAAGGGCCAAGGGGTCAGGCCTTTTAGAGTTATTTCCCTTTGTAGTTCTTGCTGTAGTGTATATTTTTATTATTTTGTGTCAAAGATTTCTCAATAACTACTGTACATTGAGACTTAAAATTTGGTAGTAACAACCAGTATGACTACTTGTATTGTGGGAAAGAAAAAAGGGGCCAAGGGACCAGGACCAGGGCTCTTGGAGTTATTTCCCTTTCTAATTCTTGCTATTTTAAAATGTAATTTTCCCCATAACTTCTGTACCGGTCTCAATATTTTCTTGTAGAGTATATTTTTATTTTGTGTCAAAGATTTCTCAATAACTACTGTACATAGAAACTTGAAATTTTGCAAACATGATCAGTATGACTAGTTGTATTGTGGGAAAGAAAATAAGGGCCAAGGGGTCAGGCCTTTTAGAGTTATTTCCCTTTGTAGTTCTTGCTGTTTAATAGTGTATATTTTTATTATTTTGTGTCAAAGATTTCTCAATAACTACTGTACATAGAGACTTAAAATTTGGTAGCAACAACCAGTATGACTACTCGTATGGAATGTGGCCTGTATATGCAAAGAACCTTTTGCTATTGCCATTTTCAACTCAGGCGATGGCACTGGCCGGGGGTATACGTGCCCCACTGGGCACTTTGTCTAGTTGATGGAGAAATGTCATACCTGGATTATTTATTCCATGTGACCCCATGATTGAGCTTGAATTATATCTAGGTCAGTGTGTCCTATATTTCATGGTTCAGTGATTTTTCCTTTTATCTTGAATACTATTTGATGGAGAAATGTGTCACCCGGACAATTTGTTCCATGTGACCCGATGATTGACATGGAAATTTATCTAGGTCCTTGTGACCTATTTTCATGGTTCAATGATTTTGCCTTATAATTCAGATACAATTTGATCCTGAAATGTAATTTCTGGAATATATGTTCCATGTGACCTGATTATTGATCTCAAATATATCAAGGTGAGTGTGACCTATATTTCATGGTTCATAAATTTTTCCTTATATCTTGAAGTCGCGAAACAGGCGAGCTATGCTGTCTGGCGACAGCTCTTGTTCAAAATTATCCTGGTTTTCTGTTTTACAGGCAAGAACATTATGCTTGTTCACATGTTTAGTCAACAAAATAGTTTCCAATTTGACAGCTGCCAAAAAAACATGGAAACGAAGACGTTGGCCAGACAGAAAAACTACCCATGCAACTTGTGCACTGACCAGTGTAAAGGACCGAGATGGATACATAACTTGCCTGTATAAAGTTTAATGCTTTAATTTATAAAATGGAACAATACCTGAACAGTTTTCTCATGCACAGTTTCTTTTTTTCTGCTAGTATATTTTGTTTCCTCCTAAGTTTAATATTAGGTCAAGCTGAAACTTGATTATAGGGATCAACCATGGTTTTTCATGCATTAACATTTGCCGGGTCCCAAGAAAGCTGTTTGAACATGAGGCCACCAGAATATCTTCAAATATCTTCCGAGGGATCCGGCAAGTGTTAATGCAATGAAATAATCATTGATGATCGCTGTTCTTGCATAACGATTCCGACAGCAAATTTTGACGAAAACGTCCAAAAGCTCCATATAAACTCCATATAAACTCTTCAAATGCGACATGGCGGCCAATTCAGAATGATGTTTAAAACGACGTTACGCAGTAACCATCTGATGTCATCATAGAACCCTAAAACGCTAGATTCAGGGTGATAACGTAACGTCTCTCAACGTAAGGTAAACAAAGCAAGGCCCGTCGTGTGATATCAAAAGCTCAAAATCCATGTTCAGACAGCACGCAAATTTCATGATTTGAACATGGTTTTTGCTGTTTGAGCACGGCTTTTGGTCCATTTGACAATTGCTTCAAACAGCCATGCGCATAGGTATTTATGCAAGAATTGTAGTTAGATCATGATGTGGAGCAGCACATATTGTTTTGAGGTTACAATTCAGCGAATTATAACCCCAGTTGAAAAGTTTGTTCTCTTCGTTTCTAGCTAAATCCTACAGTTTACATCCGATCAAACTGTAATTTGATTTATCGTATGTCTTTGATGTGGAGCAGAACATATTGTTTTGAGGTTGCAGTCCACCAAATATTATGAGTACTTCCCCTTTGAAAATTTCTGAAAACATTTTGTTTAGGGCTTACTTCTACAGATCCCCCTTTGAAAATTTTAGTTAACTTTACATTTCCGTTAAGCTGCTACAGTTTACATCACTCAAGTTGAAACGCGATTTATAGTTAGACCATGATGTGAAGCAGCACATAGTGTTTCAAGGTTATCGTCAACCAAAGTTATGTCAATCCATGTGTCTCTAAGCATTTTCTTCTCTGCCTAACTCCTACTGTTTGTCAGTAATATGTGCTGTGTAACCACTGGCGTATGATGCTTTGCTTTCAGAGCTCTTGTTTAATGTTGTATTAAATAATGTGTTTTGTGGAATATGGAGGTTTTTTCTGATAAAAAAAAAAGAAGTATGTTGTGTGTACGCATTAGAATTGCCTCATTTAGGCGATTCTAATGAGTACTCAACGCTATTATGCCCCCAGCTTCAAAGAAGTTGAAGTGGCATTGGTAAACCAGGTCTTTGATATTTGGTAGTAGCTTAACCTAAATTATAGCCCTGGGGTCAAAAATGGCCCTGTCCTGGGGCCCCGACTTGTTTTACATAGATCCATATAGGGAAAACATTTAATTATCTTGTCTGAAACCAGAAATCCCAGGTCTTTGATATTTGGCATGTACCTTCACTTAATGGACCTGTACCAAAGTTATTCAAATTATAGCCCTGGAGTCAAGAATGGCCCCGCCTCGGGCCGACTTGTTTTATATAGCCCGATATAGGGAAAACATTTAAAAATCTTATCTGAAACCAGAAGGCCGAGGTCTTCGATATTTGGTATGAAGCTTCACGTAATGAACCTCTACTAAAGCCTATCTCAAACAAATTCTCATGCTTCCAAAGGTGTTCAACCCTTGTCCTGCTGAATATTTTAATCTGCTACACCCACTTCCATTATCAACCAATCAGATTACTTGATGCAAATTATTGCCCCAATTTCACAATGTGAATGACAAACAATGAAGATCCTGATCTGAAGAAGCCATCTGATCTGGATCTACATTGTTTGAATGATAAGACATATCAGGGTTCAGCAGGACAAGGGTTAAGCTATGAAGTTTAACTGTACATGTATCTCATTTTTTAATTGCCTCCCTTGAAGTTGAATACAATACATTACTGTAGTTGCATTTCATGGTAACTGGAGATTTGATGTCAAAAGTGTATGTTTTGTTTCAGACTGAAGCTGGAAAGTCCCAGGTTCGAGCCCTGGTTGGCCAGCCCCCAGTCCCCGTGCAACTTCAGAATGTGCCAACGTCCTTGCAGACTCCAGGGAGACCCATTCTTAAAGGTGAGGCCAGGCCCCGAGGTTATAAAACTTTTTTCATGCTAAACTCAGCTGAGCATGAAATTTGTACTACTCATAAAAAAATAAAATACTAATAAGTTGAGTGATTTTCTTTCTCAGATAGCAGAGAATTAATAGTTCTCCCACGGCACATGGTGTAGTGGAGAACATATGTCCTTGCGGACTGTCGAATACAAAAGTGGTAGAACAGGTTTTTTGTATCGATATGTGAGCAGTGTTAAGGTGAGATCTCTATAAAGAGAGTTTTGCATGGATTTGGTCAGTTTCTAGCGATCTCTCGACCTGACAACAACGTCATTTTCTTTCAAATTCAATGTTCACAGTATGAGTATACAGAGCTGTAACTCGTCGAAATATTCTCAATACTGTATAGATCCATTTGTTAAAATGATCAATCTTTAATGACGTCACATTAGCAAATTTCGTCACGTTGCTATTAGCTCTTCATTTAAATTTGATGTTCCACTTTAATAGCAAGAATGAGGCCCGACATTCTGTGGTAAGACATTGACAAACGAACACAGGTTTCAGAGTTTTTTAGAAATTTTTATCTGTTTTTCCTGGGCGAGTCGACCACATAATGAATTGAGAAAGAGCTAGCATATTTTCACAATATTGTAAACTGAAATGTGATCAACATTATTCTTATATTGTCACTGTCATCTGAAAACACGTTGTCATGTCATCGATAAACCTCGCTATATGCACAAAACGTCTTTGTTGTTTTGTATGGTAGTTAGCTAGGACTGTTATTTGTACTGCTCACAAATTTTAAAATGCCAACAATTGTTGGCAGTTTAAAATTTGTGAGCAGGACAAATTTCATGCTAAGTGAGTTGAGCATGAAAAATGTTTTATAACCTCGGGGCCAGTACACAGGTATTGAGAGAGTACAGAAGTATCTTTTTACATTCGCCATACAAACTTGTATGGTATGCACACATCAGGCCACTGGGCAACATCAAGCAAAAATGAGAAAAGGGCAAGCCTCAATGGCTGTTGGAAGGGGGTCTGACTAGTGATCAGGAGGTTGCAGGTATGATCCCTGCTTCTTGGAGACTGATCATGAAATCTCTCTTCTATAGTCCTTCTTTCCAGTTGATTCAAGAAGTGCACCGGCCCCGATAGCTCAGTTGGTAGAGTGTCCGCTCCGGGGAGCGGGAGGTCACGGGTTCGATCCCGGGCCGCGACATACCAAAGTTGTTAAAAATGGTACTAGCTGCTCCTCGCTTGGCACTCAGATTTACGGGGTAGAGCTAGGACTGGTCGACCCAGTGTCAGGATAATGTGACTGGGTGTGGTATCATGTTATGTGTCTGGGACATGATACTTCAGTGAGGCAGCACTATAAAAGTGAGCATTGAGCTCCCTGTCGCAACCAAATTGTTGAAAGCTACGTAAAACCCGAATTCACACACACACACACTCAAGAAGTGCAAGTATCAGTTTTTGGCTAAAGAATGTGCACTGTAATGGCTATCGGATTATGTATAAACCTGTCCAGGAAAGTGTGGTTAGGTGAATTGACCAGCTCTACATGACTTAGTGTTGATTGGGCCATTAACCCATTGTATGCGGGAAACCCCTAAAGGGGTACGTTGGCAAACAGTGCAGGCCGAGATCAGATGCCGCAGAACGCGTTCAGCGGCATCTGATCAGGGCCTGCACTATTTGCTAACAGAATTTTCTATCAAAAATATAACAAAAAACGGAAAAATAGGCCTGACACCTCTTATGTAACAAATGGACTTGTCCAACATATAGCGCCTCGCTCGGGTCATATGTGAGACGCCAAGTTCTGCAACGGAAGCTTGGGTGGTTTTTCTCCGGGCAGTCCGGTTTTTGCCCACCTCTAATTAATGATCGGCTCGATATGAGTGAAATAATCTTGAAAGGGCCATAAAACCAAAACCAAAAAAAAAAAAAAAAAAAACATATAGCAATGGAAGAGTCCGCTAGCATACAAAGGGTTAAACTCCAAACCAAAGGCACATCACATAAGAGACCAGACAAGGCTCAGCCAAGTCTGCAAAGGCAGTTGATAGGGTTCGAAGAGCAAAAAGTTTGACATTCTATATGGATCGGCTAATGGGCAGATAAAATACTTTGAAAACTTAGCCTCTGCAAATTATTAGGGCCCCGCACTGAAAGTGTGGGTGCCCTGTAGTAATCACTGTCTGTCTGTCTGTCCATCTGTCCATCCACAAATTTTCCTACTCCTCTGATAGCGCTGCCGGGGCCCTAGTCAGTTTCACTGACAGCTCTAGTTTTTTTTTTTTATTTCTGCACGAAAACACGCTGTGGGTACTCATTAGAAGCGCCCCACCGAGGATCTTCTAATGAGTACCCACATGTTTTGGCACCAAGATGCTTCTAATGAGTACCCACATGTTTTGGCACCAAGATGCTTCTAATGAGTGCCCACAACATAAGTTTTTTTGCAGAAATAAGATATCAGGGCCCAGTTGTTCAAAGCATCATTAGCCTAACGAGCTCGTTAGTTGTCATATTGTTAACTGTTCTAGCAAGTACAATATCGAAAATTTTGCAATTTTTGCTGAAAAAAAAATGTGAGTAGCTTGCATTTTTTCAGCAAAAATATGAGTATAGTTGCCGTATTAAATGATAAAAATTTTAACCATTCGTTAACTAAAGACGTCATTAGTTTTGAACAACTGGACCCAGTATGTTAACCCTTGTTCTGCTGAGCCTGGATATGCCTTATTTTCCAAACAATGAAGATCCAGATCAGATGGCTTCTGACGAAACCATCTGATCAGGATCTACATTGTTTGCCATTCAGCTCATGAATTTGTTGCAATAATTTGCATCAAGTAATCTAATTGGTTGATAATCAGTAGTGGGTGTGGCAGATATGAATATTCAGCAGAACAAGGGTTAAGATACAAAAAGCACCTTGTCTGGAGGTATGTGCTACTTCAAGGATTGTACGAGTAATTGTCCATGTTAAGTCCTGTTCAAAACATTGTTTACGGTTTATATATACAGTAAAATTCTGCTATTAAGACCACCTAAAATTAAGACAAATTATGCTTTTAAAAGCATATTTAGAAGGTTGCAGGCACATTTTCTTTGTGTTTTGTACATCCAGTGTGGTCTAGTGGGAGACCACCTTTGGGACTGTTCAAAAGTTGTCTTTAAGACCACTTTTGAACAGTCCCAAAAGTGGTCTTAATATTGGAATTTTACTGTAAATAGGATTTGTTTGATTTGAGGTTTAATGTCCCCGTCAACACTGTAAAGGTCATTTTGGAGACGTTGCTTCCAATTTTGTGGGACTTTTACCCAACACTGAGATGAAATGACATCTCAAGCTCTGCCGCCCAATGAAACTAATAGGGTTTATAAGCATGGACGAGCCAACTCGCACCACTTTGTCTAGGCAGGCTTAGATCCTCCAAGTGGTTTACCAGTACTCATGTGCGAGTCGGTTTCAGCTCTGCGTGGAAGCATCATGCAGCCCATATATTTCTTCAAGCCCCGATGGGCGGGGGCAGGCTGTAAATAGGAATAGTTTTGTTTATGCGTTTTTCAGGTGTGGGAACGTCTGCTGTTAGTACTGTAGCGATTTCCCAGCAGATGCCACCACCTCTGACCAATCAACAACGACCACTGCTAGGAGGGGGCGGGACTCCCACAACCCCAGTTACCGGGTCAATTGACATCAGCAAACTGCTGCAGTTACAGCAGCAAAGACAAGCCAATACTTCGCCAAACTTTGCCACCCGCGCTCCAGTTACTCCAACAACACCTTACGGCATTCCATTGACGGGCAGGTTGCCACTCGCATCAAATCCGGTTGTGGGACCTGTGAGTCCCCAGCCATTGCCAACAGCCACTAATCCATTCCTGGTTCAGCAGATGATGCAGACAGGAAATCCTAGAGGTAAGTATAGTGGATTCTTCAACTGCTACTTAAGAAGCCTCCGTGGTGCAGTGGTTACGCTACTCGCCTTGTAAACCAGGGATCGCAGGATCGATTCCGGCTTCTCCAGACTTTCGGATGAGTCTTTAAACCGAGGTCCTGTCTCCGTATGACCTAAGCTGTTGGTGGGACGTAAAACTCAAACACTCACTCACTCAACTGCTACTTAAATTAAGGGAGCAGACGATAGTTTGAATTTTATGCCCCCAATTTAGAAGTTGGGAGGGGCATATTGCTTCTAGACTGAGTCAAAAAAGTTCCTATACATAAAATTGTTTCTGTTACCATAGGTACTACAAATGAAAAACACACAAAATTTGTTTTGTTTTAGTTAGAAGACTCATTCTACCATGCAAAAATCCAAACTGTTTTTGTTTATGTAAGCGGGCCAGCCTGGGCTATTGTTTTAAACACCAAGGGGTAACTGTGACAATTTCGCAGTATAAATCATTACAAAGGCCAAGATTTAACATCATAAAAAATTACACTTAGCACAAGATTTCTAAAATTTGATACATGTAACCTTTTATTAGATACCCTGTTTGTCTATTCAAAAATGGTTTGGAACTTTAGTTCCATTTGCTGAGAGAAACAGACGATCACGTACAGGCCTCCGAGTCTTTGAAGTTGTGTGCAAAATGCTGCTTTCAACTGAAACTCCATAGAAAATCGAAATTGGTAGTGCTACATGCTACGCGAATTTTCTACAGTATTTTCCATCATGGTTAACAGCAATGGTGACAGCAAAGCGCTTTTTAAAGAAATTGCAAAAATTGAATGACAGGTATAGAAATAGCAACAGTTTGAAAATTCCTGTATTTTTAATTGAAAGGGAGATAATCTGAGAATTTCACAAATTAAATCCTTGATTGTAGTGCAAGATCATAAGATATTGTAAAAGTAAAGTGAGTTTTGATGATCAATGGTCATGATCTTTCATCTCAAACCAAAAGTGATCATCTGCGCATGCGCAGTACCAAATTCCTTGCAAAACCTTTCTAGGCACATATTGCAAGACAACTCTTGAGCAGAATATTATGGACAAATGCAAATGTATGCATTTTGTAGCTAAACATTCGATTCGTATGTTTACAGCCACGTTCAGCAGAATGGCTGCCGGATAGCTGCTGGAATTTACCCGGAAGTTGGTATAGTTACTTTTTTGACCGGGTATATATGGGCTGCATGATGCTTCCACGCAGAGCGGAATCCAGCCCGCACACTAGTACTGATAAACCGCTTAGAGTATCTAAGCCTGTCCAGGAACCGCGGTGCGAGGCGGACAGTCCATGCTAATAAACCCTATTGGTTTCATTGGGCGACAGGGCTTGAGATGTCATTTCATCTCAATGTCGGGTAAAAGTCCCACAAATTGGAAGCAACGTCTCCAAAATGACCTTTACAGTGTTGATGGGGACGTTAAACCTCAAATCAAACAAAACAAAATATTGCTTCTAGGATGTTCCTTGCATCCGTGTGTCTGTACTTTTCATACGCCCTTTTGAAAAAAGATTGTATTATGTTAAGCCCCTCAGCATCTGTTTGTCTGTCCGTCTGTAAACTTTTCGTTTCCGGATTACACTGGCTCAATATTTTTTTAGCTAGTTCTATAAGAAAACTTAAGTACCTGACTGCTTGCTATCCTGTTGACTTGGTTGTGAGGAGCAAATTCTTTCTTTTAGAAGTACACCATCATTGATAAAAAAAAATATTTTTGCATACAGGCAGTGTGGACCCTGATCAGTCTGCTGCTTGAGGAGCCCTCTGATCTTGATCCACACTGTTTGCAGTAGTGAATTTTTAAGTAACCAGCAGACAACAAAGCAGACGACATGTCGTGGCTGGCATCTTATGAGTTATATGTTGATAGAAATTAAAAGTGTCAGTGGTACAATTCTTAGAATATCCACATACACTTTTGATCAGTTAATGTTGGCTTAACCCTTTACCACTCAGGGATTTTGTGAATTTCGCTGATTTTCACAGTGTTGCACCTGACAGCAACTTCAACTAGCCATTGTTTCATAATGGATGCTCTGTTTTACTCCAAACTTGGTATGAATGTTCATTGGGCAGTAGCCTTTCAAATGCAACCTTTCATGACTTGATCATTGTTGTCATGGTAAAGAGGTGTCATCTCAAAGTTGGCAAAAAGTGTGTTTTCACATGAATTTTTGACCACATTTTAATCTTCACACAGCTGTCAAGGCAACAATTAAGGTGTTTGGCACTGGCCATTTTCACTGTTTGCAGCATGTGTTATCAGCAACAATTTTCAGGCTTTTTTGACCCCAGACACCCTCAGATATAAATTTTAGCGGCAGGTTGGGCCATACACCCAAAATTTTTCGAGATGTTAGTCCCCAGCCATTGCCAACACCCCCCATCCCCCCAGAATATTTTTAGTGGGAAGGCGCGCAAAAAAAACAGGTCACTATTTTGCCCAACAAATCCTAAAGCAAACATAACTATCCAGGGGTAGAAATGCAGATTTTAGGTGCTTCTGGGGCTTAAAATGGGGGGGGGGGTGCAGACACGTAAAAACATGTATCTGAGTGGGAAAGGGTTAATACTGCTGGGCAGTACCTGCTATCCTTGCAGCAGGTAAGGGTATGTTTAGTGCTTGCAGCAGGTACAGGTTTTCATTTCATTTCATCTGTTCATTCTTTTTCATTCATTTTCCTCTTTCTCCCCTATGCCTCTCTTTCATCTCCTCTTCTATTTCTTTTTTGCCCTTTCTCTGGGAGACAACACAAACTGACCCACAAGGGTTGATGTGTTATTAAGGGGAATGGGAACACCTTCAGAGTAGACAACTCCTGCAAAAGTGATTTTGTCTCCCATGTCAATAGGGGTCAAATTCTTTCCTTTGAGAGTAGACCCCTTTTTCAGTGTGACAGGTTTTATGGAAAAGTGAACAGCTAGTCCCAAAAGTTGTCTCCCTTTGAAAACTTTGAAAAATGGCAGAAAAATCTGGCAGGTGTTCCCATTCCCCTTAAGCCCCCAAAATCGATCAATGTTTGCTGTATAAAAACTCCTTTCACATGCTAATGATCCTGTTTTCCATACTCTTCCCTTCAGGTATTGGTCAGATCTCCCAGCTAGCAGCCATACAGGTACAACAGCAGAGGATGTTGGATCCCCGACTACAGGCGAGTGTACGCCCCCCTCTCCCTAGGGTTGTGCCGCAGATGTTGAGTCCCAGGAACGCCATGAGTACGCCCCCAAATTTTAATCCTAGGCCTCTCAACACACCCATAGCTCTGCAGAAAGCCAGTAAGTATCTGAATCAAAGATAAATATGATAGTGGTACAAAATCAATTGCATTGCAGTAAAACTTCAGTGACTTGAACACTGATTACTTGTTTACAATGGCTGATTCAAAATACTTCAGTCCTGTGGGTATTCTTCCCCTATCTTTCAAGGAGATTTTCTTATTTATCTTGGAAATGTAGAGCCCCCGCCCATCGGGGCTTGGAGAAATAGATTTAGGCTGCATGAGGCTTCCATGCAGAACTGAAACAAACCATACGAGTATTGGTAAATTGCTTAGAAGGTCTGAGCCTGCCCAGGTAAAATGGTGTGAGTTCATGTATAAAAACTCTACGGGTTTCATTAGGTGGCAGGACCTGAGATATCATTTCATCTCATTGTTGGGGAAAGGTCCGAAAAAATTGGAAGCAACGTCTCCAAAATGATCTAAATCGTGATGACAGAGAAGTTGAACCTCAGATCAAACAAATAATTCTGAAAATGTAATGTGTACTTACTGGAACCATGTTACATGAATTCACATAACATACATTTTCAAGATAAGAAAGTCTCACTGCATTGTTGTGTGTACTAATTAGAATCGCCTCAATGAGGCGATTCTAATTAGTACACACAACATACTTCCATTTTATAGAGCATAGAAAAGCTATCCCTATGTTATGATCAGGGCCTTCGCTATTTGCAAAAAGTTCACCCATTTCCCTCAGTGGCTCAGTCGGATGTGCGTCTGACTGGTGATCAGGAGGACGCGGGTTCGACTCCCGCCGCGGTCGGAAACATTCTTTCGTGGAGATTGATCATGAAATCTTTTCTACGGTCATTCTCTCACTTCCGCTGATTCAAGAAGGGCAGTTGTCAGTTTCTGGCGAAAGAATGTGCACTGTACTGGTTAACCGCTTACGTATAAGCCTGCCCAGGAAAGTGTTGATAGGTAAACTGACCGGCTCAAAAATGACCTAAATAGTGTTGACTGGGCCGTTAAACTCCAATACAAACAAACAAACGAAGAAAACGAAACTGGACACCCCTAAATTTTGAAATAGACCCCAGCTATATATATGGTGGAAGATTACATTCTGTAGAAAATGGGTTAAACTCCAAAACAAACCAGTCCCACAAAACTAGGACACAGTGACCTACTCTTGTGAAAACGTGTCCAAAGTTATGCTATAGTTATGCCAAAGTTATGGCCTAGTTTGGCTGTTTTGAAATAAAGTATAAATGTAACAAGTGGCCTTTTGTCATGAGTTGGCTGGTTTTGCTGTTTCAGTTCATTTAACACTGCATGCTGGGTATTTTTTTTCAGCAGACATTCTAAAATCTTTTACTAATTTTTCCTAGAAAACAGGATTTGACATCTCATGCAAATAATTTGCATGAGATGTCATCCTGTTTTCTGGGAAAAATAAGAAAAATATCAACAATTTGTTGTCTACTTAATTAGCCCAGAGACTGGTAAAGAATAACAAATCCTTATGTTGGCCTCTGTGGCAGTTTGATGTGCGTCAGACTGGTGACCAGGAGGATGCATGTTTGTTTTCCCCTGCAACATCCTTTCATGGAGATTGAGCATGAATTATTTTCCAGGATCATTCTCCAAGAAAGGCAGTTGTCAGTTTCTGGGGAATGAATATGCACTGTTCTGGTTTAAGTATGTCTTGACCAAGGGCTAGTTGTTCAAAGCTAACAATGTCATTAGTTAACAAATCGTTTAAACTTTGATCATTTAGTATGTCAAATATGCTAATATTTTTGCTGAAAAAATGCGAGTATCTTTGCTTTTGTATATCACATCTTTTCAGCAAAAATACAAAAAATTTACATATTGTAATTGCTAGAAGAGTTAACGGTTTGACCGCAAAGGAGCTCATTAAGCTAACGATGCTTTGAACAACTGGCCCCAGCTTGACATGACCTAACTACAGTAGATCTTCGGTGGCTCGAACACCGATGGCTTGTTTACCATGGCTGAGTCGAACCCGTTTTTGAGTCCCTAGGGAATCCCTCTACATAAGAAATAGTCCGGGATAATTTAGAAGATTTTAGTCTTTTATCTTGCAAATGTATGCTGTGTGTACTCATTAGAATCGCCTCGATGAGGCGATTCTAATGAGTACACACAGCGTACATTTTTTATTCTAGAACACCGAAAAGATATCCAAAAGTATCTCGTTATGCCTCCTGGCTGTGACCATCAGTGGCTCGAACTACCCGTCTCGAACAGATTTTCGAGGTCCCAAAGGTTTTCGAGCGACTGAAGTTTGACTGTAGTGTTGACTAGATGGTGTTGCCTGGAAGCCTCCATGTTGTAGCGCTTATGCTACTGACCTCATAAACAGGGGTCTTGGGTTTGCTTCTGGACTTCTCCAGACTTTGGGAAAAGTCTTTAAACCGAGCTCTTGTTTCCACATGAACTTAGTTGTTGATGGGATGTAAAGCTCAGACACACACATTCACACAGTGTTGACTAGGCCATTAAACTCCATACCAACTAACCACTTTTACTTTATTTTCAGACGTTTCCACTGGATTTACTCCGGTTACCATGGTCACAGCTATTAACGGCAATAATAATTTCAAACAGGATGCCAACTTGATGAAATGGTTCGGAACTGATATGCTCAAAACACAACTTCCCAATATGCCCCCGCTTCCTGCTCAGGGTCAGCGGGTAATGACAGTGGATGAAATAGAACGTAGCTAGCGTGTATATAGAGATGTTTGAATAAACTCGGATCATGTTCAGCAAAAAAAAATCTTGTTTTTCTTTATCAGATGGTTTATTATTTGAAGTATGTAAATATCATTTTTGCATAGTGCTATTTAAATATGTCATGTATGAAGCAAAGAAAGATACAAAAATGTATGTGTATATCAATGTTATTTTTGAAGATGTTTGTATATATGTAATATGGTTCAAAATGTAAATATGTTGTACATATGTGTGTTATTCAACAAAGTTATTATATGTGTATGTTATTTCATTGGTAGTAAAATTGTTTTTCTTAACCATAGGTCCGGATAAAGAAGCATAACAACGATAATTCGGGGAGTTTTCCTTCATTTTCAAAAGCCTATGTTGTGGGTATTTGTTAGAATCCCCTCCATGAGGCAATTCTAACAAGTACCCACAACAAAGGTTATTCTCAGACGCCTATGTTGTGGGTATTTGTTAGTCGCCTCTGAGGCGATTCCAACAAGTACCCACAACAAGTTTTTCTCAAAAGCCTATGATATGGGTATTTGTTAGAATTGCCTCATAGAGGTGACTCTAACAAGTACCTACAACATAGGTTTTTAGGAAGAAATAAGAAAAATTATCCTTAAATTTTCTGATGTTAACCCCACTTATCTTGACCTATGGTTTACAATGTGATATTAAAAGATAAATGATGTAAAAAAGAGTTATTTTTCTGAGCAGGCATAATGATTGATATCAGGAGAAAAAGTTGTGATATAAGGTGAATGGCTACATCTCAGATATTTCCACCAATACAAGTTGCCTCCCCTGAACGTGTGTCCATTCCCTGTTACAAAATAAAGGATGAAATGTTTATAGAGTTTTGATTGGTTGAAAGATACATACATGGAAACATTTGATTGGCTGTAAAGATGTTAAGATTGGTTGAAAAACATTTGATTGGTTGCAAAGAAGTTCTGATTGGTTAAAGGATACACACATAGAAACATTTGATTGGTTGCAAAGAAGAAAGTGTTTCATTCAAAGAGTGTGATTGGTAGGATGGAGGAAGAGATATGGATATATCAGTGTCACTCAGCATGAATAGAAAAAAAACATATGAGCCCCGCCAAGCGAATTTGGGTCTTCGAGCATTCCGTAATGACAAATTTGAACTGCGCATGCCCAGCCATTCAGAGGGGCCAGGGATATGGCTTTCTGTCTGAAGGTTCCTCTTGATTCACTGCTTGTATGAGCGAGCAGCGAAGGTTCTGGCGAGACTGCACGGATGCGCAGGCTCGCCTGAGCCTTCGCTGCTCGCATAGGCGATAAGTACCAAAATCGCTTGACGGGGCCCATATATGAGCTGTATTGTAATGTATATTGCAATGTCACTACATGAAGAGAATTTAAGGAGCCAGTGCATATCAAAACCTACAATAAGACGTGCAACCAGCTAAAGAGTCTGATCAGCCTGTGCATGAAGCCAGTCTGGTGAACTGTATGTGAACAGCAAAGACTGATCAGACTGTGTGGATGTGCAGGCTGATCTGAGTATTCGCTGGTCTGATCTGAGTAATCCCTGGTTTTGTTGGTTTAGTGATGTGCCAGCTTAAATGTATGCTGTGTTGTAACATAGTATATATCACAATCACTCTTAGACAAGGAGAATACATGTACATGTATATGAAAATTGTTGTAATGTGCATATAAATACAGTGAAATTCTGATATTAAGACCACCTAAAATTGAGACTAATTCTGCTTTAAAAAGCTTGTCTAGTTGGTTGCAGTAGCTCTTCCTTTGTGTTTTCTGCATACAGAGGCCACCTTTGGGACTGTTCAAAAGTGGTCATACACTGTCCTCTGGTCAGAGACCACCTTTGGGACTGTTCAATGGTGGGCTAAAAGACCACTTTTGAACGGTACCAAAGGTCTTCTTAATATAGGAATTCAACTGTATATGAAGCGAAAACATGTACATGCTGTATTGTAACCTATGTCACTAAGTAACTACATGAAAAGAATGTATATATGTACTGTATTGTAAGGTTAGTCTGCACTTTCGGTGTCTATTTAGTTGTAAATACTACTACTTTCTTGTTGTTATTTTGGTTTACTCATTTATGTCATTGAAACATAATATAAATACGTTCATTTTACGGTTTTAAAGAAAAAGCACAATGAGGTTTAAAAAAAAAAAATGGTTGATTTTAATTTAGAAGAAAATACAATGGTAGTATTCTGAACAATATGCTGATCAAAAATCTGAAAGGTACCTCTGAAAATGGGCCCATTGCATTTTCTTCTTTTCTGTTTTTAGCAAAGTTATTTTGCAACTAGTTGTTCAAAGTATCACTCTGTGATCAAAATGTTAACCCTTATCTTGCTGAATATTCATTTAAGCCACACCCATTTCTGTCTATCATCCAATCAAATTACTTTATGTAATTTATTGCTACAAATTCATAAACTAAATGCCAAACAGTGTAGATCCTGATCAGATGGCTTCTTCAGAAGCCATCTGATCTGGATCTACACTGTTTGCAAAGATAGGGGTTATTGTGAACAGCAAGATAAGGGTTAACTGTTCAGCAAGTACAATACTTTATACAGTGGTATTTTTGTTGACCAAAATGTGAGCTACTCACATTTTTGTCAGCAAAAATATGAGTTTGTGCAGGAATGGTTGATGTTAAGGATGTTAAGTTACGACTTTGTTAGTATTGAACAACTGGGCTTAGATGGACCTAATTTTAACATGAAAAATTGTTCTTGGAAGCAGAGTATCGTGAAAAAAAAATGCTTTTCCAAACTTGTATAAAGAGCAGATTATTATTATAAGATACAAGAAACTTGATGTCAACTTTCAAATGTAATGTGGCATACCATTAGCCATGGGATATTTTATCGTCAAACAAAAGTTTAAAATTGCACAAATTGTTCCCATTTAAATGTAGCCGGACGAGAAATTGAGCCAAATCTTTCTGTTGGGAGTAACCTGCCTTGAAAAACTATCTGTGCACCTTAAAAAGTCTGCAGATTTGTACTGGATATCTTTTTGTTTGGTTGTTTGGAGTTTTACAGCCCAGTCAACACTATTTAAGTCATACTGAGATAGTCAGTTTACCTCGCTACCCTTTTCCTGGACAAGCTTTTACATATGCGATTAACCAGTACAGTCCACATTCCTTTGCCATAAACTGACAACTGCTCTTCTTGAATCAGAGTAAGGGAGAGAATAACCGTAGAAAAGATTTAATGATAGTCTCCATTAACCTATTTTGTACCAGAAACCTCAAAAGGGTTACCCTGGCAAACAGTGCAGGCCCAGATCAGACACCCTAGAACGCTGCGTCTGATCAGGGCCTACACTATTTTCCAAATAAAAGTGGAAGAAAACACAATCTGGCACCCCTAAATTGTGAAATGGACTCCTGTGATAAGGAGGAAGATTCCATCTGGTACAAAAAGGGTTAAAAAAGTTGCCAACCTGGTGGGGGTAGAACCTGCAACTTGATCTGAAGTGGGCTAATCCATCTTTAAATGTGTACATGTAAATGCAATGGTGGTGTTTAACCCTTTTTGTACGGTCATTCTCTCCCTTCCGCTAATTCCAGAAGGGCAGTTGTCAGTTTCTGGCTAAAGAATGTGCACTGTACTGGTCAACCGCTTATGTATATAAGCCTGGCAAGGAAAAGTGAGGATAGGTAAACTAACCGGCTTAAAAATGACATAAAACAGTGTTGACTGGGCTGTTAAACTCCAATACAAACAGATATGGGTGTGGCTTAATTCATTCAACAGGACAAGAATTAAACTAAGCTAGTGTTATAAAGAGGTAAAAAGTGAAGTTATAAACACTATAGCATGTTGAGAAGGATTTCTTCATAATTCATGAACATAGTCTCAGGAACTCATTAGGGTAATGAATGATGGTGTTACAGGGTTTCCCTTATCAGTGGAGTTCTGTTTTTAGAGGGAAGATGTTGCTTTTGGGAGTGATGTCTTTCTTCCGTTTTTGGTTCATATTTTACAAAACAAATCAAACAGGAAGTCACAGAAGTTGACTGCCAAGTGAAAAAAAGGAGAACTTGTTAGGTGTATCCATTTCCCTTAACAAATGTCATTTATAGCAAAGCTTCTGTATTCATAATTCCTTTAAACCTCTTTATAACACTGTTCATCATACCAGGGTATTGAACATAATTGGATATACCATGAATTAAAGATGGATCCAAAAATGTATAGACTACTACCCATTTTGTTTCAGCTGCAACATCCTGTACTTTCAACTAAGAAAATTGATTTCCAAATTGTCAGATCAAAAGGTTTTGATTTACCTCCATGTCTTTCATGGCAAGAATGTACTCCATTAATTTTTGTCACAAAGCACTGTGAAGACAATTCAGTCATGTTTGACAGTCAAGTGTGCCAACTTTGCACCTGTGACCTAAAAACAGTACAGTGCCTGATGTAAATTTCACGACACAAATATTTTTGGAGCTTTTGATGGGACATTGACCAATCAGTGGTCATCACTGACGAGTGGGTGTGCTCTTAATCTAGTACTTGCCAAAATCTTTCAGATAAAAGACACTTGATTGTTATTTCACTGAAAAGAAACAGTTTACAGCAGTGCTAGGAATGGGATGTTGCAGCTGAAACAAAATGGGTAGAAAATAGAAAAATAATCATAAAAGGTAATTTTTCTTTCCAGTGTTGTTTAACTTGCATTGTTTCTGCTTTTGACCCTAACAATAGTGTTATAAAGAGGTTGTGAAGACAACTTAGCTTTATGATACAAGTTTTTTAGTAGCGTAGTTCAGCATACATTACGATAACACACCTGTGGGGCATAGTGCATTTTCCTATCTCGAAAAATGGCTACTTTTCTGATGAAAATCTATTATATTTTTTCTTATTTATACAGCAAACGTAGGTTGTGGGTGCTCAATGAGGCGGTTCTAACGAGTACCTACAACCTATGTCTTGGAGCAGAAATAAGTAAAAATAATGTTTACCCCCGTAAACTGCAGTTTTCTCTGTATAAAGTGGGGTTTAAGGGGGTGTTCATTTCATGGACTTGTTCACGTGATGACTGAAATCAGAGCTCTTTGCAGGAAAGAATAATAGATGGCATTATAGTGTATAATTATGTGTGTATCATATATGTATATAAAAATAGATATAGATATATTATTACTACGATAAACAATGAAAGCTGACTTATTTTGTTTTGCTGTTTCAGAGGCTAAGGGCCAAATTATTTATTTACTGTTAAAAAGTTAATAAACTTGTGTTAAATACATGTTCATGTCATGATGTGTATGTCTTTCTTATATGTTATGTATATGTCTTGTATTCCATGTATATAATACATGTATGCTGTCTTTATTATATGTGATGTATTTCATGAATGGTATATGAGCCAGTCCACGCAAGAAAAGTGTAACTTTGTTGGTACAGCGGACCCTCACTATAAGGACATTATTTGTTCCCTAACAATTTGCAACTAAAGCGAATTTGCCGCTATAAAGAATTCCAATAAGGAATAGTATAATAGGTAATAAAGAGTATTCTCCCTTAATTATTCCAAGAAAAAAATGATGTGGACATTTGTTTGAATCGCCTCACTGAGGCGATTCTAACAAATATCCACAACATTTGTTTCTTGGAATATTAAATAATAACAATATTCTTGAACGTCTCTGTTCATCGTCTCATCTTGGGGTAAGGATTTTTTCATTGAAACTGTCGTTATAACAAGTTTTGTCGTTATATTGAATGTCAGTATAAGGAGGGTTGACTGTATCTGTGACCAGTTAAGACTCAGATCAGCCTTCACTTCCACAGTCTGATCAGTCAGTCTTTGCATGTCACTTAAGCCATTGTGCCATTTCTTGTGGACTGGCCCCTAATGTCTTAATATGTGCCTGTGTGTATATCACTTGTGTGTATATCACTTTTTGTTGAAAATTTATATGTGCCTGTGTGTATATCACTTTTTGTTGAAATTATGTACGCTGTAAATATTTTTCCATGTAATATTTCTGTAAATAATTTTCCCATAATATGTTGTTGTTTTTTTTGCAATACAATCTGTCTCTCGACTTGTAATTTGATACTACTTTAATATTGATGACTTTGTTTAACGAGGAACACACAGTTGGTTTTACCAACTGTGTATCCCTCGTTAAAAAAGTCATTTTTATTATTATCATCATTATTATTACATGTATTCACATTATTGATTTGTGCACTTTAATTTGCGATTTTCTTATCACCTATATGGGCCATGACAAACAAAAAGATGTGTTCAAGCATGTGTATGCAGCGTGGACAAAAGACTGTCTACACAACAAATTAGCCAGTAGACAAACCAAAAGATACCTTAAAACATGTACATGCACTGAGGACAAAAGACAGTCCACACAACAAATTAGTCAGTAGACAAACGAAAAGATACCTTAAAGCATGTACATGCAGTGAGGACAAAAGACAGTCTACACAACAAGTTAGTCAGTAGACAAACAAAAAGATACCTTAAAGCATGTGCATGCAGTGAGGACAGAAGGCCATATACACAACAAATTAGTCAGTAGACAAACAAAAAGATACCTTAAAGCATGTACATGCAGTGTGGACAAAAGACTGTCTACACAACAAATTAGCCAGTAGACAAACGAAAAGATACCTTAAAGCATGTACATGCAGTGTGGACAAAAGACTGTCTACACAACAAATTAGCCAGTAGACAAACAAAAAGATACCTTAAAGCATGTACATGCAGTGTGGACAAAAGACTGTCTACACAACAAATTAGCCAGTAGACAAACCAAAAGATACCTTAAAGCATGTACATGCAGTGAGGACAAAAGACTGTCTACACAACAAATTAGCCAGTAGACAAACCAAAAGATACCTTAAAGCATGTACATGCAGTGAGGACAAAAGACAGTCTACACAACAAGTTAGTCAGTTGACAAATGAAAAGATAAAAATCTACTGAAAAAAGATCTAAAAGCCTTAGATGCTTTTCAAATAAGAACTGCCAAGCAGCTCCAGGGATTACCCACAAAAACCCCCAATTCTGCCGCTTTGGCCCTGCTTGGCCTTCCACCTGTTGAGGCCTGTATTAACAAGTGTATCCTGACTCAGTTCTGCAATGCTGTTCGTGACCCCAAATGACATAGCAATCAGACAACTAGCTGTCAAATCACCCGATGACAAAAGTTTTTTCTCAAACGTTAGGAAAATCTTGGATATTTATTCCCTTCCAACTGCATATACGTTACTTAATAATACTCCCAAGAAAGAGAAATGGAAAAAGTTAGTAAACTCCAATGTGCACTTGCACGTGGAAACCCTGTGGAAGGAGGATATTGCTAGTAAATCCTCTCTGAAATACCTAAACCCAGACTCCTTAAAGGTAGGCAAGGTCCATCAAATTTACGCATACGTAAACAATAGTATCTTTGATGTCACGAGGGCTGAAACGAAGGCTAGGCTACTAACAGGAACATATACGTTGCAGGCCAATAGGGCAAGGTTTAACCAATTTAATGTTAATCCGCAATGTCCTCTCTGTAATAAGCAACCTGAGGATAGAGAACACTTCATTGTCATCTGTGAAAGATTAGATTATGTAAGGGTACCGTACATTCTCAAAATTAGGACTTTGTTTAACTATTCCAGAGAAATTGACCACGTTCTAGAGACTCCCGAACTGTGTGTACAGCTTCTACTGGATTCAAGTCACCCGCATGTTACTCAGAAGCTTGAGTTTACTAACAGACAAACAGAACTTCTGGAGTTACATTCCCGGGAACTGATTCACGAGTTACACCTGAATCGCGTTCGTTTACTGAAAACTGACTAGGAAGTGCTGAAAGTACCAGAGAGCATAAGATAAACAAACTTGTGGTCTTTAAAGTTTTCCTATCTGTGCAAATGAAATGAATTTAAATCTGTGATAAATATTCACTTCACAATCTGTGAAGGTGCCACGCAAAATAAACGTGGGGACACTAAGCTACAAGAAGATACCCGAAAGCATGTACATGCAGTGTGGACAAAAGACTGTCTACACAACAAATTAGCCAGTAGACAGACCAACAGATACATGCAGTGAGGACATAAGGCCATCTACACAACAAATTAGTGAGTAGACAAAAGAAAAGATACCTTGAAGCATGTACATGCACTGAGGACAAAAGACCGTCTACACAACAAATTAGTCAGTAGACAAACCAAAAGATAACTTTAAGCATGTGCATGCAGTGAGGACAAAAGACATGCAGTGACGTCAGAAGACAGTCTGCACAACAAATTTGTCAGTAGACAAAAGAAAAGATACCTTGAAATATGTGCATGCAGTGAGGATAAAAGACAGTCTACACAACAAATTAGTGAATAGACAAACCAAAAGATATCTTAAAGCATGTGCATGCAGTGATGACAAAAGACCGTCTACACAACCAATTAGTCAGTAGACCCAAAGACAGTCTACAAAACAAATTAGTCAGTAGAAAAACAAAAAGATATCTTAAAGCATGTGCATGCAGTATAAAGGACAAAAGACAATCCACACAACAAATTATTCAGTAGACCCAAAGACAGTCTACACAACAAGTTAGTGAGTAGACAAAAGAAAAGATACCCTAAAGCATGTGCATGTAGTGAGGACAAAAGGCAGTCTACACAACAAATTAGTGAGTAGACAAAAGAAAAGATACCTTAAAGCTTGTGCATGTAGTGAGGACAAAAAACAGTCCACACAACAAATTATTCAGTAGACAAATGAAAAGATACTTAAAGCATGTGCATGCAGTGAGAAAAAAGACTATTTACACAACAAATTAGTCAGTAGACAAACGAAAAGATACCTTAAAGCATGTGCATGCAGGCCAAAAGACAGTCTACACAACAAATTAGTCAGTAGACAAATGAAAAGATACCTTAAAGCATGTGCATGCATTGAGGACAAAAGACAGTCTACACAACAAATTAGTGAGTAGACAAAAGAAAAGATACCTTAAAGCATGTGCATGCAGTGAGGACAAAAGACAGTCTACACAACAAATTAGTGAGTAGACAAAAGAAAAGATACCTTAAAGCATGTGCATGCAGTGAGGACAAAAGACAGTCTACACAACAAATTAGTCAGCAGATAAATGAAAATATACCTTAAAGCATGTGCATGCAGTGAGGACAAAAGATCGTCTACACAACAAATTAGTTTGTAGACAAACGAAAAGATACCGTAAAGCATGTACATGCAGTGAGGACAAAAGACAGTCTACACAACAAATTAGTCAGTTGACAAACGAAAAGATACCTTAATGTACATGCAGTGAGGACAAAAGACAGCCTACACAACAAATTAGTTGACAAACGAAAAGATACCTTAAAGCATGTACATGCAGTGAGGACAAAAGACAGCCTACACAACAAATTAGTCAGTTGACAAACGAAAAGATACCTTAAAGCATGTACATGCAGTGAGGACAAAAGACAGTCTACACAACAAATTAGTCAGTTGACAAACGAAAAGATACCTTAATGTACATGCAGTGAGGACAAAAGACAGTCTTCAGAACAAGTTAGTCAGTAGACAAATGAAAAGATACCTGAATGCATTTTGTACCAGAAACCCCAAAACGGGTAGTAGGCAAACAGTCCAGGCCCAGATCAGATGCCTCAGACTGATCAGGGCCTACACTGTTTGCAAAATATTTGGCCATTTCCTTATTTATTTTGAAGAAAATACCACCTGACACCCCTAAATTTAGAAATGGACTCCTGTTATATATAAGGAGGAAGATTCCATTTGGTACAAAAAGGGTTAAATCATGTGCGTGCAGAGAGGACAAAAGACAGTCTATACAACAAATTAGTAGACATTCTTCTCTGTCAGGCTGAAGAAATACCTAACAGTATTCACCATATTTTGCATTATTTGCTGGCTCCCAGCTTGCAAATTATCAATATTTGAAAAACAGGTAACCAGACCCTTTCAAAGTCAGGGGTTCTGGTTACCTGTTTTTCCCACACTGATAACCTTCAGACTAGGAACCAGCAGATAAGGTGAATGCCACACTGCAAGAACTGATCAGACTGTGTGGACGTCCAGACTGTTCAGAGGCTTTGCTGAGTGCACATGCTTGAAGTCATCTTTTTCCTTGGTGTGGCCCATATTTGTAAGTTGTAAGGTTTTCTCATATAAATTCTATCCATAACATACTTAAATGGCTCAAACACATTTGAGTCTATGAAAACGTTTTGAAGACAATGGTATTAATCCAGGTAGGGTGGCATATTGGGGCAAATAAGTGAAGTCTTTTTGAAATTGTTTTTAAATATAGGTTTCGTTTATGTTTCCCATTAAAATCACTCAAGGTGGTTCTAATGAATGCACACAGCATGCCTTTTCAAGATGAAAAAAAAGAAATCCCCCCCCCCCCAAATTGGTGTTCCAAGTTATTGTTGTTATATTAGCTACCATAAAAATCCTAAAAATTTTAACACCTTGAGGACTTGCTGTAATTCTCCTAAAATTTTAACGAATTTGTTCCATGATCCAGCAATGAGTCCAAAAGGTGCAGACGGAATGGCAAACAGTGTAGACCCTGATCAGACTGCTCCTTCAGGAGCAGTCTGATCTGGGTCTGCACTGTTTGCTCAGGCCTATCTGTCCCAATACTTAGGATCATTACAGTAGTACTTTTTTTTTTTTTACGATTCTAGAAATGAGTACAAATAACCTTTCTGCCAACACTGGCATACTGGTACAAACCAAAGCCCTATATGACCTTAGTTGTTGGCGAGACATAAAACTTGGGCAGACAGACAATACTTTCTTTTCACTTCACATTCTTGAGTCATGACAAGGTAAAAAGTGTCTTAGAACATGCACTCAGTAAAGACTCTGATCATCATGGACACCTTTGCAATCTGATCAGCCTTTGCTATCCTCCACAAGGATGCCCATAAGAAGCCTTCATGGTATATAGGTTAAATTACTCACCTCAAACTGGGGTCATGTGTTTGAATCAAGGCTTTTCCAGACTTTTGGACGAGTTAAACCGGTCTTGTCCACATATCACCTTTCTTGTTGGCGGGATGTAAAACACACATGCACACACATAAGGATGCCTGTTGACCCTAAGTCTACATGCAAAGTAGTGTTTGGGTGATTCGAGCCTTAGCTGAGTGCACAAGTCTGAAGACTCATTTAAGCTTGTTACTCATTTGGTATTTTGTAAATATTGTGTATATTACTATGTTACTATGTTCTTTATTATTTGGGCCAGCTCATGAGGAAAGGGCACTCATCAAATAAGCCTGCCGAGCCTGGGCAGGCAACTGATAGGGCTAAACACATACTTCTTGCATAGAGCTGCTTCAAGGCCACTTCATGTATGGGACCAGTGAAGGCTCTGGCAAGACGTTGCATATGCCAGTCACCGGAGTCTTCGCTGGTCGCCTATGCATTATTGACCCATTTTCTGATGAGCTGGTCCATTGTTTTTTGTATTCATTAGGCCAAGCCAACTTGATCAATACTAATGATTTTGGCAAATGTCAAACTTGACAAAGCTAACCTTTGGACAAGTCATTTGGCAAAGAAAAGATGAATTGAATTTTATAAAGGTGGATAGGTTAAATTTGACAGTTTAAACACCGGAGTTGAACTGTTGAATTCAACAATTGCTGACACTAAAAGATTTAAGGTCTTGCTTTTGCTTTTCAGGTAGGTTGATTTAGCCACACTCATTTTTGACCTAAGGCCAGTTGGATTACTTGATATAATTTATTCATTGAAATTCACAATCTGAATGACGCTGTAGATCCTGATCAGAAACCATCTGATCTGGATTTACAGTGTTTGCGGAGGCAGATCATATCTTGGTGTGAGTGTGAGTTTGGTAACCCATTGTGTGCGTGAAACCCCTAAAGGGGCACCTTGGCAAACACTGCAGGCCCAGATCAGATGCCACAGAATGCGGCGTCTGATCAGGGCCTGCAATACCAGCTAACAGAATTTTCCATCAAAAATAGAATAAAAACGAAAATATAAGCCTGACACCCCTTATATGATAAATGGACTTGTCCAAAATATAGCAATGGAAGAGTCTACTAGCATACAATAGGTTAAGCTGACAAGAGCCCAGATTGGACTAAGCATCAAAGCAGTTTGATAATTTAACCCATTTTGTACTGAATGGGATCTTCCCCCTTAAATTTAGGTGCAATATTGTCAAATAGTCTTGCAAAATCCCTTTTCTTGATATTCATATCAGTTCATTTCAGATTCAGCACTTTTCAGATTGTAAAAAAACTCCAAAGTTTCATGATAATTGAGGTCGTTTTTGTTGGTTTTAACCTTTGTCTTGCTGAATATTTAACTTAGCTACACCCATTTTTGATTTTCAGCCAATCAGATTACATGATATAATGAGTTTGTTCAAATTCACAAACTGAATGATAAAAGAGTGTAGATCATGATCAGATGGCTTCTTCCTCAGAAGCCATCTGCTCTGGATCTACACTGTTTGCAAAGATGGGTGTTGTCTTGAACAGCAAGATAAGGGTTAATGGCATATCATGTTTTCCATATCTTATTGATTAATGATACATGTATTTTTCTTTGTAATAACACTTTGTATTCTGTACACAGTTAAAAATGCCAAAATGTTTTTTGTTTCATTCATTTGTGTTGATTTTGAGTATGGTTTGTTTAAATTATGCTGTCATTGTTTGCTCTACATATTAATTTCCTGGTTGGTTTTGTTTGGTGTATATATTGTATACTGGTTGATTATGTAAAATTATAATTTCTCTTTGGTAAAAAGTACATTTTCAGAAAACTGAACAGTGGATTTTCACTTACTCTAACTTCGATGGTTTGGATTGAACTCAGTGGCTCATGGTCCCAAAGGTAGCTCCACATGGACCTGTTAGTATAATGGTTTGTAACATACTGCTATAATTTTCTTGTACGCCCCCGCCCATAGGGGCTTGAAGAAATATATGGGCTGCATGATGTTTCCACGCAGAGCTGAATCCGGCCGGCACACTAGTACTGGTAAACCGCTTAGAGGATCTAAGCCTGTCCAGGAACCGCGGTGCGAGGCGGACCGTCCATGCTTATAAACCCTATTGGTTTCATTGGGCGACAGGGCTTGAGATGTCATTTCACCTCAATGTCGGGTAAAAGTCCCGCAAAATTGGAAGCAACGTCTCCAAAATGACCTTTTCAGTGTTGACGGGGACGTTAAACCTCAAATCAAACAAACAAAATAATTTTCTTGTACACTTATTTAAAGTATTTTTGCTTACTGGCAAACAGTGTGGACCCTGATCAGACTGCTCCTAGAGGAGCAGTCTGATCTGGGTCCTCACTGTTAGCAAGAATGACTTTTATGAAGTCAGCAGCAGATGACAAAGCAGATGGCAGTTGTCATGATTGGCATCTGAAGGGTTAAGGACACAATTGTCAGTTAACCCATTCAGTACCACAAACCCCAATGCGGTAACGGGTACCCTGGCAAACAGTGCAGGCCCAGATCAGATTCTGTGGCATCTGATCAGGGCCTCCACTGTTTGCTAAAAGTTCAGCCATTTTCCAAATAAATTTTGCAGAAATGACAATCTGACACCCCTAAATTTCGAAATGGGACTCCTGCTATATATAAGGAGGAAGATTCCATTTGGTACAAAAAGTGTTAATTTCCAGTGTTGAACTACTATGTACCTTTGCTGAAAACCAGAAATTCTCAACCAGGAAAACAACAAACTTAATACTCTGTTACCTACATTTCATATTCCTGTTTTCACTTTCATTGGTTATTATTATGAGGAGTGCTCATCCTTTTTGTCGTAAAATATTTCCGCTATAGACGTTTCATGTATTTGAATATCTATAAGATAGATTTATTTATATTGTGCTATTATTGTAAATATTGTTTTGTTGATTCACACTCTTGATACTTGCATTTGAGCTATTGAACAACAAAACAGACAAGAAGCCCTGTGCGACCCACAAAGCCCTGTGAAACCCACAAATTTGCTTAGAGCTTATAGCTCAATACTATTTATGTCAAATTGAGATTGTCAATTTGCCTAACCAGGCTATTCCTGGGCAGGCCTATACAGAAGCAGATAATCAGTACAGTTCACAACATTCTTTTGCCAGAAACTTACAACTGCCCTTCTTGAATCAGCTGAGTGAGTGAGTAGTTTTACGTCCCACCAACAGCTAAGGTCATACGGAGACGGGACCTCGGTTTAAAGACTCATCCGAAAGTCTGGAGAAGCCCGGGATCGATCCTGCGACCCCTGGTTTACAAGGCGAGTAGGGTAACCACTACACCATGGAGGCTTCTAAGAATCAGCTGAAGGGAGAGAACGACCGTAGACAAGATTTTATGATCAGTCTCCGCGACTTGGTAGGTATTGAACCTGCGATTTTCTGTTCATCAGTGAGACATGTATCTGACTGTACTGCCAAGGCTGACTTGACTAACAAAGGTTCGAATCTTTGTGTATCAATTTTTGGATGACCAAGATGTTGTACTGTAAAGTTCCTAAGTATTGGGACAGATCGGCTTAAACAAACAGTGAAGACCCAGATCAGACTGCTCCTGAAGGAGCAGTCTGATCAGGGTCTACACTGATTACCATTACTGTTTGAAGACCCAGATCAGACTGCTCCTCAAGGAGCAGTCTGATCAGGATCTATATGGTTGCCATTCCATCCACACCATTTGGACTCCCTGCTGGATCGTGAAACAAATTTGTCAAAATTGTAGGAGAATTACGCCAAGTCCTTAAGGTGTCCAAATTATTAGGATTTCTACGGTAAAAGGTTTGTATGAACAGCAAACACTCTGAACAGACGGCATGGATGCTCAGGCTGATCTGATTCTTCTTGGGTTGGACAGGTAATCTTGAAGGTTTTGTCATAACCGGCTCATTTCTTTGTTGTTTTGCATAAAATCCATTCAGTAAAAGTGTGCTTTTGGTCTCTCGACAGTGCTAGAATTGATGGATTAAATGTGAATGTCTTAATAATTTTTGGCTAATTTTGAATGTCCACATAGCTCCTAATAAGGAGAAACGAGGGTATATTTTTTTTCTCCATTACAACATACGTTGTGGGAACTTGTTAGAATCGCTTCATTGAGGTGATCCTAAAAAGTACCCACAACATGTTTGCAGCCAGATGTAAGTAAAATTATCCCAGAATTATCCTTGTTCCTACACCTTATCTTGATAGAGGATCTTAAATGAGTGTTCGTGTATTATTGAATTTATTAAACGAGTTTGGGAAAAGGGATAAAATGCGAGGTTTTGCCAAGCATTTTATCCCTTTTCTTCAACATGTTTAATAAATTCAATACTACATGAGCATGACTGCAAGATTCTATTTGTCATATTACATTATATATTTAAGATGCATTTTATTCAGATTGTTTAATAAAAATGTTAATATTCCGCCATTTGTAAACATGACGTCGTACATGTAACGTTACGGGGCGTATCTAATTTGCATAGTTAATCCACTAGCGGATTATCGAATTTATTACATGGTATTATTACATTCTCAGACGTGACATCATATGATAAAGCTAAATAAAGCATAGCATATGTTGTGAGTACTCTGAGGCAGTTGTTCCATATACTTTAGCGGATTCCCTGAATTCAGGGAGTTTTATGAGCTTTGAGAAAAATGAGCATGATGCAGGCTGTTGAAATATTTTCAAGGGACTTTGGATGGGTGAAGGATATTTTCATGGGTTTGGCTGATTTATCATTCCCAACCCTGCAAAAAATAACAACATAAATTGAAGATCTTTCACGTGACCATTTCATGCGCAATACATGTAAATCTTTGATGAGTTTCATAGATTTCATAATCATACAAAAAGATCAAGCATATGGGATTCTGATACCGGTACCAGATGCCCAGTTTTTCCTTATATATGAACATTTTATAGCTTTAATAAACCAGGCATAGCCTGTCTGTTGAATAGGTGGTCATAGGGCCAGAGATGAATATGCTGGCATAATGAGGAGAATTCAGGGTTAATTTTTAGCTTGGCTGTTTTCGAAGAAAACAACAAGGTATTGTCATAGCTCTGGCGTCGTGCAAAAACTTGGACATTTTATAATATCTCTGTCATTACTGAACATATTTACTTGAAACTCAGACTAGTTGTTCATTATGAAAAGGGGAACTCATACCAATAGGTGAGATAACCCTCAAAATATTTTTGGCACAGTTATGCCCCTTTTTCGACTTAGAATTTTTGTTTTCTAAAAGAAACTGCAGCCGAGCGTTGGCACCCGCATGCGGTGCTCTTGTTATTTCTCTATTAACTCATAAAATGCCAATCACGACAATTGTCGTCTGCTGGTTATTTTAAAAGTCATTTTTGCAAACAGTGTGGACCGAAATCAGACTGGTTCTCTAGGAGCAGTCTGATTTGGGTCTAAACTGTTTGCCTGTAAGCAAAAATATTTTTCAAAACGTTTACAAAAAAAATTCAGCAGACGACAAAAGTAGACCACATTTTCAGTTGTAGTTTTTCTCGGCATCTTACGGATTTAATGTATTCAATGCACATGTATTGTGGGTACTAAATACAGAAGTAGAGAAAGTTGCCACACTATTATCTCTGGACCTTCAAAACAGAAGCTGATATATCCACTTAAAAAAAACATATATAAGTAGCTAAAAGACATGCTATTACTGAATGGAGCTCAGTTGTTTATAATGTTTTGTGTAAAAATGGTGGGTTTAATTGTTGACCCTTTGGTATAAAAATTGACCATTTGATAGACATGTATGTTGACAGGGAATACACTTAAACCCTTTTATAACATTGTTCATAATTACACAATTTATATGACACTACTTGAAGATTGATCCCCAAATCGTATAAATATTTTAGAAAAATGAACAAAAATGGACCATTTGTCAATCCGTCAACAATTGCAACAACCCTAACTTTCACCATAATGTTCAAATTCATTAGAGCTTCATAAATAATATAATTTTATTAATCAAGTTATTTCGTATTGGCCCAGTTACAGGTCCGAGGTCTGCTGTATTGGCCTGAGGCCGAAGGCCGAGGCCAATACAGCTGACCGAGGACCTGTAACTTGGCCAATACAAAATTACTGGATTAATGACATGTTTTTATGCCCCCGCCATTCGAAGAATGGTGGAAAGGGCATATAGCGTTGCCCCTGTCCGTCCGTGTGTCCGAGCGCATCCGTGGGCACATGTTGGGTAGACACAAGTTGGGTACTTGCCGTTTATTCCGTTGTTGTCCAAGATAAGTAGCCAGTAGCCTGTTGGGTACTTTGTTGCTTGTTGGGTATTTTTGAATGGGAATTTAACATGGCGGTACCCAACAAGTGTCCATCTGTAAGAACGTCCGTGCGTCTCTGTCCGAGCGCATCCGTGGGCACATGTTGGGTAGACACAAGTTGGGTACTTGCCGTTTATTCCGTTGTTGTCCAAGATAAGTAGCCAGTAGCCTGTTGGGTACTTTGTTGCTTGTTGGGTACTTTTGAATGGGAATTTAACATGGCGGTACCCAACAAGTGTCCATCTGTAAGAACGTCCGTGCGTCCGAAACTTAAACGCAGTCAATAACTTCCTTATTTCTTGATGGATTTTAAAATTACTCGGCAGAAATGTTAACCATCATGAGACGACGTGTCACGTGCAAAACCCAGGTCCGTACCTCCAAGGTCAAGGTCATACTTAGAGGTCAAAGGTCAAAAAAAGGGTCCGAAACTTAAACGCAGTCAATAACTTTCTTATTTCTGGATGGATTTTGAAATTACTTTGTAGAAATGTTAACCATCATGAGACGATGTGTCATGTGCAAAATCCAGGTTGGTATCTCCAAGGTCAAGGTCATACTTAGAGGTCAAAGGCCATAAAAAGGGTCCGAAACTTAATCGCAGTCAATAACTTACTTATTTCTGGATGGATTTTAAAATAACTTCGAAGAAGTGTTGACCATCATGAGACGATGTGTCACGTGCAAACCCAGATCCGTACCTCCAAGGTCAAGGTCATACTTAGAGGTGAAAGGTCAAAAAAAGGGTCTGAAACTTAAACGCAGTCAATAACTTACTTATTTCTGGATGGATTTTAAAATTACTTTGAAGAAATATTAACCATCATGAGACGATGTGTCACGTGCAAACCCAGATCCGTACCTGCAAGGTCAAGGTCATACTTAGAGGTCCAAGGTTAAAAAATGGTCGGTCAATAACTTTCTTATCTCAGGATGGATTTTGAAATTATTTGGCAGAAATGTTGGCCATCATGATACAATCTGCCTCGCACAAAACCAAGGTCCTTACCTACAAGGTCAAGAAGGTCTTACTTAGAGGTCAAACATGAAAAAAGGGTCCAAAACTTATACACGGTCAATAACTTTCTATTGATGAATACGAACAGACATATTTTCAGGCGGGGGCATCCGTGTCCTATGGACGCATTTCTAGTTTTAATTGTGTGTCAATTAATAAAATTGATTTATGATTTTTGACCTCTGGTTAATATTGGTTGGCCTGGTGTAACAGGGGATAGTCAGTTAATAATACTTGGGACAAACTTGCATCAAGTGATTGCAACTTTAAGGCATGCATCCATGTCTGACCTTGACCAACATTTCATGGTTCTCTGACTTGCGCCTTGATAGGTGCAACATAGCCTTGGGCAGAATTCTTGTTCTATATACAGTAGAACTTTAATGGCTTGAGCCCCGATGGCTCCTTTACCATGGATGAGTCACACCCGTTCTTGAGTCACCAGGGAATTCCTCCAGATACAATATAGGAATTATGCAGGTAATTTCTCCAAATACGATATAGGGATAGTGTAGGGAGATTGTCTTCTTATATCTTGCAAATGTATACTGTGTGTACTCATTAGAATCGCCTCAATGAGGCGATTCTAATGAGTACACACATCATACATTTATGATATGGAACACTGAAAGGATATCCCACAATTACATTTATCTCCATTATACATGTACCTCCTAATAGTAACTCTACGTGGCTCGAACTGCCCCTGTCTCGAACAAATTTTCATGGTCCCAAAGGGGTTCGAGCCATTGAAGTTTGACTGTAATCTACACGTGTTTGTTTGTTTCGATATAACACTGTCGTTTAACTAACACAGTTTCTGCTTTGTACCTGAATAGTATTGTTATAAAGAGGTTGTGGTGTGATCGTGTACAAGTTTATGTGCTTGGTATTGGAGGCTGTCTATTTTCAGACCAGATCAAATAAGACAACAAGGAAAAATGAGCCTTCATACTCAGATCAGCCTGTACACCACTTGGTCAGACAGTACAGCCTTTTCTTGTCTGCATATACCTAATGATCATAAGTGTTGGACAGACAAGCCTGGGCTGATCAGAGTCTGCACTATTTTCAGAAGCAGTCTGATCTGGATCTGCACTGTTTGCCATTCCTCTGCACATTTTGGACACCTTGCTGGATTCTGAAACAAATTTAAAATTTTAGAAGAATTGCAGCAAGTCCCAAAGGTGTCCGAATTTTTAGGATTTCTATGGTAGAAGCTCCCAGTCAAAATATAAAGAATCTAATGGCTTGAACACCTATGGCTTGTTTACCACGGTTCTTTGAAAATTTTAAGCAAAATGGGAGTGAGTGAGTGAGTTTGAGTTTTACGTCTCACCAACAGCTAAGGTCATACGGAGTGGGGACCTCAGTTTAAAGACTCATCCGAAAGTCTGGGGAAGCCCAGGATCGATCCTGCGACCCCTGGTTTACAAGGGGAGTGGCATAACCACTACACCACGGAGGCTTCTAAAGGAAAATGGGAACACCTGGCAGTTTATTCTACTTTTTTTTCAAAGGGAGACAAGTTTCGGGACTTGTTCGCTTTTCTTCTAGCCCTGTCCCGTTGAAAAAGGGGTCAACTCTTAAAACGAATTTGCTCCTCAGGCAGGAGCAAATACTTTCCTTTAAGAGAGAGTTGACCCCTATTGAAATGGAAGACAAAAATTCTTTTGCAGGAGTTACCTCCCCTGAAGGTGTATCCATTCCCCTTAAGACCTAGGGAAAATTCCCATAAATGGAGATGTTAATATTGGACTAATTTTTGGAGAATTTTCTTACTTTATCTTGAAAACGTCTGTTGTGTGTGCTCATTAGAATTGCCTCACCAAGGCAATTCTAATGAGTACACACAACATACCTTTATTTTTGAAAGAAAATTGAAAATATACCCTTATTATACAATGTCTCCTGACCTAGCGTTATGATTAACCTTTACCTTGCTGAATATTCATTTAAGCCACACCCATTTCTGTCTATCAACCAATCAAATTACTTGATGTAATTTATTGCTACAAATTCATAAACTGAATGCCAAACAGTGTAGATCCTGATCAGATGGCTTCTTCAGAAGCCATCTGATATGGATCTACACGGTTTGCAAAGATAGGGGTTGTCGTGAACAGCAAGATAAGGGTTAACCCTCAGTGATGTCAACTACCGGTACCCCTGTCTCAAACAAATTTTCATAGTCCCGAAGGTGTTAGAGGCATTGATGTTCGTAAACGTACAGTGAAGTCTCTGATCAGACTGTATGCATTTGCAGGCTGATCGGAGTCTTCAGACTCGGTTTTGCTAGACGTGGCGCAAATAGTTTTACCTTAAACATTTATAAAACATGGCCGAGTTAATCAAATACCTTCAAAGGTGATGATGACATGTTAAAAGTTTTATCAATGTGGATGTTGGATGTCGTGTTAACCCTTAAGATGCCTAGAAAAACTACATCTGAAAATGTCGTCTGCTGAATTTTTTTTTTGCAAACTTTTTAAAAATATTTTTGCATATAAGCAAACAGTGTGGGCCCAGATCACAGTCTGATCTGGGTCCACACTGTTTGCAAAAACATACCTTTAAGGTATCCGGCAGATGGCAAAGCAGACGACAGTTGTTGTGATTGGCATTTTATGTGTGAAAACTTTGAACAATATGGGTAACATATTAAATTTTTTTGCTGAGAATTTTTTTTATTATTATTATTCACCTTTTTTTTTCAGCAAAACTACAGGAGAATATGAGATTATATTTATTAGAAATTTGAAATATCCATCACTTTTCATGTTTTCTGAGCTCGCAATGCTTCAACCCTGACCACTCAGTTTTGTAAACTGGCACAAATACGTATATATACGGTACAGATCCGGATGAGACAGCCTCATCACGCTATACATTTTTAGCTGTTTTATGTATTAGAAAATGATTAAATCTCCTATTGGCAACCTTGGACCTATCCAGTCTCATAGATGGGAGATCCCACTATAAAAATCCAGGTGTGATAAGGGAATGGGAACACCCTCAGGGGAGGCAACTCCTGCAAAAATATTTTTTTTACTCCCATGTCAATAGGGGTCAACTCTTAAAGGAAAGAATTTGCTCCTGAGGAGCAAATTCTTTCCTGTAAGAGTTGACCCCTTTTTCAGTGGGACAGGGCTTACAGAAAAGTCAACAGGAAGTCCCAAAAGTTGTCTCTCGTTGAAAAAATGGCATAAAAATCTGCCAGGTGTTCCCATTCCCATTAAGTAGTTGGGTCCAAAAATGTTAACCCCTTTTCGTACACTACATGCTGTATTACAAGTTGAATGTTACAAGCTACTTAGTCAGTACCTGACATTTTTCTCTACTATTAATCCATTTTGTCCAAAATGTATCCAGTAGGGTCCATTTCAAATCTTTCGAAATTTAGTTGTACCAGGCTTAACTGTTTAGAAATTCTGCAAACAGTGAAAGCTCTGATCAGTATATGCTTAATCTGATCTTTGCCTGCATTATTTGCCAATGAATTAATTGTTTTGCGGCTTCCCATATGAGCAAGAAAATGACTTCCTCAAAACTGTGACGGGACCCTGGAAAGGGGAAAGAATTTGCTCCTTTAAAGGGTAAGAATAAGCCTGGGTCCAGTTGTTCAAAGTATCGTTTGCTTAACAAGCTCTTTTGTGGTCAAAATGTGAGTGAGTGTTTCAGTTTTACGTCCCACCAACAGCTAAGGTCATACGGAGACGGGACCTCGGTTTAAAGACTCATCCGAAAGGCTGGAGAAGCCCGGGATCGAACCTGCGACCCCTGGTTTACAAGGCGAGTAGCGTAACCACTCGACCACGGAGGCTTCTAGGTCAAAATGTGAACTGTTCTAGCAAATTCTTGTATGATGTCAAATACTCTGGTATTTTCACTGAAAAAAAATGTGTGCATGTTTTTCTTTTAGCACAAGTATTAGCATACTTGCCGAAGTATTAGCATAATTACCATATTAAATGATCAAAATGTTAACAATTTGATAACTAACGACATTGTTAACCCTTGTCCTGCTGAATATATATGCCACACCCACTACCGTTAATCAACCAATCAGATTACTTGATGCAAATTATTGCAACAAATTCGCAATCTGAATGGCAAACAATGTAGATCCTGATCAGATGGCTTCTGACGAAGCCATCTGATCTGGATCTTCATTGTTTGGAAAATAAGGCATATCCGGGTTCAGCAGGACAAGGGTTAAGAGTTGAACAACTGGGGCCAGTTGCATTGTTAACACACGTGATAATTTTTTTGAACTGTATGAGGGAGACATTGTTATGAGGGAGATGTAAAGAATATATATAGGGAAATTCTCAGTTCAAATGAGGGAGACTCCAAAATTTTACTAAAATTAAGCATAAATTGGGCAAAAATTAGCACCAAAATGAGTGAGTCTTCCTCCTGAAGAGGGAGGTATCACAGGTATGTGTTAATTAATGTATCGTTAAAACTTTGACCATAAAATATGGCAAATATACTATTTTTGCAGAAAAAATGTGAGCAGCTTTTGCAAATGCAAAAGCTGCTCAAATTTTTTCAGCAAAGATACCAAAATATTAGCTATTGTACTTACTAAACATTTGACCAATAACAAGCTCGTTAAGCAAGGGATACTTTGACAACTGGACTCAGCCATTTTTACATGGTAATTTTCGGAACCGTTTGCTTCCTATAAACTGGACTGCTCTGAAAAAAAAAATGGATAAGGAAGTCAAATATTTTCAGACAGTTGCCTCCCTTGAAGGTTTATCCATTCCCCTAAAGGGGAGCAAATTCTTTCCTTTAAGGAGGCGAATGCTTCCAAATGAAAGTTATTTCCCTTGGAGATTGGTCTGTCACTTTGAGAGATAGCCGTGAAGGGAAGTTCTCTTGATAATTGAAACAGTGGAGCTAATTCCTTCTTCACATGTACTTGTATATGAATTTTGTGGTAAATTACTAGAAACAGTAGTTGTTTGGAAAAAAAGAAAAAAGAAAAACACAAACTGTTCTGCAAGACTTTTCTTGCATTACTTTCTTTTCATGAGCAACTGTTTGAATGAATGGTGCTTTAAGAGCTGCATTTACATTACCTGCTTTCTACTGGTTGTAAAAAGTAGACTTCTATCAGGTGCATATTCTTCACATGATTTTAATACATGTAGTCAGTCTTCAGTCTTCATCATGGTATATGTACATTTTCACACTGTTCTGATTCATCACGAAAACTCACCTATAAAATTTTGACCCCCTTGAACCCCACTTTTATATAGTAAAAGTGGGGTTTCCGGGGGGTATACCTTATTTTTCTTATTTCTGCTCTAAAATATAGATTGTAGGTACTCGTTAGAACCGCCTCGATGAGGTGGTTCTAACGAGTGCCCATAATCTATATTTTGAGCAGAAATAAGAAAAATGTCACAATTTTTCGTCATAAAATTTTCATTTTTTGGTGATAAAGGTGGCAATGTATTAGTATAGGTGTGTTTTTGTAATGTGGTCAGTATTTTTGAAAACCATTTATATTATTGGGATGATAGGTTGAAAATCATAACTTACAAAATTTTGTTGATTAACCAGACATATTTCTTTTCATTTTAGAAGGGAGGCAACTATCATTGTGTATTTTGTCTCCCTGGGCCCATGCGAAAGAGGGGTCTGCTTTAAAGGAAAGAATTTGCTCCAATGGAGCAAATTCTTTCCCTTAAATGTAGACACCAAGTCTTCTTGCTAAGGTAGACAATATTTTGGAGTTGTCTCCCCTGAAGGTGTATCCATTCCTTCTAAAACCTATCCAAGGGAGATAATATTCACACTGAAGAATACTTTTCTAATGTCAGCTCCAAAGGAAATAACTTTTCTGTGCTGCTCTCTGGAAGTAATTCCTTTTGTGTGAATGGTTATCACCTTTAAGAAGGGCGTCATTACATTACAGTACATGACCCTTTGTAAAAATGTCCAATGAGTTTTCTTACTTTCACTTTGAAGACTTTAGTCAGACTTGTGTTTAACAAATATGGGTCTGTGCACGCTGATCAGAGGTTCTGCTTGTCACACAATGAACAGCAGGTATTTGCAAGACAGTTCATTACTTGGGTGTCTGAAACTAGTCGTTTGTATGAATTGACGGTATTTTTGATGTAACATACTTTTTCCCTTATTTCATTTATCTGTGTTGAATATGTGAATTGTCAATTCTTGGATTAATGCTTTGAAAAAATGGATAAAAATGTGAAGTTGAAAAGGTCATAGTTGGGTTTGTTGTTTATATTATCCAAAAATAATACCTTACCTTTTATTATACTTTAACCTGTATAGAATTTTTGATATAGTGATCAGCCTGCCATCCATCCATCAGTATGTCCATCTTTCCATGGACACAACCTTGTGATCAACATAACGCCAGTTAGCCCCTGCCCATTGGGGCTTGAAGAAGCAGATGGGCTGCATGATGCTTCCACTTAGAGCTGAAACCGATCCGCACAGGAGTACTGGTAAACCGCGTAGAGGATCTAAGCTTGCCCAGGCAGTGCAGTGCGAGTCGGCCCGGCCATGCTTATAAACCCTATTGGTTTCATCGGGCGACAGGGCTTGAAATGTCATTTCATCTCGATGTTGGGTAAAAGTTTCACAAAATTGGAAGCAACGTCCTCCAAAATGACCTTTACAGTGTTGACGGGGACGTTTAACTTCAAATCAAACAAACTAAACCATAATGCCAATACAATTTTAGATAAATTGCACAAGGTTAAGAAGGCATCATGGTCATGAGCAAGAACCACAACTATGGATGCCATGGTATTTGAGTTATCTGCCCTGACCATGTAACCTTGGGATCACCATAATGCCGACTTATATATAGCCGGAGTCCATTTCTAAATTTAGGGGTGACAGGTTGTGGTATCTTCAAAATTGATTTGGAAAATGGCTGACCTTCCTGCAAATAGTGTAGGCCCTGATGAGACGCCGCATTCTGCGGCGTCTCATCTGGGCCTGCACTGTTTGCCAAGGTACCCTTTTTGGGTTTTCGGTACTAAATGGGTTAAACAGCCAATGGGTTATATCATAATAGAAGTGAATGCAATGATCAGGAATCGATACAATCAAACCACACCTCCCATCAGAGACACCATGTTCAGATAGAAAAATAATTAACTCTTGTCCTGCTGAGCCCGGATATGCTTATCTTTCAAACAATGTAGATCCAGATCAGATGGCTTCTAAAGAAGCCATCTGATCAGGATCTTCATTGTTTGCCATTCAGTTTATTAATTTGTTGCAATAATTTGCATAAAGTAATCTGAGTGGTTGATAATCAGTCGTGGGTGTGGCATATTTAAATATTCAGCAGGTCAAGGGTTAAAATGTCATATTTGAATGCATGAAAAAACTACCCTTACCAAATGATACCTGCAATTTTACACTTACAGCCTTTTATAGGACACTTCAAGTGCATACCCGTAATTGATTAGGAGATTTGTTTGATTTGAGGTTAAACATCCCCATCAAAACTGTAAAGGTCATTTTGGAGACGTTGCTTCCAATTTTGTGGGACTTTTACCCGACATTGAGATGAAATGACATCTCAAGCCCTGTCACCCAATGAAACCAAAAGGGTTTATTAGCATGGGGGGTCTGCCTCGCACCACGGTTCCTGGACAGGCTTAGATCCTCCAAGCGGTTTACCCGTACCAGTGTGTGGGCCGGATTCAGCTCTGGGTAGAAGTATCATGCAGCCCATATATTTCTTCAAGCCTCTATGGGCGGGGGCCGATTGATTAGGAGAGGTGTAAGTAATAATAGGCCGCTGTCCAGTATAGGTCCCCGTGCCCCCCCCCCCCCCCCAGGATAAAATCTGTTTGGTCCCAAAATCTTCCATGCCCCCAAAAATAAAAGCGTTCCCACTATGCATTACATCACCGTTTCAATGGCAACCCATTATATTTCTAAATAAACTTGGGTATCTTGATACAATCAACCATATCTTGGTTATTATTAAAGATAAATCAACAAAATTGGTACCAAAATGTTCGGGAGACATTGTGCCTTGCTTTGATGTACTGAAATGCTAATTGGCTAATTTGCATATCTATGAATATTCATTAAGATAACATTTTTCGGTCAAAAAATACACAAAAAGCAAAGAATTTTCGATTTAGAGTGCACAACAAAGACTATGATAAACCTATTTTGATAGGCAGGCTGGTCAGTCTTTGATAGATTGTAGCGGTGTATTTACCGGGCGACGTTATACTCAAAGCATCGCAGTAAATCTTTCATAACGTCATTTGCGCTCGTTCAGTAAACATCACTTGAATCTCTATGGTGAAAATTTACTTTTTGATCGCAAACGATTACAAGTAGTAATCGGTGTTGTTTAAACATTCCTATTACTTTTTCTAAATTGTGATTGTTATTTTTGCCATTTTGTTATACTTTTTTTTCTTGCCAAATAAGTGCTAATAAAAATTTGAAAATTATTATTTACAAACTTCATATTGAAAAGGCATTAGTATAGTTCTGTCTGTCTGTCTGTCTGTCTGTCTTAGTTGGGGACTTCAGTCACAATGGAATTAAGACAAAGAGGTAGACCTGAGAAGCGCACAACAGAAGACGAGGCTTCAGCTTCAACCTCAAAGCTACAGCAAATTTGTATTCTCCATTATGAGGAATCAAAAGCAGAGACTTTTACATTCATGTCAGAGCTAAAATATCCAGCAGAAAGATTAAAAGACCTCCATGATATTCGCGAGAAAAGGCTGTCACAACCAGCTGGTTCGAAGGATAGAATGGAGAGCACATGTGGACTGATACCTTCTGCAGTAAGCGAAGGACATGGCTATCACTGTGATTGTTATAAACGTTTCACGAGACACCTTGATAGACTGGCGAAGGAAGAACCCAGCCAATCTTCCACAACACGAGTAGCACAAAGGCGATCAAGTGCCGACAAAATTGCATTTTTCGACAAAGATTATATCTTTCGTAATAAAGAAGGCAAAATTTCTTTGAAGAAGTCTGGGGTTCGGACTACAGAAGATACCAGTAAGTTTGCGTCAGATTCGTGGAAAACTGTCCTTGAGAGTGCTGAGAACCGTTATGATGAAAAACTTCTGAGAATAAGGGGTTTTGATTTATTTGCATCAGAGGCACATTTTCATAACAGCTGTAGGAAAAAGTATATTCAAGATCCTCAGTACTGGAGAAGTTCAGATTCTGAAGCGATCCTTAACCAAGAGGCTTTAGAAGAAGCACATGAGAAAGCTTTCCGCAAGGTCTGTGATAGAGTTACACAAGAAGTAGTAGAGGACAGAAAAGTCATAAAGTTAAGTGATTTAGTGAATACTTACATTAGTGTGCTAGAGGGTACAAAGTTTGAAAATCCTGAATATAGGGGTTCCGAATTGAAGGCAAAGTTAGAAAGTGTCTATGGCAAGGAAATTGCATTCACTCAGTTACAAAGCGAAGGCAAGTTTATGTCACAGCTTGTGTTCAGTTCACACATTAAGCTCGAGGAAGCCATTTAAAGTGGATTTATTCTGGGAAGTAAAGACTCTTTGACAGAAGCTGCGGATTATTTGAGAAAGTCAATCCAGAATGCATATAATCATTCAAAAGAATCAAAATGGCCTCCCACTGCAGATCAGTTGGGTAACATTGACATATCACCAGAAGAGTTGAGCACCTTTCTGACCTATGTGTTGTCTGGAAAAACAAAGGATGCGTCTATACAAGTAAACAGGTAAGTGAGCTCAATAGGACAAGATATTTGTCGAGCCGTTACGAATGGTGAGTGGAAGACCCCAAAACATATTCTTGTGTGCATGACTTTGCGTCGTCTGTTCAGGAGCCAGCAGCTTACTACACTTCTGAACCGGTTAGGAAACTGTGAGAGTTATTCATTTTCAGTAGAGCTCGAAACTGCAATTGCCCAAGCACTGGAACAAACTTCATCGTTGCTCTCTACGCAGATTATCAGAGAACCAGAAGTACCGTCGCTTTTTCATTCAGAATTTGACAACTTTGATCAGCTAATTAGCACTCTAACAGGTGCAGGATCTATCCACACCGCCCATGGCATCATGATGCAGGAAATACTTACCGGTGATATGGAAGAACATGGTGGAACTGTACCAGATATACCATCTCTTCCAAGAACTAAGGAGAAATCACTCAAGTTGCGAGTGGAAGAAGAACTCCCGGATTGTTTTGTTGGTCAGCGAAAAAGTCCAAGCTACACTTCAACCAAAAGAAATGTATCCAGGCAGTGCAGGAACAGTGAAAACAGCAAGTGAATCAAACATGATTTGGATGATCCTCAGGGCATCCAAGTCTGTAACAGGACAAGAAGTACCAGGTTGGACGGGATTTGTTTCTATCACAGGGAGTAAGCCAACCATTCTAACTACGATCGACTACTATCCTGTTATCAATCAATAACAGAGTATAAGACAGTCCAAGATTGTTTGCGTTATGCAGAAGAAGCAAGTAAAGAGGTTGGACAAACATATGTCATAACAAGGTTTGACCTAGGTGTTTGCATGAAAGCATTTCCACTTGTATGGAATAATCCTGAAAAGTATGCCAATCACATTGTCATGATTGGAACATTTCACTTAGTATGTGCCTACTTAAAGATGCTTGGAAAGAAAATGGCTGGTTCTGGGTTGTCAGATGTAATGTTAGAGGCAGGTTTAATAGGAACTGGTTCAATCCAGGGAGTTCTAACAGGTAAACATTATGAAAGAGCCATGTATTGCCATAAAATTGTGTTAGAGAGCCTGGGGAGACTTTTGCTCGAGCAGTTTCTCGTCCAGAGAGACTCAAATCAGCTTTTAGACACTTTGCCAGAAGCAGCTCAACTGAAAGCCCAAAACCTGATTCATCTTCCCTCAAAAGATACGCTCGAGGAGACAGTGAAAGATGGTGCTGTTCATTCTTACATCACAGAGTACTGCCAGTACCGCGAAAAAGTCCATAGTGGTGAGCTAGGGAAAACAGCTCAGTTCTGGACAGCATACATGGAACATGTTTGGCTAGTGCTGTGTCTTATCAAGGCAGTAAAGACCAACAATTTCTTGATATACGCTGAGTGTCTAAATATGATGGCAGATTTGTTCTTCAGTTTTGATGGACAGAATTATGCTCGGTACCTTACATCCTTTTCTGTCTTCATTGCCAACATAGACGAAACTCACTCTGGAGCCACTGATCTGTTGCAACGAGGAGCGATGAGTGTTGCACGGTCATTCATACCTGGAAACAGATGCGCAGTTGAAAAAACCATGGAGGAGACGTTCATGAAACATGCCAAAAGTAGAAGTGGAGCAGGAGGAAGTGGGGCTGGTTTTACTGGTATCACCAGTAACTAGGATGCGTACCAGCGGTGGGTTCGTACAACACATGAAAGATCTAAGTATGTAGAGGCAACATTAGACATGGCAGATATGTTAGTTGATGAAACAGAATCCAGCACTTGGCATAGAGAACTTCGACCAGCAGAAGTTCAGAAGGGAGATAAACAAGTATGTGAGACAAAAGATGCCATCAGTGGATTTATTAATCCATTCGCCATTGACGACAAGTCTCACTTGTACTGTATATCTTCTGGTGTACAAGTGTCAGAAAAGTTTGAAAATGACATACTGTTGGCTGAACACCGTGGTAAAGTAGCTAAGGATTTTTTCATCAAGGAAAGAATAGAAAAGAAGGAGAAGTTTTTTGACCCAATCAAGAGACAAAATCTAAAGACTATGGAAGACATGAGTAAAACAGTTAAGGTTAAGTCGGCTAAGAATAAAGTAGTTGAATACCGACACCAAGGGAACATTGCAATTCAGTTGTTGATACAGTCTCAGAAGCCAGAGTTACAGATTGATCTTGCAGATCTAATGAAATATCCTTTGACTCCAGTCCCATACAGCATTGGCACAGCTGATGGATGCTTGGCAAAAACAGATAAGTCAGAGGGTTTCAAGTATCAGACAGAAGATACAGAAATGGCAGGCGTACCAGAACATGATAGCACACTGCTTGTAGTAGAGGATGGTAACGCACTCTTCTATTGTATGCGAGAAGTTCCGGGAAATTTTAGACAAATATCAGAGAAATTATTCAATATGGTTCCACGAAAGGCTGATGTAATATTCAGTACTGATATGTACAAACCTGATTCTGTGAAAGCCATGGAACGAGCGCGAAGAGGTTCTGGTGAAAATCTACTGATACAAGGTGAGAATACCAAGAGACCAGCAGACTGGAAATCATTCCTCAGCAATGAGGACAACAAAACACAGTTAGTTAAAGTGATGTTGGATTCGTGGAACAAGAATTCTTACGCTAAACGGCTTCATGAAAGGAAAGTTATCCTAATTTGTGATGGACAAGGTTATTGTTTCACGTCAGAAGATGGTGAAACAACGACTAGAAGGAACATAGAGTCTTTAGCCTCTACACAGGAAGAAACAGACATAAGAATTGTCTTCTACTGCTTGTATGCAAAAGAGCAAGGATACAAATCAGTTCAAGTGAAAACCCCAGACAGTGATATATTTATTCTTCTCAACTATATGAATAAACTTGCAGGCATCACTGTTATATTCGACACTGGTTCTGGAAACAACAGGAAACTAGTAAATATGACAGAGTTTTTCCCGAGGTTATACAGAGGATTACACTGCAGCATTACTTAGTCTGCATGCATATTGTGGCTGTGATTCAACAAGTGCCTTCAAAGGCAAAGGCCATGTCAAGCCAATAAAGACCCTGGAAAAAATGCCTCGATTTGCTAGAACCTTTTCGAAGCTTGGAAAGTCATGGGATGTACCTGAAGATTTGGTTAGGGAGATAGAAGAATACACATGCGCCATGTACGGCAAAGCCAGATTCACAGCAGTTGATGACTTAAGACTTTTCTTAATTAAGGAAAAGTGTGAAGACAAACCGACCGATGCCCTTCGCAATATTGACATGGGGAGCATGCCACCTTGCAGACGTTGCTTAATACAACAAATACGTCGAGTGAACTTCCAGGTAGCAATATGAAGAAATGCCCACCTGGCCAAACCAGACATTCCAGATGTAAGCGAGGAACACGGGTGGACACACGTAAATGGTCTCCTAGAACCCTTGTGGATTCAGGGAGATCTTCTTCCTCCACGTCTGGTTGACTGTATTGATGCTCTGCAGGGAACTGAAGATGCTGAGAGTGACGATGAGGATATGGATGAAGAACAAGAAGAGGCTGTCGACTTATTAGAAGTAGTGACTTCATGTTTCAGTGGACAGATGAATGAATACAGAGATACTATTAGTTAGATTAGTTAATACGTTATTAATTTATTTAGTTAGTTGCGATGAAAACAGCATTTGAAATCTAATTACCATATGCCACAGCCTAATATTTGCATATTTCACAATTATTCAACGCCAAATAATACTCTTGTATCTGTTTGTCTACAGTTTCCATGGTTTATTGTTTGTTTTAGCTTTTGAAATCGAAAATTCTTTGATTTGTGTGTATTTTTTGACCGGAAAATGTTATTTTAATGAATATTCATAGATATGCAAATTAGCTAATGAGCATATCATTACATCAAAGCAAGGCACAATGTCTCCCGAACATTTTGGTACCAATTTTGTTGATTTATCTTTGATAATAACCAAGCTATGGTTGATTATATCAAGATGACCAAGTTTATTTAGAAATATAATGGGTTGCCATGGAAACGGTGACGTAATGCATAGTGGGAACGCTTTTATTTTTTGGGGCAATTTTTTTTCGTAACCAGTAAACCCTAAGGAAGATTTTGGGACCAATGGGATTTTGTCCTGGGGGGGGGGGATGCACGGGGACCTATACTGGACAGCGGCCTACATCGCTATCGACGTAAAATGCTCTCTTCATTGATATTTTGGACTGGAATGGTAACAAAATCAAATGAATTCAATTTAAATATGGACAGTTGATGACACTTACAATTTGATTCGTATTCACATGTCAAAAATGAGCAGAGTTGTACAAAATCAATACCAATTATGTAAAATTAATTAATTAAAAATTAATTTACACATTTTTATGAACAAAAATCAATATAATTAAGTTATGACATGCACAATCGTTAGAAATAATATCACTCATCTAGTTAATTTATTATTACCAATACCATTACTCATTTGCCAGTGCGTTGATTTCGGCGACACCGGTGTGCATGCTTAATTAACTGACGACTATTCTTGATGCAAGTCTTAAATAATTAAAGAAATAAAAAAAAGTTAACTAGACTTTATCTTAATTTAACAGATCATAAGATATCCTATCCTATTCTATATACCTTAAAATATGGCAGTGGCTAGGCGTCCGGTACCGGACGACCAGCCTACGAGTCTGCCCGTCCGGTACCGGACGACCAGCCAACGAGTCTGCTCGTCCAGTACCGGACGGCCAACGAGTCTGCTCGTCCGGTACCGGACGGCTAGCCAATCCGGTAGTAAATTTTAGTGTTTCATTTCATCTAGGGTGTGAATGCTGAATAGCACTTGTATCATTTTCTGGAGCACTAAATAGTTCCTACTTTGAGACTATGTAAATTTCAATGAGATCATTTTAAAATTAAGGCAAATAAACACAGCCGTAATGCATGAGTGTCGTAACAATTATGCCTGTGATAATAAAAGCTGTAGTCGCGTTTACTTATTTCTAATATTATTACTATCAAAAATATATTTATAAGTAATTACAAATCGGTAATATAACTAAGTATTTTTTTTTTGAAAGTTTATATATACTCGGTAAAAACAGTTTTGTCCCTATGTATACAATCGGCTGTAAAATATCACAGGGTCGGTCGATTCTCATATGGCATATACCAAACTCTTCAGCAGCCACTGCTCGTCAATACTGATTAGGTTTAGGTAAGAAGGACGCGATCGTAAATGCTCCAGAGGCTGCGGAGTGCGACTGGGGTCAACTTTCAAAACGTGCAAATCGTAACAAAGGACTAGCCACGTATCGGCATACGACAAACATGAAATATCGACTCATCGAGACCACCGCATCCTTTGATTGAAACATTGTCATATCGAATCAACGTTGATACGACATTATTCCATTTTATGCATATACTGATACGTGGCACTGGTCTTAAACAAAGCAAGAAGATCAGCAACTTTATTTCACTATTCTGACATTTGAAATTCATTTGACATGTGAAACACTATTCAATAAGTTTGAACTTTGTCTTTCTTTAGTAGTGGGTATAACCTCCGCGATTGTCTCTGCACTCAATCAGTCGTTTTCTGGTAGAGAAGACCATCTTCCGGATGGTGGCTTGAGGGATTGGATGCCATTCCTCTCCAAGGAAGCGCCGAAGATCTGCCATAGTGCTGTGCTCTGTTATCCTCGTTTGGACGGCTCTGCCGAGGACATCCCAGACATGTTCAATGCAGCTTAAGTCAGGCGACATTGCTGGCCAGTCTAACCGTCTGACGTTGTTGGCTTGCAGATAGGCGTCTACAATTCTTGCCCGATGTGGTCTGGCATTATCATCTTGAAAGATGCCGTTGTTTCCCATTTGCTGAAGGAAAGGCACAACATGGGGACGTAGGATCTCGTCGATGTAGCGTTGACCGGTAAGAATTCCTGGAACCACAACGAGGTTGGTACGCCTATCTGCCGTCACACCAGCCCAGACCATGACACTTCCTCCATTGTAAGCATGGCGTGGCTGCACGTTGGCTTCCGCGTGACGCTCCCCATTCCGACGCCAGACACGTAGACGTCCGTCAATATGATGTAGGCAAAACCGACTCTCATCTGAGAACACGACAGTTCGCCACTGCTGTCTATTCCATCGCACATGATTCCGAGCAAACTGAAGACGAGCTGCTCTGTGCCTCGGTAAAAGAATGGGCTTCTTCGCAGGAACACGTGATTTCAGCCCAGCAGCATCGATTCTGTTCCGAATGGTTTGAACAGAGACGGCTATGCCCCCAGCACCTCGTAGTCGTCGAATCCGCATAGTCGTCATTTTGGCATTGGTAAAGCGGCTTCTTAGAGTGCTGTTGGTGATCAGTCGATCCTCGGCATGGGTTGTTGCCCTGGGTCTTCCTGAGCGCGGGAGGTCCTTGACATCCCCAGAAGCTGCATAGCGTTGCCTTATCCTGTCGATAGTCTTGCGATTTGTGTTAAACGCTATGGCAACACGTCGACTAGATTGCCCTGCCTGGAGCTGCCCAAGTGCCCTAGCCCGGTCTAAGTTTGACAGTTTTCGGTAACGAGGTGGCATCGTGATCAAAGTCTATGGTGTTTCTACGGTAACAAGTTTATCAAATCTGTTTTAAAGCGATGCTCACAAAAGTGCACGATTAAAAAAAACATTGATGAACTCAACATTTTGAAAAATCACAAAAAGCATGCAAGTGAAATTTTAATGAGTTTGTCGGTAAAACTGACCTTTTTGAGAAATGAATGAATAAATAAACGAACAAACGAACGGACGAACGAATAGACGAACGAAAGAACAAACAAACAAACGAGCGAGCGAGCGAACGAACGAACGAATACCGCATGAATGAATGCGGTAAACAATATCAAGCCGCCTCTCAAAACGATTGTCATTTTTGCCGGCGTTTTTAACCCCCTCCGGCATTTTGCAGCATCTGTACCAGCCGTTAAGGTCTAAAAGGGGCTAATGGTTTCGTGCCATTTTCAAGTACAGACTGTGCATCAAAATGATACAAATTACACAAAAATCTGATCATTAGCTATTGAGTTATACCCAATTACAGCCATTTTTTTCACCTTTTTGACAACGTCTTCTGGGGGTCTGCAGCCTCTGTATCAGGAGTTAAGGTCCAAAAGACAAAACACCTTTCTGATCCCTTTTTGGCATAGTCTTGCAATATCAACAATGAAAATTTCACAAAAATCTGCCCAGCAATTACTGAGTTAGACCCCGTTGTTTACAATAGTCATTAACGCTTAAATTACGATTTGCACGTTTTGAAAGCTGACCCTTACAACATTTGGCAGCCTCTGTAGCATTTTCTGACAGGTTCATAAGACTCAAACCTAATCAGTATTGACGGGCTGTGGCTGCTGAAGAGGCTGGTATATACTATATGAAAATCGATCGTTCCTGTGATATTTTACAGCCCATTCTCTGCCTAGGGACAAAACTTTTTTTACCGAGTATATTTTACTTGGTCGGGTATAAAAGCCAAGGCCGCGCCGGGCCGGGCCGAGCCGCCGAGCCAAAAAATGCTGATCCGAAGATTTTATTTTTCGGAATTCTAACCGAAGAAGAAATGTTAGTGGTAAATTTTAATATGATAATGTTAATTGAATCAAATGTGATACCCAGCATAATTTTTGTTCTTTTTGGTGCCCTAATTTTTGTTTTATTGCAATTTTGCAAATTTTTAGGGGTATAAAAGCCAAGGCGGTTTTTATCGTAGGTTTTGATCGAATTTGATTGAAATAGACATGGATGTATGAAAAAATGTACATGACAACCCCAAATAAGTATTTTCGAAATCTTTTATTGTAATAATTCAAGTCAATTCCTTTTAGTATCTGTAATAACCGTATTTTTGGTGGTTGTATGTAGGCCACGTCGTAATAAACCGCAACGGACGGCAATGTCAGATAAATGATAAGGGTATTTAAATATACTATCTGAATGGTAGGAACTAAAGATAGAGCTTCATTTTATAAAACTCATCATATTTCTTAATCGTGCTTTAGACATATTCATTATGTTTTGATACTTACCTATTGTGTTATTATTGCTTATTAATATGTTTCAGTCAGTAAGTGATTAGTGCATTAATTGACTCATCTAATTGTTTAAGATCTCAGCCTGTCACTTTAAAAAGAAAGGGTTGCAACAAAAACGATGCAATTTGCATACCTGCCGATAACTCGCCAAAAGACAAAGATAACGCCTCGGCGAAGACTAAACGCATTTGGTGGCGTGTATTGCCGAATAATAAATTTTACCTATCCACACTTTCCAAGACCAGGCTTATGCGTAAGCGGTTAACCAGTATAGTGCACATTCTTTCGCCAAAAACTGACAACTGCCCTTCTTGAATCAGTGAAAGGGAGAGAATGACTGAAGAAAATATTTCATGTTCAATCTCCACGAAAAAAATGCTGCCGACCTCAGCAGGTATCGAACCCGCATCCTCCTGATCATCAGTCAGTAAACAGCTCCTACTGGCAGTAAACAGAACCCTGCGGGCACACAACGTTGAATCAACTTTGTTTCAACGTTGATTCATCTTGGAGTGCCTGCTGGGAACATTTATTTAAACTCTTTTTTTTTGAAAAAAGTTTGGTGGACAAGATTGTTTATTTCCCTAACAAAATATCCCAGTGCCGTTTTAACGACGTCGAATCAACGTCGAAAAACCCTGAAGTCTTTGACCAATCATTAAAACAACGTCGCATATACGAACTTTGTCCACTGGGATAACAGTCTGACATGGGTCGTCATTCGATTCGGATCATTTCGGTCATTGTGTGCCCTCCCTTTCGGCCCTTTTCGGTCGTTTCCTGTAATAAGGTAATTCTAAAAATAGAAACAAAAATAAAATAAGAAATTCGATCAAATAAGGTGATTCTGGTGAGTATATTTAATTTTATGACAAACACATAATAAGTATAATCAAACTCAAATATCATAAGGCCAAAAAGAAGTAATTTAACCGATGAATTTGAAAGAAATTCGGAATTGTCAATACTCTTTCGCCGCCTTGGCTTTTATACCCCTGGATTTCGGAAAACAGTTATTAAAAGATAAATAAGCAATGTAGATACGTGAAACTACTTGTAGTTATAACATATCTAATTTATAATAATTTAATCCCACATTCACCAAAATATATATCTAACTTGTATCTAGAGACTGAAAATAAAATTTTCGGTAGGCTCGGCGGCTCGGCCCGGCCCGGGGCGGCCTTGGCTTTTATACCCGACCATTTTACTTTTCTTTCCTTTATGTAAATGCGGCTTGAGGGTACTAAAACGTTTGATCCAAGCGTCGCGAAAAACAACAAATAGCGATTGAGCAGTACCGTAAAAATCCCAAGAAATAAGTCTTCGTGACTTGCAGTTATTCTCCTAAATGGAATGGGAAACAGTGTAGACCTTGCTTCAGGAGCAGTCTGATCTGGGACTGCATTATTTGCCTAAGCCTATCTGTCCCAATACAAAGGATCATTGCGGTAATTGCTCTACTCATTGAGTTTCGGATCGTTACCTTTATGTGTGCCCTGCTAACAAGATAATTACCCCTAATTGATATTTCTTTGTACCTACCACGTTGTTGTTGTTGTTTCCAGTTTCCCCGTGTCGCGGGTCGTCAGCTGGTGGGGTCCCAGGGAACTAATCCATTCTGGCACTACACCTTAGCCGTTTGGTGCTACCCCCATTCCACGTTGCCGGTGAATGGGGAGACCACCGCTCGGCTCCAGCCCTACCTACCACGTTGAACTGATAGGTTAAATATATATGCTTCCCAAATTTAATGTTAATCTATCACGATTTATCAAGCTCAACATCGGATAAACGTTTGTAGATTTTAATAATAACAATAATAATAAAAAATTAAAAATTATAAAATTGACATAATAATAATAAATGTCACAGTGCCCGTACAACAGTCTATTGCATCAGTTGTCCCTTACTGCAATTTAGTGAAAAAAATGGCGACAAACAGGTGATAAGAATACAGTTAGGGTAAATTAGAAATAATGTTATTACACCATAAAGGGGATAATATTATTTGGAACGCCTACCCTATATACAATGATAGATATAAATTTACTACCGGACGGCTAGCCATTCCTACGTGGGTTGGCTAGCCGTCCGGTACCGGACAAGCAGACTCGTTGGCTGGTCGTCCGGTACCGGACGGGCAGACTCATAGGCTGGTCGTCCGGTACCGGACGGCTAGCCACTGCCTTAAAATATTGATCTCAGTATCATATACTTCTTACACGAGTTTGGTGATTTCAGTGATTTCCAAGGTGACGCCCCTTCCAAATTCGTCAGAGTCAGAATTGTTACTGGTGACACGTTAGATGACATTCATACACCAGGACCTGTGATATGGGAAGTTAGTCCCCATCTCTCACCAAAGAGATAAGCTTAGCTACACTATCCTCTGTACCTTCAGCCGTGGAAATGATCGAATCGGGAAGGGCATTCCAGTATATAATGGTTCAAGGGAAGAGCGACTCTTTATGGCTGTCAGTTCTTGAGTAGGGCTTTGAAACGCCAGTGAATGATGATTTCTATAGTGTCTAGCTGGGGGGAATAAGGTGATCTGTTGGAATACTAGCAGCACCCTTCAGACCTTTGTATACAAGTATGAGCCTACTGTCTCTTCTGTTTTTTCTTGAGAAACTCACATCTTAATTTTCCTAGTATTCCAGCCATGCTCCCAGTTTCAAAGCAGTAATTGCTTGTTACAAATCTAGCAGCTATATTCTGAACTTGTTTCAATTTCTTCATTAAGGTCCACTCCACTTGGGTCCCAGATACAACTACCAGATTGGGCGAACGAGTCCTTTATATGTTGCCTTTTTACATCCTGAGGACACTGATGAAGATTTTGTCTCAGGAAACAAAACGTTCTATTTGCCTTAGTACACATGTTGCCAATGTGTGTATTCCATCTCAAATCATGTTTGACTGTCACACCAAGGTATTTAATCTAATTTACATTCTCGAGGACCATTACCTCTAAGATTTAAGAAGTATCAAATGTATTGGTTCTCTTCGTGGTTATCTGCATAAAATTGCATTTAACGGGCTGAAATCTCGTACCTCATTTTCGTTCCTAACATCCTAATCTATCTATATCGTTCTGAAGTTTCAGTGAGTCCTCTGTATCTCTATTTTCCTGATAGTAAACATAGTCGTCTGCGAACAGTCATATTTTTGAGTCAATGTCTTGACTTGATAGATTTTGTAAGGTAACCGGGCGCTAAAAGCACATAGGGGATACCCCATTGAGTCAATGTCAGTGAAAATATCATTAATATATAGGGAGAACAGCAGTTGATCAAGAACAGCCCTTGCGTGACACCAAACAAAACTGGAGCCCATACTGAAGATTCGCCATTAACAACAACACGTTGTTTTCTGAAGCAATGACTTTTTTATTTGAATTTGGGTTAAACGTCCCCGTCAACACCATTTAGGTCATTTTAGAGACGTCGCTTCCAATTTGTGGGACTTTTATCCGACATTGAGGTGAAATGACATCTCAAGCCCTTCCGCTCAATAGAACCAGAAGGCTCTTATGTATTGCTTACTCACCTCGTTTTGCCTGGGCAGGCTTAGTCCTTCTAAACGGTTTACCAGTACTCGTGTGTGGTTAGATTCAGTTCCGCGTGGAAGCACCATGCAGTCCAGTCTATTTCTCCAAGCACTGATGGGCCGTGGCGAATTGTAGCAAAGAAAGGTATATCCGTTTGAGCGTCTTCCTCCGATTCCATAACCAAATAATTTGGATTTAAGCAATGCATGAGGTGAGGTGCCAAAAGCCTTCTCGAAGTGCAGAATAAATGTGTCCACCTAGCGTAGCTGTCCCTCTTCGCCCAAAATTTTACCGGATCATTAATAACCGTGCTCAACTGAGTTTCACAACTATGTTTTTTTCCTAAATGCATGATGTCTATCTGACAAAAGTTTATATTCATCCGAGTGTTAGAGCAGCCTATATGTTTTCAAGCAATTTACACAGAACACAGGCTAGGGACACCGGGCGATAATTACGAGCAAGAGTCTTGTCTCTTTTTTATTAATGTTGACAATTGTTCGCTAGGAGCCATTCTTTGGGGATTTCGCCAGTATCGAGAGACTATTGAAACAGATGTGCGAAAACTGGACCTAACTCATTTGCTAATTCTCTCTATCTATCTTCTTATACTGAGTCGGTCATATTTGGCCATTACCTCAGATGGGTGCGTATCTAAATTTAGAATTTAGCTAGAGAGAGAGAGAGAGAGAGAGAGAGAGAGAGAGAGGGGTCACTGGATGAGTCCTTAAAACTATTTACAATCTGAATAACAGAGGTATACTAAAAACGCATACCTCTGAATCTCAATCTTACACTGTACGGGCTTTGAACTCCTCTGCATTCTTAGCATTCACAACAGAAGAGGGAAGACTATTCCACTGGGGAATAGTTCTTGGAAAAAAGGAATTTTCAGGGCATCACTATTAGACTGGTACCTATGATATTGTGAGTTGTTTACTTTTGATGCCCTTGTTCGGGTTGAAATTGTCACGTGGGTCAAGTATTTGTCTTTATTAATGGCCACTGTACCTGAATGTATCTTATAGAAGAAGGTTAAAGAGCCAACACCCTCTTTCGAGTATTTTGTGGAGGTGCATGCGCGGGTGCAAGAAAAAAGAAAAAGTGATAGTTAGAGATGAAAACAGTGATTTCGGAGAAAGCAAAAGTTAGATGGCGGTGTTAGTAGGGTGGAGATTTAAAAACATGATAAAAAAACAATAGTTCCTTCAGGACTCTACGATGAAGCTCACCAGGTCCTAAAGCTTTACATACCAAACCCACAACTGTACCGAACCATACCCTCTCCTACCCTGACATACCATCCTTAATATTGTGTAGCTAAGTTTTATCTATCTATCTATCTATCTATCTATCTATCTATCTATCTATCTATCTATTGAATACTGCCGACCCCTCTCTCGAGTGTTATTGGCAGGAGGTGAGCGTTGGAATTAGTAAAGACTAAAGTGAGAAGACTAAGAGACCTGGTACAGGGTGTCAGGTGGGTGAAAAAAGATAAAGATTTATGGTTAAAATGTTAGTAGGTGAGAGCACAGTAATAGATGAGTTAAAAACAAAGATTGTCAGCCTAGTACTGAATACCGGTTACTGCTCTCTTAAACTGATCTAAGTCAGGAAGTGTAGCGATGTGAGCAGGTAACCGGTTCCAGAGGGTGATGCAATGGGAATAGAAAGAGAACTTTAGGTAATCAGAATTAACCCGATTTTGCCTAAAGGATAGTGGGTGCATGTGTCGTGTGAAGCGTGTTGGTGTTTGTATGTAGTATGGGAGTTCAATTTCAATTCTGTTGTGTACTATTTTATAGAACATGATATGAGTCTTGCGTCATATCTGCGATGTTCAAGAGATCTCCATCCCAGGTCCTTCTGCAGGGCTGTCACACTCGAGAGAGGGGAGTACTCATGCTTGACCCATCTGGCAGCACATCTCTGCACCTGTTCCGCCTTCGTAATATTTGTCTTGGTGTGAGGGCTCCAGACGGTCGAAGTGTATTCCACCTGTGGGCGGACTATGGACTGGCTGGCTAGTTCTCGGACTCTCTCATTCTAAGTGGTGATGTTGCGTTTGAGAAAACCTAAAGATTTGTTAGCAGAGGAGGTCACTCGAGAGATATGAGTGTTGTAGCTAAGATCGGAGGAGAGATTAAGACCGAGATATTTTGCATCAGAGACAGATTCAAGGACCTGGTCATGGAGTTTATACTCGTGCTTAATAACATCTCTGTTTCGTGTTATATGTAGCACCTGACATTTTGAGGGATTAAACTCCATGTCCCAGTCACGCTCCCACTCCCGCAATCTATCTGGTCTTGTTGGAGAGATTCACAGTCAGATAGAGAGTTTATAGTAAGATAGATTGCCGTGCCATCGGCAAAAAGACGCACCTGAGATTTGGAGACAGAAGAGGGAAGTTCATTGATATAGGCAAGAAAGAGGAGGGGCCCAAGAACTTATCCTTGGGGAACCCCAGAAGTGACAAGAACCTCAGTCGAACAGTCGCCAACAAGAACAACAGACCGACTCCTGCCAGAGAGGAAAGATCGAGTCCAGTTGAGGATTTGTGGAGAGACGCCATATTCCTGTAGAATAAGCAGCAGTTTCTGATGGCTGACCTTGTCGGAAGCCTTGCTAAAGTCTAAAAGAACCAGATCAGTTTGTTTACCAGAGGAGATATTGTTAACAAGGTTTTCTGTGACTTCGATGAGTTGAGTCTCGCAGGAACGTTTCTCCCGAAAGCCATGTTGGAGCTCGTAGAGGATGTTGCAAGAAGTAAAGTGCGAAGAAAGATGGGAAGCCACTATGTTCAGGAGTTTTACAGAGAATGCAAGTTAAAGAGATTGGCCGATAGTTTGCCGGGTCACTGGCCTCGCCCTTCTTGTAGAGTGGACAGACGTTTGCCTTGGTCCAGTCGCTTGGAACCTCACCTGTAGAGACTTTTGAAAGAGGAGGGTGATGATCTCTGCCAGCTCGTGTATAAGCTCTTTCAGCAACACTGGTTTAATCTATCTATCTATCTATCTTCATATACTGAGTCGGTCATACTTGGCCATTACCTCAGTTGGGTGGTGCGCTAAATTTAGAATTTAGCCAAAAAAAAAAACCCCACTGGATGAGTTCTTAAAACTATTTACAATCTGCTTTCAGAGGTGTACTAAAACGCACACCTCTGGATCCCAATCTACACCATGCGGGCTTTGAACTCCTCTGCAGTTTTGGCATTTACCACAGAGGAGGGAAGACTATTCCACTGAGGAATAGTTCTAGGGAAGAAAGAATTCTTCAGGGCATCACTATAGGCCTGGTACCTACGATATTGACTATTGTTTAGTTTTGATGCCCTTGTTTGAGTTGAAGTAATCACAGGGGTCAAGTATTTATCTTTATTAAGAGACACTGTGTCAGAGTGTATCTTATAAAAGAAGGTTAAAGAGGACTGCTCGCGACGGGCCTCCAACGATGGCCAATCCAGCTCATCGAGCATTTCACCAACATTACTTCTGTTCCGCCATCGCCTGCAGGTCCATCGGGCAGCCGTCCTCTGAACCTTCTCAACCTGTTGAACCTGAGTTTTAACATAGGGATGCCAAACAGGTGATGCATACTCTAATTGAGGTCTAACCAAGGTTTTGTATGCAACACCCTTTGTCTGCCTAGGTGCAAAAGCCAAATTACGTCTAAGAAACCCTAATGTCCTAGTTGCTTTAGAGGTAATCTCAGAAATATGTTGACCCCAATCAAGATTATCAGTAATGGTGATACCAAGATATTTTGCGGATTGGACATGTTCCAAAGTATGCTGATGTAATGAGTAGTTGAATTTAATCTGCTTGTTTGGAGGGTGCCGTGACACCCTCATTGAATGACATTTGGCCACATTGAACTTCATTTGCCAATCGGCCTCCCAACGTGCTAGGCTATCCAGGTCATCTTGTAAGATAAGACAGTCAGAAGTAGTATATATGTTCCTATACAAAACACAATCATCAGCAAACAAGCGAACAGATGACCTGATATTATCTGGAAGATCGTTAATAGATATCAAGAAAAGGACCGGTCCAAGTACCGAACCTTGTGGGACACCGGACAAAACAGGGACTGGATCCGACGCTTGGCCGTCAAGTACAACTTGTTGAGTGCGTCCAGAGAGCCATGAGCTAACCCACTTAAGTGTGGATCCTCTAATCCCATAATGATCTAGTTTGTACAATAGCCTCCTGTGAGGTACCTTGTCGAAGGCCTTGGCAAAATCCATGATAATCAGGTCAGTCTGTTTGTGGCCACGATTAATGGCCCCATCCAGATTGCTCACTATGTCATGGTAGAACTGAACTAATTGAGTTTCACAAGACCTTCGACTTCGGAAACCATGCTGACAGTCAGCAAGAATGCTTTCAGAGGCTATGTGCTTGTTAATGTTGCTAACTAATATATGCTCCAGGGTTTTGCAACAGATGCATGTGAGCGACACCGGTCTGTAATTCGCAGCATCATATTTTTCTCCTTTCTTAAAGACCGGGGTTACGTTTGCTTGTCGCCAGTCATCTGGTACAGTGCCCCGAGCAAGTGATTCATTGAAAATAAAGGCCAGCAGGGGAGATATTTCAGCACTACATTCCTTAAGCACCCTGGCATGCAGACCGTCAGGCCCAGATGCCTTATGTATGTTGAGCTTGTCCAACAGTTTTGCGACCCCTTTGGGGTCAACTGTTATGTCCCCCATAGAGGGGAACGGACTTGTACCTTTTGATGGTAGCTCACCGTCAGCTTCACGTGTAAACGCCGATTGAAACTGCTTATTACATATATTTGCCTTTTCGCGCGATTCAGTTTTCAAAATTCCATTTTCCCCAAGTGAAGTGATCCCAAATGATTCTTTTTTCAGGGACTTTACAAATGACCAAAATTTCTTAACTTTTCCATTCTTCTGGGGGCCCTCGGGATCAATATTTTCATCATCAAAGGTAAAGATGCTGGAAACATGCTTCCAATATGCATCTCTAATTACCTTTTGTACATGTGCTCTGAACCTTTTGTAATGGTTCTTCACGTCGGGATTGCTAGACTTACGAGCACGAAAGTACATTTTGTCACGTCTTCTGATTAGGTGTTTGATCGTGTTATCGATCCATGGTACACTATGCTTTGTTTTGGTCATTTTTATTGGTATGTACCTTTCCATGGCCGTCGTAAGTTCGGTCTTAAAACTGACCCACAAGTCATTTACTGACATGCGAGAGAGGTCAGGGGAAAGGAAGGAATCCTTAAATCGCGCCATATGGTCTCGCAGACCATCCATACCCGCACGCTTATATAAATATATTTTACGCGGGACCTGTCGGATTCGCTTTGCTTTTATGTCATACTCAATATAAACTACATCATGATCGGCCTTGCCGATCGGGGGCATCCCTTTGACACGACTAACTGGGGATGGCGAATTTGTAAATAGCAAATCTAGGGTTTTTTCTTGCCGGGTGGGCATATTTACGACTTGAGAGAGGCAATGTTCTTTTACTATATCCAAAAGCTGTTGTTGTGTTTGCCTTTTCGACACCCCATGGGGTACCTGCTGGTTGCTCTATTCAATATCACCACAATTGAAGTCCCCTCCTACCAATATGTGGGCATTTCCATTTTACATTATCCTAGCCAAGGATGTAATGAAAGCCTCAAGATAATCTGGGTCAATCTGATCTGGTGGACGATAAAAAGATCCAAGGTACAGAGTCCTACACCCAATAATGTTCAACTTACACCAAACTATTTCACAGTCGGTGTCCAACTCCGGAGTTTCTGTGCAGAGCAGGTCTCTTTTAAATGCCACGAAGACACCACCATGGGCATCTCCAACTCTGTCTTTCCGGATGGCCTCAAATGAATCTGGGAAAATTTCCGAGTTTTTGATATCTGGGGTTAACCAAGACTCATTCCCCAAAATGATGTCTGGTTTAGCCGAGTCGATAATTGTGTGAATTTCAGCCCTTTTATTCTTAATTGACTGACAATTCATGATCAAGATTCTGAGGGGGTGGTTGAGGACCGCTTTTTTGGTCCTCGGTTTAGCTCCTCTTGGTTGCTGCACAATGGGCGAAGAAGCTGCAGTAGGTGGGCCAATATTGTCTGGTATCGGACTATCAGGCTCGGACAGGGATGATAATGGATCAAATCTATTATGAGTATCTAAAGTTGCTGAACCACCAAATAGCGATGTGGAAAAGTTAGGCATTCCACATTTCAAGCAATCCCATGCCATGCTTGTACTCAGTGGACTAGTATAAATGATATACATAGTTGAAGACATGCCTTGACAGCCTATATGATACCAGACATTACAAGTATCACAACAAATTCCTCGATCATCCCAACCAACACTTTCAGTACAGACCCCACATGGGAAATGTGTACTGTTACTTCGGGAATCTGGACCAGGATTAGTTTCAACATCCCAAGCATTTCCCATCATCACTGTAAATATGTATAAATAACAAAGTTTATTTGAGCCAGGAAATTCCTTAAACCTACAAGATTTCTTTAGAATTAATACCGTGCACAACTGGGGTACATGAAACAAAAGGTTATGCTGGTTAGCTGTTGTACCTCTACAGTCAGTGTAAACAGGGTAGAAGTCAATTGGAATTTCCTGTAGGTCATGTCCACTGCAGTTAAAAAGTGAAGCAAAACGTGTTGCCAACAGCAAGCAACACACTCCAAATAGGATGTCAAATAATCTGATCCGGGCCCGCAGCTGTGTCGGGTTTGAGGTTGCCTAAAACCCCCTCAGTCCTTCTTTGCTGACCTAACCCTATCGGATCATATAATGGTGATTTCTGTCAATCCCAAGGTGATTTTGTTGGTGATTTCGGTGACTTCGCTCTTTCGGCTTACCCTATTGCTCTTGAAGCTATCGATGGGTGACACGTTGCTTAACACGAATACGGATCATGCGCATCATAGATTATTTCGTACTGTAAGCACAATCCAAAATGGCAGCCTACAGGTTGCTGACGTTTTTGTCGTTATTAATTATCGTATTTTGTGAAGACCAAACCCGTAAACCGATTAGAAAAGCTAGAGTTGTGGTAAGTAAAATTTTTTATATAGGAGCGTGATAGCTCAGTGGTTAGTGCACTTGCCTCTGATGCTAGAGGTCCCGGGTTCGATCCCCGGCAGCGGCGATAAAATTTCGGTGTCCGAACACGCTCCATTGGCATCATTTGCAGGGATGAATGTCATAAAGTGCACCGTCCTTCGGATCGGGACGTTAACTGGAGGCCCCCTGTGCAGGGAGAACCATCCCCTGTGCAGGTTAAAGATCCCTACTGTAATTACATGATTACTGTGTAGGCTTTCATCCTGCTAAACATGGAGTGTATGTAATATACACCTGCGGTAATGTTCAAATGTGACCGACGCAGTATCAGAAGATAGATAGATAGATAGATAGATAGCTTGATGGGTTATGTTATAGCCTATCAATGCTCTGATAGCAGTTATAATGGGGAAAATCTTTTTCATGTTTGTCACTGGTATCCGTGATGCCAAGTAGTCGGCGGTTCATGGGTCGGACGACTTTAGTGAAATCACCGAAATCTAACGAAATCGCCTTATAAATTACCGAAATCACCATTTTACTGATATAAAAACATGTTAAGGTATATGCAAATGTCAACCAGACACGTGAGCTAAAATTTACGGTTGTTTATAATGTCGACAAGTTTCTAGAAAAGCAACTCTTAAGGACTATGAAAATGATTCCTGGCACGTGGGCTAAAATTCATGGGTGTTTAGCATGTTGACATATTTCTAGAAAAACAACCAATGATGTTCCAAATTAAAAGAATAAATATAAAACATGCATATTAAAAAATGTATTTTTGTTGTTGGAAGAAAAAAATAAATATTCACTTTGTAAGAAAATAAAATTTAAAAATGGTCCATTTTTGAACGTATGTTTCTCCATTGTCCTTCATTAGAAACATACCATTTTTACACCAAAATATACTTTAGTGTGTGTACTAGCAACGACGAGGCGTGATTTTTCCAAAAACTGGCATTATAACATTATATCCATGCCGATAGAACCCCTATCAACATGTAGAGTTCACTATACATTGTCATCCATGTACACAGTATGACGCACGGATATATTTAGCACTGGGGTAAATAAGCGTAGCGATAATAAAAATTCTGTCAAATCCTTATTATGGCTTTTGGACAAATCAAACAATTTTCCCCTCTTGTATTTATTAAATGCATAATAATATTTACCAACTTAACGGAAGAATAAAGGAAATCATGATCTAGGCATAAAAATAGTTAGAATAAAATCCGTTGTGCAGGATATTTTTACCCACGATTAGCATGTTTATACCCCTGTTTTACCTGGAGAATTTACCAACCATGTATACAGTAATGGCTGTCAAAATGACCGTTCGATGGGTGTTTAAAAGAATGGATATATTGTTATTGTGGAAGTTTTTGGAAAAACTACTTCTCGTCCTTGCTAGGACATGGAATATACTTTAGGTTAATGTAAAAACTGAATGTTTCCGAGGAAGGACAATGGAGAAACCGATGTTCAAAAATTGACCATTTTGAAAGGTAATTTTCTAATAAAGTAATTTATTATTTTTTCTTCTAAAAACAGAAATACACTTTTTAATAAGCATATGATTTTATGATTATTCATATAATTTGGAACATTATGAGTTGCTTTTCTAGAAACTAGTCGACTTTATAAACAACCGTAAATTTTAGCTCACGTGTCTGGTTGACATTTGCATATACCATAAGGGCCAAAAAAAAAAAAATACCTGTGTTTCCTATTACATGGCAAAAAAAAATAGGGTAGGTAGGTAGGAATTTCTTTTTTTTTCTTTTTTTTTCTTTTTTTTTTTTTCACACACTAAGATAAGAATGATCTAGAAAGAGCATTTTGTTCAGGGTTTATATTGTTCAAAGTTTGTTATCCTTCCTCCTAGGAGCGTGATAGCTCAGTGGTTAGTGCACTTGCCTCTGATGCTAGAGGTCCCGGGTTCGATCCCCGGCAGCGGCGATAAAATTTCGGTGTCCAAACACGCTCCATTGGCATCATTTGCAGGGATGAATGTCATTAAGTGCACCGTCCTTCGGATCGGGACGTTAACTGGAGGCCCCCTGTGCAGGGAGAACCATCCCCTGTGCAGGTTAAAGATCCCTACCGTAATTACATGATTACTGTGTAGGCTTTCATCCTGCAAAACTGGAGTGTATATAATATACACCTGCGGTAATGGTCAAATGTGACCGACGCAGTATCAGAAGATAGATAGATAGATAGATAGATAGATAATCAGAATCAGAATCTCAGCAGTCAAGAATTAGTTCAGTCTGAATCATAGATTTTTGCCTTCTGCCTGGCCAAAAGTGCTCAAGGTCGTCCCCTTTTTTGGTTCTAGATGAAATTGCAGCCAAATGTTGAGCATAGAAAGCGTATGGGTATAAAAGTTGTTTGTTGTTTGATTTGAGGTTTAACATCCCAATCAAGACTGTATAGGTCATTTTTGAGATGTTGCTTCCAATTTTGTGGGACTTTTACATGACATTGAGATGAAATGACATTTCAAGGCCTGTTGCCGGATGAACCCAAAACATCATAGTTTAGTTTATATTTTCTTGTCCTTTGGGATCATTGATTCCATTGTGGAATTTTGAAAATATTTGAGGCCGCAAATTGAGGGTCACTGATGAGGCCTAAATCGCCGAAACGAACTAGTCTGGCCCAGAAAACATGTACATTCCATATTTTCCGGTTCTATGGCGTATTTCTTGCTTCCAAAGGATAACCCTTTCTAGAACATATTTATAAGCATGGATGGTCCGACACGCACCTCTTTGCGTGGGCAAGCTTAGCTCCTCTTAGCGGTTTACCAGTATTCGTGAGCAGTGGGTTTCAGCTCTGCGTGGAAGCATCATGCAGCCTATCAATTCATTCGAGCCCCAATGGGTGGGGGCAAGTATACAAGTTGCATCTTATCAAGTCCCATCAATATATCTCAAACTCAAGGAGTATTGCAGTTAATACAATCACAAGATTATATTGTCAGGGGAGATAACTAAAATACCATGACACCTACAGTTGTGGTTCTTGCCCACAACAGACCTTCGTAACCTTGAGTACAACTGTGTCAAGTTAAATCAAAATATCTCAAGGGGTTTGGGAGTTTTGGCAATCATATGGTTATATTGTCAGGGGAGATAACCAAAATACCTGTACACCCAGAGTTGTGGTTCTTGCTCATGACATGTCTTCTTGACCTCATGTACAGCTACATCAAGTACCATCAATATATTTCAAAGGGTATTGGAGTTATGGCGAGGCATGTCGCATGTCACAAGGTTGTGACTGCGGACGGACGGATGGACAGACAGATGCCAGACTCCAAATCTTTTTGGTCCAGGTATAAAAATGCGAGTGAAATATCACACCATATTCTCCCATACTAATATTTTTATGTAATCAAAGATCGATGTACCTATCCAGTATGTTATTTCTGTCCGACTTTTAAGTGCGTAATATGGTTGTTAGTAGGTGTCCTTTGAAATGCATGATAAACATGAGCTTGCAAAGATCAAAAGTGTCGGCTTATTTTGGCCAGTACCAAGATTTTTTTTTACCAAAACAACCTCCCATGGGCTAATTTCAGCACAATGCGGTGGTGCTTAAAATCTTTCTAAATTCTTAGTAATGATTAGGCTGCTCATGTAAGCAGGCTGATCAGTTTCTTCGCTGTCGGCACCCTTATCAGTGAATTCTTTTGAACAGTAAAGACTGATCAGTCTGCGCATTTTGTGCATTACTCGGAAGGCATTTTCTAATGAAATGTTGAACGGTCTGACTCTATCACTCATTGGCTTGTGCAAACACAGAAGCGGCTCCATATACAAGAAGTTCAAATGTTCTTCTTGTATATGGAGCTGCTTCTTATTAGCCGCTTATATATTTACATGCAAATGAGCCGGCGCACAGCTAAAAACGTTTTTCTCTAAGGAAGGATCAGATCAGCTTGTGAATCTAGTCAACGTGACCAAATTATTCGCTTGCTAGTCTTTTGAAATGCTTGAGGCCATGTGAAATGGCAAAGGCTGATCAGACTGCGCAAGCTGATCTGCGTTTCATCAGCCGCACAGATTGTTTTTCCTTCAAGTTGCATGCAAAGACAGCGGGAAAATTTGCTCTGACTGCAACAGCAGCACATGCTATAACATGATGGCGGGAAATACAACGAACGCTAGAAAGAAATGCGTGACCAGTAAAAACACGGATCAGCCTACGCATCAGCCTGCGTTATTTATGATTATTGAAGCGTGGACAAACAACAGCGTTCATATGTCTAACTGCGCAGCAGGTGTGAAAACAAGTGTCGGATAATTCTTGTTGTCACAATAGACTTCAAAGGAAAATAATTTGATCACAGATAGTAGTCGTACAGCGGTAGCCGTTGGCTATGTCAGTCCGTTACATTCTGTTGCCATCCTTACGGCCAGCCACGCTGCAAAGTTGTCCGAAAATACCGAAATGAACCGAAAGTGCCCAAAATGATTTTTGCGGCCGCGGAAACCCGGAAAAAAAGATTAGGGTCGCGGTAAAATATTAGGGTCGGTCGGGTTACCGGAAACACAGGTAATTTTTTTTTTTTGGCCTAATGTTCCAAATTATATGAATAATCATAAAATATGCTTATTAAAAAGTGTATTTCTGGTTTTAGAAGAAAAAATAATAAATTACTTTATTAGAAAATTACCTTTCAAAATGGTCAATTTTTGAACATCGGTTTCTCCATTGTCCTTCCTCGGAAACATTCAGTTTTTACATTAACCTAAAGTATATTCCATGTCCTAGCAAGGACGAGAAGTAGTTTTTCCAAAAACTTCCACAATAACAATATATCCATTCTTTTAAACACCCATTGAACGGTCATTTTGACAGCCATTACTGTATACATGGTTGGTAAATTCTCCAGGTAAAACAGGGGTATAAACATGCTAATCGTGGGTAAAAATATCCTGCACAACAGATTTTATTCTAACTATTTTTATGCCTAGATCATGATTTCCTTTATTCGTCCGTTAAGTTGGTAAATATTATTATGCATTAAATAAATACAAGAGGGGAAAATTGTTTGATTTGTCCAAAAGGGTCGGGTATGAAACACCCTTCCCGATCCCGATCCGAAAATCCCCGATCCAAAATTTTCTATTTGCCCTAATTTATTAATTAGAATATATTTTAAACACTTTTTGTGTTTATTTTATTACTTTTAAGTTTTTTAATCATCATTTATGTATAATTTGTTTAAATAATTCCAATTTGTGATTTTATCCTCAATTATTCCTCTCTCAGGGGTATGAAAGACCCTGCCAATTTTTCGTAAAATATTGTATTCTTCCAGAATCAGAATTGTTACTGGTGACACGTCAAATGACATTCATACACCAGGACCTGTGATATGGGAAGTTAGTCCCTAGCTCTAACCAAAGATGTAAACTTAGCTACACAATCCTCAGCACCTTCAGCCGTCAAAATAATAGAATCGGGAAGGGCATTCCAATCTCTAATGGTTCGGGGAAAAACGATTCTTTATAAATATCCGTTCTTGCAGTAAGGGTCTGAAACGTCATTGAATGGTGTTTTCTACAATGCCTAGCTGGGGGAACAAGGTCATCTGTTGGAATGCTGGCAGCACCCTTTAGACCTTTGTATAAGAGTATGAGCCTACTGTCTCTTCTCCTTTTCTTTAGAGACTCCCATCTTAATTTTCCTAGAATTCCAGTCATGCTCCCAGTTTCAAAGCAATAATTTCCAGTTACAAATCTAGCAGCTCTATTCTGAACTTTTTCAATTTCTTCATTTAGGACCACTCCGCTTGGGTCCCAGATGCAACTACCATATTCCAAGATTGGGCGAACAAGTCCCCTGTATGCTGTTTCTTTCACATCCTGAGGACACTGATGAAGATTTCGCCTCAGGAAACCAAGTGTTCTATTCGCCTTTGTACACATATTGCTAATGTGTGTATTCCATCTCAAATCGTGAGTGATTGTCACACCAAGGTATTTAATGGAATTCACATTTTCGAGGACCGTTCCCTCTAAGGTGTAAGAAGCCTCAACTTTATTAGATCTCTTCCTTGTTATCTGCATAATATTGCATTTAACTGGTTGAAATCTCATGCCCCATTTTCTGGCCCAACATCCTAATCTATCTATGTCAGCCTGAAGTTTCAGTGAGTCATCTGTATTTCTAATTTCCCGGTAACAAACACAGTCATCTGCGAACAGTCTTATTTCTGAGTCAATATCAGTGGAAATATCATTGATGTACAGGGAGAACAATAGAGGACCAAGAACGGTCCCTTGTGGGACTCCAGACAAAACTGGCGCCCATACTGAAGATTCACCATTAACAACAACACGCTGTTTTCTGTAGCAAAGGAAGGAATCTATCCATTTAAGAGTCTTCCCACCAATTCCATAACCAAATAATTTGGATTTAAGTAGTTCATGAGGAGGGGTGTCGAAAGCCTTCTCAAAGTCCAGAATAAATGTGTCCACCTGCCCCCCTTTGTCCAGGATTTTTGCCCAATCATTAATAACCGTGCTAAACTGAGTTTCGCAACTATGCCTTTTCCTAAATGCATGTTGTCTGTCTGACAAAAGTTTATGTTCATCCAAGTGGGCCATGATGTTTGAGCAGACTATGTGTTCAAGCAATTTACATAGAACACAGGTCAGTGACACCGGGCGATAATTACGAGCAAGAGCCCTGTCCCCTTTTTTGAAAAGTGGACAGATGTTCGCTAGGAGCAATTCTTTGGGAATTTCACCCGTATCGAGAGATTGTTGGAAAAGATGCCTCTAATTAAAACAATAAACAATAACTAAATATTAAAATCAACATAACGGAATTGTTATATACTTTTATGGCTTTTCTAGAATAGAGGATAACTTAAATAGAGTTTCGGATGTGTTTTTTGCATATTTTTTATCCAAAATGATTACCGATCATATTGCTATTTGTAGTTACGAAAATTGAAACGAATGTGAAAGAAATGACCGGAGACGGACCGATCATGAGTTTCACATCGTCTCAAAAATCGCATGTGTGATATATAATGACCATTGTGCGAATGCTAGAAGTTTCACCATGTCCTGTCTATCTATTTCTGATTTTTGATACAATGTGAAACTCAAGATCGGCCCGTTGCCGATGATTTCTTTCACATTCGGTTTAATTTATGTAACTATAAATAGCAATAATGATCGGTAATAGTTTGGGATATAAATATGTAAAAAAAAAACACCTCCGATACTCTTTTAAGTTCTCTTAAGCAATCAAAGTATATAACAATTCCGTTATATTGATTTTATCATTTAGTTATTGTTTATTTTTTTAATTAGAGGCGGAAGAATACAATATTTTTACGAAAAATCAGCAGGGTCTTTCATACCCCTGAGAGAGGAATAACTTTGGATAAAATCACAAATTGGACACATTTAAACAAAATATACATAAATAATGATTAAAATACTTAAAAGTAATAACATTAACACAAAAAGTGCTTAAAATACATTCTAATTAATGAATTAGGGCAAATAGAAAATTTTGGATCGGGGATTTTCGGATCGGGATCGGGAAGAGTGTTTCATACCCGACCGTCCAAAAGCCATAATAACGATTTGACAGAATTTTTATTATTGCTACGCTTATTTACCCCAGTGCTAAATTTAATCTGTGCGTCATACTGTGTACATGGATGACAATGTATGGTGAACTCTACATGTTGATAGGGGTTCTATCGGCATGGATATAATGTTATAATGCCAGTTTTTGGAAAAATCACGTCCCGTCGTTGCTAGTACACACACTAAAGTATATTTTGGTGTAAAAATGGTATGTTTCTAATGAAGGACAATGGAGAAACATACGTTCAAAAATGGACCATTTTTAAATGTAATTTTCTTACAAAGTGAATATTTATTTTTTTCTTCCAACAACAAAAATACATTTTTTAATATGCATGTTTTATATTTATTCTTTTAATTTGGAACATCATTGGTTGTTTTTCTAGAAATATGTCAACATGCTAAACACCCATGAATTTTAGCCCACGTGCCAGGAAGACATTTTCATAGTCCATAAATATTTAAAATATACTGTAGAGGTCGAATCCGGGACGTTTCGCCCCTAAACTGTTTCCTCCCCTAGTCGTTTCGCCCCAAGACGTTTCCTCCCTGGTCATTTCCTCCCTAGTCGTTTCGCCCCCCTAGTCGATTCGTCCCCCCTAGTCATTTCGTCCCCCCTAGTCATTTCGTCCCCCTAGTCCTTTCGCCCACTTTACACTCTAAGTCTAATTTTCAATGTTGAACTTTTATTAGAGATGAGAAGAGGCAAACATTTAAGTAGCATCATCGCCCTGTCAGGTCAGCCTAAGTATCTGTATCTGTTCGTTAAGGGACTTCATTCATACTCGAACAGTATGTCACTGATGGCGCGTGAAAAAGAGAAAGTGGGAAATATTGGAAAGAAAGAGAAATAGTGGAGAGACAAGTTAGATAAGAAAGGAAAGATTCCTGCTTGCTTTTTCAAATCATCATTGGAAACCAGACCTCTCCGGCTACAGAAGCGTCGCCCAACCGGCACAGGTTCAAAAATCCATCAGACTTTACTTACAGACCGGCCCCTACCTAGCTGTTAAAACAAGAGAGTAGACGGTCCCTGCTTGAAGGATACCATGTCAGGGGCCTCAGAAACAGATGCTGGTAAAGAATTCCAATCGGGTATAGTCCTAGGGAAGAAGCTGTACTTGAATGTATCAAGCTAACCGCGTTGTCTGATCAGGATCTGCACTATTTGCTTACAGTTCAGGAATTACTGGGTCGGACGCCGCAAATCTGATCAGAGTATACACAAATTGCTGATGGAACATTGATGAAAGGAATCGACTTGATCATTGCTTCCACTTCTATTTATTACGTTGCATCGGCGTTGACGCGTCGTTGCGTAGACGACATTTGCGGCAATACTCAACCATGTATTACCTAGCGGGCACACACTGTGTATACAACGTCGTATCAACGCCCATGCAACTTGGATGGCCATATGGCCATTTTGTGGGAAAGTAACTGTCCATATGGCCTTCCTTTGTTTAGGTTTCCATTATGGTCTGGTCGCTTAATGTTTGTATTTCTTTCCCTTTGGTGTCTTTTATGGGTGGAGTAAGTTAATTGTATCAATTCCTGATCTTTGTTTTACTTCTACTTTTTATGACATTGCATCGGCGTCGACGCGATGTTGCGTAGACGGCATTTGCGGCAATATTCAACAATGATTTACTGGCCGACTCTGTTAACGAACCAACCGACCAATTTAAAACAAAACTGGTAAAGGTGCTTAAGCGATAATTAAAGACGTTTAACTTTGCAAAGAGCGCATGTTTTCACACCTTACCATTAAGGGCATTAAGTGCGTGATTAATGTGTCAAATCAAATAAACAATGTGATTAACGGTATTGATTAAAACAGGTAATACTTAACATAATACCTAATTAACATTTTCATTCAAAGAACAGGTTCTTCTCTCTCATGAATCTTTTATATATAAAATATAGTAAAATAGTTTGGGGGCGAAACGACTAGGGTTTGGGGGCGAAACAACTAGGGTTTGGGGGCGAAACGACTAGGGTTAGGGGGCGAAACGACTAGGGGCCAAAAAAGGGGGCGAAACGTCTTGTTACCTAGAGGTCTAGTTTATAATGTTTTGAATTAATATTTGTAAAAAAAAATCCCAAAAATTTCTACGGGTGTGTCTTTTTATTTTCAATTTAACATAAAAATCAATCGAAATTACCGAAATCACCATTTTATTGATATAAAACCATGTTTAATATTTAAAATATATTGTAGGGGTCTAGTTTATAATGTTTGAAAAAAAAACACACAAAATTTCACTGTTTTTTTTTTTTTTCTTATCTTTTCCAACAATCTCTCGATACGGGTGAAATTCCCAAAGAATGGCTCCTAGCGTACATCCGTCCACTTTTCAAAAAAGGGGACAGGTTCTCTTGCTCGTAATTATCGCCCGGTGTCACTGACCTGTGTTCTATGTAAATTGCTTGAACACATAGTCTGCTCAAACATCATGGCCCACTTGGATGAACATAAACTTTTGTCAGACAGACAACATGCATTTAGGAAAAGGCATAGTTGCAAAACTCAGTTGAGCACGGTTATTAATGATTGGGCAAAAATCCTGGACAAAGGGGGGCAGGTGGACACATTTATTCTGGACATTGAGAAGGCTTTTGACACCCCTCCTCATGAACTACTTAAATTCAAATTATTTGGTTATGGAATTGGTGGGAAGACTCTTAAATGGATAGATTCCTTCCTTTGCTACAGAAAACAGCGTGTTGTTGTTAATGGTGAATCTTCAGTATGGGTGCCAGTTTTGTCTGGAGTCCCACAAGGGACTGTTCTTGGTCCTGTATTGTTCTCCCTGTACATCAATGATATTTCCACTGACATTGACTCAGAAATAAGACTGTTCGCAGATGACTGTGTTTGCTACAGGGAAATTAGAGATACAGATGACTCACTGAAACTTCAGGCTGACATAGATAGATTAGGATGTTGGGCCAGAAAATGGGGCATGAGATTTCAACCAGTTAAATGCAATATTATGCAGATAACAAGGAAGAGATCTAATAAAGTTGAGGCTTCTTACACCTTAGAGGGAACGGTCCTCGAAAATGTGAATTCCATTAAATACCTTGGTGTGACAATCACTCACGATTTGAGATGGAATACACACCTTAGCAATATGTGTACAAAGGCGAATAGAACACTTGGTTTCCTGAGGCGAAATCTTCATCAGTGTCCTCAGGATGTGAAAGAGACAGCATACAGGGGACTTGTTCGCCCAGTCTTGGAATATGGTAGTTGCATCTGGGACCCAAGCGGAGTGGTCCTTAATGAAGAAATTGAAAAAGTTCAGAATAGAGCTGCTAGATTTGTAACTGGAAATTATTGCTTTGAAACTGGGAGCATGACTGGAATTCTAGGAAAATTAAGATGGGAGTCTCTCAAGAAAAGGAGAAGAGACAGTAGGCTCATACTCTTATACAAAGGTCTAAAGGGTGCTGCCAGCATTCCAACAGATGACCTTGTTCCCCCGGCTAGGCACTGTGGAAAACACCATTCAATGACGTTTCAGACCCTTACTGCAAGAACGGATATTTATAAAGAATTGTTTTTCCCCCCGAACCATTAGATATTGGAATGCCCTTCCCGATTCTATTATTTTGACGGATGAAGGTGCTGAGGATTGTGTAGCTAAGTTTACATCTTTGGTTAGAGCTAGGGACTAACTTCCCATATCACAGGTCCTGGTGTATGAATGTCATTTGACATGTCACCAGTAACAATTCTGATTCTGATGGAAATTACCAGTCACCTACAAAACTACCGAAAGCACCATCATTTTGATACAAAACCATGTTAAATATTTTAAATATGATAATATGCGATATGGTTTTGGGGTGTATCATTAATGTCAGTACAAAAGTTTCCTAAGATACCATTTGATTGTGTTTGTATTTCTTTGGGTGGGGGGGGGCAAGATACTAAATCATCCGTCACCTCCGAAATCACCGCCATTTTTAAATGAAACCATGTTAGATATTTAAAATTTGCGTATGATCTATTAAGCGAGGTATATTTGATAATTTCATATCATAGGGTGTATTGACTGTGGATATTTCATTGCAATAATATTCTTGTGTATTAATTGGGCCATTTTTAGATTGTGGATTTTGATAGTTTCTTATGAATGCTTATTAGTGCTCCAAACTTCCGCCCCCGTCCATCCGGGCTTGAAGAAATAGATGGGCTGCATGATGCTTCCACGCAGAGCTGAAACCGTCCACACACTAGTACTGGTAAACCGCTTAGAGGATCTAAGCCTGTCCAGGAACCGCGGTGCGAGGCGGACCGTCCATGCTTATAAACCCTATTGGTTTAATGAGTGACAGGGCTTGAGTTGTCATTTTTATCTTAATGTCAATGTCTCAAGTCCCACAAAATTGGAAGCAACGTCTCCAAAGTGACCTATACTGTGTTGACGGGGACGTTAAACCTCAAACAAACAAACAAACTGCTCCAAACTTCGATTCTGTGTACATAATTATATACTGCATTTGGATCAAAGAAAACTGTAATGTCCATCGACTTGCGCGGCATAAGCCAAAAGAAATGTATTTTTAAATGAAAATAATAATAGTAAACAATACAAAAAAAAAAAAAACTTTATAACTCCTTATTATAGATAGTTTGGTATACAATATTATGATCGGAGTGGGGATTGGTGATTTCAGATCCTCTGTATCACCGTGTAATACGCCTCCACATTTCTGAGCACAGCAGAAATAATAAAGCATAATTATGCGAGATATGACATGCAATATGCAAAATACTAATTAGTTTTCCCAATTAATGATGTATTTCGCACAAAAAAATAGGTTTTCAAGGTGATTTCTGTAATTTATGAGGTGATTTCACTAAATCGTCTGACCAGCGGTTCATAGAATATTCGCCTTGCCGGAGTGCGAGGTTTTCACTCTTTACACTCTCTTTCGTTTACACAGATTCATGCTTCAGTAAATTATTATCAGTTCTCATTTTCCCCCGATGTCCATCATATTGTAGAATAGATGGTAACAAGACGTTTCGCCACCATGATGTCCCCCCCCCCCCCCCCCTCAAATGTTTCCCCTAATCTTTTTGCCAACTTATTGGGGGTCACTCTGATCACCGCAAGACACCACATGACACTGCAAGAGACTGCAGGTCACCGCAGACACCTTTATTTACTATATACACTGCTCCAAATAATTAAAGGAACACTTATTTCTTTGAAAATTTCAGTATTTTGCTACTTATTTTTTTTAACAACTTTTACTTAATATCAAAGTATATTACTTCAAGTTTATACAGGTAGTTCGACATGTGTCTACCAGTAATCATGGAAAGCCTGCAAACCGCTGAACCGGACAACACGTGTTCAGCCATAGTGTAAGTAAATGTAAGTGGTCACTGTTTCTTCAGTTTAATGCTTGAAAATGCTTGTTTTCGGAATTGTGTGGATTCTTTTCTGTTTCTACGCATTATCAGTCACTGTTAGACACCATTTGAACAGTATTGAAACAGCCAGGGTTGTGCAAATGATCGAAGATGGACTCTCGCAACGTCAAGTGGCACGTTACCTTGGTGTGTCCCCCAGTGTTGTGAACTGACTTTGGGCTCGCTACCAGGAGACTGATGATTACAGCAGAAGGCCGGGACAGGGTCGGCCAAGGGCGACAACTGCCGTTCTGGATCTATATTTGCGGATTTTAGCTTTATGTAACCGTCACTCAACAGCTAGGGACCTACGTAACGACTTCATGCACACACACACTCATGCAGGCACGCATGCTCATATACATGTATGCATGCACTCTAATATGCATGTATGCATACATGCACACCCATGCATGCATGTACACACATGCATAAATGCACACTCAAGCATGCATGCAAGCACACATGCATGCACACACACTCATGCAGACATGCATGCAATCAAACATGCATGTATGTGTGTGTGCACATGCATACATGCTCAAATGCATGCAAACACATACATGCATGTACACATGCACACACACACATGCATGCATGCACACACACTAATGCATAAATGCACACACTCACATATGCATGCATGCAAGCACACACAAACTCATTCAGGCATGCATGCACACCTGCATACATGCATTCACTCAGTCAGACACTCACACATGCATGCACACACACACACACACACACACACACACACACACACACACACACACACACACACACACACACACACACACACACACACACACACACACACACACACACACACACACAAACATGTACACGTGCAGCATGCACACATGCATGCATGCATGCCTACACACACTGTGACACACACATGCATGCATGAGTGCATGCACACACACTAATGCATAAATGCACACCTGCATGCATGCATGCACGAACACACAGACATATTTACATGCAGGCACACACACACTTGCATGTGCACATGCATGCATGCACTCATGCCTGCTTTCACACATGCATGCATGCACTTACATGCATGTGTATACACTCAAGCATGCATGCACACACACACTTATACATAAATGCAATCACTCACACATTCATGCATGCAAGCACACATACATACATGCATACATACACTCATGCACACATGCATGATGCATGCAACTCACATACATACAGTACATGCACATGCATGTGCACACACTTATGCATAAATGCACATACTCAGGCATGCACACACATGCATGCATGCATGTAAACTCATGCATGCATGGACTCACACATTTATGCATGGACACACACACATACATGTATGCACACACACACACATGCATTTGGTTATGGCCCTTGGAAAATTGGGCCTTTTGGGACAAGCATATGGTTGTGGCCATTGTTTTTTACAAACACCATTTCTAGTTTCAAAATTCAATTTTGGACTTAAATTTCTTCTGCAACAAGGTCTATCGGAACCCGAATTTTATGATGACTTAGTATATAAGTTCAGAAAAATATATAATTGCAATGACAGTACCCAATTTCATAAAATCATTCTTCGATATAAACAGTTTGGGTACAACATAAATATTATATGACAGACTGCATGCACGGTAGTTAACCCAATCACAGTTGACAACTTTGCTTCCCTCTTGAATTGCACATTGGGGGGTCAGACCTCAGATTCTATGACAGTTCCAGCGTAAAGGCTTACTGAGAATTAGAGAGAATGTAATTTTATGTATTGTTGTTTGCCTTGTTTGGTGTCTGATGCTCTGTCTGTGGTTAGGCCCATCAAACTCTAACTGTTGGTTTTCTTTTGCGCCAGCATTTCAGTGGTTTCTTGCTATCGAGTCCTCACCATTTTTTCATCTCTGTGGTTGATTGATTTTTGTGTTCATGGAGATGTTGCACTGATGATTAGAGGCCTTCATGCGGACTGAACAAATTATTTGTCTAACTCGCGACTGAAGTAAGACACTTTGAGTGTGTGTATCGCTTATTATGTCTCCCCCGAAAAAATTTTTTTCGGAGAGACATATTGTTTTTCCCCCGGGCGTCTGTCTGTCCGTCTGTCTGTCTGTCCGTCTGTCCGTCTGTCACACTTTCGTGTCCGCTCTGTAACTTGAAAACCGTTAGAGCTATCGTCACGAAACTTCGTATAAATATTAATCAGCATTAGACGACGTGCAGTGCGCAAGAACCATAACTCTCGCATTTATGCTTTTTGAATTATCTCCCTTGGAAGTTTGTTGGTATGTATATATGTATGGGTAAATCGTGTCCGGTCAATAACTTTCTTATTTTTTGATGGATTTTAAAATTACTCGGCAGAAATGTTAACAACCATAAGACGATGTGTGGTGCCCATGAGGCAGGTCGGTACTTCAAAGGTCAAGGTCATACTTAGAGGTCAAAGGTAAAAAAAGGGGCCTTTTTTTCGTATTTGGTCAATAACTTTCTTATTTTGAGATGGATTTTAAAATTACTTGGCATAATTATTAACAACCATAAGACGATGTGTGGTGTGCATGAGGCAGGTCGGTACCTCAAAGGTCAAGGTCATACTTAGAGGTCAAAGGTCAAAAAAGGGGCCTTTTTTTCGTATTTGGTCAATAACTTTCTTATTTTGAGATGGATTTTAAAATTACTTGGCATAATTATTAACAACCATAAGACGATGTGTGGTGCGCATGAGGCAGGTCGGTTCCTCAAAGGTCAAGGTCATACTTAGAGGTCAAAGGTCAAAAAAGGGGCCTTTTTTTCGTATTTGGTCAATAACTTTCTAATTTTGAGATGGATTTTAAAATTACTTGGCATAATTATTAACAATCATGAGACGATGTGTGGTGCACATGAGGCAGGTCGGTACCTCAAAGGTCAAGGTCATACTTAGAGGTCAAAGGTAAAAAAGTGGGCCTTTTTTTCGTATTTGGTCAATAACTTTCTTAATTTGAGATGGATTTTGAAATCACATGGCAGAAATGTGAACCAATATAAGGCGATGTGTTGCGCGCATGACCCAGGTTGTTACCTCAAAGGTCAAGGTCATACTTAGAGGTCAAAGGTAAAAAAATGGGCCTTTTTTCGGGTTTTGTCAATAACTTGACTATAAATAGAATTTGAAGTTACTTGGCAAACATGTTAACTATCATGGGACGATGTGTTGCATGCATGATTCAGTTTGGTGCCTAAAATGTCAAGGTCATACATAGAGGTCAAAGGTAAAAAAGGGGCCTTTTTTCGTGTTTGGTCAATAACTTTCTTATTTTTAGATGGATTTTGAAATTGCTAGGCAGAAATGTTAACCACCATGAGATGATGTGTTGCACGCATGACCCAGTTTAATACCTGAAAGGTCAAGGTCATACATAGAGGTTAAAGGAAAAAAAAGGGGCCTTTTTTGTGTTCTGTCAATAACTTTCTTATTATGCCCCCAACTTTGAAAAAGTTTGAGGGGCATATTGGTTCTGGTTTGTTCGTCCGTTCGTCCGTCCGTTACGCTTTTGATGCATAGCATAACTAAAGAACCGTGTATGCTAGGGTTTTGAAATTTCATATATGGATTCCTCATGGAAAATTAGCTGACGCGTATTTTTTTTCTCATCCAGATTATGCCCCCTTCAAGAGTTATTGCCCTTTGAATTTTTTTTTTTTTTTTTTTTTAATAAAATCTTGTCAGCAAGATATCTCAAAAACTATTGGAGCTAGAGCCTTGAAAGTTGGTGATTATATTGATGGTGATGAGTAGATGAACTGATTAACTTTTGACAAAATTCCGAAAAATACTTTGTTAGTTATGGCCCTTTGTCATTTTGGTAATTTGTGCCCATTGTAATGTATGCTAAAAGTGATGCATAGCATAACTTTAGAACCATGTATGCTAGGGTTTTGAAATTTCATATATGGATTCCTCATGGAAAATTAGCAGACGTGTATTTTTTTTCTCGTCCGGAATATGCCCCTTTCAAGAGTTATTGCCCTTTGAAATTTTTTTAATAAAATCTTGTCAGCAAGATATCTCAAAAACTATTGGAGCTAGAGCCTTGAAAGTTGGTGAATAGATTGTTGGTGATGAGTAGATGAACTGATTAACTTATGACAAAATTCCGAAAAATACTTTGTTAGTTATGGCCCTTTGTCATTTTGGTAATTTGTGCCCATTGTAATGTATGCTAAAAGTGATGCATAGCATAACTTTAGAACGGTGTATGCTATAATTTTGAAATTTCATATATGTATTTCTGATGGAAAATAAGCTGACGCGTATTTTTTTTCTCGTCCGGAATATGCCCCTTTCAAGAGTTATTGCCCTTTGAATTTTTTTTAATAAAATCTTGTCAGCAAGATATCTCAAAAACTATTGGAGCTAGAGGCTTGAAAGTTGGTGAATATATTGGTGGTGATGAGTAGATGAACTGATTAACTTTTGACAAAATTCCAAAAGATACTTTGTGAGTTATGGCCCTTTGTCATTTTGGTAATTTGTGCCCATTGTAATGTATGCTAAAAGTGATGCATAGCATAACTTTAGAACCATGTATGCTAGGGTTTTGAAATTTCATATATGGGTTCCTCATGAAAAATTAGCTGACGCGTATTTTTTTTCTCGTCCGGATTATGCCCCTTTCAAGAGTTATTGCCCTTTGAAATTGTTTTAATAAAATCTTGTCAGCAAAATATCTCAAACACTATTGGAGCTAGAGCCTTGAAAGTTGTTGAGTATATTGTTGGTGATGAGTAGATGAACTGATTAACTTATGACAAAATTCTGAAAAATACTTTGCGAGTTATGGCCCTTTGTCATTTTGGTAATTTGTGCCCATTGTAATGAATCCTAAAAGTGATGCATAGCATAACTTTAGAACTGTGTATGCTATGGTTTTGAAATTTCATATATGCATTCCTAATGGAAAATAAGCTGACACGTATTTTTTTCTCATCCGGATTATGCCCCTTTCAAGAGTTATTGCCCTTTGAATTTTTTTTAATAAAATCTTGTCAGCAAGATATCTCAAAAACTGTTGGAGCTGGAGGCTTGAAAGTTGGACCATGAGTCATGTGCAAGACCAAGGTCCATACCTCCAATGTCAAGGTCATACCTAGAGGTCAAAGGTAAAAAAAAGGACAGTCAATAACTTCCTTATTCTTTGATGGATTATGAAATTACGTGGCAGAAATGTTAACCATCATGAGACGATGTGTTGTACTGCAAAGGTCAAGGCCATACTTAGAGGTCAAAGGTAAAAAAGTGCTTTATTTGTTTACGGCCAATAACTTTTTTATTTTTCTATGAACATTTTTAAAGTTACTATGCAGAAATGTTCATCTTCATTAGATGATGAGTTGCACGGGTTCGACTCCCGGGGTCGGCAACATTCTTTCGTGGAGATTGATCATGAAATCTTTTCTACGGTCATTCTCTCCCTTCCGCTGATTCAAGAAGGGCAGTTGTCAGTTTCTGGCGAAAGAATGTGCACTGTACTGGTTAACCGCTTACGTATAAGCCTGCCCAGGAAAGTGTTGATAGGTAAACTGACCGGCTCAAAAATGACCTTAATAGTGTTGACTGGGCCGTAAAACTCCAAAACAAACAAACAAACAAATGATGAGTTGCACACAAGACCCAGCTCAATACCTCCAATGTCAAGGTTATACTTAGCAGTCAAAAACGGGGGAGACATCTGTGTTTTTGTAGAAAAACAAATTCTAGTATTATTTTGTTTTTGGATAGCCAATTGGCCATTTTGTGGGAAAGTAATTTTCCTTTTGGCTTTCCCCTAGTGGTGTTTCTGTTTGGGTCTAGCTGTTTTATGTTTGTGTTTCTTTCCCTTGGTGTCTCTGATGGGAGCTGTGGGTTAATTGTATCGATTTCTGATCATTGCCTTCACTTCTATTTTGAAATGTCATTTCAACACAATGTCAGGTTAAAGGTGCATTATTGAGCTATTGGTAAAAAATGCTTCCAAAAATAAATACATATAGCCGGTATTTTTCTTTAAAACAATACAAATGAATGCATTTTATGCAAAAATGCGAACAATTATGATGACAGGTAAACGAGTTTGAGAGGGATTCCCTAACTAGGTTTCGAACACTAGTTAGATCTATTTTTAGTTCGTGAAAAAAATAGAATCCCCATATATGACGTTATGCGACGTTCATTTTGGTCTTGTTTGCTTAGGCCATGCCTGAATCGGAAAATATATGACGCTGAATAACATGCCATAAGTAGCGACACTCAGAGACATTACTGTCGCCATGTGTGTGTAAAGTGACAGATTTATTTTTAGAACAGAAATTCCGAAACACATGTTCAGAGCGAAGGGTAAACACGAATGAAAATGACCATTTTCACAAAGTTCTGAAGCTGTATTTGGCTCCAAAAGTGTACACATGACAAAGGAGCATGAATTGAAGATAAAAACAAGAAAAAAAAATTTGAGACCCTTTAGCTCAATAATGCACCTTTAAAGTCCCACAAAATCTGAAGCAACGTCTCCAAAATGACCTGGATAGTGTTGAGAAAGCTAAACACAAACAGACTAAAGCAACATGAAAATGTATTGTATCTGTGTACGCACATTTACTAAATATAATATTTATCTGGGGTGGGCTAAAAAGAGCTCAAATATTAATTGATTATTAGTCCTGTCATTGGTATCAATAATTGATTGGCAATTATGGTACTATAAAAGATATAATCATAATTTTACCCATCCTCGGTAACTCATATGCGATTCTTTTTCGATGAAACCAATGTAGTTAGAATAAGTTCCCCTGGTTCACTGAGGATGGGGTTTACCTTTCTGGCTATGTGTCTTAGTATGGCTCTTCATAACGATAACATATCCGTGTGGTATAGTCCATTTTTCAAACCTCAAAAAAGGTTTTTTTTCTGATGAAAATTTGTGATACATGTATTTGTCTTATTTATACTCTAAACATAGGTTTTGGGTGCTCGTTAGAACCGCCTCATTGAGGCGGTTCTAATGAGTACCAAAAACCTATGTCTTGGAACAGGAATAAGGAAAATAATGTTTACCCCCATAAACCCCAGTTTTCTCTATATAAAGTGGGGGGTTTAGGGGGTCTTTATTTCACGGACTACTCGATTTTATAATACTTAGTTAAGCAATTGCTGTACGGCTCAAAACCATGTAATGAATAGCCTGTTGTATTTTTGAAAACTGCAAATCAAATATGTAAGATAAAAAGAATATGGAGTTTTCAATATGAAAATAATGTCACAGACACAGAAATTAAAATAACCAGTTATTTGTTTATTAACATTGATGATAATTTTTGCGGAGTTTATTGTTCAATTAATCGATTGTCTGATTTATTCTACCAGCTTCAAATTATTTACCCTACATACATGTAGTTTCATATTTTCTAATGTAATATTGTGGTTAGGGTAACAACTGTGTAAATTTTTATTCAGTTAATGGTATGTCTGGTCTCAAACAAGAGATGCAGCCAAATCCGGATGAGTCTCTAAACCTCCTGTTCTAGTTAGGACCTATTTTGATCAAAGAGTTTAACCCTTATCATGCTGTTCACGACAACCCCTATCTTTGAAAACAATGTAGATCCAGATCAGATGGCTTCTGAAGAAGCCATCTGATCAGGATCTACACTGTTTGGCATTCAGTTTATGAATTTGTAGCAATAAATTACATCAAGTAATTTGATTGGTTGATGGACAGAAATGGGTGTGGCTTAGATGAATATTCAGCAAGATAAGGGTTAAAATATTTGTTCCTTTCTTTTCAGAGTTGTCCTGGATGACGATTGAATCGAATGCCAGAGGTTAAGAGGTTTATTAATGAAGACCTCCCTCTGTAGTATCCTTCTCAATTCAAAGTATTGTTATTCATCCATACCTCCCAGCCCCAGCTTGGAGCTTCAAGACAGGCAAAGAGTTTCATTACTTTCATATTTGTTCCTTTCTTTTCAGAGTTATCCTGGATGACGATTGAATAGTTTTCCAGAGGTTAAGAGGTTTATTTATGTTGACCTCCCTCTGTAGTATGATCCTTCTCTCAAAATATTTTTTTACATTTATAATTTCATACCTCCCAGCCCAAGCATGGAGCTTCAAAACAGTGACATTTTAGGTGTTTTAGGGTGAAATTTTGGGTTTTCCTATATATAAACTGAAACTTCAATGGGCTTTATTCTTATTGTCAAACACCTTTGGGACTTTGAAAATTTGTTGAGACAGGAGTAGTTCTAGCCTCTGAGGGTTTTTCATAGGACGGCATAATACTTCTATGGAATGAAGGTATGCTGTGTACTCATTAGACTCACCTCATTGTGGCAATTCTAATGAGTACACACAACATCTTAGCCCCCGCCCATAGGGGCTTGAAGAAATGTTTGGGCTGCATGATGCTTCCACGCAGAGCTGAATCAGGCCAGCACACTAGTCCTGGTAAACCGCTTAGAGGATCTAAGCCTGTCCAGGAATCGCGGTGCGAGGCGGACCGTCCATGCTAATGAACCCTATTGGTGTCATTGGGCGACAGGGCTTGAGATGTCATTTCATCTCAATGTCGGGTAAAAGTCCCACAAAATTGGAAGCAACGTCTCCAAAATGACCTTTACAGTGTTGACGGGGACGTTAAACCTCAAATCAAACAAACAAAACAAAACACACAACATCTTTTTCTTGATGAAATATCTGTTATAACTATTGCTTACTAGGAGCTATTGAAAGAGTACCTTAGGACTCAAGACTGTTTAAAATTATTAACAATATGTGCGTCAAGATCTTAACCCATAAAATGCCCATCACAACAATTGTCATCTGCTTTGTCATCTGCTGGTTACTTTAAAAGTCATTTTTGCCAACAGTGTGGACCCAAATCAGACTGCTCCTGTAGGAGCAGTCTGATTTGGGTCCACACTGTTTACCGGTATGCAAAAATATTTTTCAGAACATTTGCAAAAAAATCAGCAGACGACATATAAGCAAACGACATTTTCAGATGTAGTTTTTCTCGGCTTCTTAAGGGTTAGCAAACATTAGTAATTTAGTGCATAATAATACATATATAAAATTAGTACATTGCAATATAAAATTAGAACTTTACTAGAGGCAAAACTGTTTGAAATAAAATGTATATCAACACTGAATCAATAGCTGTTTTCCTTCCTCAAGGCTGAAAATAAAAGATAACTACTAAGTTTATAGCTCTAGTCAAGAAGAAGTTTTGAGTTTTATGTCCCACAAGTAGCTATGGTCTTACGGAGACTGGACCTGGGTTAAAGACTTATCCAATTAAAAGTCTGGAGATGCCAGGGATCGTTCCCATGACCCCTGGTTTATAAGGCGAGTTGCATAACCACTATACTACAGAAGCCTCTATGAGAAGTACACAATGTCATGTACATATAACAAGGATAACCAAGAAATTATTTTCTTTATTTGTTAGAAACATTGTTTTGTTTGTTTGTTTGTTTTAAGGTTTAACATGCCCGTCAACACTGTATAGGTCATTTTGGAGACGCTGCTGTCAATTTTGTGGGACTTTTACCCGACATTGAGATGAAATGACATCCAGGACAATTTCGTGCCCTATCGCCCAATGAAACAAATAGGGTTTATAAGCATGGACGATCAGACTCTCACCGCTTTGCCTGGGCAAGCTTTGATTCTCTAAGCGGTTTACCAGTATTCGTGTGCGGGCGAGTTCAGCTCATGCAGCCCATCTATTTCTTCAAGCCCTGACGGGCGGGGGCTGGTTAGAAACATACATGTATGGTATGGATATTGTAACAAGCAGTTTTAACAATTACCCACAATAGACCGTATTTACCATATACAGACAGGCTGAATCAAACAGTGTAGACCCAGATGGGAACATGCAGAATGTGGCATCTTATTAGGGTCTACCATGTTTGCCACTCTCCCAGCTATTTTCAGACACAAAATCGGGGAGTTGTTTGTACTATGTAGTTGAAATTTTGGAACAAGTATTGTAAGGAGTTTAGGTGTCAGAAAACATGTACAGTAAAATTCCTCTTCAACCTTTAACCTGCTGAATATTCAATTAAGCCACACCCATTTCTGACTTTGAACCAATCAGATTACTTCATACAATTTATTTATACATATTCATAAACTGAATGTCAAACAGAGTAGATCCTGATCAGATGGCTTCTTCAGAAGCCATCTGATCTGGATCTACACTGTTTGCAAAGATAGGGCTTGTCGCCTACAGCAGGATAAAGGTTAAAGACCACCTAAAATTAAGACTAAATCTGCTTTTAAAAGCTTATTGAGAAGGTTTCAGTTTTTCTTTCTTTGTATTTTCTACATCCAGAGTCCACTAATAAGAGACCACTTTTGGGACTGTTCAAAAGGTGGTCTAGACCACCTTTGGGACTGTTCAAAAGTGGTCTTAAGACCACTTAAGACCACTTTTTAACATTTTGTGGTCTAGACCACCTTTGGGACTGTTCAAAAGTGGTCTTAAGACCACTTTTGAACAGTTCAAAAGGTGTTCTTGATATAGGAATTTTACCTGTATTTAGGGTAAATATGGTATGGTTAAATGGAGAAGATTCTCCGACCCAATGCTTTGAGTAACTCTTCACTGGGTGGAACTACATGTACCCCTGTCTCAAACAAAGTTTCATGGTCCCAAAGGTGTCACCATTGAAGTTTGCCTGTATGTTATTATATCCTTAACCTATGTCTTTAGTCATGACGCTGAGTTCAAGCCAAAAGGTGGAGCCCCGCCATATTTGTTTTTTCTGGATGAAGATGGTGAAGAAATAGAGGTAAAATGATTATCTCATTTTGTGCTTCCGTTTTTTACCATTTAACCCTTATCCCACTAATCACCATAGTCCCCAACTTAACAGACAGTGTAGATCAAGATCAGATGGCTTCTTAAGATTCAGAAGCCATCTGATCAGGATCTACACGGTTTTGTCATGCAGTGTGTGAATTTTTCAAATAGATTATGTCTGCACGTTTGATTGAGTGTCTGAATTTCACGTCACACCAACAGCTATGGTCATACAGAGATGGGACCTTGGTTTGAAGACTCATCCGAAAGTGTGGACAAGCCCGGGATCGATCCTGGGACCCCTGGTTTACAAGGCGAGTAGCATAATTACTACACCACAGAGGCACCTGACAACAAATAGATTACATCAAGTAGTTTGATTGGTTGATAGTAAGGAATGGTTGTGGCAATTTAATTTATTCAACAGGATAAGGGTTAATAATATACATGTACATGTACTGTATATAGCAGGAGTTACTCTGCAACCTCTAACACTTAAGACGCCGAGTAAAACTACATCTGAAAATGTTGTCTGCTTATGTTGTCTGCTGATGTTTTTTTTTGCAAACTTTTTAAAAATATTTTTGCATGCAGGCAAATAGTGTGGGCCCAGATCAGACTGCTCCTACAGGAGCAGTCTGATCTGAGTCCACGTTGTTTGCAAAAAATGACTTTTAAGGTAAGTGGCAGACGGCAAAGCAGACGACACTTGTCATGATTGGCATTTTATGGGCTGGCTGCATAACGCCATTCATAGCTCAAGATATGGAGTAAGAAGGATAATTAAGGGGTAAGTTGCCTTATTTCTTGATAGAAACACACACTGTGGACACTTGTGGGTACTTATTGATGTAGTTCTAGTAAGTTCCCACAACATAGTTTGATCCAGAAATAAGAAAACTTATCCACAAGTTATCTCCTGGACCACTCAATGGATTCTAACCAAACTTCTGCAGAAATGATCTATTGAGTGGTTCTTACAAAACAGTTCAAAGAATTCCATTCCATGCAGAACTTGGTTGTCGTGGAAATGAAAAGAGGTTGAAGTTAGTGAAAACCTTTGAAAATCTTCTGTCTCTTACCAGAAAGTACAGGCCTTTCATGTATGTAGCTTCATCTAGTGGACCTATCACAGGATTGTTCAAATTAAAGCCCTGGAGACCCTGGTGGTTACTTGTTTTACATAGAAACACATAGACACACATAGGAAAATCGGCCCCCACCCATCGAGGCTTGAAGAAATATATGGGCTGCATGATGCTTCCACGCAGAGCTGAATCTGACCCGCACACGAGTACTGGTAAAGAAGATCTAAGCCTGCCCAGGCAAAGGGGTGCACACACCTTCCATGCTTATAAACCTTATTGGTTTCATTGGGTGACAGGGCTTGAGATGTCATTTCATCTCAGTGTCGGGTAAAAGTCCCACAAAATTGGAAGCAACATCTCCAAAAATGACCTTTACAGGGTTAAACAGGGATGTTAAACCTCAAATCAAACAAAACAAACATACACATAGGAAAAGCCTTTAAAAATCTTCTTGTCTGAAACCAGAAGACCTCGGCCATTTATATTTGTTATGTACATGTAGCTTTATCTAGTGGACCTCTTCCTGAATTGTTCAAATTATAGCCCTGGGCTCAAAAATTGGTCCACTCCACGAGTCACTTGTTACATAGACCGGTATAGAGAAAACCTTTAAACTTCTTCTTGTCTGATGCCAGGGGCCAGTTGTTCAAAGCATTGTTAGCTTAATGAGCTCATTAGTGGTCATATTGTTAACTCTTCTAGCAAGTACAATATCGTAAATTTTGGTATTTTTGCTGAAAAAATGTGAAAAGCTGCTCACATTTTTTCAGCAAAAATATTAGCAAATTTACCATATTTAATGATCAAAGTTTTAACGATACGTTAACTAACGATGTCGTTGGTTTTGAACAACTGGCCCCAGACAGCCCAGGCCCATTGTTATTTGGTACAGTTACATAGCTTCATAGACCCATGAAGGAAAATAATTAATCAATTAATTTTGCCTTACCCATTTCTGTTTTCAACCAATCAAATTACTTGATATTATGTATTCCTTTCGAATTCACAAACTGACTGAAAGTGTGTGGATCCTGATCAGATGGCTTCTTCAGAAGCTGAAGCTATCTGATCTGGATCTACACTGTTTGCAAAGGTAGGGGTTATTATGTTCAGCAGGATGTGGGTTAACACTCAATTAATACTTCTACAGTAAAGTTTCCGCAAAGTTCATATCTGAGAAGTAACTGTCCAGAACTGTTTTCTATTTTATTAGCTCACTTGTCATGTAGTGACAAGGTGAGCTTTTGTGATCACATTTTGTCTGTCATCCGTCCTGCGTGTAAGGGTCCGTGCGTGCGTCCGTAAACACTTTCAAATAAGTATATCTCTAATACCCCATGGCCAATCTTGATCAAATTTCATGTGAAGCATCATCAGGTAGGGGGAAAGGTTGCATAAGGTTTTTGGACTGATCAGATTAGAATTCTAGTTGCCATGGCAACATATAGCTCCCATAGACTTAAAATGGGAAAAATTTAAAAAATCTTCTTCTCTGAAACCACATGGCCCAGAGCTTAGATATGGAGCTTGTAACAATGTTTAGTGGTCACCTACGTAAATCCTGCCAATCATGCCCCTGGGGTCCAAATTGGCCACACCCCGGGGCCCCTTAGCTCCTATAGACTCATAATGGAAAAAAAAAAGCTTCAAAAATCTTCTTCTCTGAAACCAAAGGGCCCAGAGCTTAGATATTTAGCATGTAGCAACGGCAAGTGGTCACCTACATAGTTCCTGCCAATCATGCCCCTGGGTTCCAAATGGGCCACGCCCCGGGGCCCCTTCGCTCCTATAGACTCATAATGGAAAAAAGCTTTAAAAATCTTCTCTGAAACCACAGGGCCCAGAGCTTAGATATTTAGCATGTAGCAAGGGCAAGTGGTCACCTACATAATTCCTGCCAGTCATGCCCCTGGGTTCCAAATGGGCCTAGCCCCGGGGCCCCTTAGCTCCCATAGACTCATATTGGAAAAAGCTTCAAAAATCTTCTTCTCTGAAACCACAGGGCCCAGAGCTTAGATATTTAGCATGTGGCAATGGCAAGTGGTCACCTACATAATTCCTGCCAATCATGCCCCTGGGGTCCAAATTGGCCACACCCCGGGGCCCCTTAGCTCCTATATACTCATAATGGAAAAAAAGTTTCAAAATTCTTCTTCTCTGAAACCACAGGGCCCAGAGCTTAGACATTTAGCATGTAGCAATGGCAAGTGGTCACCTACATAATTCCTACCAATCATGCCCCTGGGGTCCAAATGGCCCATGCCCCGGCGCCCCTTAGCTCCCATAGTCTCATAATGGAAAAAAAGCTTCAAAAATCTTCTTTTCTGAAACCACAGGGCCCAGAGCTTAGATATTTAGCATGTAGCAATGGCAAGTGGTCACCTACATAATTCCTGCCAATCATGCCCCTGGGGTCCAAATGGCCCATGCCCCGGCGCCCCTTCGCTCCCAAAAATTCATAATGGAAAAAAGCTTCAAAAATCTTCTTCTCTGAAACCACAGGGCCCAGAGCTTAGATATGCAGCATTGAGCAAGGGCAAGTGGTCACCTACATAATTCCTGCCAATCATGCCCCTGGGTTCCAAATGGGCCTTGCCCGGGGCCCCTTCGCTCCCCTAGACTCATAATGAAAAAAAGCTTCAAAAATCTTCTTCTCTGAAACCACAGGGCCCAGAGCTTAGATATTTAGCTATAATAATGGCAAGTTGTCACCTACATAATTCCTGTCAATCATGCCCCTTGGGTCCAAATTGGTCACACACCAGGGCCCCTTAGCTCCTATATACTCATAATAAAAAAAAATGTTCAAAAATCTTCTTCTCTGAAACCACAGGGCCCAGAGCTAAGATATTTGGCATGTAGCAACGGCATGTGGTCACCTACATAATTCCTGCCAATCATGCCCCTCGGGTCCAAACGGGCCATGCCCCGGGGCCCCTTAGCTCCTATAGACTCATAGTGGAAAAAAGCTTAAAAAATCTTCTTCTCTGAAACCACAGGCCCAGAGCTTAGATATTTGGCATGTAGCAACGGCATGTGGTCACCTACATCATTCCTGCCAATCATACCCCTTGGGTCCAAACGGGCCACGCCCTGGGGCCCCTTAGCTCCCATAGACTCATAATTGAAAAAAAGTTTCAAAAATGTTCTTCTCTGAAACCACAGGGCCCAGAGCTTATATATTTAGCATGTTGCAATGGTTAACAGTCACCTGCATAAATCCAGCCAATCATGCCCCTGGGTTCCAAATGGGCCACGCCCTGGGGCCCCTTAGCTCCCATACACTCATAATGGAAAAAAGCTTTAAAATCTTCTTCTTTGAAACCACAGGGCCCAGAGCTGAGATATTTAGCATGTAGCAATGGCAAGTGGTCACCTACATAAATCCTGCCAATGATGCCCCTGGGTTCCAAATGTGCTACGCCCCGGGGCCCCTTTGCTCCCATAAACTCATAATGGAAAAAAGCTTCAAAAATCTTCTTCTCTGAAACCACAGGGCCCAGAGCTTAGATATTTAGCATGTAGCAAGGGCAAGTGGTCACCTACAAAATTCCTGCCAATCATGCCCCTAGGGTCCAAACGGGCCATGCCCCGGGGCCCCTTAGCTCCTATAGACTCCTAATGAAAAAAAAAGCTTCAAAGCTCTCCTTCTCTGAAACCACAGAACCCAGAGCCTAGATATTTAGCATGTAGCAATGGCAAGTGGTCACCTACATAAATCCTGCCAATCATGCACCTGGGGTCCAAATTGGCCACGCCCCGGGGCCCCTTAGCTCCCATAGTCTCATAATGGAAAAAAGCTTCAAAAATCTTCTTCTCTGAAACCACAGGGCCCAGAGCTTAGATATTTAGCATGTGGCAATGACAAACGGCCACCTGCATAAATCCTGCCAATCATGCCCCTTGGGTCCAAATGAGTCACATTATAGCCTTTAGGCCAAAAATGGGCCCACCCCAGTGTCCACTGGTTTTACATAGACTGATATGGGAAAACCTTTTGTAAATGTTCTTGTATGAAACCAGAAGGCCAAGGTCTTTGTTATTTGCTGTGAAGCTTTATCTAGTGGAACTGTACAAAAATTTTTCAAATTGTAGCCCTGGGGCCAAAAATGGGCCCATCCCGGGGTCCACTTGTTTTACATAGACTTATTTTGGGAAAACCTTTGAAAATCTTTTTGTCTGAAACCAGAAGGCCAAGGTCTTTGATATTTGATATGAAGCTTCGTCTTGTGGATTTCTACCAAGATTGTTCAAATTATAGCCCTGGGGCCAAAAATGACCCCGCCCTGGGTCCCACAGGTTTTATATACTTATATAAGGAAAGCCTTTAAAAATATTCTTGTTTGAAACCAGAAGGCTTGGGTATTTGGTATGAAGCTTCACCTTTTAGACCTCCCTCAAGATTATGCAAATTATAGCCCTGGGGCCAATAATTCCGCTCCCCGGGACCCACTTGTTACACCATGGGTCAGGTGAGTGATCCAGGGCCATCATGGCCCTCTTGTATACCATACACATGTAATCAAATTTGAAGAGAACTCAACCTGACACCCCCTGCTATATAAGGAGGAAGATTCCATTTGGTACAAAATGGGTTAGAATACAATTTTATAACAGGGTATATATCCACAAGTACTTAGGATCAGGCCCTGGGTGTGTGTTCCATTGCACTGAGACCCTCAGAAAAAAGAGATCTGTTCTTAAAGGAGAGAATTTGCTCTCTGATTTAAAGAAATAGGTGGTTCCCTGTGGGCATGGGAGACAAAAATGTTTGGAAACAGTTGTCTTTCCTGAAAGGGTGTCTATTTTTTATAAGTGTGAACAATTTTTAATTTTCAGAGAGTTGATCTGGAGAACCTTAACCGAGATGAATGCAATGACGAACTTCGTGATCGCGGCTTTATCAAGAAAGCCAGTAAGGAAGAAGAGCTAACCGAAGACGTTATTAGTACTCTTTATTATAAAAGGAGTGATGAATTATAATGGCAGTCTAAATGTATCATTTGTGCCGGCGCATTACAAAACCTACAATAAGACCGGTGCGACCAACAGAGACTCAAATCAACCTGCGCACCCATCCACTATGACAAGACATTTTGTCTGTGTCTCTTTGCATAGACATTAGCCTATAGTAGGTACATGTGATCAGCCAAGACTCTGATCAGACTGTGTGAATGCGCAGGCTGATCTGAGTCTTCGCTGGTCGCTCAAGCCTTATTGTAGATTTTGTCTTGCGCTGGCTCATTTGTTTATAGGCAGTTTAAACCCTTATCCCGCTGCATATATTGCTTTAGCCACACCCACTTACATTTCAACCAATCAAATTACTTGATGTAATTAATTCATTCGAATGAGCAAACTGAATGACAAACAGTGAAGATCCTGATCAGATGGCTTCTTCAGAAGCCATGTGATCTGGATCTACACTGTTTGCAAAGACAGGGGTTGTTGTGAACAGCAGGATACAGGTTAATATATATATTTTCTTCATTTTGTCATTGATTTTTTTTTCTTTGTTTTTGGGGCATTGATCCAGATAAGAAGCAACAAAGATAATTCAAGGATAATTTTCCATGTTTCTGAAGAAAAACCTATGTTGTGGGTACATGTACTTGTTAGAATTGTCATGATGAGGCAGTTTTAACAAGTTTTGTGCCAAATGGAAACTTCCTTATATATAGCAGGAGTCCATTTCAAAAATTACGGTGTCATGTTGTGTTTTCTTCAAAATTTATTTGGGAAATGGCTTAAATTTTTGCAAAGAGTGTAGGCCCTGATCAGACGCCATATTCTGCGGCGTCTGATCTGGGCCTGCACTCTTTGCCAGGGTACCTGTTTAGGAGTTTCTGGTACAAAATGGGTTAACTAGTACCCACAAAGTAGGTTCCTGAAGAGAAGAAAGGAAAATTATCCTATATTTATCTTTGTTATTTATCTGTATCTGGAGCTTTTTTTTTTTTGCAGTGAAACTCTCAGGTAAGTGGTACATTTGTGGAAAATGAGGCAGTTTGTTTGGAAATAAGTCTGTAGCAAGTACCAAACGGCTACTCACATTTTTTGCAGCAAAAAATATTACTGTAAAAATCCTAAAAATTCAGACACCTTCAGAACTTGCAGTTATTCTCCTAAAACTTTATCAAGTTTGATTTATGATCCAGCAAGGAGTACAAAAAGTGGACAGGGTATCCATTGTTCGCCATTCAGCCTGCACGTTTTAGACTCCTTCCTGGATCATTAAACAAATATGTTAAATTTTAGGAGAATTACAGCAAGTCCTTAAGGTGTCAGACTTTTTTGGATTTTTATAGCAGTCAAGCAAGGTGGTCACCCATCCAGGTACTAACCATACTCTCAGTTGCTTAACTTCTTGAAAAGGCTCACCCTCTAAGTACAACACCAAAGAGCCAGCTCCCACAGATAGGCAGTTGAAGTGGTACATGTATATACATGTACATGTATCAGTAATCAGTACACTTGCTTTATGAGTGAGTGAGTGAGTGTTTCAGTTTTACTTCCCACCAACAGCTAAGGTCATACGGAGACGGCACCTCGGTTTAAAGACTCATCCGAAAGTCTGGACAAGCCCGGGATCGAACCTGCGACCCCTGGTTTACAAGGCGAGTAGCGTAACCACTCGACCATGGAGGCTTCTACACTTGCTTTAAAAATATGCTATCATCTAATTGTAGGGTTGTTCAGACAGTTTAAATTGAACAGAAGATTTCTAGTTGTATTGAGAAGCTGTAATCAGATGTTTTTTGCTTCTCAGCTGTTACCTGCCTTGTCATTAAAGTTACCTGCCATGCTATTAAACTTTGTATTGATGTTTTGCATTTGTAGCTGAAATGAGCACCAGCTGGTTATTAAAAGGAATGGCAACACCTGGTGCATTTCCCTCCATTTTTACAAGGGAAAGTACTCTATGAATTCCTTTTGGCTTTCTTGTATATCAAATCACACAGGAAAAGGGGGTCTGCACTTCAAGGAAGAATTTGCTTTCCTTGAAGCATAGACTCCCTTTGAATGGGAGACAAAAATGTTTGAATATGTATCAGTTTATCAAGAGGTATGGCTACACCTTTTTTTTTTTTACAAGGGAAGCAACTTTTGTGAATTCCTAAATTAAATTGCACCAAAAAGGGGTCTATGCTTTGAGGAGCAAATTCTTTGCTCTAAAGACGCAAATAATATCCTTGAAGAGTAGACCATAATTATCGAAGACAATTTTTTTTTAAGTTGTATCATTTTATCAAAACGCCCTGGAACTTTTTCCTCCATTCTACAAGGGAAAGAACTTTTTATGAACTTCTGATTTTCTTGTAGATTTACTCATACCCAAGAAGTGGTCTACACCTCGTGGGTTTGATACCGGGCTTCTCAAGACTTTCAGATGAGTCTTTAAACCAAGACCCTGTCTCCTTATGACCTTAGCTGTTGGTGGGGCATAAAACTCAAACACACACACACACACATAGTATACATACTACCTGCCTAATCATAGTAACGAAACCCACTATGTACTTAATGCACGGTTTATATTTATACATTTTCTGTTCTAATATAAATGTCTCTACACACCTCGAGCTGTTCTACTTTTACAGTCAGTTTTTCAAGGCAAATAGTAACTGTACATTATTATGTCTGTAATGCAGACAGAACAATTTGATCATTATAATTATGTTATGATACGTGTACTTACGTCATATGAAAAATAACTGAGCTGTGTCACATTACATAGCTCCAGATAAAGAGGCGTAACGAGGATGATAAAGGGATAATTTTCCTTATTTCTGGTTAGAAACATATGGTGTGGTTACTTGTTAGAATCACCTCACTGAGGCGATTCTAACAAGTACCCACAACATATGTTTTAATGGAGAAATAAGAAAAATTATCCCCTAATTATACTCCATACACCTAGAGCTGTGCACAAGGAGATGTGCGTCTCAGGTCCTGATAAACATATTCATTATATAATGTTCCTGTAATTTAGTGGATTTCCACCATGACGATGCAACAATTAATGGTTACTGGCGTATAAGTTATAATGCCGTCTGTGACAACCTTGTGCTTTCTTTTGAAATTGTTTTGAACCTCTACGGCAATAAAATGCTATTTAAAATTGTTACATGATAAACAGAATCTTGCACATACACATTACATAACAAATATATGAAACTCACCTGAGGCTCGTTTCGTATATTTCATAAGAAATAACCACTGGTAAGGTTGTCTGATGACACATAGTTACAGGTATGATGTGTATTTGTGGATAATTGAAGGATAATTTTTGTCAATTCTCCATTAAAACCTATGTTGTCAGCCTCGATAGCGCAGTTGTTAACACGTTTATGATCGAAAAGTTGTGCGTTTGAATCCGGCCACCGGGCAAGACATGTAATGACACTGCCCCACTCCACCCAGGTGTAAATGGGTAGCAGTGGTGTAAAAGTCACTGCCTCTCTCTCCCGCCCATGTGAAGCAACCGAATGAGCATTCGAGAGGGATTCAGTAAGCTTGAAGCTTTCATCGCAATCGAACTTAAATAAATTAGTATAAACTAAACCTATGTTGTGGGTATTCATTTGAACTGAATACCCACAACATTATGGTGAAATAAGGAAAGTTATCCTTCATTTATCACCAAATATCCACTGGAGCTGTTGCTATGCTGTCAGATAAGCTTATATCTGTACAGTCAGGGGTAGAAGCCAAGGGATATATATTTGTAATCATATGGCTCAGTTATTGCTTGTCACATATTGTCTCATCATTATAATAGAATTTCTTCATGCATTTAGAGTTTTCTTTATGTTAAAAGAATTGGCTTTCATAATGCTCAACATTCATTTTAACTTTCATTTTTTAGAGGATACTTTATCAGACAAGTATCAGCTTTCCTAACGCTCAGCATTCCATTCAGTCGTCTTTACATTGTCAAGAGCAGTTCATGACATAAGATAATCGTTAATTTATAGTTCTTGGTCCAGTTGTTCAAAGCATCGTTAGCTTAATGAGCTTGTTAGTTGTCAAATTATTAACCATTCTAGAAAGTATGATGTCTATTAGTGTGATTTTTGCTGAAAAAATGAGAGCAGCTTTTGCATTTGCAAAAGCTGCTCACATTTTTTCAGCAAAGAAAAGAAGCATGTTTGCCACATTAAATGACCAAATTTTAACGATACATTAACTAACGATGTCGTTTGTTTTGAACAACTGGGCCCTGGTCACAGTATGGTGCTTGTTCATTTGTAGATAATCATGGAGCTTCCGCAGAGCTACAGTTGACGAGTATCTGTTTATAATTCTGAAGATATTTTTTATTCCACTTTAAAAAAACGATCAATTGTAGGTATTCATTAGCATAGCTGCATAATAGCAGTCCCGGGTCCAGTTTTTCAAAACTTACAACATTGTTAGTTAATGTATTGTCAACACTTTGATCATTTAATATAGAAAATTTGCTTACATCACATAGTAAATTGTACATGTTCAAAGTTTAGAACAAGTATGGTAGGGATTTGAGATGTCTGAATATTTAGGGTAAATACAGTATTTCCGAAGACACACTTTGCTTGGTGCAGCGCATGTGAAGAGGGTACTCATTAGAATTGCCTCATTGAGGTAATTCCAATAAGTACCTTAAGAAGAATGGGAACATCTTCACGGGAGGCAACTTCTGCAATAGTATTTTTGTCTCCCATGTCAATAGGGGTCAACTCTTAAAGGAAAGAATTTGCTCCTGAGGAGCAAATTCTTTCCTTTAAGATTAGACCCCTTTTTCAGCGGAACAGGGCTTATAGAAAAGCAAACAGAAAGTTCCAAAAGTTGTCTCCCTTTGAAAAATGGCGGACAAATATGCTAGGTGTTCCCATTCCTCTTAAACATGCTCTTGACAATGATCATTTCGAAATAAAAATATATTCTAGAATTATCTGGAGGTTCTCCAGCTGTGGTTTTGCCATTTACATGTATTGATGTATTGTATTTTTTGTTTTTACATGCCGACCCCATAGGCTTACCATGCTAACTTACGACCCTTCTTTGACCCCGTCAGCGAGTGTGTATGATGTCAACAATGTAAAATTATGTCATTGTTGATGGAAGATTCCACTTTCACCTGAAGGTGCCACAGGGTTGTAACTTACCATGTTTGCTATTGGTCTGTCGGCAGTTATTTATTTACTTGTATGTGTATTATGAAATAAAAAAAAAAAATAAAACTTAAAACTACATTCTGTTCTTTTTGAAAACCGTAATGTTTTGATCTGAACTTAAACATAGTTAAGGCTGACACGATTAATTGTATAATCGATTGATAAATTCCACAAAAATGATTATCATTTCTAATTTGCTTTTAATCGATTACTTGATGGGTACAATTTACTACCCAAAGTTATGTCTAAAATAGCATGATGAGTGGCAAACAGTGCAGACCCTTTACACTGTTTGCTCAGGCCTGTCTGTTCAAATATACATATGGTAAAGTGCAACATATGGTAATAGTCATGCTCAGACAGAAAGCCAGACAGGTAAAATTATGACATAAACCTTAGCGATTACTAATCGATTATCGATCGCATTGACAGGACTGATATTCGATTATCTTTTCAGCTCCAATTAGCCAGCCCTAAACATAGTTCAATAAAAAATTACTCTGTCTCCAAATGTCTCTGATGTCTCTAAATGCCTAAAAAATCCTTGGAACCATGAAATTTGTTAAGAGTCATGCCTATTCTATAGTGCCAGGTAAGAAAGGTTATTCTTCCACACCGGATAAGGAAATCCATAGTTTCAGCTTGGGATAGAAATTCTGTTTCTAACCCTGGTGTTCTTGCCCCAAATTGAATATCCCCGCATGTTTGATACATGCACTGGTTAAATACCACCATATGCGCCGTCATTAAAGTTGACGTCACAGCATGTTACCCGATATCACTAAACATTGCTGTAGTGTCATCACAATATGGTGGACGTCGCTAACCGAAGTGACTTCAAGCATTAAAAATCGGCGCTAAGAAATGGAAGGTCTGCAAGAGAAAGAGTCCTATATGGGTGTGAGGGATAGCTAGAACAATCGGTCCCTCGGGATCACTGTCCGGCATCACTCGGCAAGCCTCCTGATGCCGGACAGTGACCCTTGGGATGGATTTTTCCATTATTTCCATGTTTCACATTGACCTACATTTCACGGTTCAGTGACTTTGTAATTTTTGACCTGAACCCTAGTGTTTACCCCAATATAAATGATTCCATTTCTCAAACAATTATAAGAGCTTCATCAATGATACTATCTAGGGATGGGTACTTTTATACAAGCATTCATGTTTCACCTTGACCTACATAGTATGGTTTTGGGACTTAGTGGCCTCACAGGCATGACATAGCCTTTGGCAGAATTCTTTTTTTACCCTTCCTTGTCCATGGCCAGTGTATATACTCCGTTATCTCCAGATATCTTGGGTCTTAGAACTTGGTAGTCACCTATAGACTAGCTACAAAGTATTCCTGACAATTTATTTTAAAAATTAAAAAATATGACCTTTTTATTATATTTCTAAGCCTTGGGCAAGGCTGTCTGATCTGGTTCTGCACTGTTTTGCTCAGAGACCTATCTTGTTTGTTTGTATTGGAGTTTAATGGCCCAGTTAACACTATTTTAGCTCATTTTTGCGGTTAACCAGTATAGTGCACATTCTTTCGCCAGTAACTGACAACTGCCCATCTTGAATCAGCGGGAGAGAATGACCTTAGAAAAGATTCCATGATCAGTCTCCACAAAAGAATGTTGCCGGCCCCGGCAGGTATCGATCAGAGCTGTCTGTCCCAATACTTAGGATCATTAAGGTATTGTCTCTCTACTCTAGACTATAGATCCGCATGGAAGGGTAAACAGGCAAGCAACTTTAAAAGGTATGTGGAGATACATTTCATTGACAATTTGTATTTTTTGGTCTGCTTTCAGTATTTTTTTTGGTGTGTGTGCGTGTGTGTGTGTGGGGGGGGGGAGTTGGTTTAACACCTCTTTCAAGATTATTTCAATTCATTTTAGCCAGCTGTTCATCAGAGGTGGGTGAAAAAGCTTTTAATCAGAGTACGGGGAGAAAAAACATCTGACCTTCTGTTGCAGAACATGGCATCTCACGTGACCCGAGCGAGGCTGGAACCTCAACGGTGAGAGACCTAATGGTTAATGGTCAGCATTGTTACCCACTAGGCGATGGAGGCTAGCTTGCTCTCAATTTAATGATTATACAAGTCAACAATGATTTTTTCAGTCTTGCAGACACCCTCAACACTTCAAGTTGGTGATGTAATGGGCACTATATACAGTAAAATTCCACTATTAAGACCACCTAAAATTAAGAATAAATCTGCTTTTAAAAGCTTATTGAGAATGTTTCAATTATTCTTTTGTGTTTTCAACACCAAGTGTCTCCTATTAAGAGAGCACCTTTGGGACTGTTCAAAAGTGGTCTTAAAGACCACTTTTCCTATTTAGAGACCGCCTTTGGGACTGTTCAAAAGTGGTCTTAAAGACCACTTTTGAACAGTCCAAAAAGTGTTCTTAATATAGGAATTTTACTGTATGTTTGACCTGGTAGCAAACTGACTTTTCAGGCAGCTAATTTGATAGTTGCTACTGTTAATTTTGAACCTTGCAAGTACGGTACATGTAAATTGAGGTGTGTATGATGTTTGCCTTTCTACTAAGTTAAGAAACCAGCTGTCGTTTCAGTCTTGGTGTCAGCTGGGCAACTTATTTGAAAATAGCTAATTAATCATTAAAAACTTCATCAAACGTTTCACATATAATATCAAGCCTTCTTTTCTATCAAAACATTTTAATGCTCTGCATTGTGATGAAATGACATCTCATACCCTACCGCCCAAAGAACTGCTAGGGTTTAACCCTTATCTTGCTGTTCGCAACAACCCCTATCTTTGCAAACAGTGTAGATCCAGATCAGATGGCTTCAGAAGCCATCTGATCAGGATCTACACTGTTTGGTATTCAGTTTATGAATGTGTAGCAATAACTTACATCAAGTAATTTGATTGATTGATAGACATAAATGGGTCTGGTTTAAATGAATATTCAGCAAGATAAGTGTTAAAGAGCCAGCTGACTCACACCACTTTTCCTGGGCATGTTTAAACATTATAAGTGCTTTACCAGTAGTCTAGTTTGGTGGGTTACAGCTCTGTGTGAGCCTGCCCAGACAAAGTAGTGCGAGTCAGACAGTCCAATGCATATAAGCCTTTTGGCTCATTGGGTGGCAGTGCTTGAGATGTTATTTCATCTCGATTTCGGGTAAAAGTCTCACAAAATTGAAAGCGATGCCTCCAAAATGACCTAAATAGTGTTGACAGGGATATTAAACCTCAATTCAAACAAGCAAACAAGAGCTCTGCAAGCGGGGCATTATACGCCTGTAGCAAGATAATATTTGTTGGACTGAAACCTTGAAGCAATAAGAACTGCTCCATATCATAGTCTAACTATATATCAAGTTTCAGCTTGATCAGATCTAAATTGCAGGAGGAGTTAGCCGGAAGTGTAAATGTCTACAAATATTTTCGAAGTCTTATACTTTTATAAATATTTTGATGGACAATCCTCTCTAAATCATAATTATGCACTGCTCCACATCATAGCCAAACTTAACCCTTTTTGTTACAAATAGAATCTTCCTCCTTATAGAAGCAGTCCATTTCAAAATTGAGGGGAGTCAGACTGTTTTCATCAAGATTTATTTGGAAAATGGATGAACTGTTTGCAAATAGTGTTGGCCCTGATCAGACGCCGCATTCTGCTGTGTCTGATCTGGGCCTGCACTGTTTGCCCGGGTACCCCTTTTGGGGCTTCCGGTACCGAATGGGTTAATATCATTATTTTGCTAGATCAAGTGTTACCTGCAGGAGAAGTTAGCCGCTAACAAAATGTGTACAGAAATTTTCAAAGGGGCATACCGTAACTTGATTATTTTTTGGTGTTCACTGTAGGAGTGAGTGTTTGAGTTTTAAGTCCCACCAACAGGTAAGGCCATATGGAGATGGGACCTTGGTTTAAAGACTCATCCGAAAGTCTGGAGAAGCCCGGGATCGATCCTGCGACCCCTGGTTTACAAGGTGAGTAGCGTTATCACTACACCACGGAGGCTTCTGTAGGAAGAGTTAGTCATAAACAAAATGTTCACAGGAATTTCAAAGGGGCATAACTCTATAAATATTTAGTGGACTGTAACCTTGAAATAATATGCACTGCTCCACATTTTGCTCCAACAAAATATCAAGTTTCAGCTTGATAGGTTCTAAATTGCAGGCAAAATTGCTTACAGAAACTTTCAAATGGGCATAACTTGGCTTTTATCATACATTTAGTATAAAATACTTAGTTTTTGAATATGCGATACGAACGTGACACCAATGCACGTATCACGCTTGCACGTGCTGCCATATCGCATGGGCTTTATCCTACCCCAAAAATCCATATTACAACCCTTTATCGCACCCCTAAGCCTTTATCATACCTCTGACGTCACCCTATTCGGAACACGCGGCTTTCTTCCTTTTGCGGCATTTCGCATTTGTTGTACAGGACGCCATTTGCAATTTGCAATATTTTTGTCTGTTCGAACTGTTTGGCAAAGAAAAAAAAAAAAAACATGGCACGGCGCAGCGAATACGAGAGGAAAATGGGCGAAAGAATGATGCAGGGGATTGCTGAAAGACTTTAAATCTCAAGGATCTCTTAAATTACATAGCTAGACCGAAGATAACGAGATTCTCAGTGTAATTTTGGTATCCGGCAGATGCAATTAATACAATTTATTTTGAACAATTTTTTTAAAAGTGAAATGTATGATAAATAGATTATGATATGGCATTTTCCATATCATACCCCATATCAGCCCTCGACCCATATCAACCCTCTGGCCTTCGGGCTGATATGGGAGCCTCGGGCTGATAAGGGGTATGATATGAAAAGTGTCATATGATAATCTCTATTTATTTGGACCATAGCCTCAAAACCAGATCACTGACTACATCAGAAAGGGCCCCAGATAGAGCTAACAGAAGTGTGGTGCAAGTTTTTGTCAGAATGTAGGTCTTGTGATGGTAAGCATTTGTGTGAATTTTCATGAGAGAACAGCAAATACTTTTGAAGTTATGACCAAGGTTAAGTTTTTTGGTTAAGGCAAGACAAACACACAGACAAATGCAATATAGGCATGGTTCTTTCTCAGAATATAGGTCTTGCGATGGTGAGTATGTATGTAAAGTTTCATGAGAGTAGGGCAAATTCTTTTGAATTTATGACTGATGTTATGTTTTTTGGTTAAGGCGTTACAAACACACGGACAACAGCAATATAGTTAGAGCCAGTGTGGGGTCCTTACAATATTCACTGCTCCACATCACGGTCTAACTATTTATCAAGTTTCACATTGAACGAATGTTAATTGTAGGAGGATATATCCGGAAACGAAATATTTACAGAAATACTCAAAGGGGCATAACTTAATATTTGGTGGACTATAACCTCGAAAGAATATGCACTACATCAGATCATGGTCTTGCTACTTACTCAGTTTCATCTAGATCAGATGAAAACTGTAGGAGTTATCCAGAAATGGAAGTTTACAAAAATTTTCAATGGGGCATAACTCGTTAAATATTTGGTGGACTGTAACCTCGAAATGAAATGTGCTACAGCAGGTCATGGTCATACTATCTACCAAGTTTCAGCTTGATCGTATGAAAACTGTAACGAAAATTTACAAAAATGTTCAGAGGCATAACTCAGTAAATATTTGGGGGACCATAACCTCGAAATGATATGCTCTAGACCAGGTCATGGTCTTACTATCTACCATGTTCGAGCTTGATCAGATGAAAACTGTAGGAGGAGATATCAGGAAACGAAAAAGTTTATAAAAATTTTCAAAGATGCGTAACCTTGTAAATATTTAGTGGACCATAACCACGAAACAATATGCGCTACACCAGGTCATGGTCATACTACCTACCAAGTTTCAACCCCATACCATAATATGACTGTTTTTACAAAACTGGCGTTTAAAAACAGCTCTGCGTGGAAGCACCATGCACCCCAATCTATTTCTCCAAGTACCCATGGGCGGGGGTGAACAGCAAATGCTGAAGTAAAGTTTTCCAGAGTCCCAACTCAAACTAGAGCTGTCAGAGGATCTGACTATAGCCCCGCTTCAGCGCTGTCAGAGAAGAAAGTTATTTAAGCTGCAGAGAAAACAGTTATGAACAAGAAATATCTGTTGAAAATTTTACATTATCTTGAAAAACTCTAAGAGTTGTGAGCCCTTGTCCCTCATTTCAATGAGCATGATACATTACCAGAATGTCCATGTTTATACTAAATTTCATCTTCCATTTTTCAATGTTCAAAGGGTAATAACTCCTAAAGTAGGCAAATCAGAGTCAGGGTTCCTGCGCTCTGCACATTGTCTCATGGTGCTTTACACTTGTGTGAAGTGTCATGAAAATATCTCAAATGGTTTGTGAGTTATGGAGCCGACACAGTCAAAATTGCCTTTTTAAATGTTCAAAGGGCAATAACTCCTAAAGTAGGCAAACCAGAGTTATGGTTCCTGCACTCTGCACATCATCTCAAGGTGCTTTTCATTTATTTGAAGTTTCATGAAAATATCAGAAACGGTTATGGAGCGGACATAGTTAAAATTGCCATTTTTTAATATTCAAAAGCCTATAACTGAAAAAGTAGACAATCCAGAGTTTGGGTTCCTGCGCTCTGCACACGTAATATGGTGCTTTACATTTGTGTGAAGTTTCATAAAATTATCTCAAACGGTTTTTGAGTTATCGAGCAGAGACGGCTAAAATTGATATTTTTCAATATTCAAAGGGAAATAACTCAAAAATTAGGCAATCCAGAGTTATGGTTCCTGCACTCTGCACACCATCTCATGGTGTTTAATGTTTGTGTGAAGTTTCATGAAAATATGTGAATGGGTTTTAAAGTTATGGAGCGGACACGAAAATTGTTAACAGACACAGACAGACACACAGACAGACACACAGAAAATACGAAAACCAGAGTTATGGTTCTTGCGCTCTGCACATTGTCTCATAGTGCTTAACATTTGTGTGAAGTTTCATGAAATTATCTCAAACGGTTTTCGAGTTATGAAGTGAACACTGTTAAAATTGCCATTTTTCAATGTTCAAAGGGCAATAACTCCAAAAATAAGCAATGCAGAGTTATGGTTCCTGCGCTCTGCACATTGTCTCATAGTGCTTAACATTTGTGTGAAGTTTCCTAAAAATATCTCAAACGGTTTTCGAGTTATGAAGCGGACACAATTAAAATTGCCATTTTTCAATGTTCAAAGGGCAATAACTCCAAAAGTAGGCAATCCACAGTTATAATTCCTTCGCTCTGCACATTGTCTTATGGTGTTTAACATTTGTGTGAAGTTTCATGAAAATATGTTAAGCAGATACAAAGTTATGGAGCCAACACAAATTAACGGAATCACGGAATTACGGAAAATGTTCAAAGGGCAATAACTCCAAAAGTAGGCAATCCACAGTTATAATTCCTTCGCTCTGCACATTGTCTTATGGTGTTTAACATTTGTGTGAAGTTTCATGAAAATATGTTAAGCAGATACAAAGTTATGGAGCCAACACAAATTAACGGAATCACGGAATGACAGAAGGACATGGCAAATCCAATATAGCCCCACTTTTTCAAAGCGGGGCTATAAAAAAGAATACCTTTAACATTTAAGGGGGATAGAAACACCTAGCAAACGGTGACAACTTTTGGAACCTCCTGTTCGCTTTTCTATAAGCTCTTTCCCACGGAAAAAGGGGGTTAACTCTTAAAGGAAAGAATTTACTCCTTAGGAGCAAGTTCTTTCCTTTAAGAGTTGACCCCTATTGACATCTGATCTGACTACACTGTTTGCAAAGGTAGGGATTGTCTTGACCAACAGGATAAAATTTCGGCCACTAACAATTTGTCAAGCTGACAATACTTTGAACAACTCTGCTTTCATTGCTTAAATATGCTTTTAAGGCAGAGAGAGAGAGACGACAGTATGGTTTTTGTTTGGTATGGAGTTTTTTGTTTGAATTGAGGTCTAACATACCGTCAACACATTTAGGTAATTTAGGACACGTTGCTTCCAATTTTGTGGCATTTTTACCTGGCACTGAGATGAAATGACTTCTCAAGCCCTGCCGCCTAATAAGACCAAAAGGCTGATAAGCAATGGACGGTCTGGCTTACATCACTTTTGCATGGGAAGGCTTAGTCCTTCTTAGCGGTTTACCAGTACTCATGTATGGTCAAATTTAGCTCTGCGTGGAAGCACCATGCAGCCCAATCTATTTCTCCAAGCCTTGATGGGTGGAGGCAAATTAATACGGAGTTTAATGACTCTTGTCAACAATATTTAGGTCATGTCCAACCATTCAGTTAATCTAACCACACTTTTCCTGGCAGGCTTTAACATGAGCTGTTAGCCAGTACAGTATTCTTTTGCCAGAATCGCAGAAAGTAGAGACCGACTGTAGAAAAGATTTCATAACCAATCTCCACATAAGAGTGAGTGTTTGAATTTTACGTCCCACCAACATCTAAGGTCATATGGAGACGGGACCTGGGTTTAAAGACTCATCCAAAAGTCTGGAGAAGCCCGGGATCGATCCTGCGACCCCTGGTTTACAAGGCGAGTAGCGTAAACACTACACCACAGAGGCTTCTCTCCACATAAGAAAGTTGCCAAGCTGGTGAAGATGGAACACAGCATGATCATCAGACAGGTATGCATAGTGTGTTTTTGATTTGAAGTCAAGGGGAATGGGAACACCTGGCAGATTGTTCCGCCATTTTTCAAAGGGAGACAACTTTTGGGAGTTCTTTTTCGCTTTTCTATAAACTCTGTCCAACAGAAAAAATGGGATTACTCTTAAATAAAAGAATTTGCTCCTCAGGAGCAAATTCTTTCCTTTAAGAGTTGACCCCTATTAACATGGGAGACAAAAATTCTTCTGAAGGAGTTGTCTCCCCTGAAAGTGTTCACATTCCCCTGAAATGCATGCGTATCGCTATTTAAAATCATGATGTACCAGTCAGTTACACGTAAATTAACTTTTCCTGGCCAGGCATAGTCCTATGCAGTTAGCCAGTAAAATAAATATTTTTTTTTTGCTGTCACTGACAACTGTCCTTCTTGAATCAGTTGGAGAAAATGACTGTAGAAAATATTTCAACCTCCACAAAAGAATTTTTCCAAATTGAGGCATCGAACCCATAACTTCCTGATCAACAGTCAGATATCCATCTTACTGAGCACCTGGTCCCTCTGACATCCGGCAATGAATTAACTATTTAAAATGACAAGAAAAAAGCTTCTGAAAATGTCTCCTGTTTATGCCATCTGCTGAATCTTCTTGCAAACTTTTTAAAAATATTTTTGCAAACAAGCAAACCGTATGGACGCAACAGTGACTTTTAAAGTAACCAGCAGACAAAAATGCATCTGAAATGTCATGTGTTTATGTCGTCTGCTGCATCTCCTTAAAATGCTGCTAGAGGAACAGCCTGACTTGGGTCCAAACTCTTTGCAACAATGCTGTTAAGTAACCAGCAGACAAGAAAGCAGACAAACCCCAAAAATACGAGCCTCCGTGGCCTAGTGGTTAGGAGCGCTGACTTTTTATCATTAGGTCTCTCACCGCTGTGGTTCGAGCCTCGCTCGGGTCACGTGAGACCCCAAGTTCCGCAACGGAAGGTCAGGTGGTTTTTCTCCAGGTACTCCAGTTTTCGCCCACCTCTGATTAATGATTGGCTCGATATGAGTGAAATAATTTTGAGAGGGCTGTAACCCCCCCCCCTCCAAAAAAAACCCAATCACGACAATTGCTGTCTGTCTGTTAGTTTAAGTCATTTTTTGCAGTGTGGATCCAGATCAGACTGCTTCTAGAGGAGCAGTCTGATCTGGGTCCACACTGTTTGTCTGTATTCAAAAATATTTTTTAAAAGTTTGCATGAAGATTCAGCAGATGACCTAAGCAGACGACACTTTCTTTCTCAGATGCAGTTTTTCTCGGCATGTTAAGGGTTAACTATGCAAGTTGGGAAATCCAAAGAAAACAACAGCAGACACAATTTTCTTCCAATTTTATTTGCAGTCAAAATAGTAAATATTTCAACATCAAAACATACTGGAAATAAATACCAACAGAAGCATTATCCTTTACCACTCTCTGGGCTAATTCAGCAAATTGTTGATAGTTTTCTTATTTCCCCAGAAAACAGGTCTTGACATCTCATGCAAATTGCCTCCGCAGGAGATAATTTGCATGAGATGTCAACTGTTTCTTGGGAAGAATATGAAAAATATTTCAAAATGTCGTCTGCCAAAAAAAATACGCAGCATGCAGAGCATTAAACTTGCTCAATTCAGATACAAAGTAGATGAAATTATAAACAGATGATATTTAAAATCCTTCACCTTGGAAACACTGAAACAGTTCATTTCTTTTTGTCTTTTTTTTTTTTTTTCATTTTGAAAACAACCTTACTTATTATTCAAGGTCCAATTTGAATGAAATTTGATCATCTGAAAGTATTGTCAAGCAGTTTAAAACAATGATTGACATTTTATACAACATTCTTGTTGAAAACAGTGATTTAAATATTCAATTTGTCCATAGTTAAAATGAAATGTCAAGCACTGTTGAGAAGCCTCCGTGGTGTAGTGGTTATGCTACTCGCCTTGTAAACCAGGGATCGCAGGATCGATTCCGGGCTTCTCCAGACTTTCGGATGAGTCTTTAAACCGAGGTCCCGTCTCCGTATGACCTTAGCTGTTGGTGGGATGTAAAACTCAAACACTCACTCACTCACTCAAGCACTGTTGAAGAGAAATAGGCATTTTGAGTGAAATGACAAGTACTATTTTCAAGTAAAAACAGGAAAATGTGTTGATATGTACATGTAATCTGCTGAAGTCCAATGCAGCATGCTTATGCTTAAAATTGGCAAAATGTAATTATGTCATTTGTACATATGCGCAATGCCTATGTAAATGGCACTTTAGCAACATGTTACTGTAGATAGCCATATGAACTGATGCACCAAGTTAAATCGAAATCCACAATTTATTTCCCAACATAAAATTAGGAGACAAAGATTTCGAGAAAGAGCAATAATTCTACTGAACAATATAAATGAAGATGAGAATATGACAAGATACAACTTGCCATTTGCCAGTGGCAAAAATTGAAAATCAGCTCAAATGCAGCCAAATCTTTCATGAAGCTGCCTCTATGTCTCTTCTTAGCCCTTATCTTGCTGAATATTCATTTAAGTCACACCCATTTCTGTCTATCAACCAATCAAATTACTTGATGTAATTTAATCCTACAAATTCATAAACTGAATGCCAAACAGTGTAGATCCTGATCAGATGGCTTCTTCAGAAGCCATCTGATCTGGATCTACACTGTTTGCTTTGTTTGATTTGAGGTTTAATGTCCCCGTCAACACTATAAAGGTCATTTTTGAGACGTTGCTTCCAATTTTGTGGGACTTTTACCCGACATTGAGATGAAATGACATCTCAAGCCCTGCCGTCCAATGAAACCAATAGGGTTTATAAGCATGGACGGGCCGACTCGCACCGCTTTGCCTGGGCAGGCTTAGATCCTCTGAGTGGTTTACCAGTACTCGTGTGCGGGTCGGTTTCAGCTCTGCGTGGAAGCATCATGCAGCCCATCTATTTTTTCAAGTCCCGATGGGCGGACTGACCAATCAAATTACTTGATGTAATTTAGTCCTACAAATTCATAAATTGAATGCCAAACAGTGTAGATCCTGATCAGATGGCTTTTAAGAAGCCATCTGATCTGGATCTACACTGTTTGCAAAGATAGGGTTGTCGTGAACAGCAAGATAAGGGTTAATGTCTGCAAGTAGCACAGGCTCTGGTGAGACTGCAATTACTGGAAAAATCCTAAAACTTCGGACACATTAAGGACTTTCTGTAATTCTCCTAGAATCCTAGCAAATTTGTTCCACAATCGAGCGAGTCCAAAAGGTGCAGGTGGAATTTCAAACAGTGTAGACCCAGATCAGACTGCTCCTACAGGAGCAGTCTGATCTGGGTCTGCACTGTTTGCTGTGGCCTATCTGGTCCAATACTTTGGGACAGGTTCCCATGAGCCTTTGCTGCCTGTATGTGGTAAGTACTTCTTTCTCCTGAACTGACATATGTTTCTATTGGGTAATAAAGACTCTTCCCTTAACCCCTTCCTCTGTGTAGTAGTGGTTGTGCTACTCACCTGATAAACCAGGGATTGCAGGATGGATCCTGGCCTTCTCCAGACTTTCTGATGAGTCTTTACATCAAGGTCCCGTCTCTGTATGACCTTAGCTGTTGGTGGGACATAAAAACTGAAACTCACTAACTCACCCCTTAAGATGCCATGAAAAAATGGATCTGATAATGCCGTCTGCTTATGTCGTCTGCTGCATCTTCGTGCAAACTTTTAAAACATATTTTTGCATACAGGCAAACAGTGTGGACCTAGATCAGACTGCTCCTAGTCTGATCTGGGTCCATACTGTTTGCAAAAATGACCAGCAGACGACAATTGTTGCGAGTGGCATCTTGCAGATTAATATATTTCATTATTTCTCGTCACTTATAGTACTATCAACAGTTACTGGCACTTCTTTCATTTATTTACAATATTTACTCAAAAACTCTTCCCTCCATGCTTCCACATGGTTAGGCAAATATGTTACACTGGCGTTGGAATCTCGACCATTGTTACTGTAATTTTCATAATCGGAACAGCAGAGAAGCTTAGTTATAATGATTACAGGTTATTGAATTAATAATGTGTAATATTCCGCATAAGTTCAATTGGGAAAGGAGGCACAAGCTTGTCTTCTGCTAAAGTAGTCAATTCACTTCTGCTGACATAGCTAACAGCCTAATGTTTTAGCACTATGGAGGCACAAGCTTGTCATCTGCTTAAGTAACCAACTGTTGTCTGATTGATTATATAGCTAGGTTTAGCACTTTTTTTTCTCAAGCCAAAGTTTTATATTTATATAAGTTGAGTTGGTTACTCCTGGAAAATACATGATTGTATATGTATTCTGACACTTGTTGTAATACATGTATTCTGCCACTTACTATACATGGCCGTAAACCTTCACGAGTTATGTTTTGCTTTCCTGTACACTAGGCAGTTCTGAATAACAACACTATTTTAAAGGTCAGAATTTTTCTTTGAAAAATGCCATCCAGAAAGGGGCTATTCTTAAACCTGTTAAAAATGGGACTACTCTTAAAGTAAAGAATTTGCTCAATAGGAGCAAATTCTTCCTTTTAAGGACAGACCATTACCAATAAGGGGAACAAAACATTTTTTCAAAAGTTGCCTCCCATGATTGTGTTAACTATTCCCTTTAAAGGAAATGGGAACACCTTGCAGATTTTTTCTGCCATTTTTCAAAGGGAGACAACTTTTGGGACTTCCTGTTCGCTTTTTCTTTCCTTTAAGAGTTGACCCCTATTGACATGGGAGACAAAAATACTTTTGCAAGAGTTGCCTCCCCTGAATTTAAATATTGTATGAAGTTCACTATATCACAGAGGTCCTGCTAAGTCAGTATTGTATCATCAATCTGATCTTTGGGAGGTTCTGGTTGGCTGCACAGTTTTCGAAGCGTCTTCGAGATGAGCTCCTGTAAAGGACCTTGCATACCGGGATCTACCATTGGTTGAACAGTCTGGAACGAAACATTTGTGTATGAAATTAATAATGACTGAGGCTCAGTCTTGCCAACATCATTAGCTTACCCCTTTGAAGCCAGTAGACTGCTACAGATACCTAAACAAATAGTGTAGATCGAGATGAGATGGCTTATAATGAGTGGTCGCATTTGATTTATTGCTGTTTGCAATCCAGTTAATGAGTTTAAGTGGCCCCCGCCCATCGGGGCTTGAAGAAATAGATGGGCTGCATGATGCTTCCAGAGCAAACAGTGTAGACACAGATGAGACAACGCAGGATGCAGCTTTTCATCAGTGTCTACACTGTTTGCCACTCATCCAGCGTATTTTAGACACAACATTGGGAAGTAAACTGTACTTTTTTCAAATTTTTGAACAAGTATGGTAAGAAGTTGAGGTGTCCGAATATTTAGCGTAAATACAGTATTTCAAGCCTGAAGACTGGTAGATACCTATGCAAACTGTAGCTCTAGATGATACTCATCAGGATTAGTGCTATTTGCCATCCAGTTAAACCATAAAATGCCAATCACAACACTTGTCGTCTGCTTTGATGTCTGCCTGTTACTTTAAGTCATTTCTGCAAAAAAGTGGGGACCCAGATCTGATCAGACTTCTCCTGTAGTTCTCCAGAAGCCATCTGATCTTGATCTACACTGTTTGCAAAGGTTGGAGTTTTCGAGGTCAGCAGGATGAGTTAACATGTCAACAGATGCCTTCAAATTCATTGCTAAGTGACACTGCATCTGATAACATCTTATGGCAATGATATCATGCAGAAAAGTGTAATGAGCACATACATTTTCTGACCAAATGCATATTTTGAGCCTAAAAATATTGGTAACGGCACAAATATTTATAACAATGTAACAAAGTGGTCATGTGCCGTCAACTTTATCTCTGCATGGATACATCATGCAACCCAATCTATTTCTCCGAGCCCCAATGGGCAGAAGTTAGGTTTGCTGTATGTACTCATTAGAGTCGCTGAGTATATACAACATACATTTTCAAAATGAAATAAGAAAATTTTCCCAAATTCATCAATGGCAGTGAAATAACCCCATAGTATCAACTCTGACAAAAATAAAGATTCAAAATGTAGCCACTACCTTAGACCAATGGACAAAACTAGCTAAAACAAACATACCTTTAAATATGTATCTCCTTCTCGCAGATGTAGTAGTGATATTAGCCCATACTCTGAGTTTGACTTCACAAGAGTATTTCTCTCTTTAGTACCCATCACTAGTGGTGGAATTAGTATTTTACTAATGCTAGGATTTAGCGGTTTATCAACCGAGGAAGTTATAAATGACACAAGCTGTCCTATTAACTGTTTTACATCATTAGATTCTTGTTTCATTCCCTGAAAAAAAAAATCAAATTATCAAATGAGCATGCACAAGGTCCAACTTTTTGTTGTTTGTTTGGAGTTTAATGGTCCAGAAAACACTATATAGGACATATTTAGTTGGAGCCAGTTGTTCAAAGCCTCGTTAGCTTAACAATTTCGTAAGCATATATTGTTAACTGTTCTAGCAAGTTCAATACCTAAAATTTGGGTATTTTTGCTGAAAAATGTGAGCAGCTTTTGCATTTGCAAAAGCTGCTCACATTTTTTTCAGCAAAAATATTAGTATTTTCCATCACACTGAATGATCAGTTACAACGATACATTCGCTAACTACGTTGTTAGTTTGAACACCGGTTAATCAAACACCTTTTCCTGGGCAGGCTTATCAGTACAGTGCACATTATTTCGCCTTTCCTGGAATCGGTGAGGGAGGGACAGAGAATGGCCATAAAGATTTCATGATCAGTCTCCACGAAAAAATGCTGCCAACCTGGCAGGTATCAAACCTGGGACCTTCTGTACACCAATCAGTTGCACATCCAGCTGAGCTGCCAAGGCCACTTGGCACATGTGACCAATGAAAACAGTATATTCATGCAGCCATATACCGTATTTACCATATTATGCATTCCGACAGACAAGCACGAGCAAACAGTGGAGACCCAGATGAGACACAGCAGATGTCAGTATTATTTACACAGTGGCTCAAAGTACTCGTTTAAAACAATTTTTCATGGCCCCCAAAGGTGTATGAGTCATTGACGTTCGACTCTATATTATCTTCATATGATATATCAACGTATTACTATATGCAAGTCTTCATAAACATATCTTAACCATCTTTAATCTATTGTATACTAGTGGACTCTCCCATCGCTATATGTTGGACAAGTCCATTTGTCATATAAGGGGTGTTAGGCCCATTTTTTCGTTTTTATTCTATTTCTGACGGAAAATTCTATTAGCAAATAGTGCAGGCCCTGATCAGACGTCGCATTCTGCGGCGTCTGATCTGGGCCTGCACTGTTTGCTAAGGTACCCCTTTAGGGGTTTCCCGCATGCAAAGGGTTAACATGGATTTCACTAACATACTTCACATTCTTCACCAAATTTTGTTTGTTTCTCGAGTCTGTCATCTCAGTCTGCACTTTTAACCCTTCAAGCACCAAAGAAATTTCTTAGAGCAGATGGCAATGTTACTTTCTTAGATTATTTTTCAGAAATAAGGCTTGATTCACATGAAATGTCAAGCCTTTTTTCTTTGAAAATTAAGAAAACAAATATTTGAAAATGACACTTGCAGAGGTTATGATTTGTAGTTCAAGGGTTAAAGTCATTTTGAGCATATCTGTTAACAAAATTACACTAAAGCTCTTCTAAAAGCTTAACCATAAGATGTCAATCACAACAATTGATGTCTGCTTTGTCATCGGCTGGTTAATGTAAAAAGAGTTTTTTTCAAACAGTGTGAACCAAGATCAGATTGCTCCTAGAAGAGAAACAGTCTGATCAGGGTCCACACTGTTTGCCTATGCAAAAATATATTTGAAAAGTTGCAGAAGATGCAGCAGACAACATAATCAGACAACATTTTCAGCTCCAGGTTTTCTTGGCATCTTAAGGGCAGCTTAACCAGTACAGTGCACATTCTTTCACAGCAAATTGGCGAAGCCTCATAAGGGGTTCTGGTGTCTTCAAAGCAAAAAGAATCAGTAAAGCCAAACAGAAACATGTTCAGCTGAATACCAGAGCTAATGCATCACCAACAGAGCTGTCTTCTGCAGAGCTCTTTTGTTCTATCTGCAACAGACAGTTAAGAGCTAAGATGGCTCTCATTCGCTATCTCAGAACACACAAACAGAAGGACTTTCATTAACATTGGTCGTTGCCAGTAATGAAAGGCAACCTACAGTAAAATTCAGCTATTAAGACCACCTAAAGTTCAGACTAATTGTGCTTTTAAAAGCTTATTCTGAAGGGTGCAGTTTATATTTCTTTGTGTTTTCTGGCAATAATGTCCTCTGGTCAGGGAGCACTTTTGAATAGTCCGAAAGGTGGTCTTAATAGAGGCATTTCACTGTATTATTTGTTTGTGTTCGGGATTTATGTCCCTGTCAACACTATGTCAAATCTGAGACACTGCTTCCGATTTTGTGGGACTTTTACCCAACATTGAGATTACTATTAGATGACATCTGAGGCCCTACCGTCCAAAGAAACTGCTAGGGTTTAAGGGCAGTCTGACTCACACCTTTTTTTCTGGGCAGGCTTAGACCTTCTAAGTGGTTTACCAGTACACTAAAGTTTAAAGTTTGGTCGGGTTCAGCTCTGCATGCAAGTACACTGTAGGGTCGTTATAACGCTGTCATCGGGATCCATCAACGTCGACCGCGTTATATGTGATCCAGCGCTATATTGATCCCGAAAATATAGCGTTATATTGTTACCCCACCCACTTTTTCTGCGTGCATGGCTACTGTTTCAATTTTGTGAGAATTATATAGTTACTAGATTAAATAATAATCTGATTCTATACTTCTAGTGTTCATTTAGCTTTTCATTCAAACCATTGCTGAATGTATTTATTACTGTACTTTCGTTTCTGTATCTCTGGTCGCCATATTTACCTCTTCCAGTCTCAAGAAGGTATCACTAAATAGTGAAGTAAAATGCAACTTGACAATTCCGAAAGGTTAGCTTGAAAGAGGGGCTATTAATGTAAGCAAACCAAGTTTAACATGGTGATTATGAATGTTTATTGTTGTAGCTTGCTTGATTTCCATTTTTTAGTTTTTATCTAGTGAATAATAAATAAATATAACAAGAGGGCCCAGAGGGCCCTGGTTCGCTCACCTGAGTGTCACTGCCTCGAGGACAATCTACTTTTAGCTCTGGTGGCCATCTTGGCCATCAGCAGAGTGATTTTAGCTTATTTGGTAGGGAGTAACATAGGCAACATTGCTGTGAAGTTTTAATCAAATTTGCCTAAGGTTTTAGGAGGAGTTCATGTTTGAATCATATTTACAATATTTTTCTATTTTTAGCTCCCGATATTTTGTACATCTGAGCAGGATTGTTTTAGCTTTTTTGGTAGAGGGTCATCTAAGCAAACAATATCAAACACCTGTGCCTTGCAGTTTCAGAGAAGAAGATTTTTATAGATTTTTCCTATATAAGCCTATGTAAAACCAAAGGGCTCATCTGAGAATTAGTGTCTCCAGTACATTCTAGGCCAAAGGGCTATAATTTGAACAAACTTGGTAATGGTCCACTAGATGAAGCTTCATTCCAAATATCAAAGACCTGGGCCTTCTGGTTTGAGACAAGATTTTTAAAGGTTTTCCCTATATAAGCCTATGAAAAACCAAAGGGTCCCAGAGTGGGGGTATTTTTGCCCCCAGGGCTATAATTTGAACAATCTTGAAAAAGGTCCACTAGATGAAGCTCCACACCAAATACCAAAGATCTGGGCCGTGCGGATTCAGAGAAGAAGATTTTTAAAGATTTTCCATGTATAAGCCTACGTAAAACCAAAGGCCCCAGGGGTGGGGGCATTTTTGGCCCAAGGGCTATAATTTTAACAATCTTGGTAGAGGTCTACTAGTTGAAGCTTCATATCAAATGGCATAGAGCAGGGCCTTGTGGTATCAGAGAAGAAGAATTTAAATATTTTCCCTATAAGACTATGAAAAACCAAAGGGTCCCAGGGTGGAGGCATTTTTGGTCCTAGGGCTATAATTTGAACAATCTTGATAGAGGTCCAATAGATGAAGCTTCACACCAAATATCTAAGACCTTGGCCTTGCAGTTTCTGAGAAGAAGTTTCTTTAAAGATTTTCCCTATATAAGCCTATGTAAAACCGAAGGCCCCCGGGGCGGGGCATTTTTGGCCCCAGGGCTATAATTTGAACAATCTTGGTAGAGGTCCATTAGATTAAGCTTCACACCAAATATCAAAGATCTGGGCCTTGCGGTGTCAGAGAAGAAAAGTTTTAAAGATTTCCCCTACATAAGCTTAGGTAAAACCAAAGGCCCCCTGGGTGGGGGCATTTTTGGCTCCAGGGCTATAATTTGAACAATCTTGGTAGAGGTCCACTAGGTGAAGCTTCATACCAAATATCAAAGACCTGGGCCTTGTGGTTTCAGAGAAGAAGATTTTTAAAGGTTTCCCTTTAAAGGGCTATGAAAAACCAAAGGGTCCAAGGGTGGGGCCATTTTCGGCCCCAGGGCTATAATTTGCACAATCTTGAAAGAGGTCCACTAGATGAAGCTTCACACCAAATATCAAAGATCTGGGCCTTGTGGTTTCAGAGAAGAAGATTTTTAAAGATTTTCCCTGTATAAGCCTATGTAAAACCAAAGCCCCCCGGAGCGGGGGCATTTTTGGCCCAAAGGCTATAATTTGAACAATCTTAGTAAAGGTCCTCCAGGTAAAGCTTCACACCAAATATTAAAGACGTGGGCCTGCTGGTTTCAGAGAAGAAGATTTTTTAATGATTTTCCCTATATAAGCCTATGTAAAACCATAGGCCCTTGGGGCGGGGGCATTTTGGCCCCCAGGGCTATAATTTGAAAAATCTTGGTAGAGGTCCACTAGATGAAGCTTCACACCAAATATCAAAGATCTAGGCCTTGCGGTTTCAGAGAAGATTTTTAAAGATTTTCCCTGTATAAGTCTATGTAAAAACAAAGGCCCCCGGGGCGGGGGAATTTTTGGCCCAAAGGCTATAATTTGAACAATCTTAGTAAAGGTCCTCCAGGTAAAGCTTCACACCAAATATTAAAGACGTGGGCCTGCTGGTTTCAGAGAAGAAGATTTTTTAATGATTTTCCCTATATAAGCCTATGTAAAACCATAGGCCCCCGGGGCGGGGGCATTTTGGCCCCCAGGGCTATAATTTGAACAATCTTGGTAGAGGTCCACTAGATGAAGCTTCACACCAAATATCAAAGATCTGGGCCGTGCGGTTTCAGAGAAGAAGATTTTTAAAGATTTTCCCTGTATAAGCCTATGTAAAACCAAAGGCCCCCTAGCGGGGGCATTTTTGGCCCTTAGGTAATAATTTGAACAATCTTAGTAGAGGTCCATCAGGTAAAGCTTCACACCAAATATTATAGACCTGGGCCTTGTGGTTTCAGAGAAGAAGATTTTTTAATGATTTTCCCTATATAAGCCTATGTAAAACCAAAGGCCCCTGTGGCGGGGGCATTTTGGCCCCCAGGGCTATAATTTGATAAATCCTGGTAGAGGTCCACTAGATGAAGCTTCACACCAAATATCAAAGATCTGGGCCGTGCGGTTTCAGAGAAGAAGATTTTTAAAGATTTTCCCTGTATAAGCCTATGTAAAACCAAAGGCCCCCGGGGCGGGGGCATTTTTGGCCCTAAGGCTATAATTTGAACAATCTTAGTAGAGGTCCACTAGGTAAAGCTTCACACCAAATATTAAAGACCTGGGCCTTGTGGTTTCAGAGAAGAAGAGTTTTTAATGATTTTCCCTATATAAGCCTATGTAAAACCAACGGCCCCGGGGCGGGGGCATTTTGGCCCCCAGGGCTATAATTTGAACAATCTTGGTAGAGGTCCACTAGATGAAGCTTCACACCAAATATCAAAGATCTGGGCCTTGCGGTTTCAGAGAAGAAGATTTTTAAAGATTTTCCCTGTATAAGCCTATGTAAAACCAAAGGCCCCCGGGGCGGGGGCATTTTTGGCCCTAAGGCTATAATTTGAACAATCTTAGTAGAGGTCCACCAGGTAAAGCTTCACACCAAATATTAAAGACCTGGGCCTTGTGGTTTCAGAGAAGAAGATTTTTTAATGATTTTCCCCATATAAGCCTATGTAAAACCAAAGGCCCCTGGGGCGGGGGCATTTTGGCCCCCAGGGCTTTAATTTGAACAATCCTGGTAGAGGTCCACTAGATGAAGCTTCACACCAAATATCAAAGATCTGGGCCGTGCGGTTTCAGAGAAGAAGATTTTTAAAGATTTTCCCTCTATAAGCCTATGTAAAACCAAAGGCCCCCGGGGCGGGGGCATTTTTGGCCCTAAGGCTATAATTTGAACAATCTTAGTGGAGGTCCACCAGGTAAAGCTTCACACCAAATATTAAAGACCTGGGCCTTGTGGTTTCAGAGAAGAAGATTTTTTAATGATTTTCCCTATATAAGCCTATGTAAAACCAAAGGCCCCCGGGGCGGGGGCATTTTAGCCCCCAGGGCTTTAATTTGAACAATCTTGGTAGAGGTCCACTAGATGAAGCTTCATTACAAATATCAAAGACCTGGGACTTGCGGTTTCAGAGAAGAAGATTTTTAAAGTTTTCATTTAAAAAATCTATTTTTAGCTCCTGTGACCCAGATGTGCAATGGACCGGAACCATTTGAACAATTTTGAAAGGGGACCACCTAAGGATCATTGCTGTGAAGTTTGGTCAAAATCTGATCAGTGGTTTAGGAGGAGATGTCATTTGAAGAAAAAGTTTACGCACACACACACACACACACGCACGCACGCACTGACGACGGACGAAAAGTGATCACAAAAGCCCACCTTGTCACTACGTGACAGGTGAGCTAAAAAAAAACAAACAAAAAAAAAAACGTCTGCTATACTCTGTTTTGGCGATAAAAATATTTTGTGTCTGCAAGTGACAATTACAAAGGGATTAATTGAGACAAACAGGAACAAATACCTTGATTACCTATTTTTCACACCTTACCACACAGTTAATTGCCGTCTTATCAATAAGCCATAGGTGAGTATTCAAAGTTTAATAGTGTTGACAACTTGAGTAAATAAGCGAAAATACAGGTATTGTCTTGGCTGATGGGAAAAATGGGAAAAAAATTGACCATTTTCAAAACTGGCGGACAAAAGCAAAAAAATGGAGCGACAGACCAACAGCATTATAACGATTTCCCCAAACAAACGGCCCCACTGATTTACGGCATGCAGATGCACAGATGAAAACAGCGTCTGAATTGCTCTGTTTTGGCGCGAAAAATGTTTAGTATATACAGGTGGCAATTTAATTTCACACCTTGTCCAGCTTACTTTTAATGCCTTGGGCGAATATTCACAGTTTCTTTAGTGTTGACAGCTTGAGTAAATCGGCGAGTATACACGTCTTATCATGGCCGACGATGTTTTGACTGCCGAGTTCAGCAAAAAAAGGGCAAAATTTTCAGCCAAACTTTCAAACTGGGAAAAAAAAAACGTAAAAAAAAAAAACGGGAGCCACAGACCAACAGCGTTATAACGATTTCCGCGTTTTAAGCATCAGCGTTATAACGACTCTACAGTGTACAATGCAGCTCATTCTAGTTCTCCAGCCTTGATTGGCGGGGGTAAGATAAACTATTATTATTATTACATTCTTTCACTAGTAACTGACACTCTAACATATATTACCTTCATTAACATAATACAATATTCGGCACAGTCTTCATCCATTTTTACCAGATGATTTATTAAGTAACCAAGACATCGGTAACCACATAGGCATAAAGGTATCTGGAAAAATAAGCATATGAAAGCACTAAACTAACTGTAACATTTTAAATAATGTAAAAATCCTAAAAATTTGAACACCATGAGGACTTGCTGTTATTCTCCTAAAATTTTTACAAATTTGTTTCACGATCAAGCAAGGGGTCCAAAAAGTGCAGATGCAATGGCAAACAGTGTAGACCCTGATCAGACTGCTCCTTCAGGAGGAGTCAGATCTGGTGAAGGAGCAGTCTGATCAGGTTCTACACTGTTTGCTTAGGCCTGTCTGTCCCAATACTTAGCATTACAGTACTCTATGATTACAGTTTTTTTCTCTAAGCCACAACATTAACCATAAGCAATTTTGATTGGTCTGATTTAGGTGTCATTAAATAATCACATGATTTTATGGAGGACTCAATTTTTCTAAAACTTGAACAAATTTGTTTCACCATCCAGAAAGGAGTCCCAAAAAGTGCAGATGGAATGGCAAACAGTGAAGACCCTGATCAGACTGCAGGAGCAGTCTGATCTGCACTGTTGGCTTAGGCCTGTCTGTCCCAGTACTTATGGTCAGTACAGTATTAAGGGAAATGGATACACCTTCAGGAGAGGCAACTCCTGCAAAAGTATTTTTGTCTCCCATGTCAAGAGGGGTCAACTCTTAAAGGAAAGAATTTGCTGCTTTCTCTGGGACAGGACTTATAGAAAAGCCAACAGGAAGTTCTGAAAGTTGTCCCCCTTTGAAAAATAGCAAACAAATCTGCAAGGTGTTCCCATTCCCCTAAAAAGATCTTATGTATATGAGAGACAAAAGTTTAAACAATCATGGAAAACTATGATCCATTATGTACTTATTTGCCTTATATGAGTGAATAATCATCAAGTTAACTAATTAACCCATTGCATAGTAGTGGACTATTCCATTGCTGTATGTTGGACAAGTCCATCTGTCATATAAGGGGTGTCAGGCCTATGTTTTTCATTTTTATTCTATTTTGATGGAGCCGGCCTCGGTAGCTCAGTGTGACCATACATGTAATATTTTCTTGGACCCAAATAGGGAGATTTTGATTTTCAGATAGGGAGATTGGGGTCCCAAATCGGGAGATTTTTCCGCGGTAAAAAGTGATGTTATTTTTGTTCAAATTTACCTCTGAAGCACTTTTTCACCCATAACATGCCAACACAACAATTGTTGTCTGCCTTGTCGTCTGACATCTGCATTAAAAATCATTTTTTGAAAACAGTGTGGGCCCAGATCAGACTGCAGAGCAGTCTGATGAGGGGCCACACTGTTTGCCTTTATGCAAAAATATGTTATAAAAGCTTGGAAGGAGAAAATGCAGCAGACAACAAACTTCCAACAAACTTAGTTTTTATCAAGTGAATAATAAATTAGTAAACTTCCAAAATGTTTGTTGTTCTTTTATGACCAATCAAGCGCCCCAAATCTAGGGAACTTACTGCAATAGTCTTGCAGTTTGGATAGCTTCATCTGTAGATCGGTAAACAAAGCTAAAGATCGTGAAGTACGGAAGTTTTTGTCATGCCTAAATTTTTAAATGCCCATGCTTTTTCCATGGCTACGTTCCCCCAAAACGTGCCTCGGAACTTATAAGCATGCATGATTTTTATTTATTTAACTTGGGGGCATATTTCTTTCATAAAAGATCCTTTAAAAACACGGCAACAAATACTTTTTCTCGCAAGCTAAAAATGAAACAGGTTTGAATAGAAAATGTCACCCTGCAAAACCCCGGTTCTATGTTTATTAATAAATGAAAAACTGTATACAGATGCTTAGAAAATACCAGCGTCTGCTCTGTTTTGGCGGGAAAAATATTTAGCGCGTTCATCTGTCGGAGGCAAAAAAGCATGCCCGAATTTTCATTGATGTCACATGGGGCATATTTCTTTCAGCCGTTAAAAACGGCAAAAATAGTTTTCTCGGGTTTAAATAGAAAATATTACTATGTAATACCCCAGTTCTATGATTAATAAATGAATAACAGTTTACAGACGCGTAGAAAAAAAAACAGCGTCTGCTTTGCTCTGTTTTGGCGGGAATAATATTTAGCGTCTACACGTGTCAATTACAAAGGAATTTAAATAAGATATAACTGGTATATCTTGATTGACTATTTTTCACACCTTGCCACATTGTTAATAATTATTGGCGGCTTATCAATAAGGCCCGCCTCGGGTCTAGACGGTTTAATAGTGTTGGCAACTTGAGCAAATCAGCGATCAGGGGAGTATAATTTTAATAAATGTTTGCAAACATCACTTTTCTTCCTTTGTTTTGAAACATTATTGAATTTCTAACTTTTTGTCACCATGTTTGCGGCTTGTTTGATGGTTGCATTTTAATACGTTCTTTTTCATATCGCGATATCATACCTGTGCAGGTGTGTATTGCAATTTACCGGTATACCGGTTTACAGCATAGGTATTTTACGGCGGTAAACACTAAAAATGGTCGGTCGGCGGAAAACTGCTATAGGAAAATTGTCGTGTCGGGAGATTAGGACCGTCGGACGGGAGACCGGGAGATGGGGTTCGAAATCGGGATATCCCGATGAAATCGGGAGATATCACATGTATGTGTGACTGGTGATCAGGACGTGGGTTATATACCTTCCGGGATTGGCAACATCCTTCAGTGGAGATTGATCATGAAATCTTTTCTACGGTCATTCTCTCCCGCTGATTCAAGAATGGCAGTTGTCAGTTTCTGGCAAAAGAAATGTGCACTGTACTGGTTAACTGCTTACGTATAAGCCTGGCCAGGAAAAGTGTGGTTGGGTAAACTGACCGGCTCTAAAATGACCTGAATAGTGTTGACTGGGCCGTTAAACTAAAAAACAAACCAGAGGACCAGTGGTCCTGAACCGCTCACCTGTCTGGTGACAATTTTCCTACTTAGATCAGCAGAAAATGTCATTTACCCTGCTCATAAATTTTAAAATGCCATCTCAATATTTGTTGGCATTTTAAAACTTATGAGCAGGGTAAATTTCATGCTGAAGTGAGTTGAGTGTGAAAAAAGTTTTATAACCTTTTTTGGCATTTTTTCATTTGTTCAACTCACAAAGGCTCCATATTAAATTTTACTTAAATTGGCTCAGCAGTTTTGGAGAAAAAAATGTTTGAAATATGGATCCTGAATGACCTTGGTCTAAGGCCAATGAATGACCTTGACCTTTCTGACCCATAGATCTTCATGCATTCAATTACTTTACCTGATCTACAAATTTTGTTGACACTGTCTTCAATGGTTTCCTATAAATCCATTATTTTCACTTTGCCCCATGCAAAAGCTTAAGTCGGAAAATTTGACATTGCTGTAAAATAGGTCAAGGTCAACCCAGGGTCACCATTTGTACAAACCATAATGGGCCCGAGTACCATATGCTACATGCCAAGTTTCAAAGCCACTGGCCTTATGGTTCTGGAGAAGAAGATTTGTTAAGGCTTTTTACCATATATGGGCATGGCGGCTATCTTGGTCATGTGATCCAGACCCGCGAACAAGGCCAATGAAAGACCTTGACCTTTCTGATCCATATACATTCATGTATTCAGTTACTTTACCTGATCTACAAATTTTGGTGACACTGTCTTCAATGGTTTCCTATAAATCCATTATTTTCACTTTGCCCCATGCAAAAGCCTAAGTCGACAAATTTGACATTGCTGTAAAATAGGTCAAGGTCAACCCAGGGTCACCATTTGTACAACCCATGATGGGCCCGAGTACCATATGCTACATGCCAAGTTTCAAGGCCACTGGCCTTATGGTTCTGGAGAAGAAGATTTTTGAAGGCTTTTTACCATATATGGGCATGGCGGCCATCTTGGTCATGTGATCCAGACCCCACGAACAAACTTTCGTTCCCCCATCCCACTGAGGCTCCATATGAAATTTGGCTTTGATTGGCCCTGCAGTATAGGAGAAGAAGATCTTTGAAAATGGTGGACGGACGGACGGACGGACGGACAGACGGACGGAAGATGGACCATGGCTATACTATAAGCTCACCTATGAGCCTAAAGGCTCAGGTGAGCTAACAAACATTTTTTTATGGAAAATTCTGTCAGCAAAAAGGGCAGGCCCCGATCAGATGCCGCGTTCTGCCGCGTCTGATCTGAGCCTGCACTGTTTGCCAAGGTACCCCTTTAGGGGTTTCCTGCGTGCAATGTGTTAATCAGCAAACCACCAATGATGATCTCACGTTATTTTTAACCTTTACCACTCTCTGGGCTAATTTAGCAGACGACAAATTGTTGATATTTTTCTTATTTCTCCAAGAAACAGGACCTGACATCTCATGAAAATTGTCTCAATTTGCATGAAATGTCAAATCCTGTTTTCGGTGGAAACTGAGAAAAATATTTCAAAATGTTGTCTGCTGAAAAAATATGCAGCATGCATAGTTAAACAAAGACAAAGATATTGAACACCACTTTTAACCCATTTTGTACCAAATAGACTCTTCCTCCTTATATACAGGAGTCCATTTCAAAAATCAGGGGTAACAGGTTGTGTTATCTTTAAACTTTATTTGAAAAATGGTGTTCTGCGGCATCTGATATGGGTCTATACTGTTGCCAGGAGCCCGTTTTGAGGTTTCCAGTTCAAAATGGGTTAAGTCACTCACCCTGTCTGACTCCACAAGACTATTAATAGTATTTTTCACGCTACTTTTATACTGATCTGTCCAGATTTTCTCAGCTCCATCTTTTAAAGCTATACCTAGTGCAGTACCCCGGCCATGCCGCAAAGTCCAGTCCATACTTGAATTACTATCTGTAAGTAAAAGAAAGCATTTTAAACATTTAAGGGGAAAAGGAACACCTGGCAGATTTTTCCACCATTTTTCAAGGGAGACAACTTTTGGGACTTCCTGTTCACTTTTCTATAAGCTCTGTCCCACTGAAAAAGGGGGTCTACTCTTACAGGAAAGAATTTGCTCCCCAGGAGCAAATTCTTTCCTTTAAGAGTTTACCCCTATTGACATGGGTGACAAAAATACTTTTGCAGGAGTTACCTCCCCTGAAGATGTTCCCATTCAAAAAAAAAATAAAATTATATGGGAGCTAACAATCTATTTTTTTCAATTTTTCATATTACATGTGAATTCATGATATTACATGTGAACAGAATGCATGTGAATCTTCTGATGGTCGGATGATTCACATGTCATATCAAGGCTTATACATTTATTTTAAATAATGAAGAAAAAAAAAATAGTTTGAAAATGCCACCTGCTAATTGTGATTAATTCTTCAAGAGTAAAGATACACCTAGAGCAATACCGTGACCTTGCCACATTCAGTTGTGTTGTCTAGGTTTTACATCCCTGTCAACACTATTTAGGTCATTATGGAGACATTGCTTCCAATTTTTGGCGACTTTTACCCAACACTGACATGAAATGACATCTCAAGCCTTACCCGCTAAAAGAAATGGCTAGGGTTAAAGGAGCAGTCCGACTTGTACCACTCATCCTGGGCAGGCTTACACCTAAGTTCAGTCGGTTTTAGCTCTGAGAGAAAGCACCATGCACCCCAATGTATTTCTCCATGCCCCGCTGAGCAGAGGCACTCAAGGGTTGTATGTGCTACAGATGAAATTGAAGAATTAACCCAGCAGTCACAAAACATGTTTGTGTCAAATTAAAACTCAATAAATCATTTGAAAACTCACCATACCGTAACATATTTGCAAGTAAAAATATGCAAAAATTCTTGGCAGTCCACACCAGGGATGCTATCCTATATTACCAAGGAAAGCCTCTTTTTCACATCCCTATCATGCCACAATAGGGGATACTTTAGAAATAAGCCTACTGTAAGCAGACTGCAGCTGCCTCATGTGTGCTCTGAATGAGACTCTTGACTACTGCAGTAGGAGAGCAAATGATATAGAGAAAGCAAAGACTACCCTAATGATCCTAAGTATTGTGACAGAAAGGCCTAAGCAAACAGTGCAGACCCACACCCGACTGCTCCCGAAGGAAGGAGCAGTCTGGTCCGGGTCTACACCGTTTGCCATTCCATCTGCACCTTTTGGACTCCTTGCAGAATAATGGAACAAATTTGTTAAAATTTTAGGAGAATTACAGCAAGTCCTCAAGGTGTCCAATTTTTTAGGATGTTTATGGTAGTCTGCTTTTGTGTCTTCTGTTTGTTTGTTTAGAGTTAAACAACTCTGTCAACACTATTAAGGTCATATCGAGTTGGTCAATTTATTTAGAGAATTCTGAGAACTCATATTTTTGATGAAAAGAATGTGAATAGCTTTCGAATTGAAACATCTACTTGTTATTTTTTTTTTTCACCAAAAATACCATTGTATTATTGTTAGAACATTGAACCCTTGTCCTGCTGAATATTTAAAATATGTCACACCCACTACTGATTATCAGCCAATCAGATTACTTGACGCAAATTATTGCAACAAATTCATAAACTGGATGGCAAACAATGTAGATCCTGATCAGATGGCTTCTTCAGAAGCCATCTGATCTGGATCTACATTGTTTCAAAGATAAGGCATATCTGGGCTCAGCAGGACAAGGGTTAATATATTGACCACCAAGTTCCTTATCATTATAAGCTTTGTAGAAATTGAACCTGAATATTTTATGGGTAATTTTAACAAATTAACATACTAATGCCTAAAATTTCAGATAAATATCAACCTCTTTGTGACATTGTTCAATATTACACAGTTTGGGCTTAAAGGTGCATTATTGAGCTACCGGGTCTCAAAATTTTTTTTCTGGTTTTTATCTTCAATGCATACTCCTTTGTCATGTGTACACTTTTGGAGCCAAATACAGCTTCAGAACTTTGTGAAAATGGTCATTTTCATTCGTGTTTACCCTTCGCTCTGAACATGTGTTCGGAATTTCTGTTCTAAAAATAAATCTGTCACTTTACACATTCATAGCAACAGTATCGTCTCTGAGTGTCATTACTTATGGCATAGTATTCAGCGTCATATTTTTTTCCAATTCAGGCATGGCCTAAGAAAACAAGGCCAAAAATGAACGTCGCATAGCGTCATATATGGGGATTCTATTTTTGTCACAAACTAAAAATAGATCTAACTAGTGTTCGAAACCTAGTTAGGGGATCCCTCTCAAACTTGTTTACCTGTCATCATAATTGTTCGCATTTTTGAATAAAATGCATTCATTTGTATTGTTTTAAAGAAAAATACCGGCTACATGTATTTTATTTTTGGAAGTATTTTTTCCAGATAGCTCAATAATGCACCTTTTAAGATGGATCTCAAAGATGTAGATTATTTAGAAAAATGGCCACAAATGTATAGCTTAAATAGAAAAAATGACCACAAATTTTTCTATAGAACCTATGCATTTTTCTATATAATCTATGCATTTTTGTTTGTTTAGAAAAGTTGTATATAACAATTCTGCTTTGGACCCCAACAATAAAGTTACATTATCATATGACATCGCGACTGAGACTGATATAAAGCCATGTAATAAATTCGATTCCACTAGTGGATTATTTATGCAAATTAGTCAGAAACACTTCGCAACGTTACACGCATGGCGTTCTTAATGACGTCGCAGTTACTAATGGCAGGATATAGACATTTCTGTTACAAGTCATGAATAAAATGCATTTTAAATGTCATATGATAAATACGAGTAGAATTTTGCATTCATGCTCATGTATCATTGAATTTATTAAACTCGTTGAAGAAAAGGGATAAAATGCACTGCAAAGCCTCGCATTTTATCCCTTTTCTTCAACTTGTTTAATAAGTTCAATAATACATGTACACTCATGTAAGATCCTCTATATAAAGAGGTTGTGGTGTGACTAAAGATACTGGTTCTGAGAATTCCAATGTCAGTGGTAATTACATAACATAATTCAACTGTTTACTTGCCTAAAAGATGTTGTATTAATAGGTCTGTCAGTTCCTCTTCCGGCAATGACAAACACAGAACTCCCGTACAGGCTGAGGCCACCGACCTTGTCGCATCCTCCGAGCTCCCTATCATACCAAACAGTATCGGTGTAAACTGTTTCCTTGTAGCCGGGGACATCTTTGCCCCTGCCCCACTCAGACAAAACCTTAATGACTGTAGCATCGTCTCCCTGTTGAAACAGCAACATGTTTATAGAGATGCAATTCACTTTCAGGGGTAGGGAACTCTTTCAAAAATATTTTTGTCGCCTTGTCAATTGGGGTCAACTCTTAAATGAAATGTTATTTTTAATGTAAAATTAATACCTACCCATCACTACAATTAAAGCCTTTTCACCAGATGCAGATCTGGGACAGTCTGACAAAAAAAAGTGCCAAAAGTTGTCTCCGTTTGAAAAATGGCAGAAAAATGTGCTAGGTGTTCCCATTCCCCTTAACAGTTGACCAAATTTTGGAGGGTTTCAATTCAGATGTCAATTGGGGTATACTCTTGAAAGAAAGAATTTGCTCCTGAGAAGTCCTGAAAATTGTCTCCTTTTAAAAAATGGCAGAAAAATGTGCTAGGTGTTCCTACTCCCCTTAAGAGTTGACCAAATTTTGGAGGGTTTCAATTCAGATGTCAATAAGTCTACTCTTGAGGAGCAAATTCAGGAGCAAATTCTTACCTTTAAGGGTAGTCCCCCTTTTGGAGGGTTTCAATTCACGATTAACCCATTTGGTACTGGAAACCCAAAAATGGGTAGCCTGGCAAACAGTGAAGGCCCAGATCAGATGCCGCAGAACATGGCCTCTGATCAGGGCCTACACTGTTTGCAAAAAAAAAAATCAGCTATTTTCCAAAAAAATTTGATGAAAACACAACCCGACACCCCTAAATTTGGAAATGAACTCCTGCTATATATAAGGAGGAAGATTCCATTTGGTACAAAAAGGGTTAAACGGCTCTGGAGTTGTACAAAAAGAGTTAAACAAGCAGGAAGTCACAAAAGTTGTTTCCCTTGTCAAAATGTCATAAATATATATGCCAGGTGTATCCATCACCCTGAAGGTGGTCACTGGTGGAAAACTTCCAGTGGAGGCAAGTTTTACAGTAATCCATTTAAGAGGACAAGCCATATTGTTTCTAACATATAAGACATATCAGGGCTAAGCAGGACAAGGGTTGTCTTCATTATAGTTAAGTTATTTTGTGCATGTGTTTCTTTCCCTTCGGTGTCCATGAAAGGAGGTGTGAGGCAACTGTCTTGATTATTCCCTATTATTGCCTTCACTTCTATTTTGAAAGAAAAATAAGTTTCTGGTAATCCTATACATGTCATTTAAGCACAATGTAAAATGAGTTAATACGGCACATCGAGGCTTGAAGAAATAGATGGGCTGCATGATGCTTCCACGTAAACCGCTTAGCGGATCTAAGCCTGCTCAGGCAAAGCGGTGTGAGTCGGCCCGTCAGTGTTTATAAACCCTTTTGGTTTCATTTGGCGACAGGGCTTAAGATGTCATTTCATCTCAATGTCAGGTTAAAGTACCACAAAATTGGAAGCAACATCTCCAAAATGACCTATACTGTGTTGAAGGGGCAATTAAACCTCAAATCAAACAAAACAAACAAAAAACAAAATGAGTTATAAAGAGGTAGTCCTCAATTCTTTTGTTCTTATCTTTTTGTTCTGGAAGCGAACAAACATGGCCATGTTCGGATGTTCAGAGCTTCAGATAACCAAAACACTCTTTTACCAGGCAGGCTTAGACCGTAGAGTAATTAACCACTAAGTAGAGCATATTCTTTTGACAGTAACTGACAACCTGCTCACACGGAAAGAATAACTCGTAACATTCCTTGACCACTTGCCAGACTCTTGTGACTAAAGCCCCAACCTCACAAAAAACAGTGAAATGCACATATGATTGTTTTACTGGGCCCAGTCACCAAAGTCAATATCCTTAACCCTTATCTTGCTGTTCACGACAACCCCTATTTTTGCAAACAGTGTAGATCCCGATCAGATGGCTTCTGAAGAAGCCATCTGATCAGGATCTACACTGTTTGGCATTCAGTTTATGAATTTGTAGCAATAAATTAGATCAAGTAATTTGATTGGTTGATAGACAGAAATGGGTGCGGCTTGAATGAATATTTAGCAAGATAAGGGAAATTGTATGGCATTACGATAACACACCTGTGCAAAACAGTGCATTTTTCACATCTCCAAAATGGCTACTTTTCTGATGAAAATCTATGATATTTTTCTTATTTATTTATACTGCAAACATAGGTTATGGGTACTCTTTAGAACCCCCTCATTGAGGCGGATCTGATGAGTACCCACAACCTTTGTCTTGGAGAAGAAACAATAAAAATAATATATACTCCCATAAACCCCAGTTTTCTCTATATAAAGTGGAGTTTAGGTGGGGTGTTCATATCATGGACTTGTTCACGAGATGGCGAATTCAGAATCAAACTCTTTTTACCTAACACTGGAATCTTCTGCTAATCTAACGCCTGTAAATAATTCTGCAAACAAAGGATCTACTCTAGTATGGATCACAATCAGTTTTCCAAGAGCTGCCGCAGCCTTCAGACGTACCGGCCTGTTGGGGTCGTTGAGTGCTTTAACAAATGTCGTCTGTAATTGAGGCAAGAAAGGTTTCAGCAACACTCCAACCTGTTAAAACAGAAATGTAAGTATTATTTTAACCCTTCAAAAGACCGAATCTGTCATTAACCCTTATCTTGCTGTTCACGACAACCCCTATCTTTGCAAACAGTGTAGATCCAGATCAGATGGCTTCTGAAGAAGCCATCTGATCAGGATCTACACTGTTTGTCATGCAGTTTGCGAATTTGTAGCAATAAATTACATCAAGTAATTGATTGGTTGATAGACAGAAATGGGTGTGGCTTAAATGAATATTCAGCAAGATAAGGGTTAATGTTTGCTATTGAGTCCACTTTTTGGTCAAGTCAATTTGTATGCACCTTATTTGCATTATCTATTGGTTCCTAGTCTGAAGGTTATCAGTGTTGGAAAAACAGGTAACCAGACCCCCCCCCCCGACATTTCAAGGTCAGGGGGGTCTGGTTACCTGTTTTTCCATTACTGACAATGTACAAGCTGGGAGCCAGCAAATATGGTGAATCTCGCAGTCCACTCAGGTCAGGTATAAATTTTAGCTCAGGCTTTTCTGTCTCAATATTTAGGATCATTATGGTACATTTGTTGGGGAAATAATCTTTAAAATTTCCATCACTTCTTCCTCTCTGACGCTATATGAACAAATCCCTTCATTACGAAAACACGCTTATACAAATACATTGAAACATTTATCGTCGAAAAAAGGAAAATTTTCATATGAAGTAGAAATGTCTCAATACAACCCAAATGCCCCCGCCCAGGGGCCTACCTCACTACCCCCCCCCCCCCACAACCTTGAAAAATATTAGCTCATGTTCTACCCTGACCAAAAACCTTAACCTGAGTCTAACAGGATTACGTACGTACACACTTTTGTACATCAGAGCACGTACCCACGGACGCACATACACAAAACCGAAAAACTATATGCCCCCAGCATCATACCATGCGGGGGCATAAAAATTGTGATATTTTTCTTATTTCTGCTCAAAATATAGATTGTGAGTACTGTTTAGAACCGCCTCATCGAGGCGGTTCTAACGAATACCCACAATCTATATTGTAGAGCAGAAAAAAGAAAAAAAGGTTTACCCCTGTAAACCCCAATTTTACTATATAAAAGTGGGGTTCAAAATTTTATAGGTGTGTTTTCGTGATGTTGGGAATCAAGAACATGTTTTACTGGGTGTGATTTGAGATGGAAGATGCCTTCCAGAAGCTGAAACTTGTATTTTCTGTTCAATTGAAGGCTTCTGAAAACAGAAGTTGAAAAATTCTTCTGATTCCATCAAAATGAACGGCTCACTTCTGGGTTTAGAAACTCTTTTGCATCTTTTGAATTTTGTGCAGAAGATACAGAAGCTGGAAGATACAGAGATGCTAACCCTGAATGTTGCTTATCAGGAATCTGGGGACATATTCAGAAATGTCATGTATTTCACAAAAACTTTACAAAATGCACTTACACGAGACAAACTTCAATATCGCATAGTATGGTACCCTCTTCCTCCCTCCCATAGGCATAACTGAGTTTTGTTGTTTTACATAGGTATCTGATTTTGCCTTTCATAGAAGTTCATCAGAAAATGTTTGTTTATAAGAAAACTTGTAAAGTACATACTCCCAAGTCTGAAATCCCAATCTGTTTAAAAAATGCCAAGACAGATTTGATTAAGTCACTTATTTCTTGGTCGAAACATGACGGCGACAGTCATCCCAGCTGCCGTGTGAGATGGAAAAGTCTGTCTTACAAACATCGCAGAAAGCATAATATTCTCCCGCCTTCGATGGCTTCAATACTGGCCACAGTTTTGTATAATCTGCGACGAATTTCTGCATTACTCGATGCTTTTTGGCAGGGGAAGCCATTTTTATTTGTATGACATGTCAGGTTCTCAATCTTGCAATTTTTAACCAGCTATAGTTACGGTTTTCCAATAAACAATGCACAAACCAGTCTGTTTTTCAAGGGAAACAATCCAATTTCCTACCGGTGAACAGGTATAATTTTCAACGGTGTACCGGTAGGTGTGACTTCCCTTATTTTTTCCGATACCGGTATTTGCTGGAATTTTGATGACCAAAATCATATTGCGGAAATCAGACCTGAAAATTGGTACGATTCCGCAAAAATCGAAATGGATGGCATCTCTTGAAGATAGAAGAAGGTCACATCATCTTTCACCCTGACAAAAATGGCATCCTACTTGGCGATGACAAATTAAATTTTGATAACAGCCAAAACAGAAGGTAAAATTTATTTGAATCTATTTAAGTGAGATTCAAAAATCTGTTTCGATGTGGACAGATATACAACAGATATTCAATTTTATCTGTTTAAGCGAGATAACTGTTCACACCAAGACAGATCTTTATATGCAGAACAATGGAATGCAATGTTCATGGGGGCAGCCATTACTATTTCCACCATTTGGGAGAGCTTCCTTTGCTTTTCCCACTTCAATTTTTTTCTGAGTGTTCGATTTGTTTTCTTTCTTCCATCTTCTGCGTATCATCTGTCACTTGATTTTGTGTCTTCTGTCACGTGATCTTCTGCTTCCAGAAGTTCTAAATAGCACCCGGCATTTGACTCAGCCATAGAAATGAGTCACCCATACCCCCTAGTCAATGAAGTTTCACTGCAAACTTGCAGGGGAAGCAACCATTACAAAAACGTACCTATACAAATACATTGTAAATTTTACCGCCGAAAAAGCGAAAATTTTACAATAAACAAGAGGGCCCAGAGGGCCCTGAATCGCTCACCTGAGAATCAGTGTCTCTAGTACATTCTTGGCCCAAGGGCTATACTAGGTGAAGCTTCATACCAAATATCAAAGACCTGAGCCTTGTGGTTTCAGAGATGAAGATTTTTAAATATTTTCCATATATAAGCCTATGAAAAACCAATGGGCCCCAGGGATGGGGGCATTTTTGGCCCCAGGGCTATAATTTGAACATTCTTGGTACAGGTCCACTAGATGAAGCTTCACACCAAATATCAAAGATCTGAGCCTTGCGGTTTCAGAGAAGAAGATTTTTAAAGATTTTGCCTGTATAAGCCTATGTAAAACCAAAGGCCCCCGCCCAGGGGCATTTTTGGCCCCAGGGCTATAATTTGATCAATCTTGGTAGAGGTCCACTAGGTGAAGCTTCACACCAAATATCAAAGACCTCGGCCTTGCGGTTTCAGAGTAGAAGATTTTAAAGATTTTCCCTATATAAGCCTATGTAAAACTAAAGGCCCCCGGGGGGGTGCATTTTTGGCCCTAGGGCTATAATTTGAACAATCTTGGTAGAGGTTCACTAGGTGAAGCTTCACACCAAATATCAAAGACCTGGGCCTTGTGGTTTCAGAGAAGAAGATTTTTAAAGATTTTACCTATATAAGCCTTTGTAAACCCAAAGGCCCCCAGGGCGGGGGCATTTCCCGCCCAAGGATCATAATTTGAACAATCTTGGTAGAGGTCCACTAGATGAAGCTTTATACCAAATATCGAAGAACTGGGCCTTTTGGTTTCAGAGAAGAAGATTTTTAAAGTTTTTCCCTGTATAAGCCTATGTAAAAACCAAAGGCCCCCCAGGCGGGGGCATTTTTGGCCCTGGGGCTATAATTTGAACAATCTTGGTAGAGGTCCACTAGGTGAAGCTTCACAACAAATTTCAAAGACCTGAGCCTTGTGGTGTCAGAGAAGCAGATTTTTAAAGATTTTCCCTATATAAGCCTATGTAAAACCAAAGGCCCCCGGGGCGGGGACATTTTTGGCCCTAGGGCTATAATTTGAACAATCTTTGTAGAGGTCCACTAGATGAAGCTTCACACCAAATATCAAAGACCTCGGCCTTGTGGTTTCAGAAAAGAAGATTTTTAAAGACTTTCCCTATATAAGCCTATGTAAACCCAAAGGCCCCCCAGGCGGGGGCATTTCTGGCCCAAGGGCCATTATTTGAACAATCTTGGTAAAGGTCCACTAGATGAAGCTTCATACCAAATATCAAAGACCTTGGCCTTTCGGTTTTAGAGAAGAAGATTTTTAAAGATTTTCCCTGTATAAGCCTATGTAAAACCAAAGGCCCTCAGGGCGGGGGCATTTTTGGCCCTAGGGCTATAATTTGAACAATCTTGGTAGAGGTTCACTAGGTGAAGCTTCACACCAAATATCAAAGAACTGGGCCTTGTGGTTTCAGAGAAGAAGATTTTTAAAGATTTTCCCTATATAAGCCTATGTAAACACAAAGGCCCCCGGGGCGGGGGCATTACTGGCCCAAGGGCCATAATTTGAACAATCTTGGTAGAGGTCCACTAGATGAAGCTTCATACCAAATATCGAAGACCTGGGCCTTTTGGTTTCAGAGAAGAAGATTTTTAAAGTTTTCATTTCAAAAATCTATTTTTAGCTCCTGTGACCCAGATGTGCAATGGACCAGAACCATTTGAACAACTTTGAAAGGGGACCACCAAAGGATCATTCCTGTGAAGTTTGGTCAAAATCCGATCAGTGGTTTAGGAGGAGATGTCATTTGAAGAAAAAGTTTACGCACACACGCACGCACGCACACACGCACACACGCACACACGCACGACGGACAAAAAGTGATACCAAAAGCTCACCTCGTCACTACGTGACAGGTGAGCTAAAAAATCATTGGTTCTATCGAGTACCCACAATCTATATTTTAGAGCAGAAATAAGAAAAATAAGGTTTACCCATGCAAACCCCAGTTTTACTACACAAAAGAGGGGTTCAAGGGGGTCAAAGTTATATAGGCGTGTTTTCGTGATGTATTGATCATGTTAGGACTGAAGGTCATTTTTGTGTCATCTCACAGATAAAGGGAGTGTGTGTGAGTATGTTACATCCCACCAACAGCTAAGGTCATATGGAGATGGGACCTTGGTTTACAGACTCATCCAAAAGTCTGGAGAAGCCTCGGATCGGACCCACGACACCTGGTTTATGAGGCTATTAGCTTATCCACTACACCACGGAGGCTTCTCCAGATAAAGGGAGGTAAGAAACAGAAAAGAGAGCAAGAGGATGAACGAGATGCCCACGGCACACTATTTAATGATCATAATACAGTCAAACTTCAATGGCTTGAACACCCTTGTGACCATGAAATGATATTTTTAATGTAAAATTAATTTTAATTAATAATATACCTACCCATCACTACAATTATAGCTTTTTCACCAGACGCAGGTCTGGGACAGTCTGACACAAAAAAAATCTAGCCAGAAATGCCACCGGCATGTCCCTTTTCCCGTGACCTCCCCAGCGTCGAGTCCTGATTGGTCGCTGATGTCACATGACCTATCAGACCAATAGGCAGACGATACAGGTCACGTGACCGCGATTTTCGCGCCGAGAAGGTCATTATTTCTTTCAGGAAAACAAATATTTCAGGCGGGGCTGGGAGGCGGGACATACCATTGTAGTGATGGGTAGGTATATTATTAATTAAAATTAATTTTACATTAAAAATATCATTTTAATATCAAATATAACTACCCATCACTACAATTATAGCCTGAATTCAAAGCAAGTGGAGGGTTGGATGAAAAATAAAGTTACACATACCTAACTCCTCCAACCTTGGTTGTTTATACCCCTTTTAAAACCATCCAATGATGGTAACGTAAGGGAGTATCCACCATGACTGCAAGGGATCCAAATCCAAAATTCACAAGTGGAGAAGATAAATGGACAGGAACCGAAGTCAAAATAGAAGGTTCATACCTATTCAAACAGGCTAACAAACAACCAAGGAAAATAAAATCCCAAAATAAGTGCTGCTCATAATAGATTGAGAAGCTACTAAACTACCCAAGGAATGAGTACCACTACGAATGGGAACCAAGCTCCTTAGGTGAAGGGATGAAAAGTAGCGTTGGAACATCCATTTCGCAGTAAGAAAAAAAAACATTCTGAAGAAAAAACGGAGTTCCAATATGCCCAAAATGTAGAAGGTTCTAACCTCATACTGTATTCTGAATGATAATAGGGCAGAAGTGAAATTAGCATATACTGGTAGAAGCTTTATCACTTTACAAATCCACTTTGCAATCAAGGATGGTTAGAAATATATCCAAAACCCCTTGATTGAAAAGAAAAAATTCTCATGATAATCTCGAAACGTTTTAAACGTTCTAATGTATACAAAAAATTCACATTAGCCTACGATCCACGAATCCTGGAAATGACAGGACAAATAATAGTTTCAGACAAGGTTATTTATAGCCTGAAACAAAAATAGGTTGAATGAGAAGAGAAAAAGAAGTCATTGTTCTTCTCATACCTGAAAACAACACTCTGCAATTGGCAAAGCATGACTATAACTTCTACGAACTGAAGCAAATGTCAAATGAAATACAGCTTGACTATCAAATGAACAAAAGAAGCTGAATTCACCAGATCGTAAGGTGGTTTAGAAAAGACCACAACACTCATGCAAGATTCCATTTGGATTCAAAGTCCTGGAAACCTGTCGGCATAGTGAAAAACCCCTTTAATAAGCTGGTGATGGTAGGGTTTAATGAAAAAGTGTGAAGCCGACTAAAATTTTAACATGTTCGAGATTACTGATCTGTACCCTTCTCTTAGATGAAATAGAAATTTAAGGGTAGAGAACAGACAGAAAAAGAAATCCAGTAAAAACCTCCCTAGAGGAATTGTCTGGATTTATTTCCCTTTTTCTACACCAACTAGAAAATATCTTCCATCTTCCAGAGTAAAACTTGAGAGTGGAGATCTTTCTATATTTGAAGATACACTCGGCAGAGAAACCAGAAAAGTGTCTACCTCTGGTTTGATTCCTGACAACATCTGGATGTGTAAGTAAAGCATTTCTGGATTGAAATGGAATGCTTGACCCACACCTTTTAGATATTTGATCTGGAACTACTGGAAGACGGGTTACAAGTCTTGAGACTAGGCTCAGAATGACTAAAAAACCAAGATCTCTGAGGCCATAGGAGGCGTAATCAGAATGGCTCGGCTTTTGGACGCTTGAATTTTTACCTAGAACTAGAGGAATTCAGTTGAATGGTGTAAACGCATATGTAAAAGATTCCCCCAATCTAGAGATTTTAAATCAACTGCACGTTCCAGGTGATCTGAGTGAGTGAGTGAGTGTTTGAGTTTTACGTCCCACCAACAGCTAAGGTCATACGGAGACGGGACCTCGGTTTAAAGACTCATCCGAAAGTCTGGAGAAGCCCGGGATCGATCCTGCGACCCCTGGTTTACTCCAGGTGATCTGAAACTTGAAACACAATGGAAGTTGATTGGAGAACCGAGTTGTTTGGACATTTGATTAAAAAAGGCCCAATAAAGGTTCTCTCCATTTGAGAAAACGCCCTGTAGAGAACGGATGGTGAACTGGTCTATAGGGGCGATCCCAATGACATAATCTGCCCTGGAGGTGTCCGACCAGGATAGACATACCTTCCTGAAGACACCAAGTTATAATCTTCCATGTAAAAGCCAACAGGGAAGAGTAATGAGTCACTCCCTGATAAGTAGAAAAAATTACACTATTCATTTGTCTGGAGTAACAATAATGAAGCTGTTCCTCAGTTTGAAGCTATGAAGAACTGATAAACCAAGGAAATTTGTCTGAAGTTTCAGAATGTTTATACACATATACATATATACATACATATACGCATACACACACATATATATATATAGCCCCGCCTAATATAGGCCCCACGTTCCCTGAACAACTAATCCCTGAGGTTCGAAGTGGGAAACCAACCTGAAAGGCTGGCATGCGAAAAAAAACAAATAGGGAATAGTCTCTAAAAGAGGAGACCCCATTTGATACTGAGGGATTCATAAATCGTAGAGAGCAATCTTGATAATGGAATCTATTGCTCCTATAGACCGTATGGTATTTCCAGTGATAATATTAGCACAAAAAAACTGGAAAGGTCTAAGATGAGATTGTCCAGGGAAACTGGATCCAATTACTAAGTTTCTAAAAAGGGGAAACAAACCCCTGACATAAATCGAAAGTTTTTCGGGGCGTGAAAAAAAATTGGAGAAGTATCTTTGAGGTAGAGTCAATTTCAACTTCTCGATAAAGTGTATGAAATCTAAATTCACAATAACCTGTACACGTTAGGACAAGGTATGATAAACAGTATCTGTAAAAATGATGACAAAACCCATCATCGGAACACTACACGAGATTGGGGCCTAATTCTATGATGAGAGCTGCTTAATTAATTTCCTTTAAGTTGGTGAACAGGGAAAACATTGATCCGTTGACAAATCCAACAAAGGAAAGGCAACGGACTGATACACAAAAATTCCATCCAAGGTGAAATGAAGGTATTTGCGTAATGACCTATGGATGGAGATGTGAAGGCTAGCGACCTTTAAAACTACGGAAATCGTCCCCGAATTTGAGAATTTTGACCTGACTAATCGAGGACGAAGTTTCCATTTTGAGATGATCGACTCGCATCATCTTGTTAAGTGTGAGAAGTCGATGATGAGTCGATTTTCCCATTTTCTTCTTTTCTTTTCATTGATCCGTTGACAAATCCAACAAAGGAAAGGCAACGGACTGATACACAAAATTCCATCCAAGGTGAAACGAAGGAATTTGCGTAATGACCTATGGATGGAGATGTGAAGGTAAGCGTCCTTTAAAACTACGGAAATCGTCCCCTAATTTGGGAGAATTGACCCGACTAATCGAGGACGAAGTTTCCATTTTGAAATGATCGACTTGCATCATCTGTGTTAAGTGTGAGAAGTCGATGATGAGTCGATTTTCCCATTTTCTTCTCGAACAGAAAGATCCGCCTGTAGAAGCCTGGGGAAAGGAGAAATTTTTCTACTTACACGGCTTTCTTTTGGAGAAGAACCCTTCCTCTTCAAATAAAAAGATTTCTTTTCTTGATACTATTTACCAGAAATAGTATTTGCATGTGAGAAAGAGAAAGGATTCCTAACGAACGCAATCCAGCAACCCTTTCTCAAAACTCATAAAATTCAAAATAAATTTGATAAAAGAAGCCAAGGCTTGATAGAACTGAAATAGCTCGGCCCCTACTGGAAGAAGATGAAGAGGAGGGGAAGGAAGAAAGTCATTTGTTAGACTTGTGTCTTCCTCTATTGGGAGATTTCGTTCCAGTCCGACCTCTGGAACGAAAGGACCGTGTACCCTGATCTGAGAATGATCTACTAGTAGATGGGGACTGATTGAGATCTTCTAGTCGAGGGTGATAAGCACTTAAAAGTCATCGGAAGTAGTCGAAGAGCGTCTCTTGGTTGCGGTACCTGTACTTGATACGCTCTCCGAAGACTTCAAAAAAGACGAGTGCCCACGGTCTTGAAGCTTGATTCTGAAAACGTTGGGAAGACATGGTCCGCTTATTGTTTTAGAATCAAGAGGCGCTGAGGCTCTAAGTTTTCCTTTACTATGCTCAGTAAAAACTGAACCAGTTATCAAGAGCAGAGTTGCGCCAAACATGCAACATGGTGGTAGACAGCCATGGCATGTGAAAAAATGACCGGGAAATAAACAAAAGCATTAGAATAGCAGCTATATGGTCGGAATGCTCTTGTTTGAAGGCAAAGTGGGTAGTACTAGAATACCAGTCATAATGAGAACCCACTTAATAATAGTCCTGGTAAGAAGCTCCAATGTTAGAGCGTCGAAACAGGAAGTAATGCCAATTTCCCTGACGTCATATATACAGAGACTGAATCTGGGTCGAATTTTGGAATTTCATAAGAACAAAAAATTGATGTTTTTTGTTGTTAGAACCAATGTTCCAAGTTCTTTTCGCACGAGTGCCACCGGTCTTGAAGCTTGATTCTGAAAACGTTGGGAAGACATGGTCCGCTTATAGTTTTAGAATCAATAGGTGATGAGGCTCTAAATATGTCCTTCTCATAATCGCTAATTAGTAAGGACGAAAAAAGACCAACCTCTGAGTATTGATATATCCCCAGAGGATAATTCACTAGGCCCAGATTCAGCTCTAGGGGCAAAACACTCGAGGCTCAATTAAACTTCCCCAGTGTTAGGCCCTTTATTGTGTATCGTGCACTGAACATGCGAAATTGCCGAATCAAAATTGAGCATTCAAGGAGCCGTGCCTAAAATGATCAAGGCCGAATCGACCCAAGGCCGAAAAGACCCACCGAAATAGGCCGAATCGATCCAGGTGCAAATTCGGGTCGAAAACGACCCAGGCCGAAACGACTCAGTACCGAAACGTCCCGGATTCACTTGCAATAGTTACGGTATTCCAATAAACGATGCCCAAATCTGTATGTTTTACAAGGGAAAACAATCCAATTTAATGATTATGATAACAAAAATTTATCATAATAAGAGGAAAGAAGCATATGACCAAGGTAAACTAAGTACCGAAGGTCCGGAAAGGTTACCCGATAAAAACCGGGATCGGAACCGCACCAAAATTCGTATGTAACATGGATTCGGAAAAAAATTTTGGGCATAGGTTCCCCGCACCCCGGAGTCCCCGCAATTATGCGCAGGGTCTCTACGGGGCGGTCGACGAACCTATCCTAGTCAACCCAGGCCCAAATGGGAGGAGGGGACATAGACTGGCTCATCTTGATTCGGCAAAGGTGACCCACACGAATTGGATGGATTCTGTTTAGAAGATACTATAGAAAGGCCACAAAGGGACCTGAATATTATCCATCTGCATCGTGGGATTTATAAGTGCTAAACGAAGACGGGTCTTGCACATGTTCAAAACTAAATTAATGCTGAGAATTTTTATTCAGCGATACAACGTCTTCCGATACCGGAAGTGGAAGGAACACGCACAAAAGCCGTCCTCTTTTCTGGCAATTTAAGTTTCCACAACGCCGACTTCTATTAAAACATTACCAGGAATAATACGAGCGTATACCCTGGCACATAACATGAAAAGAAGTGTTTTGCTTATCAAAAACCAAAAACGGTTGATCACATGATAAACAAAACTTCCAAGTGAAAATTCAAAATGGCGGACAACCACTACACATGTAATGTCGGCAGAAACACGCGAAATAAAGTCTCTAAGAATTTCGGAATAAACAGTAAGCTTAAAAAGCCTAAGTACGTTGTGGAAACTCAAGGTAAGTGCAAAATCAAAAAAGAATAAAACACTTATCCGTTTATTCATTCTTCCATGGAATGTAGTTTGACGATCCTATCCCAAGCAAGTCTGAAAAAATAATGACCTTCTCGGCGCGAAAATCGCGGTCACGTGACCTGTATCGTCTGCCTATTGGTCTGATAGGTCATGTGACATCAGCGACCAATCAGGACTCGACGCTGGGGAGGTCACGGGAAAAGGGACATGCCGGTGGCATTTCTGGCTAGATTTTTTTGTGTCAGACTGTCCCAGACCTGCGTCTGGTGAAAAGGCTATAATTGTAGTGATGGGTAGTTATATTTGATATTAAAAATACATTTGAGACAGGGGTAGTTTGAGCCACCGGTGGCTACTCACAGCACCAGCTCAGGAGGAAAACCCATTGTATACTAGTGGACTCTTCCATTGCAATATGCTGGACAAGTACATTTGTCATATTAGGGATGTCAGGCCTATTGTTTCATTTTTATTCTATTTTTGAAGGAAAATTCTGTTAGTAAATAATGCAGGCCCTGATCAGACTGCATTTTGCGGCGTATGATTTGGGCCAGCACTGTTGGCTAAGGTATCCCTTTAGGGGTTTCCCGCATGTAATGGATTAACCCTCAGCAGGCCAAATGGGGATAATTTAGGGATATCTTTCTGATCCATTATTAATGGGTATGTTGTGTGCACTCATTAGAATCGCCTCATCGAGGCGATTCTAATGAGTACACCCAACATACATTTTTATTATACAATACAAGAGGGTGGTTGGGTGAGGCAAAGGTGACGTGTATCTTGTGTCACTGGGGCATCCAAATGATACTGGCTTCCAGTTGGGCAAGGCCTGCTGTCCTTGCAGCAGGTAAGGGTAGAGGGGGCTAGTTATTTCTTTTGTTTCTACACTTCCATTCATTTTCCACTCACTTCCATTCATTTTCCTCTCACTTCCATTCATTTTCCTCTCACTTCCATTCATTTTCCTCTCACTTCCATTCATTTTCCTCTATCTCCTGTCCCTTCTCTTTCATCTCCTCTTCTCTCTTCTATCTCTATTTTCTCCCTTTCCCTGGGAGACGACCCAAAATGGCCAACAAGGGTTGACATGTCGTTAAACCCAAAACAATCAATCAATCAGTTATAAAATACCAAACAAGAGGGCCAAATGGCCCTATTTCGCTCACCTGTGTACCAGAAAATCATTTATGATGTTTCAAGAATGCCCATTGGAGCTTGAAGAAATAGACTGGGCATCATGGTGCTTCTATGCAGAGCTGGAACCGACCACACATGAGTACTGGTAAACAGGTTCTAAGCCGACCCAGGAAAAGTGGTGCCAGTTGGACCATCCATGCATAATGACCCTATTAGTTTCATTGGGTGGAAAGGGCTTAAGATATAATTTCATCTCGATGTTAGGCAAAATTCCCACAAAACTAGAAGCAATGTCTCAACAAGAGCGCCGCATGCGGGTGCCAACGCTCGTCTGCAGTTTCTTTTAGAAAACCAAAGTTCTAAGTCAAACAAGAGCAATCAAATTGCAAGATGGAGTTATAAAACTTGTAGGGAATGTAGCTCTTGTGATGGTGAGTATATGTATGAAGTTTCATAAAGGTAGGCCAAATACTTTTGGAAATATGGTCAAGGTTAAGGTTTTCGGTTAAGGACGACGCCAGACAACAACGAAGACGCCGGAGTGATGACAATAGCTCGAAAGTTTTTTTTCAAAAAACAGACGAGCTAAAAATGACCTACACTGTGCTGACAGGGATGTTAAACCTCAAATCAATAAACAAGGGCAGGTAACTCCAAAGTTGTTTGTCTCATGCAGCCGAAATTCGAACTATATGTAGACTGTATGTCCCTCCTGGTTATCTGCAAGTTTGATGAAGATCAGATCAGAAATGGCGCAGAAGAAGTGGAGACGTCGTTTTCCCCATTATAAGTCTATGGAACCTTTTTGTTTCCATGGCAACCATAGTTCTGATCAAAACTGGTCCAAAACCAAATGCAGTCAATCCCCCAACCCAGTGATACTGCACATAAAATTTGATTGGGATTGGCCAGCTAGTCACTTAGATATTCAAGTTTGAAGGTGTGGACGACGGAGTGAAGTTTTATGCTTGTTCTCGTTTACTGAAAGTTTCAAAAAGATCAGATTAGAAACGGCTAAGAAAAGGTGGAGACACTATTTATCACTAGTATTTATGCTCAAGGGTAGGTAATATGAAAGCCTTTTGTCTCATGCGGCCAAACTTCAAACTAAACATAGACTGTAAGCTCCTTCTGGTTATCTGGAAGTTTGATGAAGGTCAGGTTAGAAATAGCCAAGCAAAGTTGGAGACATTGTTTTCCCATTGTAAGTCTATGGGAAAATTTTTCACCCTCAAGGGGATGTAACTGGAAATCCGGTGGTCAGATTCAAGCCAAAATCGAACTCATTAGAGATTTTATGCCTATCCTCATTTACTAAAAGTAACAAAAAGATCAGATCAAAAACAGTTGCGGAAAGCGGGATACACCTTTTTTCGCTAATATTTATGCTCAAGGGCAGGTAACTCAGAAGTCATTTGACCTGTGTGGCCCAAATTCAAACTCAACATAGACTGTATGCCCCTCCTGGTTATCTGCAAGTTTTATGAAGATCTGATTTGAAATGGTCGAGAAAAGCTGGAGAAGTCGTTTTCCCATTGTAAGTCTATGGGAATATCTTTCACACTCAAGGAGATGTAACTGGAAAACCACTGGTCAGATTCAAGTCAACTTCGAACTCGCTCGAGATTTTATGCATGTCCTCTTTAACAAAAGTTACAAAATGATCCAATCAAAAACGGCTGAGAAAAGCTAGAGACACCATTTTTCACTTACACTTATGCTCAAGGGCAGGTAACGCAGAAGCTGTTTGTCCCCTGCAGCCCAAATTTGAACTCAACGTAGACTGTAAGGCCCTCCTGGTTATCTGCAAGTTTGATGAAGATCGGATCAGAAATGGCGGAGAAAAAGTGGAGACGTTGTTTTCCCCATTATAAGACTATGGGACAAATTTTTCACTCTCAAGGGGATGTAACTGAAAAAAACGCTCGTCAGATTCAAGCCAAATTCAAACTCGTCCAAGATTTTATGCTTGTTCTAGTTTATGAAAAGTTTCAAAAAGATCATATCATAAACGGCTAAGAAAAATATTCAAGTTCGAAGGTGTGGACGACAGAGCGACGACAGAAGACGGACTGGCGCCGGATGGCTACCTATACCAGAAGCTCACCTTGTGAGCCTTCGGCTCGGGTGAGCTAAAAAGATCAGATCATAAACGGCTGAGAAAAGCTGGAGACACCATTTTTCACTTATATTTATGCTCAAGGGCAGTTAACTCCAAAGCTGTTTGTTCCTTGCAGCCCAAATTCGAACTCGACGTAGACTGTAAGCCCCTCCTGGTTCTCTGCAAGTTTGATGAAGATCGGATCAGAAATGGCTGAGAAAAAGTGGAGACGACGTTTTCCCAATTATAAGTATATGGGAAAATTTTTCAAGCTCAAGGGGATGTTTCTGGAAAACCGCTGGTCAGATTCAAACCAAATTCCAACTCGTCCGAGATTTTATGCTTGTCTTCGTTTATGAAGAGTTATAAAAAGATCAGATCATAAACGGCTGAGAAAAGCTGGAGACACCATTTTTCACTTATATTTATGCTCAAGGGCAGGTAACTCCAAAGATGTTTGTCCCATGCAGCCCAAATTCGAACACGACGTAGACTGTAAGCCCCTCCTGGTTATCTGCAAGTTTGATGAAAATTGGATCAGAAATGGCTGAGAAAAAGTGGAGACGTCCTTTTCCCCATTATAAGTCTATGGGAAAATTTTTCACGCTCAAGGGGATGTTACTGGAAAACCGCTTGTCAGATTCAAACCAAATTCGAACTCGTCCGAGATTTAATGCTTGTCCTCGTTTATGAAAAGTTACAAAAAGATCAGATTATAAACGGCTGAGAAAAGCTCGAGACACCATTTTTCACTTATATTTATGCTCAAGGACAGGTAACTCCAAAACTGTTTTCCAGTGCAGCCCAAATTCGAACTCATCGTAGACTGTAAACCCCTCCTGGTTATCTGCAAGTTTGATGAAGATCGGATCAGAAATGGCTGAGAAAAAGTGGAGACGTCGTTTTCCCCATTGTAAGTCTATGGAACCTTTTTGTTTCCATGGCAACCTGAATTCCAATCCGATCAGCCCAAAAACCTTATGGAGCCTTTCCCACTACCTGATGATGCTTCTCATGAAATTTGACGAAGATTGGCCGTGGTGTATTAGAGATATACTTATTTGAAATTGTTTACGGACGCACGCACGGATGCACGGACAAAATGTGATCACAAAAGCTCACCTTGTCACTACGCGACAGGTGAGCTAAAAATCTACCTAAACTAGAGCTGTCAGTGAAACTGACTAGGGCCCCGGCAGCGCTATCAGAGGAGTAGGAAAATGTTGATGTTAAAAAAGACGTTTTTTTTTCCTTTCACCTCTAAGTATGACCTTGACCTTTGAGGTACGGACCTGGGTCTTGCGCGTGACACACTGTCACATTATGGTTAATATTTCTGCTAAGTAATATTTAAATCCATCCAGGTATAAGAAAGTTATAGATTGGACACAATGAAAAAGACGCTTTTTTGACCTTTTATCTCTAAGTATGACCTTGACCTTTGAGGTACGGCTGTGGGTCTTGCGTGTGACACTTCGTCACATTATGGTTAACATTTCTGCCAAGTAATATTTAAATCCATCCAGGAATAATAACAAAGTTATTAATTGGACACAGGAAAGACCCTTTTTTGACCTTTAACCTCTAAGTATGACCTTGACCTTTGAGGTACGGACCTGAGTCTTGCGCGCAACACTCCATCACATTATGGTTAACATTTCTGCCAAGTAATATTTAAATCCATCCAGGAATAAGAAAGTTACGGAGGATAAAAAAATTTGTGGACGGACAGACGGACAGACGGACAGACAGACAGACAGACAGACGGACGGACAGAGTGATGCCAAGTAATATTTAAATCCATCCAGGAATAATAAAAAGTTATGGAGGATAAAAAAATTTGTGGACGGACAGACGGACAGACGGACGGACAGACAGACAGACAGACAGACAGACGGACGGACAGAGTGATTACTATAGGGCACCCACACTTTCAGTGCGGGGCCCTAATTATCCTTAAATATTTGTTATCTGAAGTTACTGGAAGAATGTCTTAGGGACTTAAGGGGAATGGGAACACCTTCAGGGGAGACAACTCTTCGAAATGTATTTTTGTCTCCCATGACAACAGAGGTCGACTCTTAAAGGAAAGAATTTGCTCCTCCTTTAAGAGTATACCCCTTTTTTGATGATATTGAGCCTATAGGAAAGTGACAAGGAATTCCTGAAAGTTATCTACCTTTGAAAAATGGCGGGGGAAAATGTGCTAGGTATTCCCATTCCCCTTAAGAAAGAGTTTGAAACAGCCATGGTAAACAAGCCATCAGTATTATCTGAAGTTATTGGAAGACTGTCTTGGGGACTTAAAGGAATGGGAACATCTTCAGGAAAGGCAACTCCTCAACATGTAGACCCCTTTTTCGGTGGGATTGAGCCTATAGAAAAGTGAACAGGAAGTCCCAGAAGTTATCTCCCTTTGAAAATTGGTGGAAAAATGTGCTAGGTGTTCCCATTCCCCTTAAGAAAGAGTTTGAAACAGCCATGGTAAACAAGCCATGGGTGTTTGAGCCATTATAGCCATCAGTGTTTGAGCCATTAAAGCCATCGGTGTTTGAGCCATTAAAGCCATCAGTGTTTGAGCCATTAAATCAACCAGTGTTTGAGCCATTAAAGCAACCAGTGTTTGAGCCATTAAAGCCATCAGTGTTTAAGCCATTAAAGCCATCAGTGTTTGAGCCATTAAAGCCATCAGTGTTTGAGCCATTAAAGCCATCGGTATTTGAGCCATTAAAGCCATCGGTGTTTGAGCCATTAAAGCCATCGGTGTTTGAGCCATTAAAGCCATCGGTGTTTGAGCCATTAAAGCCATCGGTGTTTGAGACATTAAATACATCAGTGTTTGAGCCATTAAAGACATCAGTGTTTGAGCCATTAAAGTGTCACTATACATACCTTTGCAAGAAGTATAGTCAGGGTTTCTAACACAGCTGTTTTCACGTTGAAAATAAATCTGTCACCGAGAATTCTGATCAAGGGACCTGTGATGTTCACAACTGAAGGCTTTAGGGCCTCTGCACTCGTCATGTTGATTAACTCCCCTAATGCCACAGCTGCCTGCTCTTTAATGTCCTGAGATCCATTTAGTATACCTTCTCGGAATATCGGCAGAACTGGAGCAATACCCTGTAGGAACAAATAGAAACTATGAGAAATGTCATGACAAATACAGTTGTTCAAAGCCTCATTAGCTTAGTGAGCTCATTAGAAGTCATGGGCCAGTTGTTCAAAGCATCTTTAGCTTAACGAGCTCGTTAGTGGTCATATTGTTAAGTGTTCTAGCAAGTTCAATATCTAAAATTTTGGTATTTTTGCTGAAAAAAATGTGAGCAGCTTTTGCATCTGCAAAAGCTGCTCACATTGTTTTCAGCAAAAATGGCATATTTGCCATAATAAATGATCAAAGTTTTAACGATATGTTAACTAACGACGTCGTTAGTTTTGAACAACTGGCCCCATATTGTTAACTGTTCTAGTAAGTATAATATCTAAAACTTTGTTATGTTTGCTGAAAAAATGTTAGTAGCCTTTGCATATGCAAAAGCTACTCACATTTTTTTTCACTAAAAATATTAGTATATTTGCCATATTTAATGATCAAAGTTTTAAGGATTTATTGACTAACAACGTTGTTAATTTTGAACAAGTGGCCCCAGATCTTCATGTGAGCCACCGGTTTATTGAAGGACATACAATAACCCATAATATTATATGATACACAACTGCCTTGTGTATCAAAATGAACTTTCATAGATTACCATATCAAAACATCAAGAAAACTTCAATTCTCTCAAAACCATCTTCATATATGAGCTAGATGAGCATCCTTTCTTGGGGATGCCTCTGTGGCGCAGTGGTTAAGAACGTCGGCCACTACAATGCTAGGCGACGTCGCCGCATCTGTGCCAGGGTTCGAATCGCAGTCAAAGCATCTTCAAGGGAATTTACTCTGTATAAAACATTTTTCCATTTTCTCAAAAGAGTCTTAGTTTGCGGACAAGAATTCCACCAAAGTCTATGTCGCACCTGTAATTGTAGTCTTTGACTTGAAAATTTGGGCTGACACAAATGTTGAAGGATTGAAAAGCCTATATCGTAAAGCAGGTGTGACAAATAGCAAACTGGACATCACATAAACAAGTCCGTGAAATGAACACCCCCCTAAACTCCACTCTATATAGAGAAAACTGGGGTTTTCGATGGTATACATTATTTTCCTTATTTCTGCTCCAAGACAAAGGTTGTGGGTACTTGTTAGAACCGCCTCAATGAGGCGGTTCTAATGAGCACCCACAATCTATGTTTGCAGTCTAAATAAGAAAAATATCTCGGGTTTTCATCAGAAAAGTAGCCATTTTGGATATGTGAAAAATGCACTATGCCGCACGGGTGTGTAATCGTAATGAAGTTGCAGAAAATATGCCAGGCCATTAGGATAACACACCCATGTGAAATAGTGCAATTTTCACAACTCCAAAATGTCTAATTTTTTTATGAAAAGCCGTGATTTATTTTCTTATTTATACTGCATACATAGGTTGTGGGTATTCGTTAGAGCTGCCTCACGAGCACCATAACCTATGTCTTCGCGCAGAAATAAGAAAAACAATGAAACCCCCCTGTAAACCATGTGATGCATATCCACCCTCCTTAATCCTGCTGAACTCACCTTTTTTGGGATGCTAAAGCCAGGTAGTTCCTGTCCCTTGTGATCTGATGCAGCATATCTGATTGCTTGTCTGACATTGTGGATATGATCTAACATCTCGGAAGTGTCCAGTTGCTGGAAATAGAAGCTTTATATCAGACATTTATCTTGAAGTTATATCTTCAAAAGTTTTATCTGTCAGACTTTAATTTGTCAGAGACTTATACACCAGAATTTTAACCCTCGAGATGCCAAGAACAAATACATCTGAAAATGCCGTCTATTTATGTTGTCTGCTACATATTCTTGAAAACTTTTCAAGCCTATTTTTGCTTTTGTTTGTTTGATTTGAGGTTTAACGTCCCGGTCAACATTGTATAGGTCATTTTGGAGACGCTGCTTCCAATTTTGTGGGACTTTTACCCGACATTGAGATGAAATGACATCTCAAGCCCTGTTGCCCAATGAAACCAATAGGGTTTATAACCGTGGACGGTCTGACTCGCACCGCTTTGCCTGGGCAGGCTCAGATCCTCTAAGCAGTTTATCAGTACTCATGTGCAGTTGGTTTCAGCTGTGTGTGGAAGCATCATGCAGCCCCTCTATTTCTTCAAGCCCTGATGGGCAGGGGCCATCCTATTTTTGCATACAGGCAAATAGTGTGGGCCCTGATCAGATCAGGCTGGAGCAGTCTGATCTGGGCCCACACTGTTTGGCCAGACAAAAATTGAGGTCAGTATGTTAAGGGTTAACTATGAGATTTATCTGACAGCATATTGTCCAAGTAACAAGAAAAATTATAATCAGCTTATCTATGCAGTCTGATCAGAGGCTTTGACACCTGCCTGGGCAGGCCATTGATCACAGTGAACTGGAAAGACAATGTTCAGACTACCCAGGCTGGTCTGCACCTCACATAATCATTGACAAACAAGTATGCCAAAGTTGACAAAGGTAGCTTAACGCGCTTGTTAGTGGTCAATATGTAAATTTTTCTACCTTAATGTGTTAGTGGCCAATATGCATTTTTTTCTAGCAAGAATAATATCTAATACTCAGGTCATTTTGCTGGAAAACTGCGAGTTGCTTTTGTATTTGAATTTTACTGACATTTTTTTCAGCCAGAAATATTAGCATTTTAGCCATATTAAACAATCCAAGTTTTAACCATACAATTACTTACACCATGGTCCAGTTGTTCAAAGCATCGTAAGCTTAACAACCACATTAGTGGTCATTTTGTTAACTGTTCTAGCAAGTACACAATCTTAAATTTTGTTATTTTTGCTGAAAAAATGTGAGCAGCTTTTGCATTTGCAAAAGCTGCTCAAATTTTTTCAGCAAAAATATTAGTATTTTCATCAAATTGAATGATCAAAGTTTTAATGATACGTTAGCTAACGACGTCGTTAGTTTTGAACAACTGGCCCATTAGTTTAAACAACTGGCCCCTGAATAATTTCAGTCCACATGGTTTATTTACTTGATTACAATCTGTGTATAAAAATGACTCCCAAACAGGTTGGAAAAAATGCAGTCCAGCATAAATTCAGGCCGCTCAACTCAACATAGACCAATTATATTTTGTGTGACAGCATAGAATTACCTACCTTTGTTATAGCATTTAAGCATTCCCATGATGCCAGAAGTACATCCTGTTCAGATCTAACAAAGAGTCCTATCAAGCCTTTGAATAACTGGGGCAAATAATCATTGAAGTCTGCTCTTGTGTTCTCACAGAAGGCATGTAATATCAGTACTGATGCCCGGCAATCTGATGGGTTTTTGGACTGGGAACCAGACAATAATTCCTCCATTATGGTGCGGACACCTATTTCATCTGTTACCGAAAGAACCACAGTCTTGCAGTATTCTTGTTCCTGTAATATAGATGGAAGATATTTTTCTTATCTGGCAATTTACATACAAATATTTTAACAACATTTTACTAGCCACTATTGCAGGAGAAGACCTTAAGTACCCTGTCAGAGAAAAACCTGCAAGCCCATATTCCAGAAGGAGATTCGTCTTGTCAATTTAAAAGCATTTCCATCTGGAAAAGGACTTTGCAGCAAGTATATTTTTAAAACATCCATATATTTTAGTGACAAAGAATGTGGTATATTTGCATAATCTAATCATATAGCTTCTGTTTTATTTTGAAATCCTAATTTCTGTTTGTTTGTTTACATTAAAGACAAACAAGTTTTGGTCAATCATGTCAATTTGCGTTTAGCTCAGGCATAATAGCATAACTAGAAATGGTGTTTGTAAAACACAATGCCCCCAACCATATGCTTGCCCCTAAATGCCCAATATTCTAAGGGCCATAACCAAATGCATGCATATATGAGTGTGTGGTGATGCATGAAAATGTGAGTGCATGCATGTGTACATACATACATGAGTGTGCATGCATTTATGTTTGCATGCATGCCTGCATAAATACATGTGTGGATGCATGTGACATTGTGTGTGCATGCATGCATGAGTGTATGTGTGCATGCATGCATGAGTGTGTGCACTTATGCATCAGTGGATGCATGCATGCATGACTGAGCATGTTAATGTATGTGCATGCATGCATGTATGAGTGTGCACACTTATGCATAAGTGTGTGCATGCATGCATGTGTGAGTGCATGCATGTATGTGTGCATGCATGCCTGCATAAATGCATGTGTGCATGCATGCATGTGCATGCATGCATGCAAGAGTGAAGGTGTGCATGCATGTGTGCTTGCATGCATGTGTGCTTACATGCATGTATGTGTGCATGCCTGTCTGCAAAAATGCATGTGTGCATGCATGCATGAGTGTACATGTGCATGCATGTGTGCTTGCATGCATGTGTGAGTGCATGCATGCCTGCATAAATGCATGTGTGGATGCATGTGTGTGCATGCATGCATGAGTGTATTTGTGCATGCATGTTTGTTTGCATGCATGAATATGTGCACTTATTCATGAGTGTGTGCATGCATGCATGACTGTGTGCATGCATGCCTGCATAAATGCATATGTGCATGCATGTGTATATGTGTGTATGAAAGCTGCAAGCATGTGTGTGCATGCATGTGTGCATGTGTGTGCATGCATGCATGTGTGTGCATGCATGTGTGCATTGTTACCTCCCTTCCATTATCTACCTTGGTAGATCATATCATAGCTTCTAGGTTTATAACCACTCTCTGACAACTGCGTCAGGGAGTAGACTCTTTGGCTCAGGGGTAAGAGCACTGGACTATCACCCGAGCGGCCCAGGTTCGAATCCCACCATAGGCGGGGATTTTTTCAGGCTATGCTTCTTTCCTTTGATGTCGTAAGAGCATGTATACATTTTTGCATGTGTGCATGTTTTTGCATGCATGCATAGTCTGCATGCATGCATGAGTGTGTGTGTGTGTGCTTGCATGTGTGTTTGCGTAAGTGTTTGTTTGTATGTATGTATGTATGTATGTATGTATGTATGTATGTATGTATGTATGTATGTTTGTTTGATTTGAGGTTAAACGTCCCCGTCAACACTGTAAAGGTCATTTTGGAGACGTTGCTTCCAATTTTGTGGGACTTTTACCTGACATCGAGATGAAATGACGTCTCAAGCCCTGTCGCCCAATGAAACCAATAGGGTTTATTAGCATGGACGGTCCGCCTCGCACCGCGGTTCCTGGACAGGCTTAGATCCTCTAAGCGGTTTACCAGTACTAGTGTGCGGGCCGGATTCAGCTCTGCGTGGAAGCATCATGCAGCCCATATATTTCTTCAAGCCCCTATGGGCGGGGGCTTATGTATGTATGTATGTATGTATGTATGTATGTATGTATGTATGTACGTGCAAGACAAATGCAATATCCCCGCCCCTAACAACTTTGTTGTGTGAGGGGCATAATAACTGTTTATCTGTGTTTAGGAAGATAAAAAGAAAAGAAGAAAAAAAAATCCAGTCCTCCACCCAGATTTAAACTCACGCTCCTCAGATTCATTGTCCACAAACTGATACCTAGTCCAGCACTCTATCCACTACAATGGGATCTGCTATTCACAATGACTAAGTTCAAAATGCACAAGTACCCAAAGTGACAACAGGCCATAACTCATGAAGTATTTTTCAGAATTTAGTCAAAATTTAATCAGGTCATCTACTCATCACCATCAATCTATTCACCAACTTTCAAGGCTCTAGCTCTTATAGTTTTTGAGATATTCTGTTGACAGGATTTTATAAAAAGGCTGCGTCTCCTGACAACCGGTTGTCAGGAGCATTTTGCTATCAAAAATGCTCCTGACAACCAGCAATATTTTTCCAATAAAAACCTACTGTATTAGCATTATTTTGGTTACTAAACACATTATTTTTAGTTTCTTGATACATGTTTAATATTTTTTGTCTTCTCTGGTATTTTAACATAACTACTGGATTGAAAATTAAAGAGAAAAACATATGGTACTTGCAGGTTTTAATGTTTTATTTAATACTGAAAATAAATACCACTTAAATATAGGGTCAATTTCACTTGAGTGCTATGGAAAAAACATGTCATCAATTCCCTTTTAGAGAATATATATGGTTAAGGGGGGGGGGGGGGGATCTGAACGGTTTCTGAGATATATTGCTTTTAATGAAGTTAAGGGGTGGGGCATGGCCCCTGGCACCCCCAGGGCAGCATGCTGATGTCACTGATTGGGTCATATAATTAAGAACAAAAATATATATGGTTTAGGGTCGGGGCTCTAAACAGTTTCTCAGGTATATGGTCATTGGTGAAGTTGAGGGGTGCCGCATGGCCCGGGCACGACCCGGGTGACCCCTAGGTTGGTGTTACTGAATGTGTCTTATCATAAAGAACAAGAATAAATATGGTTTAGGGGTGGAGATCTGTAAGGTTTCTAGTTTGTTTGATTTGAGGTTTAACGTCCCCATCAACACTGTAAAGGTCATTTTAGAGATGTTGCTTCCGATTTTGTGGGACTTTTTTTTAACCTGACACTAAGATGAAATGACATCTCAAGCCCTGTTGCCCAATGAAACCAATAGGGTTTATTAGCCTGGACGGTCCGCCTCGCACCGCGGTTCCTGGACAGGCTTAGATCCTCTAAGGGGTTTACCAGTACTAGTGTGCGGGCTGGATTCAGCTCTGTGCGGAAGCATCATATAGCCCATATATTTCTTCAAGCCCCTATGGGCGGGGGCCGGTAAGGTTTCTGGAATATTGGGCCTTTTATGAAGCGGAGGGGGGTGGGCATGGCCCAGGCACATCCTGGGGGACCCCCAGGTTGGTGTTACTGAATGCCACTTATCATAAGGGACAAGAATATATATGGTTTAGGGGTGGGGATCTGTAAGGTTTCTGGGATATTCAGCCTTTTATGAAGTGGATGGGGGTGTGGCATGGCCCTGGCAGATCCCAGGGGACCCCAAGGTTGGTGTCACTGTGTGCTTCTCATTATCAGTATATATGGTTAAGGGGTGGGGATCTGAATGGTTTCTGAGATAAATGGCATTTTATGAAGTGGAGGGGTGAGACGTGGCCCCGGCACAACCTCGGGAACGCCAAAGTTGACATAAAAGCATATGGCTGAGAGAAGTTTACTCAAGGAAAATTTCTATGAAAGTTTGGCAAAATATCAGCAAAGGTTTGACAATAAATGTCATTTTTCAATTTTTCTAATTATAAGTCTATGGAAAATCTAAGTTGCCACAGCAACTATCTAAATGGCTGAATTTCAAAAAAAAAAAAAAAAAAAAACTATAAAGGCAAATAATTATGGTGAGTATTTTCATAAAGTCTCTGCCTCCTAGAGCTTACGGTTTTTGAGGAGATGATTTTTTAAGTATTTTTTTTTTTTCTATTTTTTATCAACCAATAAAAATGAGCAGTAGGCCTAAAATCATTGTCATACCCTGTTTATAGGGTAGTAGATAGATCAGATAGTGGATTGCCTAAGGAACATTTTTATGAAAGTATTGTCAAAATATCTGCAGAGGCTTGGCAGTAAATGCCATTTTCAATTTTCCCCATTATAAGTCTATGGAATCTATAAGTTGCCATAGCAACCAAACTAATGAGCCGATTTTCATAAACAAGACAGCCATGATGGCCCTGGATTGCTCACCTTATCCATAGAGTAACAAGTGGGTCCTGGGGAAGGCCATTATTGATCTCAGGGCTATAATGTGCATAATGTTGAGGGACGTCTAAAAAGGTGAAGCTTCATACCAAATATCAACAAAGGCTATAATTTGAACAATCTTGGTAAAGGTCCACTAGATGAAGCGCTTCATACCAAATATCAACAAAAGCTATAATTTGAACAATCTTGGTAAAGGTCTACTAGATGAAGCTACACACCAAATATCAAAGACCTGGGGGGTTGCAGTTTCAGAGAAGATTTTTTTTTTAAGATATTCCCTACATAAGCCTTTGTAAAACCAAATGGCCCTGAGGCGGGGGCAGTTTTGGCCTCAGGGTTATAATTTAAACAATCTTGATAGAGGTCCACTAGATAAAGCTTCACACCAAATATCAAAGACCTGGGCCTTGTGGTTTCAGAGAAGAAGATTTTCAAAGAATATCTCTATATAAGTCTATGTAAAACCAAAAGGTCCCGGGCGGGGGCATTTATGGCCCCGAGGGCTATAATTTGAGCAATCTTTGTAGAGGTCCACTGGATGAAGCTCCATATATCAAAGACATGGGCCTTGCAATTTCAGGGATGAAGATTTTTAAAGATGTCCCTATATAACTCAATATAAAACCAAAGGGTCTCGGGGCAGGGGTATTTTTGGCCTCAGGGATATAATTTGAACAATCTTGATATAGGTCCACTTGATGAAATTTTACACCAAATATCAAAGACCTAGGCCTTGTGGTTTCAGAGAAGATTTTTTAAGATTTTCCCCATATATATATTAAAGTCTGTGTAAAACCAAAGGGCCCCGGAGCAGGTGCATTTTTGGCCCCAGGGCTATAATTTGAACAACCTTGGTAGAGGTCCACAAGATGAAGTTTCATACCAAATATCAAAGACCTGGGCCTTGCGGTTTCAGAGAAGATTTTTAAAGATTTTCCCTATATACATGTAAGCCCATGTAAAACCAAAGGGCCCCAGGGCAGGGGCATTTTTGGCCCCAGCACTATAATTTGAACATTCTTGGGTCCACTAGTTAAAGCTTCATACCAAATATCAAAGACCTGGGACTTGTGGTTTCAGAGAAGAATATTTTTTGTTATGTTTTGGTGAAAAAAATCTATTTTTGTTTCCTGTGACCTAGACATTTGAACAACTTTGAAAGGGCGCCACCTAAGGATCATTACTGTGAAGTTTGGTCAAAATCCGATCAGGGGTTTAGGAGATGTGTTTACGCACGGATGGATGCACGGACAACGGACAAAAGGTGATCCCAAAAGCTCACTTGTCTCTATGTGACAGTGAGCTTAAAACATAAACTTTCAATCCCCCAGTCCAAGGATGCTACAGATAAAATTTGGGTCAAATCGGTTTAGGGGCTTCAGGAGAGGTGTCATTTGAAAGTGTTGAATAAAAATCTAAAATGAGTTCCTTTAAGAGCAATGAAAACATTCATAAGAAAGAAGATGGGTCATAACACGTAGTTTCGGCCAATAAAGCCTCATCAGTGAAGCCTGTTGACAACATATTTCAGACGACGACAGACAATTGCCTATCCTATAGGAGGTTTTAGGAATTCCGTTTATGACGTCATTCTTGCGCATGCGCAAAGTACTGGCCGTCAATTGAAACGGCCATCGCTATTCAAATGTATTGGCGGAACTTAAAATGCTAACAATATTCAGACATTTTGAGAGAAAATATACCCGTTTTCATTGAAATAATGCCTCGAGAAGGAAAGAATGATATTTCGCTTTTATTACCGAAATTCTTTTATCCTAAATCCGTTTTTAATTGGCGAAAATCTTTTCGTGAATAACCCATGTCAATGGCTTGATACCTTTATTCACGAAAGCTTACTTACAAAATAAGTTTTTGCGTAACTGTCGTTTTATTCGCTATCCAAGTCTATCTATCTATCTATCTATCTATCTATCTATCTATCTATCTATCTATCTATCTATCTATCTTTCTTTCTTTAGAAATATGTCCAACGATCTGTCTACATGTGCAATTTAAATGTCCATACTGACAGTCGAAATAAACTTATGAGTAGACTGGCGGAGGGGCGTTGAGTCAATGCATACATGTGATATTTTCTTGGACCCAAATAGGGAGATTTTGATTTTCAGATAGGGAGATTGGGGTCCCAAATCGGGAGATTTTTCAGCGGTAAAAAGTGATGTTATTTTTGGTTAAAATTTACCTCTGAAGCACTTTTTCACCCATAACATGCCAACACGACAATTGTTGTCTGCTTTGTCATCTGCATTAAAAATCTTTTTTGAAAACAGTGTGGGCCCAGATCAGACTGCAGAGCATTCTGATGACGGTCCACACTGTTTGCCTTTCTGCAAAAATATGTTATAAAAGCTTGGAAAAAGAAAGCAGCAGATGACAAACTTCCATTTTGTATTTTAATAGAGAGACAATTTCTCGGAAGAACGATCAAAGAACAAGCACTGACCAATAGATCGGTGTTAAATATCCACCTAGCACCTGGCAGAAAAAAACAACGTTGAGAATACCCGCATAGCAAAAATTACTCATACTCTTAAACCCCTTCTCTTATCATCCCCAAAACGTGCCTCGGAACTTAGTCGGAACTAATAAGCATGCATGATTTTTATTGATTTAACTTGGGGGCATATTTTTTTCATAAAAGATCCATTAAAAACACGGCAAAATTATTTTTTCTCACAAGCTAAAAATGAAACAGGTTTGAATAGAAAATTTCACCCTGCAAAACTCTGGTTCTATGTTTATTAATAAATGAAAAACTACATACAGATGCTTAGAAAATACCAGCGTCTGCTCTGCTCTGTTTTGGCGGGAAAAATATTTAGCGCGTTCACCTGTCAAAGGCCAAAAAGCATGCACGAATTTTCATTGGTGTCACGTGGGGCATATTTCTTTCTTCCGTTAAAAACGGCAAAAATATTTTTCTCGGGTTTAAATAGAAAATGTCACTAAGTAATTACCCAGTTCTATGATTAATAAAAGAATAACGGTTTACAGACGCGTAGAAAAAAAACAGCGTCTGCTTTGCTCTGTTTTGGCGGGAATAATATTTAGCGTCTACACGTGTCAATTACAAAGGGATTAAATAAGCTATAACTGGTATATCTTGATTGACTAGTTTTCACACCTTGTCACTTTGTTAATTGTCGGCTTATCAATAAGGCCCGCCTCGGGTGTAAACGGTTTAATAGCGTTGGCAACTTGAGCAAATCGGTAATCAGTAATAAATGTATGCAAACATCACATTTCTTCCTTATTGAATTTCTCGCTTTTTATCACATTTTTTGCGGCTTGTTTGCGGGTTGCATTTTAATAATTATATTTACCGGTACGTTCTTTTCATATTGCGATATTATACTATTGCAATTTACCTGCATACCGCCTGGCGTAAATACACTGACGGTTAACCGCATAGGTATTTTACAGTGGTTAACACTAAATTGGTCGGTCGGCGGAAAACTACTATAGGAAAATTGTCGTGTCGGGAGATTAGGGCCGTCGGACGGGAGACCGGGAGATGGGGTTCGAAATCGGGATATCCCGACGAAATCGGGAGATATCACATGTATGTCAATGTTGGTTCGACGTCATGCCGTCGACACCCACTCCAACTCACTTCATTGTCACATGACCGTTGGCATGAGAGAGAGACAGAGAGAGAGAGGTTTGACTGACAAACTGACAGTAGACAGACAGACGATACACAGACCGACTGAATGAATGACTGACTAACAGACGAACGGACGGACTGTTAGACAGACAAATAAACATACTGACAGTCGAAAAAACAACCAATGAGTGGACTTACAGACGGGCGTCATGTCAACGTTGGCTCGACGTCATGCCGTAGACACCGGCCCCGATAGCTCAGTTGGTAGAGTGTCCGCTCCGGGGAACGGGAGGTCTCGGGTTCGATCCCGGGCCGCGACATACCAAAGTCGTTAAAAATGGTACTAGCTGCTCCTCGTTTGGCACTCAGATTTACGGGGTAGAGCTAGGACTGGTCGATCCAGTGTCAGGATAATGTGACTGGGTGTGGTATCATGTAATGTGTCTGGGACATGATACTTCAGTGAGGCAGCACTATAAACGTGAGCATTGAGCTCCCTGTCGCAACCAGACACCGTCGTGATATGACTGAAAAATTGTTGAAAGCGACGTTAAACCCGAATTCACACACACACACATGCCGTAGACAACCACTCCAAATCACTTCAATGTCACGTGACCGTTGAGATGAGAGAGCGGTTTGATTGATCCCTGTATCCAAGAAGCCCATAACCCTTTTTGTACCAAATGGAATCTTCCTCCTTATATATAGCAGGAGTCATTTTCAAAATTAAGGGGTGTCAGGTTGTGTTTTCTTCAAACTTTTTTTTTAAAATGGCCGAACTTTTTGCAAACAGTGTAGGCCCCGATCAGATGCCGCGTTCTGTGGCGTCTGATCTGGGCCTGCACTGTGTGTCACTTACCCCTTTTGGGGTTTCCGGTACCAAATGGGTTAATGAAGACCTAATGACTGGGCAGGTTGAACCAATCTACAAATCTACCAGATTTTACTGTAAAATCTTGCACTAGCGAAGGAGTGTTTCATTTTTATGCACTGAAAGGGTGTTCTACGTTTGTTTTGAATTTAATGTTCCAATCCCACTGAGTCTTGATGGGTCCGAGCACTGGGCAAATGACATTTTATTAATCACCAACGCAACGTTCTGATTTTTCATCGACGTTGCAATGTCAAATTCAATGCATCGCTTTGAAGTTGGTTTGATGTAGACACGACGTTGTTGACACGCTACATGTCGGTTGACGTGGCGTCATTTAACGACAAACTGTAATTTACATTTGCCTGCGCTCGCTAATTGATGGTGCGTTGAGAGAGAGAGAGAGAGAGAAGAGAGAGAGAGAGAGAGAGAGAGAGAATCGTAATGCAAATTTCCTATCTGGCAGCATATTGGTGTTCTCCCTTTATCTTACATTAGAATTCGCAAAAAGTTTAAAAGAATTCCACTGTTTTACGCTGTAATTAACACTTTCACTGTCCCACTGCCTTTGAAGCAATACGACAGATGACGGCCAGGGCTTTTCCCTTTCTATTTTTAGAACCGGAAGTACGTCACAAAAAAAGCTCCTATAAGCTCCCACAGAGCCTTTGGCTCTGGTGTCCTAAAAAAATCTGAATAAAAATTACATGAATTAACTTCAATTAAGTTCATTTGAATACTAAAAAAATGACAAAAAAGCATTAAACATATATCAAGAACCATGAAATACTAAAAAGGTAACTAAAATAATACTAATATTATAGGTTTATATTGGAAAAATATCGCTGGTTGATAGCAAAAATGCTCCTGACAACCGGTTGTCAGGAGCATTTTATATAGCAAAAATGCTCCTGACAACCGGTTGTCAGGAGACACTTCCTTATAAAAAAAAATTCAAAGGGCAATAACTCTTGTAAGGGGCACAATCCGGATGAGAAAAAAAATACATGTCCCCTAATTTTTCATGAGGAATCCATATATGAAATTTCAAAACCCTAGCATGCACATCTCGTGCTGGACTCGGAGGGCGATGTGTGGGTTTGCCAGGTCTTGTCCCTCATCCATTTCGGTTTCAAAACTTTGGGGTTGAGATTAAATATCAGAAAGGCCTCTGTGTCACTAAATTTGGTACAGTTACGCCTAAATTCTAAAGTTATGCTATGCACCACAAAGCATATAGAGGTACAATGTAAAAATACCCAAAGTGACAAAGGGCCATAACTCATTAAGTATTTTTCGGAATTTAGTCAAAAGTTAATCAGGTCATCTACTCATCACCACCAATCTATTCACCAAGTTTCAAGCCTCTAGCTCTTATTAATTTTGAGATATTTTGCTGAAAAGATGTTTATCAAAACATTTCAAAGGGCAATAACTCTTGAAAGGGGCACAATCTGGATGAGAAAAAAATATGTGTCCACTAATTTTCCATCAGGAATCCATACATGAAAGTTCAAAACCCTAGCTTGCACAGTTCAGAAGTAATGTTATGCATCATAAAGTGTAACAGATGCACACACGGACGGATGGACGGACGGACAGACAAACTTCCCAGAATCAATATGCCCTTCCAACTTCTTCGAAGTTGGGGGCAAAATGATCACAATGAAATGAACGTATATGGCTATTAGAACACTGGTATGTCTACAGATATGGCATCATTTTTAAAAGATTCAAATCCACAGGAAGCACATTCCCATCTGTGTAAGTCCGCTATCCCCTTTGAAAAAGGGTAGCAAAATATTGGCTTATACCTACTTGAGTATTTCTCAAGCCTCATACTGACCACGCTTTTCCATGCCTGGAAAGCCCCGATTTTGCAGCTTCAACCCTTATTCTGCTGTACAGGACACAACTATGACCTTTGCAAACAGTGTAGATCCAGATCAGATGGCTTCTGAAGAAGCCATCTGATCACGATCTACACTGTTTGTAATGCAGTTTGTGAAAATATCAGTATTTTGGTTGACTTACAGTCAGAAATGGGTGTGGGTTAATAAATTTATTTAGCAGAATAAAGGTTAAATATTTTTTTAAACAGACTATAGGCACAAGAATCAAAATCTAAAAGCCTGAAATCAAGAAAAAAATCAAGCTCTAAAAGCCTGAAATCCTGCAAATGCCTGAAAAATATGAGGCCTGATTTCTATCAAGCCAAAAAATAAAATTAATCTGCTTGACAACTATAATTTATCAGAATAAAGTATGAGCCAGCACACGATAAAACCTATAATAAGACTTGTGCAACCAGCTAAGACTCAGATCAGCCTGTGCATCAGTGCAGTCTGATCAGTCTTCACTAATTGCATATGCCTTCTACATATCATCAGTCCATTACGAAAACACACCTATACAAATACACTTTAAATTTGACCACCGAAAATTTTTAGATGAAAAATTGTGATATTTTTCTTATTTCTGCTCAATACAGATTGTGGGTACTTTCATTGAGGTGGTTCAAAAGAGTACCCACAATCTATATTAATATGGTGGTCTAAAATATAGATTATGGGTACTCGTTAGAACTGCCTCAATGAGGTGGTTCTAACGAGTACCCACAATCTATACTTTGAGCAGAAATAAGAAAAATATTACAATTTTCATCTTAGAATTTTCATAATGTAGTGTTTGAGATCAAACTGGAATCAAGCTTGACATAAAGCTATGGTGCTGCCAACACCATTATATGCATGCGAAACAGCATGCCAAAAGACTGTACCACTTCCATACACGCTATCTTAGAGAACTTTTAAAGATTAAATGCCAAGACAGGAGTCCAGACCCAGAAGTCCTGAAAAGGACAGAAATGCAGTCTACATACTCTTCTGAAACCGGCACAGTTAAGATAGATTGACCATGTTATCAGGAGGCCTGAGGAACGTTTGCCAAGGAAAATCCTCTATGGAGAACAAGAAATGGGCAAAAACTCCCATTGTGGTTAGAAGAAGCGATTCAAGGACACCCTCAAAGCCTTCCTCAAGGACTTCAGCATACCAACAGAGTTGTGGGAACAAATTGCCTAGGACTGAGCAAAATGGCAAGGCCTAACCAGAGGGGGTGCTAGTGAATATGAGGCAAAAAGAATCAGCTCAGCAAAAACATGCACAAATCGAAGCCAAAGCTATGGCATCACCAACAGAGCTCTCTTCCTGAACTCTCTTGCTCAATTTTGAGCTAGAATTGGTCTCATCAGCCAGCTTAGAACACACAAACAGTAGCATTTCTCACACTTGATTAGGACTGGTCATTGTCAGTTATGACAGATGACTAAAATATTATGCCTTTTACAGCCTCTGGGCTATCCAAAGAGAGATTAACCTTTACCCTGCTGTAGGCGACAAGCCCTATTTTTGCAAACAGTGTAGATCCAGATCAGATGGCTTCTGAAGAAGCCATCTGATCAGGATCTACACTGTTTGACATTCAGTTTATGAATATGTAGAAATAAACTGCATCAAGTAATCTGATTGGTTCAAAGTCAGAAATGGGTGTGGCTTAATTGAATATTCAGCAGGTTAAAGGTTAACCAGAACCCATGCCATACTGGGTGGATGTGCAGGCTGACCAGTGAATTTGCTGGTCCCATAGATCTTACTGTAGGTTTTGTCATGCACTGGCTCATTTATATGTAATACTAAGCCAACAATTCTTAACCTTTTAGATGCCAAGAAACACTGGATCAGAAAATGTCACCTGTTTATGTCGTCTGCTGCGTATTCTTCTAGACTTTTGAAAACTATTTTTGCATATTAGTAAACAGTGTGGACCCTGATCAGACTGCAACAGAGACTTTTAAAAGTAGCCAGCAGACGTAAAAGCAGACAACAATCGTTGTGATTGGCATCTTAAGGGTTAAAGCTACAGATAAGGTGGCCATCTGGTGATAATGGAAGGCTAATTTTACTTATTTCTCCATATAAACCTAAGTTGTGGGTATTCATTTGAACTGGGTTCCAATGAATACCCACGACATAGGTTTATATGGAGAATGACAAAAAATATCCTTTAATTATCACCAAATACCCACCTTATCTGTTTTTATTATTCTGTTTCTCAGTTCCCACTTACCTGAGCCTCGTCAGGGGAACCATTCTTTGAGCTGAGAGACATCAGTAATGCTGGCAGAATCCTTGTCAAATGTTTTGTTAGTGAATCACCTGCTACAGCTGACAGGAATGACAAAGCTCGTGTGTTGACTGGGGGTGCAATCAGTTTTGGTACCAAATATGGAAGGACTTCCCGGCTCTTGACGGACATGACTTGTTTTAAACCATCCAAGGCTCTCTCTGACATTTCTTCATCTCCCTGTTGGAACAAGAAAATAAACATGTCACCATTCTAAAGACTTGAAAAATATTTGAGTTGAAAGCATAACACAAATTATGTGACAATACATTGTCACAGATATATTGTCAATTCACAAATTTTTCGTCATACAGGTAAACCTCAGAGGGTTCCACAGCAGCAACTATTTTGTGAGCAACCAATGAAAAAAAAAGCGTAACTGTTTTTTTTTACCTTTAAATGACAGTTACTCATAAATGATGAATTAAAATAGCTTGTGTTTGATGTGCCGCAGATTCATTTCTACTTAATTCAATATTTTTTATAGAAGGTAGTATGGCTATGTCGCAAATGTGGGGCAAAATCTCAACAGAAAAAATGTGAGTGAACCACAAAATATAGGTCAAGGTCAAATATGGATGTTTGCATTAAAATTGCCATGCCTAGATTTAAGTTTGTACCTATCATAAATGACGCTCTTATAATTCTTGAGAAATGAACTTGAACATTAAAAGTGAAAGCTACGGTAAACGCAACTGTTCACAAAATCAGTGAACAGTTCACGGTGAGTAAACAATGAAAGATAGGTCAAGGTCAAATAGAGGTTGCCATCAATAGATGCAAGTTTGTACCAAGTATCATAAATGACACTCCTACAACGCTTGAGAAAAGAACTTAAACATAAGAATAAAAGGTAGGGTTGACCAATGGTTCACTATGAGTCAACCATGAAATCTAGGTCAGGGTCAAAAAGGGATGCTTGCAGTTACCCTTCTCTTGCTGAATATTCAGTTTAGCCACACCCATTTCTGACTTTGAACCAATCAGATTACTTGATGTAATTTATTCCTAGAAATTCATAAATTGAATGTCAAACAGTGTAGATCCTGATCAGATGGCTTCTTCAGAAGCCATCTGATCTGGATCTACACTGTTTTCAAAGAAAAATGTTGTCGTGAACAGCAAGATAAGAGTTAAAGTTGCCATCCCAAGATGCAAATTTGTACAAGCATCATAAATGACACTTAAATTATTGATAAATGGACTTTGAACATTAGAATGAACGCTATGGTGAATACAATAGTTCACAAAATCAGTGAACCATGAAATGTAGGTCGAGGTCAAACATGGGTTGTCATCCCTAGATGCAAATTTGTACAAAGAATCATTAATGAAACTCTTATAGTTCTTGAGCAATGGACTTGAAATGAACAGAAGGGTGAAAGCTAGGGTTCATGCAGAAGTTCACAATATCAGTGAACCATGAAATGTAGGTCAAGGTCAAATATTGATGTTTGATTTAAAGTTGCCATCCCTAGATGAGAGTTTGTACCAAGTATGGTTAATGTAGCTTTTGCAGTCCTTGAGAAATGGACTCAAACATCAGGGTTAAAGTTAGGGTGGTTGAAAATATTGACGGCTTGATGAAAAACAGACTCTTATATCGCGCCATGCTTAAGGCAGACCCTACAAAATAATGAATGTTTATATTACAAGCTGTACATATAAGAACAAGTTTGGCTAAACCTCCACCATTTACCTGATGGTAATGTTCAGATGGGCTGTTTTTTATTTGTTTGAATCAAAGTTTAACATCCCCATCAAGACTATTTAGGTCATTTTGGAGAATTTGTTCCAATTTTTGGGACTTTTACCCAACATTGAGATGAAATGACATCTTAAGCCCTGCCGCCCAATAAAACTAATGGGTTTATATGCATGGATGGTCGGTCATATTGGCAATCATGTCACTTTCGCTGGGCAGGCTTATAACTAAACAGTTTGCTGTCCGTTTCAGCTCTGCTTGGAAGCACCATGCAGCCCAATCTATTTCTCTTGGCCATGAAGTGCGGGGACCCATATGGACTGGTTTAAATGTAAGAAGCCTTACCAATTTTTCTAGCAGGTCTGGTAATATCTCATCTAGAGCTCTAGAACCAATATTAGCATGAAGACTGTTAAAAGTATTGGCTGCTGCTGCTCTCACTTCAGGTAGAGAATCAGTCAATGCCCGCCGCACTGTCGGTATCAAACTGTCCGCATAAACTACCACCTAGAATGAGACGGAGACAGGCAATACACATCTAAGCACCACAAACATAGAAATCCACAAAGAGCTTTATTAACCCTTTTTCTACCAAATGGAATCTTCATTCTTATACATAGCAGGAGTTCATTTCAAAATTGAAGGGTTTCATGTAGTGTTTTCTTCAAAATCTATTTACAAAATGGCTGAACTTTTTGCAAACAGTGTAGGCCCTGAGCGGCGTCTGATCTGGGCCCGCACTGTTTGCCAGGGTACACGTTTTGGGGTTTCTGGTACTAAATGGGTTAAAGGGGCCACTGTAGGCTATGTATCAGAAGAAAATGAAGACTGGTTAAGGGACAGAAAAATGGCCTTATGGGCACCCCCTCTTTCACAAACACTCACAGGTATGTTCCTTTTCACACACAAATTGCTGATTTCATGGACTGAGACCATGATTTTGTTGCAAATATTCTTTATACAAAGGAAAGTATGATTTTGTTTGTTTGTTTGATTTGAGGTTTAAAGTTCCCTGTCAACACTGTAAAGGTCATTTTGGAGACGTTGCTTCCAATTTTGTGGGACTTTTACCCGACATTGAGATGAAATGACCTCTCAAGCCCTGTCGCCCAATGAAACCAATAGGGTTTATTAGCATGGACGGTCCAACACGCACCGCGGTTCCTGGACAGGCTTAGATCCTCTTAGCGGTTTACCAGTACTAGTGTGCGGTCTGGATTCAGCTCTGCGTGGAAGCATCATGCAGCCCATATATTTCTTCAAGCCCCTATGGGTGGGGGCCCAAAGGAGGGAAAGTATGATATGTTTCATTTTCACAGAAAAACAATTCATTGGTTTTCAAACTGTTTTAAAATGTGTAGAATGTAACATTCAACCCTTGGTCGATACTTAAGACATCTACCATACTTGCATTGGTTGTTAACATGCCATAGGGTTGCAACGAACGCTAAACTTGTTGCATTTGTTTGCTTTGTAACAATATATAAAGAACTGGCTGAAAAAATGGTAAGACACTCACATGATCTTTCTGTGTAGAAGCCATTATTTCGCTAAGCCCGATACAGACACCTTGTCTCTGATCACTCTGTCCGGAGTCGAGACCTTTGTTTAGAATAGGTATGATCTCAGGCAATACTCGTTCCCCTAGTTTCCTCACCAGATCTCCTAGTGTACGAGCTGCAACCTAAAATACAACGAATGTCATGAATATGTTGTTTTTCATAAAGAGGATCTTGCATGAGTGGTCATTTCATGTGAAAGTTCTGAAACGAGCATTCAGCAAGTTTAATAAATTTCATATGAAATGACGAGTGTAAAATTCTGTTTATTTTGAATCAGTTTTAATTGTATCAATTCCTGATCATTGCCTTCACTTCTATTTTATTACAAAAGAATTTCAATAGAAATCATAAGGTTGTCACGGACAGCGTCAGACGTTATGTGCCAGTATGTTGTTATTACACGTGTGGTCATATGATTTTTATGACATAACCTTTTTCACTAAATAACAGTGGTTATATGATAAATAGAGGAGCTTACACGAGTGGTCATTTCATATGAAATTTATGAAACGAGCCTTCAGCGAGTTTCATAAATTTCATATGAAATGACCACGAGTGTAAGATTCTGTTTAACATATGACCACTTTAAATTGGATTTTATCGCCTTTAAATTTGACAATGTTTCCACAAAAAATGTATTGTTGACATGGATGTTGTCATGACGTTACTTAATCCCGCCAAAGTGTTATTACACGTGTGGTCAAACGATTTTTGTTACACGACGTTATCCACTGCTTATCAACGATGTCATGTGATAAATAGAGGATTTTACACATACCTGTGATAATTTTATGTTGACCATGAGGGAGATTTGCTTCTCAGATGAGGGAGATTGGGGTCCCAATGAGGGAGACTTTCTGACGGCATGTTTAAGTGTCTTTTTTCTTGTCATTTTTTGTGGTTTTAACTTTAGATGTGAGTGATTTTAGTTTTACGTCCCACCAACAGCTAAGGTCATACGGAGACGGGACCTCGGTTTAAAGACTCATCCGAAAGTCTGGAGAAGCCCGGGATCGATCCTGCGATCCCTGGTTTAGAAGGCGAGTAGCTTAACCACTGCGCCACAGGGGCTTCTAACTTTAGATGTACAAAGGAACTGGAACTACTTAATTAAAATGATAGGAACATATTTTGTCAAGTTTAATTTCAAAATAGCAAGTTGTAGGTTGTTTACAAACAACGCTGTGACCACAAGTCCATTGATGTGATGTTGTGGGTATTTGTCAGAATCACCTGATTGTTGAAAGTACCTGCAACATGCTTTAGTGTAGAAATACTTGATTAGAAAAAAAAATATCCTAAAATGTTTCCAGTCCTCCTCTTTATCCAATGCTGGGTTTTACTGCTACTGAACAGACCCAAAGCACAAAGTTCTCTTCAATGATAAGCATTACTTAAATCTAGCACTATTTACACTCCTTCATATAGTCTGGGCAGGCAACTTTTTTGGCCTTTCTCAGAACACCCTGTTCATAAATACATGTATAGGTAAAGCAGTTCATGCTGAAATTAATACCATTTTATAACAATTGTTCAGGTTGGCCCCAAAAATTAGTGAGATTCCCAGGAAAAAAATGCTGAGTCTTTATTTGTTTAAAATCAAATTTTGTTACATCCAAACCTTGATATAATGATGCCCTGGATCGCTCACCTGATCCGTACTGAAGAAATGAAATGGTAGGTAATATATGACGGTGCCTTGTCAGAAGGAGCATACATGCCAAATATGAAGGATCTATCTCAAATGGTTCAAAGGTTATGATAAAGTAGGTCAAGGTCAAACTTTTTGTATGAGTGGGAAGCCCCTCTCACAAGGAATATACATGCCAAATATGAAGGCTCCATCTCAAATGGTTCAAAAGTTATGATTAAGTAGGTCACAGGTCAAGGTCAAAATTTTTTGCATGAGTGGGAAGACCTTGTCACAAGAAACCTACATGCCAATTATGAAGGCTCTTGTTAACTTAAATGGTTCAAAAGTTATGACAAAAAAGGTCGGTGGTCAAGGTCACAGGTCAAAAATGTTGTATGTGTGGGAAGCCCTTGTCACAAGGAGCCTACATGCCATATATGAAGGTTCTATCTCAAATGGCTCAAAAGTTATGGTGAAGTAGGTCAAAGGTCAAGGTCGCAGGTAAAATTATGTGACCCGACATGACCCATATTCGAACTCGACTGAGATATTGTTAAGATGATAATTTTGAGCAAGTTTAATGATGATCAGACCAAAACTGTGGCCTCTAGTATGTTCACAAAGATTTTATATGATTTGACCTACTGGCCTACTTTTTGACCCCACATGACCCACATTCGAACTTAACCGAGATATTGTCATGGTGATCATTCTGACCAAGTTATATTGCCTGGATGTAACTATCCAGGTTTATATGAGGAATTTATAGACATTCTAAATGAGTTCAGCCTTTCCCAGGCTGTCAGGGAGGCCACCAGATGCGGCAATATCCTGGATCTTTTTCTGACATCGAATATCACACTTATCAATACTGTTCAAATACTTCCTGGCCTGTCAGATCATGACATAGTCAAATCTGCAGTCAGCATAAAGCCAAGAGTGGTAAAACAAAACCCACGGAAAACCTTCCTTTATAGGAAGGCAGACTGGGAGTCTTTTAGACAATTCATCTCTTCCTTCAGCACCTCATTCATGCCTGAGGTAAGAAATAAGACTGTTGATGAGGCTTGGATTGATTTTAAAAATGCAATTCATGATGGCATTAATAAATTCATCCCGGCTAAACTTTTAAGCTCAAAAAAGCATCTTCCATGGATATCTAACCACATTCGTCGAGACATGAGAAAGCGTGATAAACTGTACAGAAAATTTAAGACGTCCAAAACTGCAGACAGTAGAAAAAAGTTTCTAAAGATCAAACACTCAGTAAAAAGGCAAATTAAAGTGTCATACGAAAACTACCTTCAAGGCATCCTCGGCATAAACAGTTCCTCAGATAATGATCAAGATCAAGTTCAGTCAGATTTTTCACGTAAAAGACTTTTTAGTCTTTTGAAAAACTCCAAACAAGACTCACAGGGCATAAGTCTCCTTAAAGAAGGTGAGTACACATACACAACCAATGTTGACAAGGCCAATTCACTTAACCGGCAATTTCGCTCCGTCTTCTCTGCTAGATCAGCTCTAAACCTTGTCAAACTGTGCCAAGGGGCTCTGCTGAGTGGTGTCCAGTCTGGCCTGAATTTGCTGATACCTGATTCCTTTCAAAGTAAGGTGCCAGCAATGCCCGACATCGTCATATCAGCAAATGGAGTCTTGAAGCTTTTGACAAGCCTAAATCCCTCCAAGGCAGCTGGCCCTGATGCTATTAAACCTGTTGTCCTCAAAGAATTAGCCAATGAAATAGCTCCTATTGTGGCAGCTATCTTTCAATTATCACTGGACACAGGCACAGTCCCATCTGACTGGAAAAAGGCATTTGTTACTCCCCTATTTAAGAAGGGTGACAAAACCAATCCCGCCAACTACCGCCCAATTTCACTGACATGCATCCTTTGCAAAACAATGGAGCACATAATCGCTTCCAACTTAACCAGGCACTTCGAGGAACACAACATTTTATATGACCTACAACACGGCTTCAGAGAGCGCAGATCTTGTGAAACTCAGTTGATTCAACTTGTCGAGGACCTTGCCAGATCTCTTACACAAGGCAAACAGACCGATTTGATACTACTAGATTTTAGTAAGGCCTTCGACAAGGTGAGCCACCTGAAACTACTTTATAAACTCCAAATGCATGGTGTGCAAGGTAAGGCCCACAACTGGATCCAGTCTTTTCTGATGGGCAGAAGTCAGAGGGTGGTCCTAGAAGGTGAGTGCTCAGATGAAGTTCCGGTTTCTTCAGGTGTACCGCAGGGATCAGTTCTCGGCCCTATACTTTTTCTGTTATACATAAACGACTTGCCTGACAATGTACAGTCACAAGTTCGCCTATTCGCCGATGATACTGCGGTATACTTGACGATTAACGGCCCAGATAGCTCAGCCATCCTGCAGAAAGACTTGGATCAGCTACAACAATGGGAGGCCTTGTGGGACATGGAATTTAATCCTGGTAAGTGTCAAGTACTGCACATAACCAGGTCACAAAATCCAATAAAAACCCAATACACCATGCACGGCCAAGTTCTGGAATCTGTCCCTACTGCTAGATATCTAGGTGTCGACATCTCCACCAATCTCAGTTTTAATACCCATATTAATAGAATCACTGCCAATGCAAACAAATCCATAGGCTTCATTAAACGAAATGTTAAATGTAAGCACCCTGGCGTCCGCGAAGCTGCATACAGGACAATAGTACGACCTCAACTCGAATACGGCTCCACAGTTTGTGGTCCGTATACTCAGACTTACTCCGACATTGTTGAAATGATACAGCATAGAGCAGCCCGTTGGACCCTAAGCAGATTCTCATCATACGACAGTGTAACAGATATGTTATCCCAACTTGGCTGGAGATCACTGGACCAGAGACGGTCTGACGCGCGGCTCTGCATGTTTTACAAAATCATGAATGGTCTAGTTGCTGTACCATTACCACCATACTTCCAGCAGGTTACAACAAGGACACGTCATGGCCAGTCCCACCCCCTCGCAATACGTCAGATCCATACCATATACAATTATTATAAATATTCATTCTTCCCCCTAGCAGTTTGGCAATGGAATAAACTTCCCCCTTGTGTTGTGCTTCTGCCTACACTGACCCAGTTCAGTGTGGCAGTCCGGTCACTTGACCATAAACTTCCATGAACACAACAATCCTGTTTTTAACTGATTTTAATCTCATCTGTTTTTAACACTTAACACTATCATCTTTTCACATCTCCTATCACACTTTTTAGTCTCACTTTTCATCTGTCATTTATTCTCACGACGCGCAATCATCCTGCACGTAATCCTCGCGAGGGGGTGTTGCAGTACAACTAGATAGAAGTTCTATGATGATTGGCCCAAAACTGTGACCACTGGTGTGTTCACAAGAAAAGATTACGCACGGACGATGCACGACGGACGATGCACAACGACGCGGGACATCTCACAGTCACAAAAGCTCACCATGACCTTCGGTCAGGTGAGCTAATAAATGCACACTAATTATAGTTTTCACTTAAATGAAGTTCCCGGTCACAAATCTTTTTAAATACAGTACTTGTAAAAAGCTTACTCAAGAGGAGCAATTTCCAAATAAGAAAATCTGCTGTTGATTTCATGACTTTTAGTAATTACTTGTTATTGATTGGTAAATAATAACTATTTTCCACTTTCAAAATCAAAATTTCTAAGTTTACATAAAATAATAAAAACAAAAGACATATGGGAGAGTGATATAAAAGGAACAAACAGTGATAAAAAAAATGGGAAAATAAACGCACAATTTCAATTAAATCTAGGCTAAATATTAGTGAAATAGAACTGATACTGCCCAGACTGTATGAAGGAGTGTACTACTGAGTGCAGATGCACCGGTCCCTTAAGAGATAACGGTAAATAAATTACGTCAGCTTATGTAATCTTTACTGGCAGCCAGATCATGTTTATTCTGTGCAGTCAGGTTAGACAGAAAGTATTATCGGCTTTTTGAAGTTGATGTTTACCGTTAGGTGTCCGATATATTCTCCTGCTTATTTGTTAATTGCCTTCAGCAGTGAAAATTTTAAGTCTGTTACCGTTTACCGCAAGTTGTAGCTCTGGAAAAAATCGGGGACAGGAAAATTGCAAATGCGGGAGATTCTGTCTCCCGGACGGGAGAGCGGGAGGTATGCTTCAAATGCGGGAGCCTCCCGCATGATCCGGGAGATATCACAGGTATGTTTACACCCATGGTCATTTCGTAAGAAATTTATGAAATCAACCTCTGGCCAGTTTCATTAATTTCGTATGGAATGATGAGTGTAAGATTCTGCTAAATATTCGATTTTAAATTGGATTTTATTGTTGAAGAAGTTCTAAAATATTGCAATAGAAAACATAGGGTTCTCATGCGTTCAGACATTAACCAGGTGTTATTACAGTAATACACGTGTGGTCATATGATTTTTATGACAGGACATTATCGTTCATATTAAAAGCAGTACTTGTCATAGTCTGTTACAGCATGTTGCATACTTTCAAAGATCTAGATTTTAAATTCAATGACTAAATCGGAGGAAGCTTATTGATATTCAAATCCCTTCACCAAATTCTGTACCGGTATAGCAGAATCTGGATTATTCAATGCCAATAATTCAAAGTGGTTTGGAGAATTGAGATCCCCATCAGATCAAACACACATATTTAGAACTCTTCGAACCCTAAATATTTCTAAGTCTCAATAATTCAAAACAAAAGGACTAGCCCCATGTTCTACTGTAGATGTTATTTGGTTGGTTGGTTGATTTGAGGTTTAACATCCCCGTCAACACTGTATAGGTCATTTTAGAGACGTTGCTTCCAATTTTGTGGGACTTTTACCCGACATTGAGATGAAATGACATCTCAAGCCCTGTCGCCGAATGAAACCAAATGTGTTTATAAGCAAGGACGGTCCAACGCGCACCACTTTGCCTGGGCAGGCTAAGATCCTATAAGCGGTTTACCAGTACTTGTGTGCGGTCGGTTTCAGCTCTGCGTGGAAGCATCATGCAGCCCATCTATTTCTTCAAGCCCCGATGGGCGGGGGCCTCGAGATGTTATTTGGTGCACTTTTCATGAGACCAGGGACCAGTTGTTAGCTTAACGGGCTCATTAGTGGTCAAACTGTAACTATTCTTGTAAGTATCTAGTACATTGGTATTTTTGCTGAAAATATTATCAGAGCTGCTCTCATTTTTTCAACCAAAATATTAGCATATTTGCCAAATTTAATGGAGTTTTAACGATATGTTAACTAATGACATCATTAGTTTTAAACAACTGGTAACATGCACAACCAGTGAAGGTTTGGATCAGATTGCACATTGATCAAAGTATTCACTGTCTGCATGAGGCTCCTATGGATCATAGGCTTAATAAGAAAACATTTATGACTCCTATAATACTAAACAGTTCTTAAAGATCATGTGTGTCTTCACTGGCTGAAGCCCTCCTCACCAACTCATTTTCTCATGTCATCCACCTCTGAAAACCCATTTTCTCATGTCATCCACCTCTGAAATCCCATTTTCTTGTGTCATCCACCTCTGAAATCCTATTTTCTCGTGTCATCCACCTCTGAAAACCCTTTTTCTCATGTCATCCACCTCTGAAAACCCATTTTCTCATGTCATCCACCAATGAAAACCCATTTTCTCATGTCATCCACCTCTAACAACCCATTTTCTCATGTCAACCACCTCCAAAAAGGCATTTTCTCATGTCAACCACCTCTAAAAGTCCATTTTCTCATGTCACCCAACCTATATTCCCCTTTCTCATGATGCCCAACCTCCAAAAACCCATTTTTTCATGACGTCCAGCTCTTAAAAGCCACTTTCTACTGTCACCCCCCCACCAAAAACACATTTTAGCATATGGACAACCCCCAAACAACCAGGTTCTCATGACACCCACCCCAAAAACCTGTTTCTTCATGCCGCTCTCCCACGAAAACCCATTTCCTCATGTTACCCACCAACAAAACCTTTTTTCTAAAGTTGCCAAAGCCAAAAATATCTTTTCTCATGTTGCCAATGATATATGAGTCAGCGCACGGCAAAACCTACAAGAAGACATGTGCCCGGTGAAGACTCAGATCAGCCTGCACATCCGCGCAGTTTGATCAGAGTCTTCGCTGTGTGCTGTAAGGATAGCTAAGGGCCCATTGCTCCTTCATGCAGCAAGAGAAGTCGCTGGATAGACTATATGGATGCGCAGGCTGATCTGATTTTTCGCTGTGCGTACACGTAAGTTGTTGGAAATGCCAGTTCATATTTGGGCCGCGTCAAGCGATTTTGGTACTTATCGCCTATGCGAGCAGCGAACGTTCAGGCGAGCCTGCGCATCCGCGCAGTCTCGCCAGAACCTTCGCTGCTCGCTCATACAAGCAGTGAATCAAGAGGAACCTTCAGACAGAAAGCCATATCCCTGGCCCCTCTGAATGGCTGGGCATGCGCAGTTAAAATTTGTCATGACGGAATGCTTGAGGACACAAATTCGCTTGGCGGGGCTCATTTGATTAACCTGACTTACTGTTCTCTTATCGTGACTAGTACTGGCCAAGCAGGTGAGCAATAGTTCAAACAAAGTCCCGAGTATTTCTCTAAGAGTTCTCGGAGTGTTGGCGACAATAACTTTCCATACATGAAGTGCTGCTTGGCGTACAAGCAGGGCTGTGTCAGATCTACCCATATATAGACCAGATAAGACTCGGTTTCTTCGCTCGGATCCAAGGATTTTCAGGATCAGCTGCAAAAGAAAAACATAGCAAAGAACTTAAAGCAACAATGGATTGACTGTCTCTGATTGATTGATAGCAATAAATGTCCAAATTCATGCATATTTTTGGCTAAAAAAATGCACTCACCTGACAGGGAGAGCTCATGGCAAGTCCTACTGAAGCGAATAGTTTACTCTCAAAATAAATTGATGCGAGAAAGCGAGTGGAATTTTACACCTCTACAGATGTTTATATATATTTAGGAAAATTGAGGGAGGTTTTTCTGATTTTATCTTGTAAAGGTATCTTATGTGAGTATACACAACATTGCTTTGTATTACTGAAGATCGAAAAGATATTCATAAGTCATCCTCTTTATTCCTCATGACATGACAATGATTAACCCGCCATAGTTTGGACTACCCATATCTCAAAATTCAATGTTTAAGGGGAATGGGAACACCTTCAGGGGAGTTAAATCCTGCAAAAGTGGGGGTCAACTCTTAAAGGAAAGAATTTGCTCCTGAGGAGCAAATTCTTTCCTTTAAGAGTAGACCTTTTTTCAGTGGGACAGGGCTTCTAGAAAAGGGAACAGGAAGTCCCTTAAGTTATCTGCCTTTAGAAAAATGGCGAAATTATCTGCCAGGGGTTCCCATTCCACTTAAGTTTTCTTGGTCCAAAAGGTATTCAACCTATTGAAGTTAGACAGTATATATCAATATATGTCTGTCCTACCTGTTGTGAGCTTTCAGTTCCGAAGTTGTCATCTTCACCAGCACTCTCTGTTGACATTTTACCTGACACACCTGAAAAATACAACCCGTTTTTATGCACTGACTTTCAGTTTGAAAGACAACTTTGATTTCAGCCTTAATTTGTTTAATTTGAGGTTTAACATCCCCATCAACACTGTTTAGGTCATTTTGGAGACATGGCTTCCAATTTTGTGGGACTTTTACCTGGCATTGAGATGAAATGGCATCTCAAGCCCTATCGCCAAATGAAACCAATATGGTTAATAAGCAGGGATGGTTGGACTTGCACCGCTTTGCCTGGGCAGGCTTAGATCCTCTTAAGCAGTTTACCAGTACTTGTGTGCGGTTGGTTTCAGCTCGGCGTGGAAGCATCATGCAGCCCATCTATTTCTCCAAGCCCCAATGGGCGGAGGTGATGATTTCCACCTAAAAAGGATCTATTCATATAGGGAAGAATTTCTTCTCATGAACCAATAAATATCTATTGGTCTTGTACACCAGGTTAAGGAAATCCTGGATCTTACCCAGGCATAGAAATTCTTATCCTTCCCATGTTATTCTATCCTGATTAAAACTGATCTGTTCATTATACGATGGTTGAATATGATCTCATGTATACCATTGTTAAGGCTGACGGCAGTGCAAATTATGTGACATCAATAAACATTTCAGTACTGTCAATACTTCAGTGGATGTCAGCAACTGTAACTAGTGCTGTCAGAGAATCTGACTATAGCCCCACTGTCCCACTATTAGAAGAGGACCCAGAGTGTTGAAATATTTTTAATTCATACTTATCAGGTATATCACTGCAGGACATGGTAACATGGCAATTTAAAACCTATCAAGAGATTTAACTCTATGAGTTCTAGGCCGTAATCTCCGATTCCGGTATACACGATACATCAACCCACTGTTCATGTGTGTACCAGGTTTCAACTTTGTAACCCTTACAGTTATGGAAAAAGTGTGACAATTTTTCAATAATGGAAAATAGTAGAACCTATCAAGGGATATAACTCCTAGAGTTATAGGCTCTTAGCCCTGATTCTGGCATACATGATACATCAGCTCACTGTCCATGTGTGTACCTAGTTTCAGTTTTATAGCTTTCATAGTTCCTGAGAAATCTGCAACGAAAACTTCATTAATGGAAATTTTTACAACCTTTCAAGGGATGCAACTCCAAGAGTTATGGGCCCTTGGCCCTGAATTTGGTATACACAATACATTAACCCACTGCCAATGTGTGTACCATTTTTCAACTTTGTAACCCAAACAGTTGTTGAGAAAAACCCAAACAGTTGTTGAGAAAGTTTGACGAAAATTTTTATCTGAGAATGTTTTTTTGTTTTTTTGTAAAACCTATCAAGGAATGTAACTCCAGATGTTATGTGCCCTTGACCCTATTTTCAGTAAACATGATACATAAACCCACTGTCCATGTGTGTAACGAAAATTTTATCTGATGAAGTTGGACAGATTGACGGATGGATGGATGGAATGACAGATGGGTAAGGCAAATCCAGTACAACCCCACTTTTCGAAGTGGGGTTACAATGGCTGAACTTTTAGCAAACAGTGGAGGCCCTGATCAGACGCCGCGTCCTGCGGCATTCGATCTGGGCCTGCACTGTTTTCCAGGGTACCTGTTTTGGGTTTTCTGGTACTAAATGGGTTAATAATTCTATATAGAATGTATGCATTGTTTTCCAACTTACCTGACACACTATACAGTAAATCACCAAGTAACTGTACAGAACTGTATCTTATTCTCCAGTGGTCATCAAACAGTCCCCTCTCTAACTCAGGCAGCAGAAACTCTATAGCCATGCTAGCATAGTCCTTGATAATTCTATATTCTATATCCAATGCATGCAATTCTTTTCAACTTACCTGAAACGCTATACAGTAAATCACCAAGAAACTGTACAGAACTGTATCTTGTTCTTCAGTTGTCATCAAACATTCCTGTCTCTAACTCGGGCAGCAGTAACTCTATAGCCGTGCTAGCATATCCTTGATAATTCTACATGTATATACAATATATGCAATTCTTTTCAACTTACCTGACACACTATATAGTAAATCGCCGAGTAACTGCACAGAACTGTATCTTATTCTCCAGTTGTCATCAAACAGTCCCCTCTCTAACTCAGGCAGCAGTAACTCTATAGCCGTGCTAGCATACATGTTGATAATTCTCTGCCCAGCTCGTAAAGCTGTGTCTCTCACATATTCCGACTCATCAGCTAAGGCCTACAAAAAGTAATTCCTGATATTCACCACAACCGCTTTAGAACAAAGTTGCTGGGGTCCAAAGCCGAAAGTTAACCAATTATAGGCTAGTGGACTCTTCCATTGCTATATGTTGGACAAGTTCATTTGTCATATTAGGGGTGTCAGCCATATTTTCTTTATATTTTTATTCTACTTTTGACAGAAAATTCCGTAAGCAAATAGTGCAGGCCCTGATAAGATTGTTTGCATTGAAGTTTAAAGGCCCAGTCAACACTATTTAGGTCATTTTTGAGCCGGTCAGTTTACCTATCCACAATTTTCCTGCGCAGGTTTACCTATATGTGAGCAGTTAACCAGTACAGTGCACATTCTTTCGCCAGAAATTGACAACTGCCCTGCTTGAATCAGCGGAAGGGAGAGAATGACCATAGAAAAGATTTCATGATTGATCTCCACAAAAGAATGTTGCCGACCCAGGCAGGTATCCAAACCCTGTCCTCCTGATCACTAGTCAGACGCACATCCGACTGAGCTACCGAGGCAGGCTGCAGGCCCTGATAAGACGCCGCATTCTGTGGCGTCTGATCTGGGCCTGCACTGTTTGCCAAGGTACTCCTTTAGGGGTTTCCCGCATGCAATGGGTTAAACAACCATGTTATATGCAAACAAAAATGTATAGATTACACTGAAAAATGACCATTTATGGTCATTTTTCTATGAAATCTATACTTTTTTCAGATCTATTTTTTTTAACCGTGTTATATTCCAAACCTTGCTATAATGAACAGTGTAATAAAGAAGTTGTGGTGTATAATGGTAAACCATCTTACAATATGTTTTACTTTGTAAGTCAGTCAGATCCGCGTCTGACTGGTGATCAGGAGGACGCGGGTTCGATACCTGCCGTGGTTGGCAACATTCTTTCGTGGCGATTGATCATGAAATCTTTTCAACAGTCATGCTCTCCCTTCCACTGATCCCAGAAGGGCAGTTGTCAGTTTCTGGCGAAAGAATGTGCACTGTACTGGTTAACCGCTTACGTATAAGCCTGCCCAGGAAAGTGAGCATAGGTAAACTGACCGGCTCAAAAATGAACTAAAATAGTGTTGATCGGGCCGTTAAAATCCAATACAAACAAACAAAACAGTGAACCATTAACAGTGGAAGAATATGAAAGAATTGAACATTCTGTGATGGAATCTTTTTTCTAGAATCCTAGACAGTTTTTGTTTCAGTTACAAATAATCGCCCAACTACCCTGTACTTCATTGAAACATAGATATCTAAAACACTTTCCCCAGGTTTATTTGTTTTGTTTGAAGTTTATCGGCCATGTCAACATTATTTAGGCCATATCGACCCAGTGAGTTTACCTAACCAGGCCCGGAGTTTATATAACTTTTTTCATACTCAATTCACATGAGCATGAAATTTGTCCTGCTCACAAATTTTAAAATGCCAACAATTGTTGGCATTTTAAAATTTGTGGGCAGGACAAATAACATTCTCTGCTATCTGAGAAAGAAAAATTGCTCAACTTCTTAGTATTTTAATTCTTATGAGCACCACAAGTTTCATGCTCAACTGAGTTGAGCATGAAAATAATTTCATAATCTCGGGGCCTGACTACACTTTTCCTGGGCAGGCTTTTACATAAGAGGTTGACCAGTATAGTGCACAAATAAAGTAAGAAATAAATAACTGCTCTTCTTAAATCAGTGGAAGGGAGAGGATAATCCTGGAAAAGATTTCATGATCAATTTTTCTTCATTTTCTTCCATTTTTCAAAGGGAGACAACTTTCGGGACTTCCTGCTCGCTTTTCTATAGGCTCAGTCTTGCTGAAAAAGGGGTCTACTCTTAAAGGAAAGAATTTGCTCCTCAGGAGCAAATTCTTTCCTTTAAGCGTTGAGCCCTATTGACACGGGAGACAAAAATACTCGAACCTGCAACCTCATGATTACCAGTCAGACACACATCCAACTACCGTAATGATCCTAAGTATTGGGACAGATAGGCCTAAGCAAACAGTGCAGACACATAACAGACAGCTCATGAAGGAGCAGTCTGATCAGGGTCTACACTGTTTGCCATTCAGTCTCCTTGCAGGATCTTGAAAAGAATTTAAAATTTTAGGATGATCACAGCAAGTCCTCCATGTGTCCGAACTTTTAGAATTTTTAAGGTAAATAGAAAAAGTGTTAGCATATTTATCTTAATTCGGACACCTCTAATCCTTACCATAATTATTCTAAAATTCAAACAAGTATAATTTACTACCCAATGTTGTGTCTAAAAATAGCTGAATGAGTGGGAAACAGTGCCACATCTGTCATGTCTCATATGGGTCTACACTGTTCCCTTAGCCCTGTCTGTCTAAACACATTAGGTAAATGCGGTAAGGCAGATCCTAATATCAAAGGCATTTATTGGCTTTTGCATTACTGTTGAGATTTTTCTAGTAACCCACCTGTCAGCCCCAGCCAATCGGGGCTTGAAGAAACAGACTGGGCTGCACGATGCTTCCACGCAGAGCTGAAACCAAACCACACATGAGTACTGGTAAACCGCATTGAGGTTCTAAGCATGCCCAGGAGTGATGCAGGTTGGACCTTCCATGCATATAAACCCTATTTGTTTAATTGGACAGCAGGGCTTGGTGTGCCATTTCATCTCAACGTCGGGTAAAAGTCCCACAAAATTTGAAGCAACGTCTTGAAAATGACCTATAAAGTGTTGACAGGGACATTAAACCTAGACACAAACAAACAAATGACCCACCTGTAATATGGAAGGAAGAATAGGACCAATATACTGTTTGAAATCCTCCTTGAAGACGACAGGTAGGAATATATACATCATGATGTAGCCGTCACGGACATGAGCAGGAATATCTTGTCTCTCTGCTGTCTGTATCACGGTGCCCATAAGTTTCTGCAAGTCAGCCTGGCCCAGACCTCCTATAACTTCACTTAAACCTAAAAAGAATGACATTCAAACAATGAGAAAATTCAGAAAATTTTACTACCAAGACCACTTGTTGGACTGCACAAAATTTAATGTGGTCTCATTAACCCTTGTCCTGCTGAATAAATTAATTTGACAACATCTATTTCTGACAATCAACCAATCAAATTACTTGATATTATTTATTCATTCCAATTCGCAAACTGAATGACAGTGTAGATCCTGATCAGATGGCCATCTTATCTGGATCTACACTGTTTGCAAAGGTAAGGGCTGTTGTGTTTCAGCAGGAAAAAGTTAATGCATGTGTTGGTCTTGAGGCTTGATTTAAAAAGGATAAGAAATCTTCTAAAACTGGTGGAAGCCATTCTGTGCTATATCCAAACAAAAATATTCAACTTTATGTAAAAAAAATAATCATTTCAGTAATGTTTATATACACTATATATTTTTGTGATCCATCTTAAGGGGAATGGGATCACCTTCAGGGGAGGCAACTCTTGTCTCCCATGTCAATAGGGGGTCAACTGTTAAAGGAAAGAATTTGCTCCTGAGGAGTAAGTGTTTGAGTTTTACGTCCCGCCAACAGCTAAGGTTATACGGAGACGGGACCTCGGTTTAAAGACTCATCCGAAAGTCTGGAGAAGCCCCGGATTGATCCTGCGACCCCTGGTTTACAAGGCGAGTAGCATAACCACTACACCACGGAGGCTTCTTTGCTCCTGAGGAGCAAATTCTTTCCTTTAGCTTTTCAGCTGGACAGGGCTTAGCGAACAGGAAGTTCTGAAAGTTGTCTCCCACCTTCCAGTTGTTCCCATTACCTTTAAAACCGTTACATCCCAAAACAGGTAATGATGAACAATGCTTGAAAAAAGTTTATTTGTACATCGTGATGATTTTCAAACTTTCCTATTTGACCAATCATTTTGTTGTTCAACACGGACCGAGCAACTGATAGATTGAAATTGGCCCAAAAGGTATAGGAGTTGGCGTTTTAAAGATTCTTCTATTTTTAGCTCTGGTGGCCATCTTGTTCATCAGAACAGGACAATTTTAGCTATTTTGGTAGGGTGCCACCCAGGCAACATTCCTGTGAAGTTCGAATCAAATTAGCCGAAGAAGGGTTTAGGAGGAGTTCGCATTAAATTTCAAAGCAAATTGTTGACGATGCACGACGGATGACGGACATTCACTGACACAATAGCTCACCATGGTGAGCTAAAAAGCGATTTAACCTTATTTTGTAAAAACTATAGATGTTTCTTAGGATGTTCAAGAAGAAGAAGAAACCAACAATACAAATCCTACCTTGAGCGGCTCCTGAACGATCAACAGAGCTGGCTTCGGACTTGAGCGTCTCCATTAACCAGTTCATCAACTCGTCAAACTTAGTGTTACCCATGCCTTTCACCATAGCCCCAAGAGCCCGGGCCGAGACAGTACGCACTTCTGGGACAGGATCCAGCAGTGACTGTTTCAGGCCAGGGATCACCTTTTCTATGTAGGGGTCAAGATCCTGTAAACAGCAAGAGAATTTTATGCATAGAGCTGAGCCCAGTTTAGCTTAACAGGTTCGTAAGGGGTCAAAATAGTAGCTGTTCTAGCAAGTACATGATCTAATACTCCGGTATTTTTGCTTGAAAAATGTGAGAAGCTTTTGCATCTGCAAAAGCCGCTCACATTTTTTTCAGCAAAAATAGAAACATATCTACCATATTTGATGATCGAAGTTTAAACAACATCATTAGTTTTAAACAAATGGCATCTGATCTGATGCATCTTCTTTTGACTTGTTAGCATTTCCAAAACTCTGATTTTCTGCAAATAGACATCAAGATACACAATGAAATAAAAAAGGTGATTCAATGGTTAAAGTTTTCAAGAAGTTTTTCACAGACAGTGACACTTCATTGGCTTAAACAAGAATGGTTTGTTTTCAATAAATAATTGGAACTCACTCTTGAGTACCTAAGAGAATTCTTCCCACACTATCCATATATTTAGGATAATTCAGGTTTTATTTTTGCTTTGAAAGTTATTTTTGTTAAGGTATGCTGTTTGTAAAAGAATGTTGTGTGTATTCATGCTCATGTTTCTTTCCCTTTGGTGTCTCTGATGGGATGTATGGGTTAATTGTATTGATTCCTGATCATTGTCTTCACTTCTATTTTGCCTAAATGAGGGAATTCTGATGAGTACACACAATATTCCTTTATTTTAAAGAAGATACAAATGATATCCTCAAGTCATCCCAATTTTGCCTCATGCTCTTGTGCTATGATTAACCTTCAGTCATCATCATCATCATCAACAGATTTTTTGATTAACGTGCAGGTACAGGGGCAACGTCCACATAAGTGGGCCCCCTTCCAGGTAGCTGGCTTGCTGCACGCATGGCAGATCATACACCAGATCTCCAGGCCTGTCTATCATGAGCTGCTTCCATGTCATCTTGGGCCTTCCAGGCCCCCGCTCTCCACCTACCTGTATGTCACAGGCAGTCTTGACTGCACCGTTGGACCATTCCACATGTTCATACCAGCGTAGCCTTCTCTCTTTCAAGATGAGGTCCAGGTCCTCAATGCCAAGACGCTCAAGTAACTCACTGGACCTGATGGTGACAGTGTCATGTGGCTTGACATTGCAAATCTGTCTGATCATTGCCCTGTCATTCCGCTGAAGACATTGGAGCTTTGGCTTTGTCAATGGCCATGTCTCACTGGCATGGAGCATTGTGCTCCGCACACAAGAGCTGTACACACGGCCACATGTCTTGAACGAGAGGTGGCGGGAAGAGAGAACTAGTAGCAACTCCTTGAATTTCTTCCAGGCTGTTTTCACACATGATGTGGTTGAAAGATTGCAACCACCCGCTGCTGAGAGCATATCACCTAAGTAGCAAAAGGAAGCTAATACTTCCAGCTTGTCGGATCCGACTTGGACTTCCCTCTGTGGTCTGCCATCTAAGGGTTGTGCAGATCCTTGGCACCGTGTACACCTGTAATCAGGGTCCTCTATAAAGGGCTTGAGCCAACTGCATTTCTTGTGCACCCAGAACTTGCAGCCATTACAAAAGATACTGTTGCTGCCCACTCCAGTGCTACATACAGCACATGGGAACTGGCCTGTACTCTGCAGGAGGTCCAGACCTGAGCCACAGATCATGATCTTTGTCTTTCCTGCATTCACTCTCAGCCCTTTCGCCTCCATTGCATCTTCACAAGTTAAGAGTCTCCTGACACATTCCTCAAGGGATTCAGCTATGATGACAAGGTCATCAGCATAAAGGTCCTCCCAGGTGACTCCAGAGCAGAACTCACATGACAAAGCTTCAAGCACAATGATGAAAAGCAGTGGGCTGAGAACAGAGCCTTGATGAACACCCACCTTCACTCAGAATTCTTCACTGTAACCATCACCAACACGGACACGGCTCCGAGCATTAGCATACATCCCTTGGACCAGTCCCACAATCCACTCGTCCATTCCAAGTTTTCTTAGTGCCCACCAGATGACTTTCCGAGGCACTCGATCAAATGCCTTCTCCAGGTCTACAAAAGCCATGTAGAGTCTCCTGTTGGCCGCCAGATACTTCTCTTGCAGCTGCCGTACAACAAAAATTGCATCTGTTGTGCCTCTTCCTGGGACAAAGCCAAACTGGGAATTGTAAATGGACACCAACTGCCTAACAAGGCCATCCACAATCCTCTCCAGGACTTTCATGACCTGTCAGCTTGAGACCACGGTAGTTGCCCCGTTCCAATGCATCGCCCTTGCCCTTGTAGAGACAGACAATGAAACTCTGTTCCCAGTCAGATGGTACCTTTCCATCACGGATGATTGCAGCTGCCAGGTCACGGATCATTGAGGCACCCGCATCACCTGCAGCTCTGATCATCCCCACCACTATGCCAGATGGGCCTGGTGCTTTGCCAGTCTTCATCTGAGAGATAGCCTTCTTAACCATATCATTAGTGATTGGGATGGGCGGCCCTTCCACTGGTGGTTCATCAGACAAGTGCTCTGGGTTCAAGTCAAACTCAACATTGAGTAGCCTTTGGTTGTGTTCTAACCAAGCCCTCTGCTTTGAGTCTTCACTCATTGACATCTCCCCTGCATCATTCTTCACTGGTTTGTCACCTACAACATAAGCATTCTCTCTTCTCATCTGGTTAGCAAGGCAGTATACTTCTGAGGACTTAGGGTCAATATTCTTGTAGATCTCCTTCTCAGCTTCTTGGTGACCATGGTGCACCGCACATCTGCCTATGCGTTTGGCCGCAAGATATGATGCACGAGTGCCCTTACCTTCAGTAGTTCAAAGTACCCCCACCTCAGAATCTCATGGTCCCAGGTTTTCAAGCTATTTAGGGGGAAAATCATTTGGCGAGGTAATTCGGCGGTTTTACGGTCGGAAATGTTGTTTTTATGTGACGCGTAAGCGGAGCCATAAAACAGAATTTGTCATCTTTCAATGCAGTTATCCCAATTCTAATGCACTTATTCAGTTGTTTTGTTTAAAACTGTACTATTTTGCTCAAAGTGGCAAGCACTGTGAGCTGTGTAAAACCAAATACCAAACCAATGAAAAGGGATGTTACATGATGACATCGGGTTTCTGACAGTATACTGCAGAATATACCCTCACAAATTTTTGATGTTATCCAATCAAATGTTGTGTTACATATGCATGCATATTAGAATGAACTTATATTGCAATTTGATCCTTAGGACACATCACATGCAAGATAGCTTTTTTTCAACTAATATTCTGGGCCCAGTTGTTCAAAGCTAACGACGTCGTTAGTTAACGTATCGTTAAAACTTTGATCATTTATTATGGCAAATACGCTAATATTTTTGCTGAAAAAATGTGAGCAGCTTTTGCAGATGCAAAAGCTGCTCACATTTTTTCAGCTAAAATACCCAAAAAATAAAATATTAAACTTGCTAGAACAGTTAACAATATGACTACTAACGAGCTCGTTAAGCTAACGCTGCTTTGAACAACTGGACCCTGGTCATCTAAAGCCAATCACTGTGGATGTATTTTCAAATACCTTCTGGTCAGTTAATGAATACATATTCCCAATAATCTGTGCTGCCATTTTACGTGTCTCCGTCACTCTATCCAGGAATGCTCTTTCAACGACAGGCATTATCAAGGCCAGGGACGGAGCATCAATAAAGTGAACAAACTTCGTTTCCAGTAAACTCTGAAGAGAGATGCATGTCTTTTTGGCGGGATCTTGTAGGGCTTCTAGAAGTACTGGTACAATGGCTGGAAGTAAAAGTATGGAAATGAAGTAAAACTTTCAGGAAAGCATGGATTTCTGTTCGTATAAGTTGTAGCATGTATGAAAAGAACATTCACTGGTGATTTGTTTGAAAGAAAGGTTTTGCAAAAAAAAGTCTTTTTTCTTTGTTGCACCTGTGCTATGTTAAATTCAAGGAATTTGTTGCATTAACCCATTTTGTACCGGAAACCTGTAAAGGTGTAATTGGCAAACAGTGCAGGCCCAGATCAGATGATCCAGAACACGGCGTCTGATCAGGGCCTACATTGTTTGCAAAAAGTTCAGCCATTTTACAAATGGACCGCTGTGGTGCAGTGGTAAAGCATCAGATTTTAGATTGAGAGGTAGCCGGTTCGATCCCCGCAAGCACCACATGTTGTTTCCTTGAGCAAGAAACTTTATCCGCATTACTTAGTACTGGTTCCTACCCAGGAAAAGAGAGCCACATGGAAGATTAGTACTAGTACTAAATGTGTTACCCTCTATAGATAAGGTTGATTATTATTATTTATTTATTTTTATTATTTAAATAAATTTTCTAAAAAACACAACCTGACAGGCTTAAATTTTGAAATGGACATGTGTCATATATAAGGAGGAACATTCCATTTGGTACAAAATGGGTTAAATAATACAATATGTATATACAGTAGACCTTCAACTTCAGATAAATTAAATAATACAATTCATATACAGCAAAACTTGTATCATATCATTTCAACAAACACCAATGGCTCATTAACATTTATATTTATTACCATTTGAACTTTCATGCTCATGTGAGTTGAGAATGAACAAAGCCTTATAACTTCAGGCCCTAAGTGGCTCAAACTAGCCTCTTCTGGAATACATTTTCATGGTTCCAAAGGTGTTCCAGTCATTTTGACTGTACCATATTTACTAAGTATTCAGACACCTTAACTTCCAACCATACTTGCTCTGAAATTGGAATAAGTACAATTTAATACCCAATGTTGAGTCTATAGATAGCTGGATAAGTGGCAAACAGTGTAGACCCTGATGAGACACCACAGAATGCGGCATCTCATCTGGGTCTACACTGTTTACTCAGGCCTGTCTGTCTGACTATACATGAGGAAAAATACGGTATGTTGCAGAATATAATGTCACAAATCTTTTGCATCCAATCCGATGCCTTTTTACAATTTGTGTGCATTAGCATTTATATACACTGAATCTTCAATTACTTGAACATCAATAGCTGTTTCACCATGGCAAATTAACATTGGCTTTTATTAGACGGCCCCTGTAGCTCAGTCGGATGGGTGCCTGACTGGTGATCTGGAGGATGCCGGTTCAACACCTGCCAAGGTCGGCAACATTCTTTCGTGGAGATTGATCATGAAATCTTTTCTACGGTCATTTTCTCCCTTTTGCTGATTGAAGAAGTGCAGTTGTCAGTTTCTGGCGAAAGAATGTGTGTGCACTGTACTGGTTAACTGCTTACATATAAGCCTGCCCAGGAAAAGTGTGGATAGATAAACTGACTGACTTAAAAATGACCTAAATAGTGTTGACTGGGCCATTAAACTCATATTCAAACAAACATTCTTTGGCTCTTAAGTCCCTGAAGAATTCTTCCAATATCTCCAGATATCCACATACATTTGGATATTTTAGGGAGGTTTTCCTGATTCTACTTAAGTGATTTCCATTATGCTTCATGAACTGGCACTGTGATTAACCTATAAATGGCAATCACGACAATAGTCATCTGCTTTGCCATCTGCCAGTTACCTAAAAGTATTTTTTTGCAAATAGTGTGGACTCAGATCAGACTGCTCCTACATGCTCCTGTAGGAGCAGTCTGATCTGGGCCCACACTGTTTGCCTCTTTGTCTGCCTGTATACAAAAAAAAATCAGCAGACGACATAAGCAGACAACATTTTCAGATGTAGTTTTTCTCGGTGTTTGAAGGGTTAAACCCTAAGCGGTTCTTTAACAAATTTCATGCTCCCAAAGGTATTTGAGTTATTGAAGTTTGCCTGTAATTCATACTTACCTAAGATTTCTGGGTTTCTGATGACATTGCCAATCTGTTTCAGAGCCTGAGCCCCAGCTTTCTGTACTCTTACATGTGAGTCTGTGAGGACCTCTGTCAGCTTCGGTACAATACTGGGTAGACATGCAGATAACTGTTTTGGAGCACAGTAGGCCATGGACCCCAGAAGTTCAACAGCACCTACAAACATGGAAAAGTATAAAAGACACAATGCGAGATTTGTTGTGTTAGTTTGAAGAAAAATTATCGCCAAAAATATCCTCAGTTCTCTTCCTTGTCCGGAACTATGTAGAGTTCATACACATTTAGCGCAAAATAGCCCAAATGTACCACAAAAAACCATACCATACACTTTAAAAAAAAAATAACATTCTAGGATTTGGGTCCTTGGGAGAAAAAAATTAGGGCAGGGTCAGGAAACCCTAAACACACATTTTTTATTAGGTCTAAGCAAATATCAGTTTCAGTTGGAGTGCTACTCACCGGCTTTAGTTCTCCATGAATCTTCTTCTAAGCCTTTTAACAATGAAGGCAGTACCAGTTTTACACCATGGGCTGTCAACATTCCCATTACTGCTTTCGATGTCTCATCAGCTGCCTGAAGAAAATTACACAGCTTTAGAAAACCTATAACTGTTAAAGGAGGCAACTCCTGCACAAGTATTTTGTCTCCTACGTCAATTGGGGTCAACTCTTAAAGGAAAGAATTTGCTCCTGAGGAGCAAATTCTTTCCTTTAAGAGTAGACCCTTTTTCAGTGGGACTGAGTTTATAGAAAAGCAAACAGGAAGTCCCAAAAGTTGTCTCTTATGAGTTATGGGATTGAATAAGAAAATGCAGTTTCTTCACATGTTCTTTCGAAGCCATCTGATCTGGATCTACACTATTTGCAAAGAAAGGGCTTGTCCTGTTCAGCAAATATGAGTTAAAAACCTCTTTAAAGAGGTTTTTAGACAAGATTTCTGCCAAAGTCTATGTTGTCCCTGTCGGGGAAATGTAAATGGTGACTCAAATGTTAACAGCTAGATAAACAGATGGACAAACTGATCCCTACATTATGAAAGAATCCTCTAGGAGCAGTATGATCTGGGCCCACACTGTTTGCAAAAATATCAATATAACTAAGTTAATTATCCTGTTATTCCCAATACCTAGAGCTACATGTATGGGACTGGAAGGATTTTATTGGATCCTAACAACAGTCAGCTGTTTGTTTCTAAGGGGAATGGATACACCTCCAGGGGAGGCAACTCCTGCAAAGTCTTTTTGTCTCCCATGTCAAAAGGGGTCAACTCTTAAAGGAAAGAATTTGCTCCTGAGGAGCAAATTCTTTCCTTCAAGAGTAGAAACCTCTTTTCAATGGGACAGGGTTTATAGAAAGGCATTCAGGAAGTCCCGAAAGTTGTATCCCTTTGAAAAATGGCAGAAAAAAATCTGCAATGGCAGAAAAAATCTGCCAGGTGTTCCCATTCCCCTTAATCAAAAATCCTGCTTACCTCTCTTACATACTGGTTAGCATCTCCAAAGCACAAGAGAAGATGTGGCAGTATATGGACAACGTACGGCTCAAACAATTTCCCCAGCATCGAACACATCATTTCATATGCAAACAGGGCACCTGGAACACCAAGAAACTATTTTATCAGTTACCCCCTGTATATGCTGCATTGTAATGCACTGACCTGATAAAGATATGCTATCTCAGGACAAGTGAGCTTTATCACGTCAACGTGACATTGCACTTTTATGAATGAAGCAGAGTACAGGCAAAATATGGCTAAAATGTTATTATTACTGGAAAAATTGCATTAAAAACTAACAAAAGAAAAATAACGGTCAGCTGATAGTAAACATACTGACCAATCATATTCCGAGCCAGAATGTTGGAACGCACTGAGGACAATCGATAGCTGATCGTAAATTGCCAATTTAACGAGTCTACAAGGGGATAAACTGATAAATAGAATACCAGATTCGTGTCTTTGGATATCAAGTTTATCAGGCTCAGCTTCGAGAACGCATGTTGAATCGCTCGGCAAGTCTCGCGATTCTACAAGCGTTCTCGATGCCTTTCTTGATAAACTTGATATCAAAAGACATGAAACTGGTATTCTCTTTATATGCATGCACATCTGGGAACAGTCATTCAAAGCAGCATTAGTTTAACGAGTTTGTTAGTGGTCATATTGTTAACTGTTCTCGGAAGTTCAATATTGAATGTTCTTTTGTAAATGTTTTTATCTTAAAAATGTGAGCAGCTTTTGCATTTACAGAAGCTACTCACAATTTTGCAGCAAAAATATAAGCATATTTGCCATATCAAATTATCAAAGTTTTAACAATATGTCAACTAATGGCATTGTTAATTTTTAACAACTGGACCTGAATAAACAGAGGATTCACACAAGTGGTTATTTCATAAGAATTAATGACATTAGATTTCAGCGAGTTTTATAAATTTCAACCCATTGCATGCAGAAAACCCCTAAAGGGGTAGCCTGGCAAACAGTGCAGGCCCAGATCAGAAGCCGCAGAACGCGCGTCTGATCAGGGCCTACACTATTTGCTAACAGAACAGAATAACAAGAGGGCCATGATGGTCCTGGATCGCTCACCAGATCCACACGATAACAAGTGGGCCCAGAGGATAGCCGTTATTGGCCCCAGGGCTATAAATTGAATAATCTTGGTAGTGGTCTAAAAGGTGAAGCTTCAAACCAAAAATCAAAGACCGGAGCCTTCTGGTTTCAGACAAGAAGATTTTTAAAGTTTTCCTTATATAAAAACCTGCGGGCCCCGGGGCAGGGCCATTTTGGGCCCCAGGGCTATAATTTGAACAATCTTGGACAGAAATCCACAAGACAAGCTTCATACCAAATTTCAAAAACCTAAGCCTTCTGATTTCAGATAAGAAGATTTTCAAAGGTTTTCCCTAATATAAGTCTATGTAAAACCAGTGGGCACCAGGGTGGGCCCATTTTTGGACCCAGGGCTATAATTTGAACCATCTTGTTAAAGGTCCACTAGACAAAGCTTCATACCAAATATCAAAGACCTGAGCTTTCTCGTTTCAGACAAGAAAGATGTTTAAAAATTTTCCCTATATAAGTCTATGTAAAACCAAAGGGCCCCATGGCAGGGGCTATAATTTGAACACTCTTGATAGAGGTCCTTTAGATGAAGCTTTACACCAAATATCAAAGACCTGGGCCTTGGGGTTTCAAAGGATGATATTTTAAAAGAATTTCCCAATATATGTCTATGTAAAACTAACAGGCCCTGGGGCGGGGGCATTTTTGGCCCTAGGGCTATAGTTTGAACAATCTTGATAGAGGTCCACTAGATGAAGCTTCACACCAAATATCTAAGACCTGGGCCCTGCGGTTTCAGAGAAGAAAACTTTTTAAAGATTTTTCCTATATAAGTCAATGTAAAATTAAAAAGGGCCCTGGGTCGGGGACATTTTTGGCGCAAGGGCTATAATTGGAACAAGCTTGGTAGAGGTCCACAAGATGAAGCTACACACCAAATATTAAAGACCTGGGCCTTACGTTTTTTTTTAGATTTTAACCATATAAGTTAGGCGATCGCTATTGACAGCCGGCTGTCGATAGCGAATTCGCTATCGACAGCAGGCTGTCAATAGCGAATTCGCTATTGACAGCCAGCAAACTAAATTGATGAAAATGGGTTATTGCAAATTTATTTTATGTTTTACTTTATAAACATTTATGGAAAGGTTATTTAATATAATTTATTATAATGGCTTCAGGTACTGTGATTATCCCGTCGGTTGGTCTTCACCATGGAACCTGCTAAAGTAGTGATATTACCAGCTATTCCAATGATTTGGTGACTGTCTATCTTCTGATACATATCATTTCTATGACTAAGAAAAAAATGAATAATATCTGAAGTTAGATCCTTTGGAAGCAAGGAATACATGTACCAGTACTGAAATGTGCAACACCGGCCATGCCCTCTAGCACCGGCTTAAGCAGAACTCTATTTTCAAAATTATACTAAATTAACTCAATGATCCCAAAGGACCAGAAAATATAATCTGCACTTTGCTGATGTACGGGGAGATGTTTTACGGCCGCCACACGGCACAATGCCAGCTACAGTGAAAATAAATAAGTTCTGAAGTTAGATCCTTTGGAAGCAAGGAATACACCAAATAAACAAAAATAGCAGACTCGGTTTTATTGAGTCTGTTCATGACCAGTACTGAAATGTACAACACTGGCCACGCCCTCTAGCACCTGCTTAAGCAGAGCTCTATTGAAGCCTTATTAATCTGCTTAATGCAAACAAATATTTACTGTTTTGCCTGTGACCGAGGCCATTGTTGGCAGAAATTTGTGAGTTTTTAGCTCACCTGAGCCGAAGTCTCAGTTGTCTGGTTAGGCTCTGTTGTCTGTCTGTTCTGTCAACATTTTCAAACATCAAGGCCGATTGGCGTCATATTTCATGTGGAGCATCCATGGGATGGGGGAACTGAAGTTTGTTCGCAGGGTCCAGGTCACATGACCAAGATGGCCACCATGCCCATATAAGGTAAAAACCCTTCAAAACCTTCTTCTCCGGAACCAGTGAGCTGATTGGCTTGAGACTTGGTATGTTCTATTAGGGACTCAGGTCCATCATATTTTGTTCAAATGATGACCCTTGGATGACTTTGACCAATTTTAGGCCAAGGTCAAATTTGGTCGCATAGACTTTTGTATGGGAAAAAGCCAATATCGTGTATTTTTTGGAAACTGTTGTAGCCTGTGATTTGAAAATTAGTAGATGCAGTAAGCTAAATGGGTGGATGAAACTACATGAGTATTCAAGGTCATTGTCATTCTTTGACCTTTGTTCAAGGTCATTCAGATATGATAATTAAAACTTATTTTTCTCAGAAACCACAAAGCCGTTTGTAACGAAATTTCATATTTAAGTTTTTAAGAACAAGGAAATGACAATTAATCAATATGAATTTTGTCACATGACCAATATGTCCATCATGCCCATATAAGGTAAAAACCCTTCAGAAATCTTCTCTGGGACCAGTGGCCGATTATCATGTGACTTGGTATGTGGCATCGGGGACTCGGGGGCCCATCAAAAATTGTTCAGATGATGACTCCTGAATGACCTTGACCTATTATCACTTTTTGTCCGTCGTGTGTCCATGAGTGTGTGCGTCCATCCGTCCATCCCTAAACAATTTCTTCAAACAACATCTCCTCCTAAACCACTGATTGTATTTTGACCAAACTTCACAGGAATGATCCTTAGGTGGTACCCTTTCAAAGTTGTTCAAATCATTCCGGTCCGTTGCACATCTAGGTCACAGAAGCTAAAAATAGATTTTTTTTACTGAAAATTTTTAAAATCTTCTCTCAGGGTTCGACATTAACCCTTGTCTAGTGGAAACCTGGTCAGGTCTGGTAAGGTCAGCGGCTGGCTGGTCCAAATGGTCCAGTTGAAAATCTGCCACCCAAGTTATTAAAATTCCTGTTTTAACTTTCAAACATTTATCATAAAATTAGTTTGTGTTTTCAGTTTGTTGCAGAAGATTTACCATCCCTGTAGATAAATAATAATAGAAATAATCTGATTACTGCAGAACTAAAATACATTTATCACTTCAGTATGATTTTCATCATTTCTTCGGTCCAGCTGAACTTAGATCAGGTCCAGTGTATCCCAAGAGTTACAGGACCACCCTGTCCACTTGTTAAAAAAGTTTGTTGAACCCTGGTCTCTGACACTGCATGGTTCAGGTCTTTGATATTTGGTATGAAGCTTCAGCTAGTGGACCTCTACCAAGATTGTTCAAATTATAGCCCTGGGGCCAAAAATGCCTCTGCTTTGGGGCCCACCAGTTTGACATAGACTTATTTAGGGAAAACCTTTAAAAATCTTCTTGTCTTAAACCAGAATATGGTATGAAGCTTCACCTAGTGGACCACTACTGAGATTGTTCAAATTATAGCCCTGGTACCAAAAAATGCCCCCGTGCCAGGGCCCACTGGTTTTACATAGGCTTATATATGGAAAACCTTTTTAAAATCTTCTTGTATGAAACCAGAAGACCCAGGTCTTTGATATTTGGTATGAAGCTTCATCTAGTAGACCACTACCAAGTTTGTTCAAATTATAGCCCTTGGGCCAAAAATGAAATAGAGGCACTGGTACTCATGTGAGTGATTCAGGGCCCTGTGGGCCCTCTTATTTCACAAGTTATCTATGCATCACATCATGGCCAATCATTACACTTAGGCATTAATGGTTGGAACTCTACAAGATGTAACTCCATGCTGTGGCAAAAAACTGATGTCCACACCAAGGCCCAGTTGTCCGATTCTCAGTAGAACGAAAGACAAAAAGGGTCTAGAACTCTGAAGGAAACAAATAATATTGTTTTGTTTGTTTGATTTGAAGTTTAACGTCCCCATCAACGCTGTAAAGGTCATTTTGGAGACTTTGCTTCCAATTTTGTGGGACTTTTATCTGATATTGAGATGAAATGACACTAAATTGGAAGCAACGTCTCCAAAATGACCTTTACAGTGTTGATGGGGATGTTGAACTTCAAATCAAACAAACAAAACAATGTTATTTGTTTCAAGCCCATTTGACGTTCCTTCAGCTCTAGACCCATTTTGTCTAGTCAATGGTTAAAAAACAGATGCATGTCTACTGAGAATCAGACAACTGGGCCTTGGTGTGGACATCAGTTTTCCCTTGTAAGGCTTATGCTAAGGTGGGCTTAGAGGTCTAAATGTCTCTCGGACTAAATGCTAAGTAAATTGTTACAACAGCCTGATGTGAAACTGAACTGCACCACAGCTCTAGATAAGGAGGAAAACCAGGATATTTAGATAAACTTTCCTCAGAACTGGTGTTAACCCGGCATTTCTGGTATCTGTTGGAAAAGCCTCAACAAGGCAATTCTAACACATACCCATAACATATTTTAAAGCCAGAAGTAATCTCATTACTCCTTCTCCAGAGCGCTAATGTGTCTTCTGCTATGTTGGGATAAGGCTCATGTGTGACATGAAAATGTCTTTTCGTTTGTGCACGTATATTCAGCTGTACACATTGCTCCAGATTAGCGGCTCCTAGTATATCTATCCAATTTTGGAATTAAAAGAAAGGCGATCGTTATTGACAGCCGGCTGTCAATAGCCAACATCCAAAATTTTAAAAGTGATCTGCTAACTTGTACAGTAACAAGAGCTGTCGCATGACAGCATACATTTAGCTCGCCTGTTTCGCGCCTTCAAAATATAAGGTAAAACTACTGAACCATGAAATATACACAAAGGTAGGTCACACTCAGCTAGATATATTTTGAGGTCAATAGTCAGGTCACATGGAACATATATTCCAGATATTACATTTCAGAATCAAACTGTGTCTGAAATATAAGGCAAAATAATTAAACCATGAAAATAAGTCACACTGACCTAGATATATTTCTATGTCAATCATCTGGTCACATGAAACTTATAATTCAGGATTGAAGTTTCTCCAAAAAATAGTACGGTATTCAAAATATTTGGTGGACTCACTGAATCATGAAATATAGGTCACATTGACCTTTATGTATTTTGTGGTCAGTTATCTGGTTACATTGAAATAATATCCCAGGTTGAACATTTCTCCCTCAAAATAGTATTCAAGACAATAAGCAAAATCACTGACCCATGAAATATAGGTCACAATGACCCAGATATACTTTGAGGTAAATCATCGGATCACACAGAACTCATAATTCAGGTGAGACATTTCTCCATCAAATAGTATTCAACATACATGTGATATTTTCTTGGACCCAAATAGGGAGATTTTGATTTTCAGATAGGGAGATTGGGGTCCCAAATCGGGAGATTTTTCCGCGGTAAAAAGTGATGTTATTTTTGGTTAAAATTTACCTCTGAAGCACTTTTTCACCCATAAAATGCCAACACGACAATTGTTGTCTGCTTTGTCATCTGCACTAAAAATCTTTTTTGAAAACAGTGTGGGCCCAGATCAGACTGCAGAGCATTCTGATGACGGTCCACACTGTTTGCCTTTCTGCAAAAAATATGTTATAAAAGCTTGGAAAAAGAAAGCAGCAGACGACAAACTTCCATTTTGTATTTTAATAGAGAGACAATTTCTCGGAAGAACGATCAAAGAACAAGCACTGACCAATAGATCGGTGTTAAATACCCACCTAGCACCTGGCAGAAAAAACAACGTTCAGAATACCCGCATAGCAAAAAATTACTCATACTCTTACACCCCTTCTCTTATCATCCCCAAAACGTGCCTCGGAACTTAGTCGGAACTAATGAGCATGCATTATTTTTATTGATTTAACTTGGGGGCATATTTTTTCATAAAAGATCCATTAAAAACACGGCAAAAATATTTTTTCTCGCAAGCTAAAAATGAAACAGGTTTGAATAGAAAATTTAATCCTGCAAAACTCCGGTTCTATGTTTATTAATAAATGAAAAACTACATACAGATGCTTAGAAAATACCAGCGTGTGCTCTGCTCTGTTTTGGCGGGAAAAATATTTAGCGCGTTCACCTGTCAAAGGCCAAAAAGCATGCACGAATTTTCATTGGTGTCACGTGGGGCATATTTCTTTCTTCCGTTAAAAACGGCAAAAATATTTTTCTCGGGTTTAAATAAAAAATGTCACTAAGTAATTACCCAGTTCTATGATTAATAAAAGAATAACGGTTTACAGACGCGTAGAAAAAAAAACAGCGTCTGCTTTGCTCTGTTTTGGCGGGAATAATATTTAGCGTCTACACGTGTCAATTACAAAGGGATTAAATAAGCTATAACTGGTATATCTTGATTGACTAGTTTTCACACCTTGTCACATTGTTAATTGTCGGCTTATCAATAAGGCCCGCCTCGGGTGTAAACGGTTTAATAGCGTTGGCAACTTGAGCAAATCGGTGATCAGTAATAACTGTATGCTAACATCACATTTCTTCCTTATTGAATTTCTTGCTTTTTATCACATTGTTTGCGGCTTGTTTGCGGGTTGCATTTTAATAATTGTATTTACCGGTACGTTCTTTTCATATTGCGATATTATACTTGTGCAGGTGTGTATTGCAATTTACCTGCATACCGCCTAGCGTAAATACACTGACGGTTAACCGCATAGGTATTTTACAGTGGTTAACACTAAATTGGTCGGTCGGCGGAAAACTACTATAGGAAAATTGTCGTGTCGGGAGATTAGGGCCGTCGGGCGGGAGACCGGGAGATGGGGTTCGAAATCGGGATATCCCGACGAAATCGGGAGATATCACATGTATGATTCAAGATAACAGGCCAAATCACTGAAACATGAAATATAGGTCACAGTGACCTAGATATAATTCAACACCAATCATGGGGTCACATGCATTTTGGAAGTGGCTATTGACAGCCGGCTGTCTCCAGTGAAAGTTCGCTAGTGACAGCCGGCTGTCTCCAGCGAACTTTCGCTGGTGACAGCCAGCAAAATATATATAAAGTATATTGTCAAGTAATAAATAAAAGTCATTTAATGGAACCCTTGTTAATAATTTAAATAGATACATGATGTAAAATTATTAAATTAATCCTAAAATTATTAAATTACCATTAATTTAACATTTTTACAACATGCAGTAATCTCATTCTATACATTTACATTTTGGTAGGATATATATAACAAGTTTTTCTAGCATGCTTTGTGCTTTGCTCCTAGATATCAATGTTATAAAGAGGTTGTGGTGATTTGAAAGTCAAACAGATGTATGAGTCTATGTCTATATTAAACAAGTGACCCCTGGGGTAGGGCTACTTTTGATCCCAGGGCTATAATTTTAACAACTGTGAACAAAGATGAAGCCACATACCAAGTATCAACGACCTGGGCCTTCTTGTTTCATACAAGTAAATTTTTAAAGGTGTCACCATTATTATATTCTATGTAAAACCAGTGAGTTTCAGGGTTTTCTGGTTTCATACATTTTAAAGTATTTTTCCCAAATGTGGATTGATATTTACTGATGATGACAATGATGGTGACTGATTACAATAGCTCTCTCCAGAGCCTTCGGCTCAAGTGAGCCAAAATAAGATACAACTTGGGTGAAGTCTCCCCTGCCCATCACCCTCCCCCCCCACCCCACACACACACAAACAAGAGGCCCATGGGCCTCTATGCTCACCTGAGATCAGTTGGGCACTGCCCACTGGGAGCCATGTATTTTAAAACTTTTTGTACCAAATGGACTCTTCCTCCTTACATATGGCAGGAGTCCATTTTGAAATTGAGGGTTGAAAGGTTGTGTTATCTTTAAAATTTATTCGTAAAATAGCTGAACTTTTGCAAATAGTCAAGGCACTGATCAGACGCCATGTTCTGCGGCGTCTGCAGGGATACAGACTAAGCATTTTGCTTTAGGCGCCCAGACTGCCATAAATCCAAATTTTGCATTAAGTTAATAGGCATTTTAATCCAAAACTTAGGCTCCTAGGCAAACAATGACCTAGGTATATTTTGAGGTCAATTATCAGATCACATGAAACTAATAATCCAGGTGAGACATTTCTACATCAAATAGCATTCAAGATAGTAGGCAAAATCACTGAACCATGAACTATATGTCACAATGACCTAGATATATTTTGAGGTCAATCATGGGGCCACATGGAACTAATAACCCAGGTATGACACTTCTCCATCAAAAAGTATTCGAGATAATAGGCAAAATCACTGAACCATGAAATATTGGTCACGGTGGCCTAGATATGTTTTGACGTCATCAGAAGACCCTCCCAGTTACTTAAGTTCCAAATATGAGTGCTCTGTGATGAGTGACTGTTGATTTGTTTGTTTGATTTGAGGTTTAACGTCCCCGTCAACACTGTAAAGGTCATTTTGGAGACGTTGCTTCCAATTTTGCGGGACTTTTACCTGTTACTGAGATGAAATGACATCTTAAGCCCTGCCGCCCAATGAAACCAGTAGGGTTTATAAGCATGGACGGGTCCGACTAGCACCGCTTTGCCTGGGCAGGCTTAGATCCTCTAAGCGGTTTACCAGTACTCGTGTGTGGGTCGATTCAGCTCTGCGTGGAAGCATCATGCAGCCCATCTATTTCTTCAAGCCCTGAAGGGCAGGAGCACTAGAGTGACTGTTGAGATATAAAGCATTTGAAAAACTTTAACACAGTGTGACAGGAACGCAAATGTGCACGCAGAGGACCAAGATGACAACAGCTCTCCATGTACTCCGTACAGGCGAGCTAAAAATAATTGAATATACATTATTTAGACTCCTTTATTTATTTATTGAGATTCTTAATAATCCATAAAACAAAATATTTATTTATTTATTTTATCCACAGCATGGAATTACATCTTGTAGAGTTCCAACCATTTATGCCTTAAGTGTAATGAACACTTTAATAGTTCATATTATTCTGATGAAAACTTTTCATTTGTATGAAAAAAATTTAATAGTTCACTTTAATATTCTATAATTATTTCATTTTTATTATGCATTCATGTTTTTTAGCAGATTATATTCATTTATATATCAGTATGTATATCCAATATCTTAGCTGGCTGTCAATAGCGAATTCGCTATCGACAGCCGGCTGTCAATAGCGAATTCGCTATCGACAGCCGGCTGTCAATAGCCACTTCCTATAAGTTAATGTAAAACCAAAGGGCCGCGGGGCAGGGGCATTTTTGGCCCTAGGGCCGAGGCACTTCTAATGAATACCCACAACATAAGTTTTCATGCAGAAATAAGAAAAATATCAGTTTGCACCTTATCTGGAGCTATGAAAACAGTACCTTCTCTTCTCCTTGGATTCTTCTTATCTTTAACTGCCTCTTCTAGGGTCGTCATGATCTCCAGCTGTTTCAGAGCTGTAATCCCCAGACCCCGTACCAGCCCAGCAAGGCCATACGCTGCCCCTTTCCTCTCCCCATAGTTCTCCGAGTCCAGGAGAAGGTTCAGAAGTTTCTTTACAAGTTGTGGGGCATCTGACTTAATGGCTGGTACGAGGGGTGGAAGACAGTTGGCTACTGACTGCTGAACCTAGAAGTATAACAAGTATTTTAATGCACTTACGTATGTAACATGACATATGATTGGATAACATCAGAAAATTGTGACAATATATCCTGTAGCATAGTGTCGGAAACCCAAACATCTTCATGCTTTGCAATGACGTGAATTTTGGTGTTATGCAATGCACAGGGCTTGCCACTTTGTGCAAATGGTATGAATAAATGCATTATTTTGGGGGTCACTTTTGATTTTTAATCAAATTTGTTTGGCCATTTAAACCCCCAAATTATGCCGCTTTTTTCTTTGAGAAGATAAAGAAAGTTCTTTTTTTTATCATTTAACCACCTCAGGTCAGCATGTTCAATGATACATATCATCCACAAATGTATAGCTTATCACCATATCAGTATCAGTTTCACTGTATCAGTTTCATCGCACTATATGTTTTACGACCACAGTTGCTGATCAGGTTGATCTCAGAGTGGTTCAAGACTTACTAGTGTCGAACCTGAGAGTGGGCAGCCCCAAAAAGAGAGCCAATATAAGCATTTAGTTTGATAAGTTACGGTATTTGTTGACTGTATTGACAATTGTCCTTTTGGGGAATGATGAAAGAGTGTGTGTTGTACTGGTTAACTGCTTATATATAAGTGGTTAACCAGTAAAGTACATTATTCGGTGGAAACTAACAACTGCCATTCTTGAAACAGTGCAAGGGAGAGAATGACTGGAGAAAAGATTTCATGATTAAACTCCACAACCTGGGAGGTGTTGAACTCACTACCTCCTCACCAGTCAGACAGACATCAAACTAAGCTACCAAGGTCAGCCATTTTCAACATTAACCCATATCCCACTGCATAAATTAATTTAGCCACACCCCATTTAATTTCAACCAATCAAATTATTTGATGAAATTTATTCATTCAAATTTGCAAACCGAATGGCAAACAGAGTAGATCCTGATCAGATGGCTTCAGAAGCCATCTGATCTGGATCTACCCTGTTTGCAAAGATAGGGGTTGTCGTGAATAGCATGATAAGGGTTAACAAGTTAATTTAGCTACAGATGCTTAACCTTTTGGAAAATGATGAAAGAGCATGTGTTGTACTGGTTAACAGCTTATATATAAGTGGTTAACCAGTAGTACATTCACTCTTTGGAAACTTAACAACTGCCCTTCTTGAATCAGTGCAAGGGAGTGAATGTCTGGAGAAAAGATTTCATGATTAAACTAAAAGAATGTTGCTGACCTGGGAGGTGTTGAACCCACAACCTCCACACCAGTCAGACAGACATCAGACTGAGCTACAAAGGTCAGCCTTTTTCAACCTTAACCCTTATCCCACTGCATAAATTAATTTAGCCACACCCCATTTACATTTCAACCAATCAAATTACTTGATGTAATTTATTTGTCCAAATTTGCAAACTGAATGGCAAACAGAGTAGATCCTGATCAGATGGCTTCAGAAGCCATCTGATCTGGATCTACCCTGTTTGCAAAGGTAAGGATTGTTGTGAATAGCATGATAAGGGTTAACAAGCGCATTTAGCTAAAGATGCTTTTGTAGCTCTTCCTACAATGCAAGCACCACTTACCTCTTGAGACGGTGTTGACAGTGCCGATATCAGCTGACCAACAATAGGTTTGACCTTGGGGTTATCTTTGTCCAGATGCTTCGCCAGACAGCCCATTAGAATAACAATACTTTGCCTAACCGCATCATAGCTGGCCGTACCTGGGGCGTTGGACAGAAAATCTTCAAACACAGGAAGCAGTTCAGAAACATTGTCCTGAAAGAGAAGAATATAGTAGAAATAATTTGATACTGAAAATAGATTGCTATTCAAAACCTGTGCCCAGTTGTTCAAAGCATTGTTTAGCTGTACAAACTCAGTGATCAATGCAATGCAAAAACGCCTAACATTTTTTCAGCAAAAGCTACTCATATTTTTTCAGCAAAAGTTCTCACATTTTTTAGCGAAAAAATTCAGAATATTTGCCTTACTACATGACTGACATAACAAGTTACTACAGTATATTAGCTAACAACTAACTGAACTGGGCCCTGGTTTAATTTGGTCTTGACCCTTAAGACACCGAGAAAAACTATATCTGAAAATGTCGTCTGCTTATGTCGTCTGCTTAATCTTTTTACAAACTTTTAACAAGAGCGGTCGCATGACAGCATAGCTCGCCTGTTTCGCGACTTCAAGATATAAGGTAAAATTTATGAACCATGAAATATAGGTCACACTCACCTTGATATATTTGAGATCAATAATCAGGTCACATGGAACATATATTCCAGATATTACATTTCAGCATCAAATTGTGTCTGAATTATAAGGCAAAATCATTGAACCATGAAAATAGGTCACAAGGACCTAGATATATTTCTATGTCAATCATCGGGTCACATGGAACTAATAATCCAGGTGAGACATTTCTCCATCAAATAGTATTCAAGATAATAGGAAAAATCACTGAACCATGAAATATAGGACACAATGACCTAGATATAATTCAAGCTCAATCATGGGGTCACATGGAATAAATAATCCAGGTATGACATTTCTCCATCAAAAAGTGTTCAAGACAATAGGCAAAATCACTGAACCATGAAATATAGGTCACACTGGCCTGGATATATTTTGTGGTCAATTATCGGGTCACATGGAACTAATAATCCAGGTATAACCTTTCTCTATCAAATAGTATTCCAGATAATAGGCAAAAGTACTGAACCATGAAATATAGGTCATACTGACCTAGATATATTTTGAGGTCACCAATGGGGTCACATGCAACTAATCACCCAGGTATAACATTTCTCCATCAAATAGTATTCAAGATAATAGACAAGATCACTGGACCGTGAAATGTAGGTCACCATGACCTAGATATATTTTGCGGTCAAATTATTGGGTCACATGGAACTAATAGTCCAGGTATGACAGGCAAAATTGCTGAACCATGAAATATAGGTCACAGTGACCTAGATATATTTTGAGGTCAATCGTGGAGTCACATGGAACTAATATCCCAGGTATGACATTTCTTCAACAAATAGACTTCAAGATATAAGGCAAAATCACTAAACCGTGAAATGTAGGTCACCATGACCTTCACCCTTTTACACTTGAACCAATGTCACCTAATTGGCTGATGTATAACCAATTGTGTCTATAACTTGTTAGTATAATGGAAAGGTATACAACAAATTACAAAGGTGTCCTGGATTTTGACTCCTAGCCCCACCCCATCCCCACTCCCAGGCATGAACCCAGGGGTGTGTTGTCTTGGAATCTCAGAAGACACTCCCAGGTATCCAAGTTGTAAATATGAATGCTTTGTGATAAGTGACTGTTGAGATATAAGCATTTCAAAACTTTAATACTGAATTACAAAGGTGGTCTAGATTTTGACCCCTAGCCCCACCCTGGGGCATGAACCCAGGGGTCTGTTCTCTTTGAACATCAGAGGACCCTCCCAGGTACTTAAGTTCCAAATATGAGTGGTCTGTGATGAGTGACTGTTGAGATATAAGCATTTGAAAAACTTCGCAGTGTGACGGGAATGCAAACGCACACGCGCACACCATCCGAGGTGACAACAATAGCTCTCCATGTACTTCGTACAGGCGAGCTCAAAAATATTTTTGCATAGAGGCAAACAGTGTGGGCCCAGATCAGATCAGACTGATCTGGGCCCACACTATTTGGAAAAAAAAATTACTTTAAAGGTAACTGGCAGACGGCAAAGCAGACAGCAATTGTCGAGATTGGCATTTTATTTAAGAAACCAACGTTTGTACTTCATAACTTCCAATCACAAAGCAAATGATGGTTACAAAACTTTAACATGTATACTCTTAGAGGCTTCTTTCCTATAGACACAGACTTTCGGATGAGTCTTTAAACCGAGGTCCCGTCTCCGTATGACCTTAGCTGTTGGTGGGACGTAAAACTAAAACTCACTCACTCACTCCTATAGACACAAACATTTCTGTATCAGAAAACTATATCTACTCACCTATTATACTCTCGAGTCACAAGCTTACATGAGTGTTCATGTATTATTGAATTTATTAAACAAGTTGAGGAAAAGGGATGAAATGCTAGGCTTTGCTGTGCATTTTATCCCTTTTCCTCAATGAGTTTAATAAATTTAATAACACATGAACACTCATGTAAGATCCTTTTTAAGTACCCTTGTGACTCGAGAGTATAATAAGTGAGTAGATATAGTTTTCTGATACAGAAATTACTATTGCAGGAGTTGCCTCCCCTGAAACAGAATAAATCCGAGAATTACCTACCTTGCCATGAACATTTATTGTGGCCAGAGCAGCCATTCTCATGTGTGACCTGACATCTGAGCTTCTGTCTCTCAGACCTTTCTGTACATAGAAGTGGAACAAGGGCAGTAACTGATCCTGTGGCAGGATGGAAGACATTTTCTCTAATGCCATAGCAATACCGCATCTTGCTGGCCAGTTATCCTGTTGCTGTTGGTCTGATAGCACACGGCCAAAATCATCAAGGATTGGAGGTGGCAGCTGTAAAGGAAGCAAATTTTTGTTGTTTTGAATTACTTTTTTCAAACACAACTCATAGCAGGAGGGGGAGAAAAAACACATGATGTTCCATTGCAGAACTTGGTGTCTCATGTCACCCAAGCAAGGCTTTAACCCATAGATTAAAGAGACAGCACTCTTACCTACTAGGCAACAGAGGGCCATTCTAGCTACTTAACCCTTTTTGTACCAAATGGAATCTTCCCCCTAATATATAGCAGGAGTCCATTTCAAAATTTAGGGATGACAGGTTGTGTTTTTCTTCTAAATTTATTTGGAAAATGGCTGAACGTTTTGCAAACAGTGTAGGCCCTGATCAGAGTCCACGTTCTGCAGCGTCTGATCTGAAAAGTTAGCAATTTGACCACTAACAAGCTCGTGAAGCTAACATGGCTTTGAACAACTGGCCCCAGATCAGAGAACACTCCTGTTAGACAGAATGCATTTGCAGACTCACCAGTCTTGGATGGTTGCATGGAACTTACTGCACATTATGCTATGCACTGGCTTATTATACCCACTTTTTTAAGAAAAACTAGAGCTGTCAGAGGATCTGACTATAGCCCCGCTTCAGCGCTGTCAGAGAAGAAAGTTATTTAAGCTGCAGAGAAAACAGTTATGAACAAGAAATAACTGTTGAAAATTTTACATTATCTGGAAAAACTCTAAGAGTTGTGAGCCCTTGTCCCTCATTTCAATGAGCATGATACATTACCAGAATGTCCATGTTTATACTAAATTTCATCTTCCATTTTTCAATGTTCAAAGGGTAATAACTCCTAAAGTAGGCAAATCAGAGTCAGGGTTCCTGCGCTCTGCACATTGTCTCATGGTGCTTTACACTTGTGTGAAGTGTCATGAAAATATCTCAAATGGTTTGTGAGTTATGGAGCCGACACAGTCAAAATTGCCTTTTTAAATGTTCAAAGGGCAATAACTCCTAAAGTAGGCAAACCAGAGTTATGGTTCCTGCACTCTGCACATCATCTCAAGGTGCTTTTCATTTATTTGAAGTTTCATGAAAATATCAGAAACGGTTATGGAGCGGACATAGTTAAAATTGCCATTTTTTAATATTCAAAAGCCTATAACTGAAAAAGTAGACAATCCAGAGTTTGGGTTCCTGCGCTCTGCACACGTAATATGGTGCTTTACATTTGTGTGAAGTTTCATAAAATTATCTCAAACGGTTTTTGAGTTATCGAGCAAAGACGGCTAAAATTGATATTTTTCAATATTCAAAGGGAAATAACTCAAAAATTAGGCAATCCAGAGTTATGGTTCCTGCACTCTGCACACCATCTCATGGTGTTTAATGTTTGTGTGAAGTTTCATGAAAATATGTGAATGGGTTTTAAAGTTATGGAGCGGACACGAAAATTGTTAACAGACACAGACAGACACACAGACAGACACACAGAAAATACAAAAACCAGAGTTATGGTTCTTGCGCTCTGCACATTGTCTCATAGTACTTAACATTTGTGTGAAGTTTCATGAAATTATCTCAAACGGTTTTCGAGTTATGAAGCGGACAATGTTAAAATTGCCATTTTTCAATGTTCAAAGGGCAATAACTCCAAAAATAAGCAATGCAGAGTTATGGTTCCTGCGCTCTGCACATCGTCTCATAGTGCTTAACATTTGTGTGAAGTTTCCTAAAAATATCTCAAACGGTTTTCGAGTTATGAAGCGGACACAATTAAAATTGCCATTTTTCAATGTTCAAAGGGCAATAACTCCAAAAGTAGGCAATCCACAGTTATAATTCCTTCGCTCTGCACATTGTCTTATGGTGTTTAACATTTGTGTGAAGTTTCATGAAAATATGTTAAGCAGATACAAAGTTATGGAGCCAACACAAATTAACGGAATCACGGAATTACGGAAAATGTTCAAAGGGCAATAACTCCAAAAGTAGGCAATCCACAGTTATAATTCCTTCGCTCTGCACATTGTCTTATGGTGTTTAACATTTGTGTGAAGTTTCATGAAAATATGTTAAGCAGATACAAAGTTATGGAGCCAACACAAATTAACGGAATCACGGAATGACAGAAGGACATGGCAAATCCAATATAGCCCCACTTTTTCAAAGCGGGGCTATAATCAGGTATATTGTTTTCGTACCAGAGTTGAGTGGTCGTCAGTCCGTCTGTCCGTGTAAATGGATCTCCTCTGCAACCACTGAAGTTACAGTTTTGAAACTTTGCATGTGGATCGTATATGGTATGTAGATGGTAGTGGGCTACTTTTTTGTGACCTTGACCCCAATATGGCCCCAAGGTCGAAGGTCAACAAGATGTGTTTGTGAAACACAAATGCCCCCGGACAGCGCAAGGTGAAGGTCACGAGGTCAAAATTTATGGTACCTCTTGAAAGGTCTTGTGACAAGGAATGCACATGTGAAGTATAAAAGCTGTACCACTTACCATTCAAAAGTTATGCCCAATGTTAAAGTTTTTGCAGACGGACAAACGGACAAACAGACAAACGGACAAACAGACGGACAGACCAAAAACTATATGCCCCCCAGAATCTTAGATTCCGGGGGCATAAAAAGTATGACTTTGCCATATCTTTAGTGTCATTCATACAAAAAGCGGGTACTTGCGATGGTATACCACTGACTGCGACCATCGACTGCTTGATCTAGTTTGCTTTTGTAATAGTTTGTTATATGAACAAGAAGAATAGATGTAGATTATTTCTGTGTATTGTATCATCATTATATTTACTATAACAATGTGCACTTTTTCTGACCTCTGATTTTTCTTCATATTTCTGAAGAAGCTGATCAATAATAGGTGTGATATATTCATGGTGGTGATCCAGAGTCGCCGCCAATGCCTCCGCAGCAGCTTGTCGAACTATCTCTTCATCATGGATCACATCCTCTGCCAGAGGGCTGCACATGTCCTCATATGGTTCTTCAAGGTCAAGGGAAACAAGTAAACTGGAATATAAATGAGCAAAGTTTAAGGAGAATGGATACAGCTTCAGGGGGGAGGCAACTCCTGCAAAAGTATTTTTGTCTCCCATTTCAATAGGGGTCAACTCTTAAAGGAAAGAATTTGCACCTTCAACTCTTAAAGGAAAGAATTTGCTCCTGAGGAGCAAATTCTTTTCTTTAAAAGTAGACCTCTTTTTCAGTGGGACAGGGCTTATATAAAAGTGAACAGGAAGTCCCAAAAGTTATCTCCCTTTGAAAAATGGAGGAAAAATCTGCCAGGTGTTCCCATTCCCCTTAAGGGAACCCGATGTTCTGATGTTGATATAGTTCAACAAACAGTATGAACAACAACCGTTCACAAGCAAAGATTAAATGAACCCCAAATGGGGGTCACTAAACTTTGCTTGTGGCCTAAACAACATCTGATCAGAGTAAAGTTTAAATGAACCCGATGCTTTTATGCTTCAATGATCGTTAAATGAATTACCTTCATTTTAACAGATACTTGTCAAAGGCCCTTTTCACAATAATCATATGAAGAAACCACCCATTACAGATTCTCTGTATGATTACGATGTACAAATTGTGTACAGAAAAAAACAGGGGTGGTTGGGTGTGGGGTAAAATGGTTGTGAAACTTATGTCACCAAGGCATCCAACTGATACAGGCTTGCAGTTGGGCAATGTTTACACTTAGACAACTATCCTTGTTGCAGGTAAGGTTAAAGAGGGAATGTTATTATTTCTTCTGTTTGTTCACTTTCAATTCTTTTTCTCTATCTTCCCTGTCCCTCTATTTCATCTCCTCAACTATCTCTTCTATCTCTTTTCACCCTTTCCCTGGGAGAAGCATAGCTCCAGATAAGGCGCTTTTTTTTTCATCCGAAAAGTTTTTTTTTTGTTTGATTTGAGGTTTAACCTCCCCGTCAACACTGTAAAGGTCATTTTGGAGACGTTGCTTCCAATTTTGTGGGACTTTCACCCGACATTGAGATGAAATGACATCTCAAGCCCTGCCGCCCAATTAAACCGATAGGGTCTATTAGTATGGACGGTCCTCCTCGCACCGCGGTTCCTGGACAGGCTTAGATCCAGTACTAGTGTGCTGGCCGGATTCAGCTCTGCGTGAAAGCATCATTCAGCCCATTTATTTCTTCAAGCCCCTATGGGCGGGGGCCGCATCCGAAAAGTACTGATATTTTTTCTTACTTCTCGGTGAGGCCCTTCTAATGAGTACCCACAACATGTGTTTTTGTGCAGAAATAAGAAAAACTAGAGCTGTAAGTGAAACTGACTAGGGCCCTGGCAGCGCTATCAGAGGAGTAGGAAAATGTTGAAAATTTGTGGACGGACAGACGGACAGACAGACAGACAGACGGACGGACAGAGTGATTACTATAGGGCACCCACACTTTCAGTGCGGGGCCCTAATAATATTTGGATACCCCTATTATCTGTGGGTATGGAGACGACATAAAATGGCCCACCAAGGTTGACATGTTGTAAACTCATAAAATGCCAATCATGACAATTGTCGTCTGCTTTGCCGTCTGCCGGTTACCTTGAAAGTAATTTTTTTGCAAACAGTGTGGTTCCAGATCAGACGAATCTGATCTGGACCCACACTGTTTGCCTGTATGCAAAAATATTTTGAAGAAGTTTGGAAAAAAATCAGCAGACAACATTTTCAGATGTAGTTTTTCTCGCCATCTCCTAAAACAATCAATCAACATACAGAAAAACAATATTATACCTTTCTGCTAGTTTCTTCACATTTTCATCCACATCAAATGATGCTACCCATACTCTCTGTGCTATCTTAAGGCCGAGTTCGAAATTATCATCGATGTTGGGCAAGACTGACACAAGACAATGTAAAGCCTGTAAATAAAAAATTAATCCTTTTTTGTTTGTTTGTTTGTTTGTACTGGAGTTAAACTGCCCAGTCAACACTATTTTAGATCATTTTTAGCAGGTCAGTTTATCTATCCACACTTTTCCTGGGCTGGCTTATACGTAAGCGGTTAACCAGTACAGTGCACACTCTTTCACCAGAAACTGACCACTTCCCTTCTTGAATCAGCGGAAGGGAGAGAATGACCGTAGGAAAGATTTCATGATCAATCTCCGGGAAAGAATGTTGCCGACCCCGGCAAGTATCGCAACCGCGTCCTCCTGATCACCAGTCAGACGCGCATCCGACTGAGCTACCGAGGCCGGCAACGCTTTTTGTAACAAATAGAATCTTCCACCTATTATATAGCAAATGTCCATTTAAAAATTTAGGGGTGTCAGGTTGTGTTTTCTTCAAAATCTATTTGGAAACAGGCTGAACGTTTTGCAAACAGTGTATGTCCTGATCAGACACCGCAGAACGCCAACTACCCGTTTTGGGCTTTCTGGAACCAAATGGGTGAAAGAGAAAATATTTATTTTGAATGGTTGAGTAAGATAATGATGAGTATAGTAGTCACAGATAAAACTGACATGGGGGGAGCTATTCGGGTGTTGTCAATGTATGTCAAATTCGCTGAGTCCACAGGAAGATTCGGTAGAGTGCCTTTCGCATGCTTTTTGCAGGCAGACCAAATGGCCATATATGCCATAGCTTTGTTTGTGTCACAGTTGAATTCACACAATTGGGCAACTTGGTTTATCTTTTTGTTAATAGAATATTCCAAAGGCTGGTGCAAATGATAGCTCTACCCTGTCAATCTTATCTGCGACTACTATAACATGAAAAATTTAGCTTATCATGTGCAAAGACACAAACTGATGTGTGTTTTCTCTGAGAACAGTGCCATACCTGTCCTCTTCTTGAAGAAGCTTGGGATGCTGTCCTCTTCTTGAAGAAGCTTGGGATGAAGACTTTGTTGGTTTGGTGTTTAACGACCCAGGTAACACTATTTAGGTTATATCCAGCAGGTCAGTTTACCTTACCACACTTTTCCTGGGCAGGCTTATAAATACAAGTGTACATAACGAGTTATAATGCCAATTTGGCCTAGGCAGATTCTGGCCCTAGCTAATTTCCTGGGCTATGACATATTTTCCATTACTGAACATCAACATTTCATTTTAACATGACTGGATAAAGGAACATTCAACTTTATGAACTGCCCAAAATCTACATTTTATGATACACCACAACCTTGTTATAACACGGTGCATTATAACACAGTTTGGATATAACACCGTTTCAAGATGGATCCCAAAAATGTGTAGATTACATAGAAAAATGACCATAAATGGTCATTTTTCTATATAATCTACACATTTTTGTTTAGATCTAACACGGTTGTTTAACTAACACAGTTTCCGCTTTGCACCCCATGAATAGTGTTATAAAGAGGTTGTGGTGTATGTTGTGAGTACATGTTTGATGAAGTAATTCAAACAAGAAACCAAAATATGTTAGAATCACCTCATCTAGGCAATATAAATAAGTATCCACAGCATGTTTGTGAGAACCGGAGAAAAGACAGTAGGCTAAACCTTTTATACAAAGGCCTAAAGCCTAAGGGAACTGCCACCATTCCAACAGATGACCTTGTTCCCCCAGCTAGACACTGTAGAAATCACCATTCTTTGGCGTTTCAGACCCTTACTGCAAGAACTGACATTTATAAAGAGTCGTTCTTCCCCAGAACCATTAGAGATTGGAATGCCCTTCCCGATTCGATTATTTCTACAGCTGAAGGTGGTGATGATTGTGTAGTTAAATTTACCTCTTTGGTTAGAGCTAGGGACTAACTTCCCACATCACAGGTCCTGGTGTATGAATGTCATTTGACGTGTCACCACTAACAATTCTGATTCTGATTCTGACCGATACGACAAATTTCCCATATTACCGCATTTACCGTATTTATTCAGACAGTCAGGCATGAGCAAACAGTGTAGACCCCAGATGAATGTGGCATCTCATCTGGGTCTACAGTATTTGACACTCATCCAGCTATTTTTAGACATAACACATTTAAATGTACTTGTTCACATTTTTTAGAACAAGTATGGTAAGGAGTTGAGGTGTTCCACTAATACTTAGGGTAAATATGGTATCCTCATTTATTGTTAGTAGCTGGTAGTCTTCTCCTCCTCCTCCCCAGCCACTCACCCAGCCCGGGGCTTGAAGAAATATATGGACTGCACGATGCTTCCACGCAGAGCTGAATCCGGCCCGCACACTAGTACTGGTAAACAGCTTAGAGGATCTAAGCCTGTCCAGGAACCGCGGTGCGAGGCGGACCGTCCATGCTTATAAACCCTATTGGTTTCATTGGGTGACAGGGCTTGAGATGTCATTTCATCTCAATGTCGGGTAAAAGTCCCACAAAATTGGAAGCAACGTCTCCAAAATGACCTTTACAGTGTTGACGGGGACGTTAAACCTCAAATCAAATAAATAAATAAATAAAAACTCACCCAGCCCTACCTGAATTTAACCTTAACCACTCTCTAGGCTAATTTAGCAGACGACAAATTGATAATTTTTCTTATTTTTTTTCCCAGAAAACAGGACTTGACATCTCATGCAAATTGTCTCCTATGGAGACAATTTGCATGGGGTGTCAAACCCTGTTTTATGGGAAAATTAGAAAAATATTTCAAAATGTCGTCTGCTGCTAAAAAAAAAAAAATTTACCCAGCATGCAGAGCGTTAAAAAGCTTTCCTCTGTACAGCAACTTACCTGTAAACAAGATTCCCTACATGCTGTACAAGTTGACATGAGCAAGTCAAGCAGAGCGTTTATGTCTTCCTCAGATGCCCTGGCACACCCTTCACCACCGCTGACACATCTCGCCATCTCAACCAGCGCCATATTGGCCAACTGCTGAAGTTTTGTGACCGACGAACCAATCACATGAAGCAGGAGTTGGAATATCTCTTTTCTTGGAAGGAGGTTTGGATCATACTGTGTAACAGAGAAAACAGTGACTGGTTTCCAGACAAGAATGAAATTTGTCCTGCTCATGAATATTCAAATGCCAACAGTCGTTTCCAATTTAATATTCATGAGCTGGTCAAAATATCATTTCAGGTTTATTCATGTCCTGCTAATAAATATTAAAATATTCATGAGCTGGTCAAAATATCAGTTCATGTTTATTCATGTCCTGCAAATAAATATTAAAATGCCAACAGTCCTTGGCATTTTAATATTCATGAGCTTGACAAAATATCATTTCATGTTTTTTCATGTCCTGCTGATAAATATTAAAATGCCAACAGGAGGAGTTGTTACTTAAAGATTTTTTTCTATTTTATTTCTGTTGGCCATCTTCATCAGAGCAAAATGATTTTAGCTATTTTGATAGGGAGTCATTTGGGCAACATTCCTGTGAAGTTGGAATCAAATTGGCCCAAGGGTTTAAGAGGAGTTCGCATTTGAAGCAAATTTATGATATTTTCCATTTTTAGTTCTGGCAGCCATTTTGCTCATTTGAGCAGACCGTTTTAGCTATTTTGGTAGAGGGTCACTTCAGAAACATTTCTGTGAAGTTGAATGAAATTGGCCCAAGGGTACAGGAGGAGTTGTCGTTTAAAGATTCTTCTATCTTTAGCTCTGGTGGCTATCTTGTTCATCAGAGTGGAACAAATTTAGCTATTTTGGAAGGAAGCCATCCAGGCAACATTCCTGTGAAGTTTGAATCTAAATGGCACAAGGGTTTCGGAGGAGTTCGCCTTTGAAGCAAATTTACGATGTTTTTCTATTTTTAGCCGGTTTGCATCAGAGCAGAACTGTTTTAGCCATTTTGGTAAAGGGTCACCTAAGCAACATTCCTATGAAGTTTGAATGAAATTAGGCCAAGGGAACAGGAGGAGTTGTCGTTTAAAGATTTTTTTTCTGTTTTTAGCTCTTGTGGCCATCTTGTTAATCCGAGTGGAATGAATTTAGCTATTTTGGTAGGGAGCCACCTAGGCAACATTCCTGAAAAGTTTGAATCAAACTGGCCCAAGGGTTTAGGAGGAGTTTGTGCAAATTTACCATGTTTTTCTATTTTTAGCTCTGGTGGCCATTTTGCTCACTGGAGCGGAACCATTTTAGCTATTTTGGTAGAGGGTCACCTAAGCAACATTCCTGTGAAGTTTGAATGAAATTGGCCCAAGGGTACAGGAGGAGCTGTCATTTAAACATTTTTCTATTTTTAGCTCTGGCGACCATCTTGTTCATCGGAACGGAACGATTTTAGCTATTTTGTTTGGGAGCCACCAAGACAACATTCCTGTGAAGTTTGAATCAAATTGGTTGAAGGGTTTAGGAGGAGTTTGCATTTAAAGCAAATTGTTGACACATGACGGACAGCGCACAATGGACATTGAATGATCACAATAGCTCACCATGAGCACTTCGAGCTCAGGTGAGCTAAAAATTATGGCAAGTCCTCAAGGTGCCTGTATTTTTAGGATTTTTACTGTTCTTTCTGCTAATTTTACAAGGGAGATAACTTTTGTTTGTTTGTTAGAATATAAGAATCTTATATAGGTGTGAGGGGTGGATGGAAAAATCTGTCCCAAGGGACACTGTCCAGCATCACGAGGCTTGCCGAGTGATGCCGGACAGTGATCCCAAGGGATGGATTTTTCTATCCACCACCCACACCCATATTGGATTCTTTTTCTTGCATACATTCCTTTTCTTGGCGTGGATTTTTAATGCTGCAGTCACTTCTGTTACCAACATCCACCATAGTGTGTTGACAATGCAGGAATGTTTAGTGACGTCACATAACGTGCTGTGTTCGCCCCCGCCCATAGGGGCTTGAAGAAATATATGGGCTGCATGATGCTTCCACGCAGAGCTGCATCTGGCCCGCACACTAGTACTGGTAAACCGCTTAGAGGATCTAAGCCTGTCCAGGAACCGCGGTGCGAGGCGGACCGTCCATGCTAATAAACCCTATTGGTTTCATTGGGCGACAGGACTTGAGATGTCATTTCATCTCAATGTCGGGTAAAAGTCCCACAAAATTGGAAGCAACGTCTCCAAAATGACCTTTACAGTGTTGACGGGGACGTTAAACCTCAAATCAAACAAACAAATAACGTGCTGTGACGTCAACCTTAACGACGGCGCATACGAGGTCGTAATCAACCAGTGCATTTATCAAACACGTGATTATATTTGATTTACGGTCGGAACACCAGGGTCAGAACATAAATTTCTATCCCAGGGTAAAATCACGGATTTCCTTGTCTGGTGTGCAAGAATGTCTGATCCTTGGGCCAGTATCAATCTGACTCAAAATGATACTGAGGCAAAGTCAATTCCTGTAGGTGGGTTATCGCACTTCCAATTTACCTTGAATTTAAAGTCTCTGGCCCCACAATAGATAACTTTTGTGATTTCTTGTGAACTTTCCTACAACTGAGCTCTTCCAACAACGGTATCTTTGCTTGGAGACTTTGCCCCTAGCCCTATTGCTCCTAAAGAGCAAATTCTTTACTTTAACTCTTATCATGCTGTTCACGACAACCCATATCTTTGGAAACAGTGTAGATCCAGATCAGATGGCTTCTGAAGAAGCCATCTGATCAGGATCTACACTGTTTGGCATTCAGTTTATGAATTTGTAGCAATAAATGACATCAAGTAATTTGATTGGTTGATAGACAGAAATGGGTGTGGCTTAAATGAATATTCAGCAAGATAAGGGATAAGAGTAGATCCATATTAACCAAGAGGATTTTGGAATAATTTGAAGTTTAACCCTTATCTTGCTGAATATTCATTTAAGCCACGCCCATTTCTGTCTATCAACCAATCAAATTACTTGATGTAATTTATTGCTACAAATTCATAAACTGAATGCCAAACAGTGTAGATCCTGATCAGATGGCTTCTTCAGAAGCCATCTAATCTGGATCTACACTGTTTGCAAAGATAGGAGTTGTCGCGAACAGCAAGATAAGGGTTAACAGCCCATCCGATACTATAAGAATCTGATATGGGGTTCTGTTGTAGATGAGCGTTTCCAACCCGAGGGATGACCGTGCTGAGCGGAACCGAGGCTACGCCTAGGTTCCGCTCAGCACGGTCATCCGGAGGGTTTGAAACGCCCATCTACAACAGAACCCCATATTGGATTCTTTTTCTTGCACAACACCTCCAGTTAGTTTTGACAGCTCGCACATGTATATTGTTTACAAAATAAAAGTAGTGCGGAAGTAGTTCCGGTAGTTCAATAGAACTGAAGGGCATTTATGTTAGTTGCCTGGGTGGGAACACCAGGGTCAGAACATAAATTTCTATCCCAGGGTAAAATCACGGATTTCCTTGTCTGGTGTGCAAGAATATTTAGTTCATGTCAAGCCTGTAAACTGGACAGGCTTATACGTAAGCCATCAACCAGTACAGCCCATTTTCTTTCACAAGAAACTGACAACTGCCCTTCTTGAACCAGCGGAAGGGAGAGAATGATGGTAGAAAATATTTCATGATAAATCTCCATGAAAGAATGTTGCCAGACCACTGATCAAGAGAAGAGAACCCTCTGTGATGTAGTTTGTTTGTTTGTTTTGGAGTTTTATGGCCCAGTCAACACTATTTAGGTCATTTTGAGCCGGTCAGTTTACCTATCAACACTTTCCTGGGCAGGCTTATATGTAAGCGGTTAACCAGTACAGTGCACATTCTTTCGCCAGAAACTGACAACTGCCCTTCTTGAATCAGCGGAAGTGAGAGAATGAGCGTAGAAAAGATTTCATGATCAATCTCCATGAAAGAATGTTTGACCCCGGCAGGAGTCGAACCCGCGTCCTCCTGATCACCAGTCAGACGCACATCCGACTGAGCTACTGAGGCTGGCTCACTGTGATGTAGTGGTTAAGCTACTTGGCTCATAAACCAGGCGTGGTGGGTTTGATTCCTGGCTTCTCCAGACTTTTGCATGAGTCTTTTGAACCAAGGTGCCATCTCCATATGACCATAGTTATTGGTGGGAAGTAAAACTCATACACTGATCAAGGTAAGAGATTGCCTCCCCTGAAAGAGTTTCCATTCACCTAAATTCCTGCCGACCACAGTATCTGTCGACTGTGCATCTTACTGATAATCAGGAGATCCCAGGTTCGATATCTGCCTGGGCTACAAAACTAAAAAAAAAAAATTCCCAATTCACCTTTTTCTCTAAGTCTCCTGTCTCCAGCCTGATTAATGCATGCTGACCTATCACCTTCAATGCCATGGCGATCACATTATCATCCCCACCCACTGCTTCACCGCAGTTCACTAGCACACTATTCAGGAAGTAGAATATAAACGCAAAGTTTGAAGCCGGATACATGCTGGTTTCCGAGTCCTCTTCATTTTCGTCTGACTGAGGAAATGATTCCGAGTACAAAATCTGAACAATTCTCGCAGCTTGTTTCATTTGTTGTTCTTCCGTCCAGTCCTTATTGCACTCACAATCTGGTTGTAGTAGGCGTACAGTGGCGTGGCTTACCAGAGACCCTGACAAAAATCAAACAGAACAAATATACAGAATTCCATCGTTTGACCTTTATCCTGCTGAACATGACAACCCCTACAAATGCAAACAGTGTAGGTCCAGATCAGATGGCACAAACTGCTTGGCAAACAGTGTAGATCATGATCAGATGGCTTCTGAAGAAGCCATCTGATCAGGATCTATACTGTTTGTCATTCAGTTTGTGAATTTAATGATTACATTACACCAAGTAATTTGATTGGCTGACATTCAGAAATGGGTGTGGCTAAATTAATTTATTCAGCAGGATAAGGGTTAAACACCAAAGAAACCATGAAACTTTGCTGAAGATAGGGGTAGTTTGAGCATAACCACCGCGCAACTAGCAGTTTAGCAATACAACATCTGTCATCGATTCATTAAAGTGCAAATAAACCAAAAAACAATGACAGGTTAAACAAGAATTTGCATTAGAAGCAACATGTTTGTCACAAAGTACACAGACACCGTAATCCATATTTAGCATATTGAATACCAATAAGTTTTCCGCTTCACACAGGAAGTGGTGGCGGAGCTTAGCAATTGTCAAAAAAATCTTTACCACTGCAATCTCACCTTCTTCAGATTTGCGCTGCATATTAAAAAATGTTATAAACATTACATCAGTTGTCTGAAAGTTTCTGCCAATCAACTGAGAAGGGAGAGCTTCGCAATTGTTCCGCTCACGTTGTCAGTCATCTCTAAAACCTGCTGTTCAGAAGCATATGATGGAAAGTTAAATAGGGCGCAACAAACCTTTCGGCGCGTCTTTGATTTTCGTTGTAAACAGCATCAAACGTGTGAAGAGGAGAAGTCTTATTGCTAAATTGCTGGTTGCGTTGTTGTAACAAAATCGCTGGGTCAGAAGGCATAATCGGGATGATTTTGGGATATCTTTTCAAGATTCTATACAATGAATGTATGTTGTGTGTACTCATTAGAACAGCCTCTTCAATGCAATTCTAATGAGCACACATGACATACATTATCAAGAATACAATAAGAAAATCTCACTTTATCATATGACGTCGTGTCTGAGAATGTATTAACACCATGTAATATTTTAGATAATCCACTAAAATATGCAAATTAGCTAGATACGTCACGTAACGTTACATATAGGACGTTGTTAACGCCGTCGCCTTTATTAATGGCGGAATAGTGGCATTTTTGAAAAATTGTGAATAAATTGCGTTTTAAATGACATATGATAAACAGAATCTTGCATTCGTGCTCATGTATTACTGAATTTATTAAACTCGTTGAGAAAAAGGGATAAAATGCCCGGCAAAGCCTAGCATTTTATCCCTTTTCCTCAACTCGTTTAATAAATTCAATAATACATGAACACTCATGTAAGATCCTCACTAAAATATACATAACTTTCTCTACGCTGGAGCAATGGGAAGAGTTCCCAAGGTAAGTACTGAAGAACCAGCTCATATCAGCCAGTCCCGTTAAATCTCAAATCAAACAAAACAAACATATCAGCCAGGTCAATGGAGTATTGAATCATCCAAGTTTCACTGTTCCTGGCATATTTTCTGCCATACTTTATATGGGAGACAATTTCTGGGTTTCCCCACTCCCCCACAAGTTTTTTTTTTTTTTTTTTTTTTTGTGACTTATCCTGCTTTTCACCACAACCCTTATCTTTGCAAACAGTGTAAATCCAGATCAGATGGCTTCTGAAGAAGCCATCTGATCAGGATCTACACCGTTTGATATTCAGTTAATGAATTTTAGGAACAATTTACATCAAGTAATCTGATTGGCTCAAAGACTAGGAATAGGTGTGGCTAAATTGAATATTCAACAGGATAAAGGCTAATGGCCCAGTCAGCACCATTTAGGTCATGTCAAGCCAGACAATCTGCCTAACACACTTTTCCTTGGTGCAAGCGATTAACCAGCACAGTACATATTCTTAGAGAGAAACTGACAACTGCCCTTCTTGAATCAGCAGCAGGGAGAGAGTGGCCATAGAAAAGATTTCATGATCAATCACCACAAAAGAATGTTGCTGTCCATGTGATGACTGAATCATTAAACTCCAGGAGGCAATTATTCAAACCTAACGATGTCATTAGTCAACGTATAATTAAAAACTTTATCATTTAATATGGCAAATATTTTTGCTCAAAAAATACCACTGTATTAAAACATTGTCCTTTCTAGAACAGTTAACAATTTGGGGTCAGTTGTTCAAAACTAAAGACATCGTTAGTTAACGTATCGTTAAAACTTTGATCATTTATTATGGCAAATATGCTAATATTTTTGCTGAAAAAATGTGAGTAGCTTTTGCATTTGCAAAAGCTGCTCACATTTTTTCAGCAAAAATACCAGAATTTTAAAAATTTAACTTGCTAGAACAGTTAACAATATGACCACTAACAAGCTCGTTAGGCTAACAATGCTTTGAACAACAGGGCCTTGGCCACTAACTGGCTCGTTAATGCTTTGAACAACAGGGCCTTGGCCACTAACTGGCCCGTTAATGCTTTGAACAACTGGGCCTTGGCCACTAACTGGCTTGTTAATGCTTTGAACAACTGGGCCTCAGCCACTAACTGGCTCTTTAATGCTTTGAACAACTGGGCCTTGGCCACTAACTGGCTTGTTAATGCTTTGAACAACTGGGCCTTGGCCACTACATGGCTCTTTAATGCTTTGAACAACTGGGCCTTGGCCACTAACTGGCTAGTTAATGCTTTGAACAACTAGGCCTTGGCCACTAACTGGCTCTTTAATGCTTTGAACAATTGGGCCTTGGCCACTAACTTGCTCTTTAATGCTTTGAAGAACTGGGCCTTGGCCACTAACTGGGTCGTTAATACTTTGAACAACTGGGCCTTGGCCACTCACTGGTTGCTAATGCTTTGAACAACTGGGCCCTGATCAACACTCAGGCACGCATCTGACTGAGCCACCAAGGCCAGCCCCTACGGCTTTCTTAAAACTGAACTCCTTTGAAAAAGGTGTCTACTCTGAAAGGAAAGAATTTGTTCTTCAGGTAACTGTTTTGAGTTTAAAAGCCCAGTCAACACTATTAAGGTCATATTCACCCAAGCAGTTTATGTTACAACTTATTCGGGGCACGCTTACATAATAAAATTATACCAGCCATTGTACAGTGCACCTTTTTTACTAGGAATTGACAACTGCCTTTCTTGAGTCATAGGAAGAAAATGATCATTGAAAAGATTGCATTATCAATCCATGAAATGTTGCGGAGATGGCACGTATTGAATTTTGAGAATAACAAATTTCATGCTCAACTCAGCTGAGTTTGAAAACTGCTTTTTAACCAAATGGCCTGGTTTTAAACATTCCTATGGTGACTTATCATTGGGTAAAATGTCACTTTATGGCCCTGTCAACACAATAAATGTCATATGCTAAACAGTTTGCCTTACCATACTTGTTATATCAACAGTACAGAAACTTATGCCCATAACTGACAACTGCCCTTCTTGAATCAGCGGAAAGGACAGAATGGCCGAAGGAAGTATTTCATGATCAATCTCTACCAAACAAGAATCGGGAATAAAATTTAAATTAAGAACTTGAATTTTGATCTCTATTATTTAAATACAAACAATGTTGTATAATTTTAGTTATGGCACTAAACACCAGAAATTCAACTTCGGTGAAGTTGATGTCGCACCTGCTCCCCACCTGCCCCACACAAAAAAATAAAAGTTTATTTAAGGCAGAAGAAATGAATATAGGGCTTTGAGAAGAATCCATAGCCTATATATGTGAGGTAAAAAACAGACTAAGTTCACAATGTGGAAAAAGTGATAAAAATTGATCCGTAGATAAAGTCAAAACCACATGCACATCCTCATACCATAGGTAAAAACACACACAAAGTTTTAAAATGATCAATATAAAACTGTAAGAGAAGTTGCAATGACAAGAGGTACCTATTGTATATCAACTAAAGCTTAAAATTGGCTAAGTTCACAATGTGCAAAAGTGAAAAAAAAATATTCTGAGAATTACGTCGAAATCACATGCACAACCTCATACCATGGCGAAAGCACACGCAAATTTTCAAAATGATCGGTATAAAACTGCAAGAGGAGTTGCGATGACAAGAGGTACCTATCATATATCAATTGAAGGTTAAAAATGACTATGTTCACAATGTGACAAAAGTGAAAAAAAATGATCCGACGATAAAGTCCAAACCACATGCGCATCCTCATACCATAGCAAAAGCACACGCAAAGTTTCAAAATGATCGGTATAAAACTGCAAGAGGAGTTGCGATGACAAGAGGTACCTATCATATATCAATTGAAGGTTAAAAATAACTAAGTTCACAATGTGGAAAAAGTGAAAAAAAAATGATCCGACGATAAAGTCCAAACCACATGCGCATCCTCATACCATAGCGAAAGCACACGCAAATTTTCAAAATGATCGGTATAAAACTGCAAGAGGAGTTGCGATGACAAGAGGTACCTATCATATATCAATCGAAGGTTAAAAATGACTAAGTTCACAATGTGGAAAAAGTGACAAAAATTTATCCGAAGATAAAGTCCAAACCACATGCGCATCCTCATACCATAGCGAAAGCACACGCAAAGTTTCAAAATAATCGGTATGAAACTGTAGGAGGAGTTGCGATGACAAGAGGTACCTATCATATATCAAATGAAGCTTAAAAATGGCTAAGTTCATAATGTGCAAAAAGCGGAAAAAAATATTCTGAAAATTATGTCGAAACCACATGCACATCCTCATACCATGGTGAAAGCACATGCAAAGTTTCAAAATGATCGGTATAAAACTGCAAGAGGAGTTGCGATGACAAGAGGTACGTATCGCATACCTAAAAATGACTAAGTTCACAATATGGAAAAAGTGACAAAAATTGATTCGAAGATTAAGTCCAAACCACATGCGCATCCTCAGACCATGGCGAAAGCACATGCAAAGTTTCCAAATGATCGGTCTAAAAGTGTAGGAGGAGTTGCGATGACAAGACATCCAGTGTAAAATGTTGACGGACGGACGGACGGACGGACGGACGGACGAACGGACGGACGGACGAACGAACGGACGGACGGACGGACGGACGGAAACTTGCACGCCTATGTCTTCCTGCTAAAGCAGGTGCGACAAAAATGCATGTGCCTTTTTGTTTTGTAAAAAGGTATCTACAGTAGAACTTTGATGGCTCGAACACTGATGGCTCGTTTACCATGGCTAACTCGAACCCATTCTTGAGTCCCTAGAGAAATCCTCCACATAAGAAATAGTGGGGGATAATTTAGGAGATTTTTGTAATTTATTTTGCAAATGTATCCTGTGTTTACTCATTAGAATCGCCTCGATGAGGCGATTCTAATGAATACACACAGCATACATTTTCATTATAGAGGGCAGAAATGTTGTCAAAAAGTATCTCCTTATGCCTCCTGGCAGTAACCCTCAGGGGCTCGAACTACCCCTGTCTCGAACAGATTTTCGAGGTCCCAAACGTGTTCGAGCCACTGAAGTTCGACTGTATTTACATTCCTACCTAATAATGGATCAGAAAATGATGAAGACCCTAGCTTTACGAGGACATCGCTGCTCCTAGGTGCTGCTAGGGGTGATTTCAACAGTGGCAAGAGGATGCGACACAGATCTTTCATATAGCGACACGTGGAGGAACTATTGCCGTCAACTAAAGCCTGCAGAATCTGACAACCTCGGCAAATGTCTGCATCTAGCTGAAATTATAAATGATCAATCAATGAAATCAATATGCAAAGGATGTCTGATCTGGGCCTTCACTGTCTGCATTAAGTTCAGCCAATTTCTAAAAGAAATTCTATAAATAACTCAAGCTAACGGCAATAATACTGAAAGTGGACTCTTTCACTATACAGAGGACTCTCGTTATAACGACGGTATTTGTTTCCCAACACTTTACCCTTATAATGAATTTGTCCTTTTAAAGAATCCCAATAAAGAGTAGTATAATAGGTAATACAGTAGAACTTCGACGGCTCGAACACCGATGGCTTGTGTACCATGGCTGAGTCGAACCCGTTCTTGAGTCCCCAGGGAAATTCTCTACATAAGAAATAGAGAGGGTAAGATTTATGATATTTTCGTGTTTTATCTTGCAAATGTATGCTGTGTGTACTCATTAGAATCGCCTCGATGAGGCGTTTCTAATGAGTACACACAGCATACATTTTTCAATACAGAACACAGAAAGATGTACTAAAGTATCTCGTTATGCCTCCTGGCAGTAGCCCTCAGTGGCTCAAACTAGCCCTGTCTCGAACAGATTTTCATGGTCCCAAAGGTGTTCGAGCCATTGAAGTTCGACTGTAAATAGCATTTCTCCTCAAATACTCTAATTAAGAAACGAAATGTTGTGGACATTTGTTAGAATAGCCTCGCCCTGGCGATTCTTACAAAGACCCTCAACGTTTGTTTCTTGGAGTAATAAAAATAAAATTCTTGAATGTCTCCCATTAAGCCCTCCAACCTTGAGCGAAAGATTTGTTCCACTGAAATTGTCGTTTTAATGAGTTTTGTTGTCATATGAAATGTCAGTATAAACAGAGTTACCTGTATAAAGTGGAAGAGATCATTCAAGATACAGGGGATACCTCAAATGGCTAAGTCATGGCTAATGGTTAGGTTCAAGATGAGCTAAGTGCACAAACTACCTTAAAATCCTAAAAATTCGGTAACCTTGAGCACTTGCTGTAATTCTCCTAAAATTTTAACACATTTGTTTAACAATCCTGCAAGGAGTCCAAAAGGAGCAAATGGAATGGCAAACAGTCTAGACCCTGATCAGGAGCAGTCTGATCTGGGTCTATACTGTTTGCTTCAACCTATCTGTCCCAATACTTAGGATCATTACAGTATACATTGTTCAACCAAGCATGAAAAGCAGGTCAAGGTCATTAATGGCTGAAGTTACTGGGCAGCTTGCATCGTGGCAGCTGTATGTATTTGTTTGAGGTTTTAAATGCCCATCAACACTATTTAGGTCACTTTGGAGATGTTGCTTCCAATTTTGTGGGACTTTTACCCGGCATTGAAATAAAATGACATCTCAATCCCTGTCGCCCAAACAAACCAAAGGGGTTAATATGTAGGGACGGTCTGACCTGCAACACTTTGCCTGGACAGGCTTAGACCCCTAAAGCGGTTTACCAGTACTCATGTGTGGCTGGTTTTAGCTCTCCATGACAGCATCATGCAGCCCAATCTATTTCTTCAAGCCCCCATGAGCGGGGGCGAGGCGACTGTGTGTATAAAATTTCATTAGCCTAGAGGCCTTAGTGTTCGAGAAATGCAGCTGGTGGTTGATAGTCACTGGGATATCAGCAATATAACTGTGTTTGTATATATAACTTTCTGTTGATTTATAGACATTCAAACCTATCATCGGTCTAATATAGCCCAATACTTACAAGTCTGAGTTTAGCCCTAATTTCACTTTCTTTCTGCAGTTGAATATAACTTTCTGTCAATTGGTAGACATTCAAACCAATTATCAGATTACTATAATCCAATACATACAAGTCTGAGTTCAGCCCTAATTTCACTTTCTATGTATAACTTTCTGTCAATTGGTAGACATTCAAACCAATTATCGGTGTAATATAACCCAATACATACAAGTCTGATTTTGGCCCTAATTTCACTTTCTATGTATAACATTCTGTCAATTGGTAGACATTCAAACCAATTATTGGTTTAATATAACCCAATACTTACCAGTCTGAGTTTAACCCTAATTTCACTTTCTATGTATAACTTTCTGTTAATTGGTAGACATTCAAACCAATTACCGGTGTAATATAACCCAATACTTACAAGTCTGAGTTTAGCCCCAATTTCACTTTCTATGTATAACTTTCTGTCAGTTGGTAGACATTCAAACCAATTATCGATTTAATATAACCCAATACTTACAAGTCAGAGTTTAGCCCTAATTTCACTTTCTTTCTATATATAATTTTCTGTCAATTGATAGACAATCAAACCAATTATCGGTCTAACACAACCCAATACTTACAAGTTTGAGTTTAGCCCTAATTTCACTTTCTATGTACAACTTTCTGTTAGTTGATAGACAATCAAACAAATTATCGGTCTAACACAGCCCAATACTTACAAGTTTGAGTTTAGCCCTAATTTCACTTTCTTTCTGCAGTTGAATATAACTATCTGTCAATTGGTAGACATTCAAACCAATTATCAGTTTAATATAACCCAATACATACAAGTCTGAGTTTAGCCCTAATTTCACATTCTATGTATAACTTTCTGTCAATTGGTAGACATTCAAACCAATTATCGGTTTAATATAACCCAATACTTACAAGTCTGAATTTAGCCCTAATTTCACTTTCTATGTATAACTTTCTGTCAATTGGTAGACATTCAAACCAATTATCGGTTTAATATAACCCAATACTTACAAGTCTGAGTTTAGCCCTAATTTCACTTTCTTTCTGCAGTTGGGCTTGTAACTGTTCTTCCTGTTTCTTTGTCAGTTTAGGAGGGGCTTCAGCTGGTTTCCCTTTCTTCTTCTCGAGCTCCTACAAGTATAGAATAATCAACCTTATTTATTTTGTTTGTTTGATTTGAGGTTTACTGTCCCTGTCAACACTGTAAAGGTCATTTTGGAGACGTTGCTTCCAATTTTGTGGGACTTTTACCCGACACTGAGATGAAATGACATCTCAAGCCCTGTCGCCCAATGAAACCAATAAGGTTTATTAGCATGGAGGTCCGCCTCGCACCCCGGTTCCTGGACAGGCTTAGATCCTCTAAGCGGTTTACCAGTACTAGTGTGCGGGCAGGATTCAGTTCTGCATGCAGCCCATATATTTCTTCAAGCCCCTATGGGCGGGGGCTGGAACAACCTTATTTATAGAGGGTAACACATTTAGTACTAGTACTAATCTTCCATGTGGCCCTCTTTTCCTGGGATGGAACCAGTCCTAAGCAATGTGGATAAAGTCAAAACCTTGACAACAGTTACAGAGGACCCTTGCTAAAGACAGTACAGTAAATTCCTATATTAAGACCACCTTTGGGGCTGTTCAAAAGTGGTTTTGAAGACCACTTTTGAACAGTCCCAAAGGTGGTCTCTGACCGGAGGACACTGTATGCAGAAAACACAAAGAAACAAGAGGGCAATGATGGCCCTGGATCGCTCACCTGAACCGTAGAGTAACAAGTGGGCCCTGGGGAGGGCCAATATTGCATTATATTTGCATTATCTTGAGGGAGGTCGGCCCCCGCCCATAGGGGCTTGGAGAAATATATGGGCTGCATGATGCTTCCACGCAGAGCTGAATCCGGCACGCACACTAGTACTGGTAAACCGCTTAGAGGATCTAAGCCTGTCCAGGAACCGCGGTGCGTGGCGGACTGTCATTGCTAATAAACCCTATAGGTTTCATTGGGCGACAGGGCTTGAGATGTCATTTCATCTCAATGTCGGGTAAAAGTCCCACAAAATTGGAAGCAACGTCTCCAAAATGACCTTTACAGTGTTGACGGGGATGTTAAACCTCAAATCAAACAAAATCTTGAGGGAGGTCTAAAAGGTGAAGCTTCATACCAAAAATCAAAGACCGGAGCCTTCTGGTTTCAAACTAGAAGATTTTTAGAGGTTTTCCTTATATAAATATGTTCTAGAAAGGGTTATCCTTTGGAAGCAAGGAATACGCCAGACACTTGAGTCTAAATAAAACCTGTGGGCCCTGGGGCAGGGCCATTTTCGGCCCCAGGGCTATAATTTGAACAGTCTTGGTCTATGTCCATTAGAAAAAGCTTCATACCAAATATCAAAGAAATGAGCCTTCTGGTTTCAGACAAGAAGATTTTTTAAAGGTTTTCCCTGTATAAGTCAATGTAAAACCAAAGGGCCCCAGGGCAGGGGCATTTTTGGCCCCAGGGCTATAAGTTGAACAATCTTGATAGAAGTCCACAAGACAAAGCTTGATATCAAATATCAAACACCTGAGCCTTCTGGTTTCAGACAAGAAGATTTTAAAGGTTTTCCCATATAATTTTGAGTCAATGTAAAACCAAAGGGCCCCGGGGCGGGGGCATTTTTGGCCCCAGGGCCATAATTTGAACTATCTTGATAGAGGTCCAATAGATGAAGCTACACACAAAATTTCAAAGACCTAGGCCTTGCCGTTTCAGGAGAAGATTTTTTTTTAGATTTTTTCCTATATAAGTCAATGTAAAACCAAAGGGCTTCGGTAGGGGGGGCATTTTTGGCCGCAAGGCTATAATTTGAACAATCTTGGTTGAGGTCCACTAAATGAAGCTACAAACCAAATATCAAAGAGCTGCGCCTTGCAGTTTCAGAGAAGAGATTTTTTAAGATTTTTCCTATATAAGTCAATGTAAAAACAAAAAGGGCTCCCAGGTGGGGGCATTTTTGGCCCAAGGGCTATAATTTGAAGTCTTGATAGAGCTCCAATAGATGGAACTTCACACCTGGGCCTTGCTGTTTCAGAGAAGAAGATTTTTTTTAAGATTTTTTCCTATAAAAGTCAATGTAAAAAACCAAAGGGCCCCACGTCGGGGGTATTTTTTGCGAAAGGGCTAAAATTGGAAAATCTGGGTAGAGGTCCACTAGATGAAGGTACACACCAAATATCAAAGACCTGGACCTTGTGGTTTCAGAGAAGATTTTTTAAGATTTTTCCTATATAATTCAACGCAAAACTAAAGGGGCCCGGGCCGGGGGCATTTTTAGCCCCAGGGCTATAATTTGAACATTCTTGATAGGGGTCCACAAGACGAAGCTTCATACCAAATATCAAACACCTGAGCTCTCTGGTCAAGAAGATTTTTAAAGGTTTTCCCAATTTAAGTCAATGTAAAACCAAAGGGCCCAGGGGCGGGGGCATTTTTGGCATCCTCCGGAGCAAATTCTTTCCTTTAAGAGTTGACCCGTATCGACATAGGAGACAAAAATACTTTTGCAGGAGTTGTCTCCCCTGAAGGTGTAGCCATCAGATCACTGTTTAATTATCACCAAATACTCACCTTTTCTGTTTCTATTATAGCTTTGGGCATCTGAATAATGGTACTGGTTTTTGGATATTTATCTTTGAAAATAATACTGATTGTGTTCCCACACTCTTTCACCAGAAACTGGAGTCCAAAAGGGTCTACACTGGTTGCCATTCCGTCTACAACTGCTTTGTTTGTTTGTGTCGAGGTTTTACGTCCCCGTCAACACTATTTATGTCACTTTGGTGACATTTGCAATTCTGTGGGACTTTTACTCGACATGGAGATGAAAAGACACCTCAAAGCATACCATCCAAAGAAACCACTGGGGTTTAAGGAATAGCCTGACTCACACTATTTTCCCAGGGCAGGCTTAGACCTAAGGGGTTTACCAGTACTCAAGTTCAGTCAAGGTTGGTCAGTTTCAGCTCTGCCCTGAAGCCCAATCTATTTCTCCAAGCCACAATGGGCGGGGGTGCAACTGACCTTCTTGAATCAGCAGAAGGGAGAGAGTGGCATAGAAAAGATTTCATGATCAATCTTCACAAAAGAATGTTGTTGATCCAGTAGATATTGAATCTTCGAACTCCTGACCACCAGTCAGACACGCATCCAGCTGAGCTACTGAGGACGGTTTTTTGTTTAACCCTTGTTCTGCTGAATATTCATATATGCCACACCCACTATGGATTATCTACCAATCAGATTACTTGATGCAAATTATTGCAACAAATTCACAATCTGAATGGCAAACAATGTAGATCCTGATCAGATGGCTTCGTCAGAAGCCATCTGATCTGGATCTACATTGTTTCAAAGATAAGGCATATCCGGGATTAGCAGGACAAGGGTTAACACTTTTTGAACCAAATGGAATCTTCCTCCTTATACATGTATATAGCAGGAGTCAATTTCAAAATTTAGGGGTGTCAGGTTGTGTTTTCTTCAAAACTGATTTGGAAAATGGTTGATTTTTTTTGCAAACAGTGCAGGCCCTGATCAGACGCCATGTTCTGCGGCGTCTGATCTGGGCCTGCACTGTTTGCCAACTACTCGTTTTGGGGTTTCCGGTACAAAATGGGTTAACAGAGCCTAACACTTGACCTCTGGCACTCACCTTTCTGAGTTCAAGGTCAGCCATCTGTTCCTTGTAAGAATAGAGTTTGTTTTCCCTGCGAATATTCTGGTCTTGCACAGCTGATTTTTGAAGACTGAAACAAAATATGCAAAGGCTAAAGTAACATTGGTTACAGCACATCATCCTTGTATAGGTAGGTAAACAATATGTTAAATCCCATACTCAAAATGGCGAGAACCTAATAGACTATACTTTTGCGTGACTTTCAACCCTTAAACTGTCAATCGTGACATCTGCATATGTCATAAATGAAATATTTGTCTTATTTTTAAGATAAAATAAGGCATGACATTACAAATGAATCATGTACTGGGCAGATGATTCACATGAAATGTCAAGCCTTATTTTGTGCTGAAAAATAATAACAAACTAGAAATGAGTCCAGTGATTTTTTTAGGTGTGCGTCCTGCATCCTGGACGCATAATTTCGCCAGAGGACGCATAAAAATAGCGTGGGTGGGTCCCAGGATGCATAGAAATTCTCGGATGAATGTATGAACTCTTTTACTCTCGTTTATGCAAAAGCGGTGTTTAAGTACAATATTTGTTAAAAACCAGTCCTCAAAGGCGGCGTAGTTCTACGGTAAACTGATTCTACCAGTGTAATCCAATAATCAATACCAGGTTGTCCAGTACCGGAGGAAACTAGTGCGGTCATTTGAGTATTGGTTTTTAATCCGTTGAGATCGTTTATCGTAACACCGTTTGACCTTGCACTTATCAACAAACTGAGAGAGCTGCGAGAGATGCCGCCTCCAAAAAAAAATGAAACTTGACCCAAAACAGCAAACGCTGTTCGGTCTGCTTGGGCAAAAACAGCCTGAAAACAAGGTCTCTCAGTCTGAGGCAGCCGATCGTGACGGCGATCGTCTCGATCAAACTGCAACAAGTACAGAACCCACTTCTGCCAGTTCAGGTGATTGATTTAGACAGTCACAGCTCGTAATCAGCCCCAGCTCGTAATAAATGTATAGACCTGATTTAGGGGTCTTTCACCTACACAGGGTGTCCCGATCCGAAGGACGGTGCACTTCATGAAGAGTTCCTAATTATAATAATGATCAAAGTACTGTAAATACTGAAACTTGACTATTGAAGAGTTCCTAATTATGATAATGATCAAAGTACTTTGAATACTCAAACTAACTAAATGCCGATATTCCTGGTTACTAATTTCCAACAAATAGAAAATATATAACATGTTATAAAAGACATAAAAAGTATTAAATGAAATAGTAGTTTTTATCACAGTCTAGTCAAAAGCAGACAAAAGTCCATGCTTTAAGTATACAGATATCACAGTCTAGTAGTCTAGTCAACAGCAGACAAAAGTCTGCTTTGAGTTTACAAGTATAATTTTACAGCTTTATATCACAGTCTGAGTCTAGTCAAAAGCATACAAAAGTATGTTTTAAGTTACAAATATGTCACAGCTTTCAATCAACTGAACAGAGTTCTGCTACGTTTTATAGAAGTTAGTATCAGTAATTTAAATAACATTAAGAATTGAGTGAAGGAAATAATTAAAACAACTCAGTCACAACTATCTACTTTTATTGCACATCCAAAAAAGTAATTACAAGTTTAAATAAAACTGAAAACAGGCAATGATCAGACATTGCTACAATCCAAAATTCATGCATTCTAGACTACACAACTTACTCTAGGATCCAAAAGAAGGTTTCATGGGTTGGATGCATGGTTTGGGTCTGGGATGCATTAATTCTGGATCCAGCGGGTCCCAGGACTCATAATGGCAAATTTGTAAAAAAATCACTGTGAGTCCATAGGACACAGATGTCCCCGTCTGAAAATATGTCGATGCTCGTGTTAATCCACAGAAAGTTATAGACGGTGTTTAAGTTTGTAACCCTTTTTTGACAAAATCCATCAAGAAATAATGAAGTTATTGACCATGTTAACATTTTGGACCAGTTTTTTTACCTTTGACCTCTAAGGACGACCTTGACCTTGGCAGTACCCACTTTGGTTTTGCGCACTACACATCGTCTCATGATGGTGAACATTTCCGCAAAGTAATTTCAAAATCCGTTCAGAAATAAAGTTATTAACTGTGTTTAAGTTTCGGACCCTTTTTTGGACCTTTGACCTCTAAGTACAACCTTGACCTTGGAGGTATATAACAGGGTTTTGTGCGTGACACATCGTCTTATGATGGTCAACATTTCTGCAAAATAATTTCAAAATCCATTCAAAAATAAAGTTATTGACTACGTTAAGTTTCAGGTCCATTTTTTTTAATTTGACCTCTAAGTACGACCGTGACCTTGGAGGTATGAACCTGGGTTTTGCGCATGACACATCATCTCATGATGATTCACATTTCTGCAAAATTATTTCAAAATCCATCCAGAAATTAACTAGAAATGTGTCCAGACGACAAAGATGCCCCCGCCCAGGGGCCCGCCTCTGCCCGAAAAAAAATGTTACCACAACATCTGCCATTGGACAGGATAGCTGTACTGCAAAAGTGTAGTACACTGTAGAGTCGTTATAACGCTGATGCTTAAAACGCGGAAATCGTTATAACGCTGTTGGTCTGTGGCTCCCGTTTTTTTTTACGTTTTTTCCCCAGTTTTGAAAGTTTGGCTGAAAATTTTGCCCTTTTTTTGCGGAACTTGGCAGTCAAAACATCGTCGGCCATGATACGACATGTATACTCGCCGATTTACTCAAGCTGTCAACACTATGAAACTGTGAATAATCACCTAAGGCATTATAAATAAGTTGGTTATGGTGTGAAATTCAATTGACACCTGTATATGCTAAACATTTTTCGCGCCAAAACAGAGCAATGCAGACGCTGTTTTCATCCGTGCATCTGCATGCGGTAAATTCGTGGGGCTGTTTGTTGGGGGGAAATCGTTATAACGCTGTTGGTCTGTCGCTTCATTTGTTTGCTTGTGTCCGGCAGTTTTGAAAATGGTCAATTTTTTTCCCATGTTTCTGCCGAACTCGGCAGTCAGAATACCATCAGCCAAGACAATACCTGTATTCTCGCTTATTTACTCAAGTTGTCAACACTATTAAACTGTGAATACTCGCATTTGGCTTATTGATAAGACGGCAATTAACAGTGTGGTAAGGTGTGAAAACCAGGTAATCAAGGTATTTGTACCAGTTTGTCTCAATTAATCCCTTTGTAACTGTCACTTGCAGACGCTAAATATTTTTCCCGCCAAAACAGAGCATAGCAGACGTTTTTTTTTTATTATTTATTTATTATTCACTTGATAAAAAGGAAAAAATGGAAATTATGCAAGGTACAACAATAAACATTCATAATCACCATGTTAAACTTGCCTTAATTACATTAATAGCCCCTCTTTCAAGCTAACCTTTTGGAATTGTCAAGTTGCATTTTACTTCACTATTTAGTGATACCTTCTTGAGACCGGAAGAGGTAAATAAATATGGCGGCCAGAGATACAGAAACGAAAGTACAGTAATAAATAAATTCAGCAATGGTTTGAATGAAAAGCTAAATGACCACTAGAAGTATAGAATCAGATTAACATTTAATCTAGCAACTATATAATTTATAAAATACATGCAGTATGTAATATCCATAATAAACTGGCAGAAACCCTAGCTATGTATGCAGAAAAAATGGGTGGGGTAACAATTTAACGCTATATTTTCGGGATCAGTATAGCGCTGGATCACTTATAACGCGGTCGACGTCGATGGATCCCGATGACAGCGTTATAACGACGCTACAGTGTATGAAGCCAATCTATATGGTTTGGAAAATATAAGCCCTTAAACTTTAAAAGCATCATAAGACTAAGTCTGTGACCTTGACCTTGAGGTCAGGGTTGGGGGTATATACAACTTTGGACCAGTAACTATCATCATACCAAATACGAAGCAAATCCATATGGTTTGGTGAGTATGAGCTCTTAATAAACTTTAAATAAAACAATTCTTTGTCTGTGACTTTGACCTTAAGGGCACTTGCATGGATGGGGGTATTGGACCAGTATCAATCATCATACCAAATATAAACTTAATTCATCATACAATTTGGAAAATATAAACTCTTAAAATATCTAATTAAAAATTTCTAAGTCTGTGACCTTGACCTTGAGCTCATGGGTATGGGTGGGGGTATCGCTGAATAAAATGGACAGGTATAATATAAACTCAATCCATCATACGATTTGGAAAATATCAACTCTTAATATATCTAATTAAAAATTTCTAAGTCTGTGACCTTGACCTTGAAGCCATAGGCATGAGTGGGGGTATTGCCAAATAAACATTTGGACCTGCATCTATCATCATAGCAAATATAAGCCAAATCCATAATATGGTTTGGAAAATTTGAGCTCTTTAAAATCTTTAACATTAAAATTGTCTAAGTCTGTGACCTTGACCTTGAGGCCAAAGGAATGGGTGGGGGTATTGCTGAATAAAACATTGTACCTCTATCTATCATCATACCAAATATGAACCAAAGCCATCGTAAAAGTTCAGGTTCTACCAGGTACAAATACCTTAGCCGGAGTCTTTAACATTGAAAATTTCTAAGTCCATTACCTTGACCTTGAGGTCATGGGCATGAGTGGGGTATCGCTAAATAAAACTTTGGACCTTTATCTATCATCATACCAAATATGAACCAGTTCCATCAAATGGTTAGGAAAATATGAGTTCTAAAAGTTCAGGCTCTACCTGTTACAAAAACCTTAACCTGAGGTTGCAGGATCACGTATGTACGTACGTACACACACGTACAGACGGACGTACACATGTACGCACGTACGGAAAACCTAAAACTATATGCCCCCGGCATCATGCAGATGGCAGGGCATAAAAAGTTTTTGACTGCGTTTAAGTTTCGGACGCATGGACGGACGGACAGACAGGGGCAACACTATATGTCCTTTCCACCATTCGAAGCATAAAAAAGGTAAACTAGAGCTGTCAGAGGATCTGACTATAGCCCCGCTTCAGCGCTGTCAGAGAAGAAAGTTATTTAAGCTGCAGAGAAAACAGTTATGAACAAGAAATAACTGTTGAAAATTTTACATTATCTGGAAAAACTCTAAGAGTTGTGAGCCCTTGTCCCTCATTTCAATGAGCATGATACATTACCAGAATGTCCATGTTTATACTAAATTTCATCTTCCATTTTTCAATGTTCAAAGGGTAATAACTCCTAAAGTAGGCAAATCAGAGTCAGGGTTCCTGCGCTCTGCACATTGTCTCATGGTGCTTTACACTTGTGTGAAGTGTCATGAAAATATCTCAAATGGTTTGTGAGTTATGGAGCCGACACAGTCAAAATTGCCTTTTTAAATGTTCAAAGGGCAATAACTCCTAAAGTAGGCAAACCAGAGTTATGGTTCCTGCACTCTGCACATCATCTCAAGGTGCTTTTCATTTATTTGAAGTTTCATGAAAATATCAGAAACGGTTATGGAGCGGACATAGTTAAAATTGCCATTTTTTAATATTCAAAAGCCTATAACTGAAAAAGTAGACAATCCAGAGTTTGGGTTCCTGCGCTCTGCACACGTAATATGGTGCTTTACATTTGTGTGAAGTTTCATAAAATTATCTCAAACGGTTTTTGAGTTATCGAGCAAAGACGGCTAAAATTGATATTTTTCAATATTCAAAGGGAAATAACTCAAAAATTAGGCAATCCAGAGTTATGGTTCCTGCACTCTGCACACCATCTCATGGTGTTTAATGTTTGTGTGAAGTTTCATGAAAATATGTGAATGGGTTTTAAAGTTATGGAGCGGACACGAAAATTGTTAACAGACACAGACAGACACACAGAAAATACGAAAACCAGAGTTATGGTTCTTGCGCTCTGCACATTGTCTCATAGTGCTTAACATTTGTGTGAAGTTTCATGAAATTATCTCAAACGGTTTTCGAGTTATGAAGCGGACACTGTTAAAATTGCCATTTTTCAATGTTCAAAGGGCAATAACTCCAAAAATAAGCAATGCAGAGTTATGGTTCCTGCGCTCTGCACATCGTCTCATAGTGCTTAACATTTGTGTGAAGTTTCCTAAAAATATCTCAAACGGTTTTCGAGTTATGAAGCGGACACAATTAAAATTGCCATTTTTCAATGTTCAAAGGGCAATAACTCCAAAAGTAGGCAATCCACAGTTATAATTCCTTCGCTCTGCACATTGTCTTATGGTGTTTAACATTTGTGTGAAGTTTCATGAAAATATGTTAAGCAGATACAAAGTTATGGAGCCAACACAAATTAACGGAATCACGGAATTACGGAAAATGTTCAAAGGGCAATAACTCCAAAAGTAGGCAATCCACAGTTATAATTCCTTCGCTCTGCACATTGTCTTATGGTGTTTAACATTTGTGTGAAGTTTCATGAAAATATGTTAAGCAGATACAAAGTTATGGAGCCAACACAAATTAACCGAATCACGGAATGACAGAAGGACATGGCAAATCCAATATAGCCCCACTTTTTCAAAGCGGGGCTATAAAAATTGCAGGCTGTTCTAAAAACTTCTGTGAGAATTTTAAATGTTGTGTGTGTGTATGAGCTAGGTTTACATCTCAGCAATAACTAAGGCCCAATGGTGATGGGACCTAGGTAAAAAGATTCTTTCAAAAGTCTGGAGAAGCCTGGAATCAAACCTACTACCCTGTTTTATGGGGTGAGTGGCTTACCCACTACACCAAAGAGGCTTCTGATTTTTGCATGCTAACCCTTATCCTGCTGAATATTTAATTTTGCTACACCCATCTCTGACTATCAACCAATCAAATTATTTGATATAGTAGTTAAATTTGGAAACTGAATGAAAAACAGTGTTGATCCAGATCAGATGGCTTCTTCAGAAGCCATCTGATCTGGATCTACACTGTTTGCAAATGTTGGGTTTTTGTGAACAGCAGGATAAGGGTTAACACCATTTACTTACCTGCTGACTAGAGTTTTGTCATACAGTTCTCCATCAGGACACAGAAAGATTCCATATTCATCTCTTGTAACTAAGCAGAAGTCAGGGTTGCTTAGCAACTGCATAACACTGGTAACCAAGGGAGGTAACATCACCTCTGGTGCAATTCTGACAAGAGTTTGTACTGCATTTGTTACACTCTGGAAAAGAATGAAAACATTAGTTTATCTCTTGTGCTGCTGAATATATTAATTCTTCTATGCCCATTTCTGACTTTCAACCGATCAGAACACTTCATGTTATTTATTCCTTTGATTTCATGAACTGAATGTCAAACAGTGTACAACCTGATCAGTTGGCTTTAATAGAAACCATCTGATCTGGGTCCATGCTGGTTGCTTGATTTGTTTGATCTGAGGTTTCACGTCCCTGTCAACACTGTTAGGTCATTTTGGAGACGTAACTACCAATTCTGATGGATTTTTATCTGACATTGAGATGAAATGACATCTCAAGCCCTGTCGCCTAATGAAACCAATAGGGTTTATAAGCACTGACAGACCGACTCGCACCGCTTTGCCTGGGCAGGCTTATATCCTCTAAGCGATATACCAGTACTTGTGTGCGGTTGGTTTAAGCTCTGCGTGGAAGCATCATTCAGCCCATTTATTTCTTCAAGCCCCAATGGGCGGAGGCCTCCATGCTGGATGCAAAAGATATGGGTTATTCTGGCTCAGCAGAACACTAGTAATTCTGTCAACATAACACAAAAGGATATAAAATAAAACCCTTTAAGAGTAGCTTTCCTGTGAGAAAGGAAGCAAACCTTTTTGTGCAAAATTATCCTCCGTTTTACTGGTATCTATTCTTCTAACCGAAATAGTCTCTGCAAATCTTACATAGAGGATCTTACAGGAGTGTTCCTGTATTATTGAATTTATTAAACGAGTTGAGGAAAAGGGATAAAATGCGAGGCTTTGCAGAGCATTTTATCCCTTTTCCTAAACGAGTTTTAATAAATTCAACAATACATGAGCACAAATGCAAGATTCTATTTATCATATGACATTTAAAATGCATTTTATTCACGACTGGTTACAAAAATGTCAATATTCCGCCGTTAGTAAACGCGAAGTCAATAAAGACGTCGTACATGTAACGTTACCGGACCTATCTAGCTAATTTGCATGTTTAATCCTCTAGTGGATTATCGAAAATAATACATGGCGTTATTACACTCTCAGACGCGACGTCATATGATAAAAAGAAATTTGTCCATTATAATTTCTGAGAATAAGTAAGCTAATAATCTACACTTGTCCTGAGTGGTATGTTTGTTTGTTTATTCGGCTACTATCAAGAGGTTCTGCTCAGCACGGTCATACTGAGGGTTGGAAATGCCCATCTACAACAGAACCTCATATCAGGCTCTTATATTCTGCAGCCCTGGCTTACCTCACTTAGTTTCTTATCTCCAGTGACAATACTGGCACAGTAGTCTCTGTTATTTCTGATAAAGTTCCTAGCATCTAGATTTAACTGGAACAAGATATCTGTCCATGTCCCAGCGTTGGATGCAACTGAAACAAGAAACAAAACATAAAGGACTATATACGAGTTTTTTTTTTTCAGGGAGACAACTTTCGGGACTTCCTGTTTGCCTTTCTATTTCTGTCCCACTGAAAAAGGGGTCTACTCTTAAAGGAAAGAATTTGCTCCTAAGGAGCAAATTCTTTCCTTTAAGAGTTGACCCCTATGGACATGGAAGACAAAAATACATTTGCATGTGTTACATCCCATGATGGTGTTCCCATTCCCCTTAATGGCCCAGTCAACACTATTTAGGTTATGTCGAGTCAGTCAGTTTACCTAACCACACTTTTCAAGTGCACATTTAAACCCATTCCAGACTGGAAACGCGGCGTCTGATCAGGGCCTCCACTGTTTGCTAAAAGTTCAGTCATTTTCCAAATAAATTTTGATGAAATCACAACCTGACACCTCTAAATTTCGAAATGGACTCCTGGTATATAGGAGGACGATTCCATTTGGTACAGCAAGGTTAAGGACTATATATGAGCTTTTTCAGTTTTGTTTGGAGTTTAATGGCCCAGCCAACACTATTTATGTCATGTTGAGTCAGTCAGTTTACCCAATCATACTTTTCCAAGTCTGGTTTAACCAGTAAAGACACATTCTTTCTCCAGAAACTATAAATGCCCTTCTTGGAACAGCAGGGGAGAGAGAATGACCCTAGAAAAGATTTCATGATCAATTTACTTGAAAGAACGTTATAAAACATGGCAGATATCGAACCCAGAGCCTCCTGACATGAGTGTTTATTTCATATGATAGTTTTGATACAGACTTTACAAGCATCCATGAAGTTTGAATAAACCTTAAACTCTTTACAACACTGTTTTTTGGGGATAAAACATGGTTTAAAGATGGGTCCCCAAAGTATATAGATAATATAGAATATAGAACATTTCTGAGAAATTATTTTGAAATAGGGCCATTGGCCAAGAAATTGTTTACTAATCTTGGTATTTCCAGCTCTGTTGGCCATTTTGTTTAGCTGAGCAGAACCATTTTAACAATTTTGGTAAGATATCATCAAGATAAACATTGTTATAGTTTCATGGCGATTAAAGCAAACCATGACCATGATTTCATCGGGTTGAACAATCTTCTAGAGGGAGATCAAAGTTTGAAAGCAATTTGACCTTGTGACCTAGGTTCTGACCCCACATTACACATATTGGAACCTGACCAAGATATCATCAAGACAAACATTCTGATAAAGTTTCATGAAGAGTGAAGCAAAACTGTGGCCTCTAGAAGGTGAACAAAGTTTTAAATAAATCTGACCTACTGACCTAGTATTTGTCCCAACAAGAATCATGTCAAATTACATGTATCCTCAAGACATATATTTGGTACAGTTTCATGAAGACTGAAGCAAAACTGTGGCCTCTAGAGGTGCAAAAAGGTTAAAAGCAATTTCACCTTGTGACCTTGTTTTTGATCCATCAGGACCCATATTCAAACATGACCATGATTTCATCGAGAAAAACAATCTTCTAGACGGTAAACAAGGTTTTATCGCAATTTGACCTGTTGACCTCGTTTTTTTTTATCTGACATGACCTATATTTAGACTAGACCAAGACATCTTCAAGACAAGTATTCTAATAGTTTCATTAAACTTCAAGCAAAACTGTGACCTCTAGAAGGTAAACAAGGGTTTAAAGCAATTTGACCTAGTAACCTTGTTTTTTTATCAGACAGGACAAATATTCTATGCTGACCATGATATCATCAAGTCAAACATTCTGGGAATTTTTCATGAAAATCAAAGCATTCTAGAAGGTGAACAAGATGTGTTTGTGAAGCATGAACATGTCCCCGGGCATGTTCATTTTTTTTCAAAGTTGGTCACAGTTCAAAGTCAAGGTCACAGGTCAAGATTTTTGGTTTGAGTGGGAAGCCCTTGGCACAAGGAACTCACATGCCAAATATGAAGGCTCTTGAACGGTTCGAAAGTTATGAACAATAATATTTTTTTCTTTAAAGTAGGTCAAGGTCACAGGTAAAAAATTTTGCATGAATGTAAAGCTCTTGTCACAAGGAACGTACATGCCAAATATGAAGGCTCTATCTTAAATGATTCAAAAGTTATGATCAATTTTATTTGTTCTTTTAAGTAAGTCAAGGCCATGGTAAAAAAAAATTGCCTGAATGTAAAGCTCTTCTCACAAGGAACCTACATGCCAAATATGAAGGCTCTATCCCAAATGGTTTGAAAGTTATGACCAAAATGTTAATTTTTTCTTTTAAGTAGATTAAAGGTCAAGGTCACAGGTCAAAAAAATTTGCATGAATGAAAATATCTTGTTACAGGGAACCTACACACCAAATATGAAGGCTGTACCTCAAACAGTTCAAAAGTTATGACCAAAGTTAACTTTTTCTTTTTGTGGGTCAAAGGTCAAGGTCACAGGTCAAACATTTTTGTGTGAATGTAAAGCTCTTGTCACAAGAAACTACATGCATAATATTAAGGCTGTATCTCAAATGGTTCAAAAGTTATGACCAAAATGTTATTTATTTTTTTAAGTAGGTCAAAGGTCAAGGTCACAGGTCAAAATATTTTGCATGAATGAAAAGCTTTTGTCACATGGCAAATATGAAGGCTGTATCTCAAGCGGTTCGAAAGTTATGACCAATGTTATTTTTTTTCTTTTAAGTAGGTCAAAGGTCATGTGTGTGTGTGTATGAATTCGGGTTTAACGTCGCTTTCAACAATTTTTCAGTCATATCAGGACGGTGTCTGGTTGCGACAGGGAGCTCAATGCTCACTTTTATAGTGCTGCCTCACTGAAGTATCATGTCCCAGTCACATTATCCTGACACTGGGTCAACCAGTCCTAGCTCTACCCCGTAAATCTGAGTGCCAAGCGAGGAGCAGCTAGTACAGGTCAAAGGTCACGGTCACAGGTCAAATTTTTTTGCATGAATGTGAAGCTCTTGTCACAAGGAACGTTCATGCCAAATATGAATACTCTATCTCCAACGGTTCAAAAGTTATGACCAACGTTAAAGTTGTCCACGTACAAACCAACAAACAAACAAACAGACAGGGCAAAAACAATATGTCCCCGCTATCGCTACCGGGGACATAAAAAGGTTTTTAAAGCAATTCGACCTAGTGATCTAGTTTTTGACATGATCTATATTCAAACTTGACCAGGATATATGTTTTGTTTAATTTGAGGTTTAACGGCCCCATCAACACTGTAAAGTGTACTCATGCTTTGAACAACTGGACCCAGAGAATTATCGTTGTTATGCATCCTCCTCTGGAGCTATACCTACCTATACAAGGATGATGTGCTGTGACCAGTGTTGCTTTAGCAATAGCCTCTGCATCTTTAGGGTCTACTTTAGGCACATTAGATAAAGAAACTATGGCCTGTGAGAGTATCCGTGGAGCTATATACTTCTGTGATTCAATGAAGTTCTATGTTTCTAACCAGTAATAAGGGGCCAGTTGTTCAAAACTAATAATGCCGTTAGTTCACGTCTATAGTTAACATATCCTTAAAACTTTGATAATTTAATATGGCAAATATGCTATTTTTGCTGAAAAAATGTGAGCAGCTTTTGCATCTGCAAAAGCTGCTCACATTTTTCAGCAAAAAAATACCACTGTATTAGATATTGTACATACCAGAACAGTTGACAATTTGATCACTAACACGCTCATTAAGCTAACGATGCTTTGAACAACTGGACCCAGAGAATTATCGTTGTTATGCATCCTTCTCTGGAGCTATACCTACCTATACAAGGATGATGTGCTGTGACGAGTGTTGCTTTAGCAATAGCCTCTGCATCTTTAGGGTCTACTTTAGGCACATTAGATAAAGAAACTATGGCCTGTGAGAGTATCCGTGGAGCTATATACTTCTGTGATTCAACGAGATTCTCTTTGTCACTGTCTTCCAGGTTTTCAATGTCAATGAGCTGTAAGGAAGAAGCAAAGTATTGATACTTCTGTCAAACTACTCAAGTCTTACTACAATTTGAACTTGCAGAAATCATCATTCTCTTATGATAAGTCAAGTATAGTGGACCCTCGCTATAATGACACTATCTGTTCCCGAACAGTTTGCAGCTATTGCGAATATGGCCCAGAAATAATCCCAATCAGGAATAATATAAGTCAATTAAGTACTTTTCCTTAAATTACTCCAAGAAACAAATATTGTGGACATTTGTTAGAATTGCCTCGCTAAGAAACAAATACATGAAGTTTGGACATTTGTTAGAATCACCTTGCGGAGGCAATTCTAACAAATATCCACAACATTGCCGAGAAACAAATATTGTGAACATTTGTTAGAATTGCCTCGCCGAGGCGATTCTAACAAATATCGACAATATTTATTTCTTTAAGTATTAAATAATTACAGCATTCTTAAATATCTCCATTTTTCTGATTCATCTTGAGCTAAGGATTCGTTCCATTGTTATAACAAGTTTTGTCGTTATATCAAAACAGGGTTTACTGTACCAGCTATCTTCAAGTTTCATGAAGAGCCAATCAAAACAGAGAAGCATTATCGGTTATCAGACAATAGGATCTTTCATTTGCCTTGGCAACAAAAATTGACAAGCAATCTACATGAAATGTACAGGTCATCATTATCAGTAACAGACAATCAAATAAGCATCTGTTGCTTTTTTTTTATGTCTTCAATGTTGTTGGTATTTTTCGGCAATAAACTACACACATGTAAGCTTACCTTCTGAGTTGCCAAGACGTCTCCAAACATGTCTATCAGGGACAGAGAAATAGCAGTTCCTCCTAGAAGAGACAATATCCTTTTCACAGCTGTGAGTGTAAATTTCCTGACAGCATATGATTTTCTTGTCAAACAATGAACAACTGCCTTGTAATATGGCCTACAACAGAAAAAAAACAACATATGCTAATGTACTTGTGAATGTGATGTCACTCTTGCTGAATATTCAGTATAGCCACACCCATTTCTGACTTTGAACCAATCAGATTACTTACTTGATGTGATTTATTCCTACAAATTCATAAATTGAATGTCAAACAGTGTAGATCCTGATCAGATGGCTTCTTCAGAAGCCATCTGATCTGGATCTACACTGTTTCCAAAGATAGGGGTTGTCGTGAACAGCATGATAAGAGCTAATAGCAAAAGATAAGGCGGGTATTTTGTGATTATTGAAGGATGGTTTTGACAATTCTCCATTAAAACCTATGTTGTGGGTATTCATTATAACCGCCCAGGTGAGGTGGTTCTAATGAATACCCACACTATAGGTTTATATGGCGGCCCCCGCCCATCGGGGCTTGAAGAAATAGATGGGCTGCATGATGTTTCCACGCAGGGCTGAAACCGACCCGCACGTGTACTGGTAACCCGCTTAGAGGATAAAGCAGTGCGAGTCGGCACTCCATGCTTATAAACCCTATTGGTTCCATTGGGTGCCAGGGCTTGAGTTGTCATTTCATCTCAGTGTCAGGTAAAAGTCCCAAAAATTGGAAGCAACGTCTCCAAAATGACCTTTACAGTGTTGACGGGGACGTTAAACTTCAAATCAAACAAACAAAACAAACAATAGGTTTATATGGAGAAATAAGGAATACTATCTTGCCAGTATCACTTGGACGCTCCAGTGACGAAAGATACACATCATCTTTGCCTCACCCGAGTTAAAGGGAACGGTTACTGCTTCAGGGGAGGCAACTCTTGCAAAAGTATTTTGTCTCCCATGTCAACAGGGGTCAACTCTTTAAGGAAAGAATTTGCTCCTTAGGAGAAAATTCTTCCCTTTAAGAGTAGACCCCTTTTTCCACTGGATTTTACTTATAGAAAAGCAAACAGGAAGTCCCAAAAGCTGTCTCCCTTTGAAAAATGGCGGAAAAATCTGCCAGATGTATCCATTTTCCTTAAGGTTGATGTTACATGTAACATGAAATCACTAAAAAACACAGTGCTGTCATCAAAATATGCTGGTCATCAGTGACTGCATTATTAAACATCCAGGGTCCGAGGTTATAAAACTTTTTTCATGCTCAACTCCACTGAGCATGAAATTTGTTACACTCATAACTATTAAAATACAAACAAATCAGGCAATTTTCCTACTTAGATCAGCACAGAAAGTCATTTATCCTGCTCATAAATTTTAAAATGCCAACATTTGTTGGCATTTCAAAATTCGTGAGCAGGATAAATTTCATGCTCAAGTGAGCTGAGCTTGAAAAAAATTTTATAACCTCGGGGCCAGGCTCAGAAATGAAAGGTTTTCAAGAAAAAGAAGCTTACATTTGTGTGAGGGGTAGAAAATTCGTCCCTCTGGATCAGTCTGGCATCACTCAGCAAGCCTCGTCTGGATAGCTCACACCCATTTAAGTTTCTTATGCTATAAAAAGACACTGTTCTAAGCTTAAGTACTCACCTAGCAATTTTGTCTGTCATTTTCTGAGGGTATTCCAGTATCAGTTTCTCTGACAAAGTCACGACTCCTTCCAGAGCTGAAGAAGATGGCACAAATTTATAATAATAATAATCAACCTTGTTTACAGAGGGTAACGCATTTAGTACTAGTACTAATCTTCCATGTGGTCCTCTTTTCCTGGGTTGGAACCAGTACTAAGCAATGTGGATTAAGTCTCTTGCTCAAGGAAACAACACTTGGCGCTTGCGGGTATATCGAACGGGCTACCTCGCGATCTCAAATCCGATGCTTTACCACTGCACCACTGTGCTCCACTGTCCAATATGAATAAGAGATAGTTTTATTGATTGATTGCCTTGGGGTTTAAGAGGAATTGGAAGACCTGATGGATTTTTCTGCATTTTTCAAAGGGAGACAACTTTCAGAACTTCCTGTTCGCTTTTCTAAAATCCCTCTCCCGCTGAAAAAGGGGTCTACTCTTAAAGGAAAGAATTTGCTCCTGAAGGAAAGAATTGCTCCTCAGGAGCAAATTCTTCCCTTTAAGAGTAGACCCCTATTGACATGGGAGAAAAAAATACTTTTACAGGAGTTGCCACCACTGAAGGTGTTCCCATTCCTCTTAATAAATGGCCAATCCTTGTCATCTCCCAGTGAAAGGGAGAAAATATATAGTAGAGATAGTAGGGACAGAAGAAATAGTAGAGAAGATGAGAGAGAGGGACAAAGAGGAAAAAAGAATGACAGCAAAGGAACAGAAGAAATAAACACATTCCCCCTCTACACTAACCTGCTGCAGGCCTTGCCCAAATGAAAGCCAAGATCAGTTTGTTTGTTTGATTTGAGGTTTAACATCCCCGTCAACAATGTAAAGGTCATTTTGGAAATGTTGCTTCCAGTTTTGTGGGACTTTTACCCCACTTTGAGATGAAATGACATCTCAAGCCCTGTCGCCCAATGAAACCAATAGGGTTTATTAGCATGGACGGTCTGCCTCGCACCGCGGTTCCTGGACAGGCTTAGATCCTCTAAGCGGTTTACCAGTACTAGTGTGCGGGCAGGATTCAGCTCTGCATTGAAGCATCATGCAGCCCATGTATTTCTTCAAGCCCCTATGGGCGGGGGCTAACCAAGATCAGTTGGGCACCCTGGTGATATAAGGAGTCTACTCTTAAAGGGAAGAATTTGCTCCTGAGGAGCAAATTCTTACCTTTAAGAGTAGACCCATATTGACATGGGAGACAAAAATACTTTTGTAGGAGTTGCCTCCACTGAAGGTGTTCCCATTCCTCTTAACAAATGGCCAATCCTTGTCGTCCCCCAGTGAAAGGGAGAAAATATGAAGAAGAGATAGTAGAGATAGAAGAGACAGAAGAAATAGTAGAGAAGATGAGAGAGAGACAGGGGACAAAGACAAAAAAGAATGACAGACGAAATAAACACATTCCCCCTCTACACTTACATGCTGCAGTCCTTGCCCAAATGAAAGCCATATCAGTGGGGCACACTGGTGACATAAGATACATGACACCTTTGTCCCACCCAACCACCCCAAGGTTTTATCTTTCCATTTAAGGCAACACAGGATTTGTCTTTGACGAGTGACATACACTTTTTTCATATATGGACTTGGATTTTATCATTTCACTGACATCAAGCTGATCATTTATCAAAGGTAGACGGAAACAGGAATACCAAGAAACAAGATGTGTTTGTGAAACACGAACATGTCCCCGGGCATGGTCATTTTTTATTCAAAGTTGCTCACAGTTCAGATTTTTGTTTGTGTGGGAAGCCCTTGACACAAGAAACTTACATGCCAAATATGAAAGCTCTATCTTAAATGGTTCAAAAGTTATGAACAATAATATTTTTTCTTTAAAGTAGGTCAAGGTCACATGTCAAAAAAATTTCTAAGAATGTAAAGCTATTGTCACAAGGAACCTACATGCCATCTATTAAGGCTCTATCTTAAACGGTTCAAAAGTTATGAACAATTTTATTTTTTCTTTTAAGTAGGTCAAAAGTCAAGGTCATAGTCCAAACATTTTGCATGAATGAAAAGCTCTAATCACAGGGAACTTACATGCCAAATATGAAAGCTCTATCCCAAAGGGTTCGAAAGTTACGACCAAAAATGTTTATTTTTTAAGTAGGTCAAAGGTCAAGGTCACAGGTCAAAATTTTGCATGAATGTAAACCGTTTGTCACAAGGAACCTACATGCTAAATATGAAGGCTGTATCTCAAACGGTTCAAAAGTTATGACCAATGTTAAATTTTTGTTTTATGTGGGTCAAAGGTCAAGGTCAAGGTCACAGGTCAAAATTTTGTGTGAATGTAAAGCTCTTGTCACAAGGAACCTACATGCAAAATATGAAGGCTCTATCTCAAACCATTGAAAAGTTATGACCAAAATGTTATTTTTTATTTTAAGTATGTCAAAGGTCAAGGTCAAGGTCACAGGTCAAAATTTTTGACATGAATGTAAAGCTATTGTCACAAGGAACATACATGCTAAATATGAAGGCTGTATCTCAAACGGTTCAAAAGTTATGACCAATGTTAACTTTTTCTTTTATGTAGGTCAAAGGTCAAGGTCACAGGTCAAAATTTTTTTGTGTGAATGTAAAGCTCTTGTCACAAGGAAGCTACATGCAAAATATGAAGGCTCTATCTCAAACGGTTCAAAAGTTATGACCAATATGTCATTTATTTATTTTAAGTAGGTCAAAGGTCAAGGTCAAGGTCATAGGTCAAAATTTTTTGTATGAATGTAAAGCTTTTGCCACAAGGAACATACATGCTAAATATGAAGGCTGTATCTTATGTGGTTCAAAAGTTATGACCAATAATATTTTTTTAAGTAGGTCAAAGGTCAAGGTCAAAGTTTTTTGCATGAATGTGAAGGTCTTGTCACAAGCAACCTTCAGGCCAAATATGAAAGCTCTATCTCAAACGGTTCAAAAGTTATGGCCAACGTTAAAGTTGTCCACGTACAAACCAACAAACCAACAAACAGACAGGGCAAAAACAATATGTCCCCGCTATCGCTACCGGGGCCATAAAAATTCCACCTGACCTACCATTGCAGAACCTGAGAGGCTCACTTGTAACAAAATTGACACTCAACTCCAAAGCAGTGACCGACCTAAGGTCAGCTATTCAAAGCCTTATTAGCTAAATGCGATCATAAGTGGTCAATAAGTCAAGCAGAAGTATTTTTGCTGAAAAAAATGTGAGTAGCTTTTGCAGCAAAAATTTAGTATATTTGTCATATTAAATACTCAAACATTTAAAAATATGTAAACTAATGACATGGAAAGTTTTGAACAACAAATGTTAAGGACTGTAGCAAAAACAAGAGGGCCATGATGGCCCTGGATCGCTCACCTGATCCATACAGTAACAAGTGGGCCCCGGAGAGGGCCATTAATGATCCCAGGGCTATAATGTGCATAATTATTGAGGGAGGACTAAAAAGGTGAAGGATCATTTTTGGCCTTAGGGATATAATTTAAACAATCTTGATAGAGGTCCACTAGATGAAGCTTCACACCAAATATCCAAGACCTGGGCCTTGCTGTTTCAGAGAAGAAGATTTTTCAAAGATTATCTCTTTATAAGTCTATGTAAAACAAAAGGATTCCGGGTGGGGGCATTTGTGGCCCGAGGGCTATTATTTGTACAATCTTGATAGAGGTCCACTAGATGAAGCTCCATACCAAATATCAAAGACATGGGCCTTGCAGTTTCAGAGAAGAAGATTTTTAAATATTTCCCTATGTAAGTCTATGTAAAACCAAAGGGTCTCGGGGCAGGGTATTTTTGGCCCAAGGACTATAATTTGAACACTCTTGATAGAGGTCCACTAGATGAAATTTCACACCAAATATCAAAGACCTAGGCCTTGTGGTTTCACAGAAGAAGATTTTTAAAGATTTTCCATATTAAGTCTATGTAAAACCAAAGGGCCCCCCAAGGCTGGGGCATTTTTGGTCTCAGGGCTATAATTTGGACAATCTTTGTAGAGGTTCACTAGATGAAGCTTCATACCAAATATCAAAGACCTGGGCCTTGTGGTTTCACAGAACAAGATTTTTCAAGATTTTCCCTATAGAAGTCTATGTAAAACCAAAGGGCCCCGGAGCTGAGGCATTTTTGGCCCCAGGGCTATAATTTGAACAATCTTGGTAGGGGTTCACAAGATGAAGCCTCAAACCAAATAGCAAAGACCTGGGCCTTGCAGTTTCAGAGAAGAAGATTTTTAAAGGTTTTCCCTATATAAGCCCATGTAAAACCAAAGGGCCCTGGGGCGCGGGCATTTTTGGCCCCAGCACTATGATTTGAACAGGTAGTGGTCCACTAGATAGAGCTTAATACCAAATATCGAAGACCTGGGCCTTGCGGTTTCAGAGAAGAAGATATTTTAAGTTTTCAGTGAAAAAAAAATATTTTTGGCTCCTGTGACCTAGATGTGCAACAGACCAGAACCATTTGAACAACTTTGAAAGGGGACCACCTAAGGATCATTTCTGTGAAGTTTGGTAAAAATCCGATCAGTGGTTTAGGAGATGTCGTTTGAAGAAATTGTTTACGCATGGACACACGCACGGACGCACGCACGACGGACAAAAAGTGATCCCAAAAGCTCACCTCGTCACTACGTGACGGTCAGCTGAAAAGAAGTGAAATATATGCACTGACCGATTTATTAATTTTTTCTTTAAGCATGTCAAAGGCCTCCCATTCCATTGTAAAGTCAAGGCCACCTGCTCTTCCATAAAGTCAAAGTGTTGTGTGTTTATTGTTGTTGTCATTATCGGTTTCAGTTTTGACAGATATAAAGGCATATATGTATGCCAGGATGATAACTGAAACCTGGAATTATTTGCTTTTCAACCAGGACAACTAAAGGATAATTTTTCTCTTCCACGGTTAATCAACACATATGTTGTGTGTTCTTGTTTGATTGTTTGAATTGAGGTTTTACGTCCCCATCAACACTATATAGGTCATTTTGGAGACATTGCTTCCAATTTTGTGGAACTTTTACCTGTTTCTGAGATGAAATGATACCTCAAGCCCTGTGGCCCAAATAAACCAAAAGAGTTTATATGTAGGGACAGTCCGAACCAGTACATGTGCGGTTGGTTTCAGCTCTGCATGGAAGCATCATGCGGCCTAATCTATTTCTTCAAGCCCCTATTGGGCAGGGATCCAATATGACGATTCTAACAAGAACCCACAGGGACATACAAGAAAACTTATCCCAAACTTGTACTCATTACAAGGGTAGGCTGAAAACTTCTGAGCCTGACCAAGAAGAGGCATCAAACAGCCATGAAATTTTGTATTCATTAAATCCAAACCTTTATTACTTGATTTGACTCAATTGAGTTCAAGTTTACCTGCAATAATGTAGAAATTCTAGACTTTGAAAATTGATACTAGCACGCATTTGAGAAAATGGACAAAATCTGGCATTGTGGTGTCATCAAGTACCTCCATAGAAAGGGGTTAGCTCCTAAGGACATTCATGCCGATATGGTTGCTACATTAGAGGATGATGCTCCTTCGTATGCAACCGTGAAAAGGTGGGCAGCAAATTGAAAGATGGGCAAGGACAGCCTTGAAGATGATGACCGGTGTGGACGACCCACAACAGCAACAACTGAGGAAACCATCAGCCAAGTGCACAGGGCCGTGATGGATGACAGGCGTTTAACTGTGAATCAGTTAGCTTACCCTGTTGGCATCTCCCGTGAACGAGTAGAGAACATTCTACACAGTGAATTAGGAATGTCGAAGGTTTCCGCCAGATGGGTGCCATGGCTTTTGACACCTGACCAAAAGTTGACCAGACTGAACCTGTCACAAGCCAACTTGGCTATTTTTGAAGCAGACCAAGATGGTTTTCTTGACCGTTTTGTCACTCAGGATGAGTGTTGGGTTCATCACTTTGAGCCAGAGACTAAAAGACAATCCATGCAATGGAAGCACCCTGGCTCAACCCACCAAAGAAGGCAAGGGTCGTCTTCTCTGCAGGGAAGGTGATGGCATCAGTGTTCTGGGATGCCAAGGGTTTAATATTCAGAGTTACCTTCAAAAGGGCAGATCAATTAATGGGGAGTATTATGCAGATCTGCTAAAACAATTGCGAAAAGCAATTAAGGCTAAACGACCCGGAAAATTGACAAAAGGGGTCTTGTTCCATCAGGACAATGCGCCTGCTCATAAATCGGTTGTCGCAATGGCTGCTGTGCATGACTGTGGCTTCACACTTGTCAAAAACCCTCTGTATTCACCTGATCTAGCTCCATCAGATTATTTCCTGTTTCCAAACATGAAAAAGCACTTGGCTGGGCAGCATTATCGGTCAGACGAGGAGATGATAGCTGCTGTGGAGGAGTTTTTCAGGGACCAAGATGAGACCTTCTATACCACTGGGATCCAAGGACTCCAGCATCGCTAGAGGAAGTGTGTGGACAGGAAGGGAAACCATGTTGAAAAATAAGGCACTTTCAGCATGGACAAACCATTGGATCTTGGTCAGGCTCAGAACTTTTCAGCTGTACTTCTTATCTGGAAGCTATGTTTTTGTTGTTGTTCTTTTACTTTCTGGCAAGGGAAAAGAACCGATTCAGAGATCCTTTGATTTTCCTTTTTTAGGAGCCTCCGGCTGCCAAAAAAATATGGTATTCAAATATAAGGACTCAATTGTTTAAAGCCTCGATAGCTTAACAAATTGGTTTATGGTTAAAATGTCAATAGATCTAGCAAATACAATATTATGGTGTTATTTTTGCTGAAACATGCAAAAGTTACTCACATTTTTCAGCAAAAATATTAATTTTATAGTGTACCAAAGGGTTGAAGTTTTAATGTAACCTCAACAAAAGGCTTTGTTAGCTGTGAACAGCTGGGCCCTTTAAACTAGGTTTTCTTACCCTCGTTTCCCACCGATGACAGGTATTTCTCACTGACCAACAACTGTTTGTTACTGTCTAACACTATGTTCCACAGTGGACCAAGCTTGCTTTCTGAAAATTGTCACACCTTCATTGATCAATATTTACATTCTCTGTGCATTTACTGAAACCCTTATAGTTAACCCTTAAGACAACGAGAAAAACTACATCTGAAAATGTTGTCTGCTGAATTTTTTTGCAAACTTTTTAAAAATATTTTTGCATACAGGCAAACAGTGTGGGCCCAAATCAAACTACTCCTACAGGAGCTGTATGATATGGACCCACACTGTTCACAAAAAATTACTTTTAAGGTAACCGGCAGACAACAAAGCAGACAACAATTGCCGTGATTGGCATTTTATGGGTTAACTATTGGGATGCAATGTTGTTCATACCTCAGTGGATACAATGACGCATCCGACATCACATGATCAGTAAGTGACGTCAAAACCAACCATGGCTCTCTCCAATATGATTGGACGATGCTAACATTATGATGTCAACAGCGCTCTTCTGCTGTTAATTGGAATGCAGCTTGCATTTGTTTTCTTGTTTCAAGCCAGAATTTATGTCACATTATGGATGGAAAATAATGTAAATATAAGTAATTAAGGTAATTTATTTAATACTCATTGAAGTATGAACAACATTGGGTAACAAAGAAAATTTAAGTGAACCCCTTCATAATAGAAGTGAAGGCAATGATCAGGAATCAATACAATTATCCCACAGCTCCTATCAGAGACACCAAAGGGAAAGAAACACAAACATGAAACAACTAGACCCAAATGGAAACATCAATAGCGGAAAGCCAAAAGGACAGTTACTTTCCCACAAAATGGCCAACTGGCTATCCAAAACAAAATGATATAAGCGATACACACACTCAAAAAGACAAACCATAACAAAAATAAACCGCAACAGAAGAGCCACCTTGGAACGGTCAGTGAAACGAATTCCACTTCCTTTGTTTATGATCCGATGTTATTCATACTTAAATGAAAGGAAAAAAAAAAAATCGCCTCTAAGTGGTTACCAAGCACTTGTGCACAATCTTTTGCAAGTAACTGACAACAGTTTCTGTCCTTAACCAACTTGAAAAAAGAAAACATTTCATCATCTTTAGAAAAGAATGAACCTGGGATCCTAATTGTCAGTCCAATGTGTTCATCATTGAGCCACCAAGACAGGCCTTATGAGATACACCACTAACCTAAAATCTGAAAATACAACAACCTTGAAGGATAAACAAAGGGGCCTGTGCAAGGGTGCTACAGAAAATTATTGCTAATAATTCAAGTATGCTTGTACCTTGTTTGCAGCTCTTACTTCTGTTTTTATACAATTAACCGTCCAATGACAGGTTTACAAGAATCTTCTTCTCAAACCACTTATTATAACTACTAAGAACTTCTGTTCCTAATCAAAGTAAATTTCAACCAATCACAGCTTAGCAAGTATTTTTTTCTGAATGTACATCTAACAGAATTTCAACCAATGACAATTGTACAAGTACATACCTGCATTAATATCGACCAATGAGAGCTTGACAAGTATGTTTGCTGCACTGACTGCCTCAGTAACTAACTGTGACTGTGTTGATTGGCTGGCAGCTTTCTCAAGAGACTGGACCAGGACTGGTATCATGTCCACTGCTTGCAGAAGTGTGTCACCTGAAAGATATAGAACATGAATGATACCACCATAGCCCAAGATAAGAGAGTTGGCTAGTTTGGAGTTTTAAAACACAATCAACACTATTAAGGTCATGTTGAGCTGGGGCCAGCTGTTCAAAACTAACAACGTTGTTAGTTAACATAGTGTTAAAACTTCAATCTTTTATTATAGCAAAGATGCTAATATTTTTGCTAAAATGCAAATGCTGCTCACATTTTTTCAGCAAAAAAATACCAAAATTTTAGATATTGAACTTGCTAGAACACTTAACAGTATGATCACAAACAAGCTCGTTAAGCTAATGAGGCTTTGAACAACTGCTCCATGATCAATTTATGTAACCACTTTTCCTAGGCAGGCAGGTGTCTCTAATGGGAGCTGTGGGTTGATTGTATCGATTCCTGATCATTGCCTTCACTTCTATTTTTTATACACAAGTGGTTAGCCACTATAGTGTACAGAAACTGACAACTGCCCTTCTTGAATCATCAGAAGGGGCAGAATCCAGATAAGAAGCAATGTGGATGAATAAATAGAAGGTATTTGATTTTTTCAGTGTAAGATCGATTTTTATTTCACCGAATGAACACCAACAGAAGTATTTTCAAGAGTGGCGAAGCCACAAGTGAAAATATTTCTTTTGGTGTTCATGAGTGAATCTATAAATGTTCTTGTAAAAGCTAAACCAAACAAAAAATTTCTGAACGGACCAAGGGAGTGACGGCATCAAAGTTACTGAAGGGGTGGGGGCATCAATATTACTGAAGCAGGAGGGTGGGGCATGTATCAATGAAATTTTTGGACTCGTACGCAACATCAATGCGAGTATCAATCTATAAACTTTGTCCAAAAACTTTAACCAAATGTAAAATTTATAAGTTTGTGACCTTGACCTCAAGGTCACTGTGGGGTGTAGGACATGCATGAATGAAATCTTTAGACCACTATGTAACTTCAGTGTAAGTATCAACTAAATCTATCAATGGATTCAGAAGATACAATCTCTTAGAAACTTGTTATCTGTTATCCCCAAAATAACCTAAAAATCTTACACAATATCATTTTTAGTGACAGCTTACCATGAAATGAAGCATTCATACATTGGATGTAGGCATTCCTGACTGGAGATGTAGACGATTTCAACCCAATACCTTTCTGAAAGAAAAAGATCAGAACGTTTGAAATGCAATTCTTAACTTTTGGACGGATCTGGATGAATAAAATACTTGAGCACAATGCAATTTCAAATCAAACTGCTTGCATCAAAATCAGAAAGCATTCACATTTTTTCACCTTTGTCATTTATAAGCATATAAAGTATTATTAAGTATTATTTTTGCTTTTTCTTTGTTTACTTTATTTTTTTATTCTATAGCCCTTCAGGATTATTTCCTCTGAATCAAGCCGATCATAAATCATAGATGGGTGAGATCCGAAGTATTCAGAGAAAAACGCCTGACCTACTATTGCAGCAATTTTCCTTATTTCTTGTCACAAAATATTTATGTTGTAGGTACTTGTAAAAATCTAGCCGGCTTTGGTAGCTCAGTCCGATGCGCAGCTGACTGGTGATCAGGAGGCTGCGGGTTCGATACCTGCTGGGGTCGCCAACATTCTTTAGTGGCGATTGATCGTGAAATCTTTTCTAAGGTCATTCTCTCCCTACCACTGATTCAAGAAGGGCAGTCGTCAGTTTCTGGCGAAAGAATGTGGACTGTACTGGTTAACTACTTACGTATAAGTCTGCCCAGGAAAAGTGTGGATAGGTAAACTAACTGGCTCAAAAATGACCTAAAATAGTGTTGACTGGGCCATTTAACTTTAATACAAACAAACAAACAAAACTTGTAAAAATCACCTCAATGAGGCGATTCTAACAAGTACCCACAACAAGTGTTTATGGAGAAATAAGAAATATTATCCTCAAATTATCTTCAATACTTCCTCTTGTTATCTCAAACTAAGTTTTATTTACATACCTTTAAGGGGAATGGGAACACCTGGAAGATTTTCCCACAATTTTCAAAGGCAGACAACTTTCTAGACTTCTTGTTCGCTTTTCTATCAACGCTGGCCCGTGGGAAAAGGGACCAACTCTTAAAGGAAAGAATTTGCTCCTCAAGAGCAAATTCTTTCCTTTAGAGTTGTTCCCTCTTGACATGGGAGACAAAAATATTTTGCAGAAGTGGCCTCCCCTGAAGGTGTATCCATTCCCCTTAAGCACATGAAATATGGACCTGGTCCTGGTATGTGTATGGAACCTCACCTTAAACCATTGTAACAGTTTCTCAGGCACGCTTGTGTAGAACTTCAAACACCACAGTGACAGCATAGACAAGGCATGAATCAATGTACCTTCATGTACTGTAATAGAACACACAAAATATACAGTGAAACTTCCATGGCTCAAGCATCGGTGGCTTGTTCATCATAGCTGTTTCAAAAATTAGAATAAGTCCCTTGGTACATATTCCCGAAACTGCGAATACAGTAAAATTCCGCTATTAAGACCACCTAAAATTAAGACTAATTCTGCTGTAAAAAGCTTATTTAGTAGGGTGCTTTTATTCTTTCTTTAAGTTTTCTGCATACAGTGTCCTCTGGTCTTCAAGAACTTTTGAACAATCACAAAGGTGGTATTAATATTTTTGGGATTCGTCTCTTAGTTTATCTATAAAATGTATATTGTGTCTACTCATTAGAATAGGCGATTCTAATGATTACACACAATATCCTTTTACCTTAAAGAAAATTGAATGCCTCTAGGTCAGGCGCTGTGATTAAACCTCATAAGCTCAAACTATGTCCGTCTGAAACAAATTTTTATGGTCCTAAAAGTGTTAGAGCCACTTAAGTCTGACTGAAAGTTTGTGCTGCTTCCATAATTTGTTTGTAGTTTAACAGCCCAGTTAACACAATTAAGGTCATGTTGGGCTGGGCAGTTAACCACACTTAGTAACTTCTCAGCATTTATAGTGTACAGTGCACATTCTTTTGCCGCTAACTGATGACTGCCTTTCTTGATTGGTTTTGTTTGTTTTGGAGTTTAACACCCAAGTCAACACTATCTAGGTTATATTGAGCTGGTCAGTTTACCTAACCATGCTTTGTTGCGCAGGCATAGAATTTCTCAGCATTTACTGGTATAGTGCACAGTGCACATTCTTTAGCCACTAACTGATGACTGCCCTTCTTGATTTGTTTAGTTTGTTTTGGAGTTAAACGGCCAAGTCAACACTATCTAGGTTATACCGAGCCGGACAGTTTACCTAACCATGCTTTCCTGCACAGGCTTAGAACTTCTCAGCATTAAACAGTCCAGTGAACATTCTATTATCACTAACAGAAGACTGCCCTTCTTGAATCAGCAGGAGGAAGAGATTGACTACAGAATATATTTCATGATCAACATGGATATTCGAAGAATGTTGTCTGACCCATGGATTGAACCTGCAAACTGGGGCCAGTTGCTCAAAACTAACAATATTATTAATCAACAAAAATCGTTAAAACTTTGATAATTATCCCCACGTTTTTAAAAAAAAGTGGGGATATTGTTATCGCCTCCGTCCGTCTGTCTGTCCGGCTATCTCCTCCTAAACCGTTAGCCGGAATTCAACCAAATTTGGTATGCGAGTTGCTTACATGAATGGCTTGCGCAAGAGCACATTTTTTTTTGTCCCCGTCCCCAGGGGCCCTGGGGAGGGGTCAAAAGGTCAAATATCAATAAAATTCAATTACAAAGTCAATTTTGAAGATTTTGATGCCAAACTTTGCACATGTACTTAGTTATGAAAAAAGTAAAACATATTGAACGGGATTTTGGCTGTGACCCCTAGGTCAAGCCCTGGGGGTCGGACTTGGGGGGGTCGGGGGTCAAAATTAAAGTTTTTCAGAACATAGTCATGTTGCATATCTATGCGAAGGGGATAATGGGTAGAATAAACTACAAGTAAAATTTTGACCCTGGGGTCAGATTGGGGCCCTGGGAGAGGGGTCAAAGGGTCAAAATTTAAGTTTTTTGGAACATAGTCATGTGGCATATGAAATTGAAGGGCATGATTAGTAGAATATAATACAGGTAATATTTTGACCATGGAGTCAAATTAGGGCCCAGGGTGAGGTGTTTTCGGTACTTGGCCCCTCTGTAGAAAACGTGGGGATTTGCGATGGCGCGCCATCGACAGTATTCTAGTTTCATTTGATACATGTACTAATATTCTTGCAGAAAAAAATGTGAGCAGCTTTTGCATATGCAAAAGCTGCTCATATTTTTTTAAGCAAAAATGGCACTGTATCACGTATTTAACTTACTAGGACAGTTAACATTTTGCCCACTAACAAGCTTATTAAGCTAACAATGCTTTGAACAACTGGATCCAGTTCACCAGTTGGAGATGGATCAGACTGAGCCATCAGGCTCTAGTGGTTTCTACAATCTTCAACCGTTCAAAAAGTTTGAAAATCTTTCTTAACCTATTGTATACTAGTGGGCTCTTCCATTGCTATATGTTGGACAAGTCCATTTACCAAATGGGTGTCAGGCCAATTTTTTTCATTTTTATTCTATTTTTGAAGGAAAATTCCGTAAGCAAATAGTGAAGGACCTGATCAGATGCCGCGTTCTGCGGCGTCGGATCTGGGCGTGCACTGTTTGCCAAGGTACCCCTTTAGGGGTTTCCGCATGCAAAAGGGTTAATCAAAAGTTTTATTTTATTCAATTTAGCCATGATCTGCTATGAGTCACATGTATTTGACCAACTTTGTTCATTTCAAAACTTTCCACACCCACAGGTTCTGTATTCATACATCACATAAAAATAATCTAGCCCTAAATAGTTAGCTTAAAATACAAATAACTACAGTAAAACTTCGATGGCTCGAACTCCGATGGCTCTTTTACCATGGATGAGTCGAACCCGTTCTTGAGTCCGCAGGGAATTCCTTCAAATAAGATATAGGGGTAATTTAGGAAGATTTTCTTCATTTATCTTGCAAATGTATGCTGTGTGTACTCATTAGAATCGCCTGGATGAGGCGATTCTAATGAGTACAAACAACGTACATTTATAATACAGAACACCGAAAATATATCCACAATTATCTCCATTATGCCTCCTGGTATTGCACTAATAGTATCCCTCTGTGGCTCGAACTACCGCTGTCTCGAACAAATTTTCATGGTCCCAAAGTGGTTTGAGCCATCAAAGTTCGACTGTATATGGACAAGGGGATTCACAAAAATTTATTGCAGCAAATTTTTTTTGAATAATCAAAATATGATAATCTGTAGCCCAGAAAAATAACAATAACCTATAGCAGCCTATATTGCAACAACCTTCTTCCATTAACCCATTGTATGCGGGAAACCCCTAAAGGGGTACCTCGGCGAACACTGCAGGCCCAGATCAGATGCCACAGAACGTGGCATCTGATCAGGGCCTGCACTATTTGCTAACAGAATTGTCCGTCAAAAATAGAATAAGAACGACAAAATAGACCTGATAGCCCTTATATGACAAATGGACTTGTCCAACATATAGCAATGGAAGAGTTCACTAGTATACAATGGGTTAAAGTGTAATGGCAGCAAGTAGTAGATTTATTTTTGGGTTATCAGGGCTACAAATTATCATATATAACAAACATCATAATTACATAACTTACATACCTTCTGAAGATAACAGTGGTATAAATAGTTCCGCCACAGTAGAGCTTAGGTTCTGTAGTGTCCCTGCACCACTCACTGTATTCCTACTCATATTCCCAATGGCCTTCAGTGCACTCAACTTCTGCTCCGTTAATGTAAGTTTGCCTTCAGATCCTAGGAGTAAAAGAAAATATAAGACTATACTTAAATTCTTTTATTTTCAATTACACTCGAATCTTGCATCTGTGCTGACGGTAAGGCTCCTAACACAGGCAAATAGACAACTTGCCGACAGTGAAGATAGCTATCAGCGTCTTCACCTTACACTCTTCACTCCATAATTGTTCTAGGATCTACAAAGCCGGCCTCGGTAGCTCAGTCGGATGCACGTCTGATTGGTGATCAGGAGACGCAGGTTCATTCGACAACATTCTTTCATGGAGATTGATCATGAAATCTTTTCTAGGGTCATTCTCTCCCTTCTGCTGATTCAAGAAGGGCAGTTGTCAATTTCTGGTGAAAGAATGTGCACTGTACTGGTTAACTGCTTACATATAAGCCTGCCCAAGAAAAGTGTGGATAAGTAAACTGACCGGCTCAAAAATGACCTAAATAGTGTTGACTGGGCTGTTAAACCCAAATGCAAACAAACAAAGAAGAGTTGATGCACATGATGTGATAAGCAAACTGTACAGTAAGAAATATAAAGGTCATTAAAATTCTGTTACTTAAGTGCCCATCAACTCTCCGCTACCCCCAGATGTGTACATTGTATTTTTTGCAAAAGTTCCCACAAGGCATTCTAATGTACATGTCTATGTAACACAATGTCTGATTGAAAAACGTCAAAAACCTGACAACTTCATGTAACATGGCAGCTCTTTGGGCAAATACAACCATTTTTGAACAAAACATGTGAATAAATGCATTAGAATGGGGATAACTTTAGAGGAGGGGGGGGGGATTAGGGGATAACTGTATTGCAAAATTGTGATTTGGGGAGGTAAATCGGAGGTTTTACGGTCGGAAATTTCGTTATTCGACGACGCGTCAGCGGAGCCGTAAAACGTAATTTGCAACCGAAAAACCGACGATTTACCTCCCCAAATCACAATTTTGCAATACAGTTATCCCCAGTCTAATGCACTTCTATCGTTGTTTTGTTAAAAACTATTATTTTGCACAAAACGACTGGCTGTGAGCAGCGTAAAACCAAATGCCAGCCAATGAAAAGCGACGTTACGCCATGACGTCGAGTTTCAGACAGTATATCGCAGAATATACTGTCGCAAATTTTTGACGTTATCCAATCAGAGGTCGCGTTACATACACTAATGCACTTCTATCGTTGTTTAGTTAAAAACTGTATTATTTTGCACAAAACGGCTGACGCAGTGAGCAGCTTAAAACCAAATGCCAGCCAATGAAAAGCGACGTTAGGCGATGACGTCGGGTTTCCGACAGTATATCGCAGAATATACTGTCGCAAATTTTTTACGTTATCCTATCAGAGGTCGCGTTACATACCCAAGTGCATTAGAATGTTGGATTTATGGTCGCAAATTACATTTTCAGCTCTGTTAAGCCATCACCATAAAACCAAATTTTTGACCGTGAAACCGCTGACTTACCTCCCAAAATACAGTTAAACTTCGATGGCTCGAACACCAATGGCTCGTTTACCATGGCTGAGTCGAACCCGTTCTTAAGTCCCTAGGGAATTTCTGCACGTAAGAAATAGGGAGAGTAAAAATTAGGATATTTTCGTTTTTTATCTTGCAAATGTATGCTGTGTGTACTCATTATAATCGCCTCGATGAGGCGTTTCTAATGAGTACACACAGCATACATTTTTCCTTATAGAACACAGAAAAAGACGTCTTAAAGAATGTCGTTATGCCTCCTGGCAGTAACCCGCAGTTGTTCGAACTACCCCTGTCTCAAACAGATTTTCATGGTCGCAAAGGTGTTCGAGCCATTGAAGTTCGACTGTAACAATTTTGATTACAGTTTATCCATTATTAAGAGCCATACAATTCTAATGTGTTAGTTCGTTCTGCAGGTTAATGGCCCAATCAACACTATCAACATCATGTTGTGACAGTAAGACAACATAACCATACTTTGGCTGAGCAAACTCCATAGACCCAGAAAAGAGGGGCTATCCACATATTAGTTTTCTTATTTCTGCAGGAAAACATATATTGTGGGTACTCATACTTGGCGAGGCACTTCTAATGAGTACCCACAAGGTATGTTTTCATGCACAAAAAAGAAAAATAGCAGTACTTTTCGGATGAAAAAAGCTATGCTGTCTGACTTTGAACTTGAGCTAGCACAGTTTGTATTCTTTTGCCACTAACTGAATACTGACATTCTTGAATCACAGGCCTCCTAGTGGCCCACTTTGAAAATATAGGTTTTTATATAGGTTCTTCTTACTCAAAATATAGGTTATTTACAGGTTTTTCAATAAAAATACAGGTTAAAAAAGAGTCTTCCAAACTTACTTAAAGGTTTAAAACTGAAGAAAAAATATTTGATGAATTTTTGTGCCACAATTACTCAGATAAAGTTGATCTGAATTTTACAAAGTCCGAGCGAGCGAAACGAGAGAGGAAAAAAATTACAATTTCTTGACATTTTCATCACTTTTTATGGGACTAAAAAGTAAAAAATAGTAGTGCATTTTGAAGAAAAGTTACGGCTGAGTTGCAAGAAGGTTCAAAAAGGGAAAAATATAGTTTTTTTTTTCATGAAAATACAGGCTTTTTATAGGTTTTATGAACAAAATAAAGGTTTAATAGGTTTGGCACAATATAGGTTATTATAGGTTTTATAGATTTTGCTAGGAGGCCTGGAATCAGCTGAATAAACAGAAAATAAAATAACTACAGGAAATATTTAGTGATCAATCTCCATGGAAGAATGTTGCCAGAATAAGCACTGCACCCCACCAATTCTTGATTAACCGCTGGTTGTAGTCAACTGCTGGTTTGAGCCACAGACCTTGCATATTGCTATCATGCTATGTGAACTTACCAAATTTAGTTGTGTGTTTTTCAATTCAAACTCTCATCTTTACTTTTCACTTCCAATTTTTTTTTAACTTTCATTTTGTTTAAAGAACCCTTTCTTCTTATAAAATGCCATGTTCAGTCAAATTACGCTGTTAAGACCACCTTAAATTAAGAGTAATTCTGTTGTAAAAAGCTTGAAGGGTACACTTAATATTTCTTTGTGTTTTCTGCCTACAATGTCCTCTGGTCAGGGACCACCTTTTGGACTGTTCAAAAGTGGTCTTTAAGACCACTTTTGAACAGTCCCAATGGTGGTCTTAATATAGGAATTTTACTTTATTTAGTAAATTTTACCTACCATTTAGCACCCCAAACAGATGCCGGACTATTTTTTCTACAACCTCCGTATCACTACACTGCGCTGCAAGGTTAGCAATGGCAACACATGCTTCTTCTCTTGTAACTGCTTCTTTGGAGTTCATTTGAGCTAAAATAATAAAACAGGTGATCTACAGATCAATCTTTTTGGCAAACAGAGACACCTTGCATATTTTCTACCACTTTTTTACGAGAGAGGTAACTTTTGCGACTTCCGGTTCACTTTCCTTTGTACTAAGCATAGCAACAGATGAGGTGGGCATTTAGTGATAACTGAAGGATGATTTTCCTTATTTCTCCATAAAAACCATAAATTGCAGGTATTCCCACAACATAGTTTTCTATGGAGAGTTTGACAAAAATTATCCTTAACCCTTTTTGTACCATATGGAATCTTCCTCCTTATATTAACAGGAGTGCATTTCGAAATTTAGAGGTGTCAGGTTGTGTTTTCTTGAAAATTTGTTTGGAAAATGGCTTAATTTTTTTGCAAACAGTGTAGGCCCTGATCAGACGCCGCAGAATGCGGCGTCTGATCCGGGCCTTCACTGTTTGCTAGGGTACCCATTTTGGGGATTCCGGTACAAAATGGGTTAAGCTACGACAAAGTAGCTACCTTATCCATTTCTATAAAGCCCCCCCCCCAACCCCCACCCCCGTGAAGAAGGGTTCTACAACAAAGGCTTATACTTTGTGAGGAAAGAATTTTCTCCTCAGAATAGACCTCTATTAACATTGTTTGTTTGATTTGAGGTTTAACGTCCCCGTCAACACTGTAAAGGTCATTTTGAAGATGTTGCTTCCAATTTTGTGGGACTTTTACCTGACACTGAGATGAAATGACATCTCAAGCCCTGTCACCCAATGAAACCAATAGGGTTTATTAGCATGGATGGTCCGCTGGACAGGCATAGATCCTCTAAGCGGTTTACCAGTACTAGTGTGCGGGCCGTATTCAGCTCTTCGTGGAAGCATCATGCAGCCCATATATTTCTTCAAGCCCCTATGGGTGGGGGCCGTCATGTAATTTGTATATAGATTTACAACAAGCAATGGTTCAACTGAATATCCACAACATAGGTATTTTTTTTTAGAATTGATAAAAGATATTGTTTTATTATTACAAAACACCCACCAAGTCTGTTTCTATTCAAATGTTATGGTGGCACATGAATGTAAATCCTACGGATAGGGTTGTTAACTGCAGGGCCTGACAAATCCATTGCCAAGCTGCCCGGGACAAGTCCAAATTTTGGCTGGGCAAGTGATTTTTTATTTCACTTGCCCAGAAAAATGAATAGAATATATAGGATATTGTAATTCAAAGGCATTTTCAAGCTGCTTTGGAATGCCAGGCAAACTGCTGAAACTTGGATTTTTCAGGCCCTATAACTGGAGGGCCTGAGCAGGAAAAGTTCTCCACTGTGAAGGCTATAGACCCCTAACGTAATGACATGATCCCTAAGCAGACTTTCATCCTGCAAACCCTTGAGTGTATAAAATATACATCAGTGTATCCTTTGTGGGTTTAGACCAAATGGAAGATAAAAAGACAAGACTTATACCTGCGAGGGGTTTTATAAGGTCCATTCCATACTGGCTGAGATCTAGTTGTAGGCCTGCCACCATGTCACCAACAGCTGAAAACAGATGGGAATAAATTAGGGGATAACTGTATTTAAAATTGTCATTTGGGGAGGTAAATCGGAGGTTTTACGGTCGGAAATTTCGTTTTACGGCGACGCGTCAGCGGAGCCGTAAAACGTAATTTGCGACCGTAAAACCGACGATTTACCTCCCCAAATGACAATTTTCAATACAGTTATCCCCATTCTAATGCACTTATTCACGTATTTTGTTTTAAAAATGTTGTTTTTGCCCAAACCGGCAAGTACAGTGAGCTGCGTAAAACCAAATGCCAGCCAATGAAAAGCGACGTTACATGATGACGTCGGGTTTCCGACAGTATATCGTAGAATATACTGTCGCAAATTTTTGACGTTATCCAATCAGACGTCGCGTTACATACGAAAGTGCATTAGAATGATCGTTCTATGTTCTGTTTACCAACATCATTCTGCATTTTCTGATAACAGCTCCTGACAGAGGAGTAATTAGAATACTTCAGGGGAATGGGAACACCTGGTAGATTTTTCTGCCATTTTTGAAAGGGAGACAACTTTCGGGACTTCCTGTTTGCTTTTCTATAAACCATGTCCCACTGAAAAGGGGTCTACTCTTAAAGGAAAGAGTTTGCTCTGCAGGAGCAAAATCTTTTCTTTAATAGTTGACCCCTTTTGACATGGGAGGCAAAAATATTTTTGCAGGAGTTGCCTCCCATTAGGGTGTTCCCATTCCCTTTAAAGAATAATATTCCTTATTTCTTGTTAGAATATATGTTGTGGGTACTCGCAATGTATCCTTTTATTGAGTAATAAGGAATAAATTGAGTTAAATTCCTGATTTAAGACCACCTTTGGAACTGTTCAAAACACGGTCATAAGGACCACTTCCAAATGGTCTTTTTTTTTGGGAGGGGGGGTTTGGGTTTTACGGCCCTTTCAAGATTATTTCACTCATATCGAGCCCATCGTTAATCAGAGGTGGGTGAAAACTGGAGTACCTGGAGAAAAACCACCTGACCTTCCATTGCAGAACTTGGCGTCTCACACGTGGCCCGAGCGAGGCTAGAACCTACGGCGGTGAGAGACCTAATGACTAAGAGTCAGCGCTCTTATCCACTAGGCCACAGAGGCCCGTTTCCAAATGGTCTTAAAGACATCTTTTGAACAGCCCAAAGGTGGCATCTAGAGAATATTGGGTGTAGAAACATACAGAGAAAAAAAACTGAAACCCTTAAAACAGGTTTTAAAAAGAAGAATTGATCTTTATTTTAGCTGGTTTGATGGGGAATGGGTCCACCTTCAGGGGAGGCACATCCTACAAAAGTATTTTTATCTCTGATGTCAACAGGGGTCAACTCTTAAAGGAAAGGATTTGCTCCTGAGGAGCAAATTCTTTCCATTAAGAATTGACCCCTTTTTCTGTGGAACATAGCTTATAGAAAAGCAAACACTCTTCATGAGACTTATTTGACTGTGACAAATACACTTCAACCCCGTTATAGCACGGTTCTTGGGAGTTCAATCAGAAGACCGTGTTAGTTAACCGAACCGTGCTATAACGATCGTCATTGACCCGGAAAAAGTTCGTCTGCCACAGTTTGTTTACCTTTGTTTTGTGTTATTGCAATGTTTTTCAGGCTATTTTATCGTTTGTTCTTTTGTTTGTTTTGCTTTTAGATGTTGCATTTATTGCTTTAAATTCGTTGCATGATTGTTTAATTAAAATAAATTTGTGAAAAACAGCGATCCATACGCTTGTGTTTGATTTCTATTCCAATATGTCCATGTGTAATCCCGGTGTGTATTTTTAGATGGGCCGTGGTTCCCAGTGACTGGTTCCCATTTGCATAAGCAATTGTAATGCACAAGGGAAAAAACTCTGACTATATTTTTCCCTTCCACAGTTAACTTTCTTACTGCAATTGAATTAGTAAATGGGCACCCCCACCTATCGGGCCTTGGAGAAAAAGATTGGGAACCGACCGCAAATGAGTACTGGTAAACTGCTTAGGTCTTACCCTGCCCAGGCAAGTGATGCCAGAAAATCTTCCCAGTGCAAGGATAGCATGAGACGCCTGAGCAAGGCCGCACAAACGTCGGTGCAACGTTAATTTGTTGTAAACATCGATGTTAAAACGACGTTGCATACGGGAGCAAATTCTTTCTTTTCTATGTCTTTTTTTTTTTCTTCCGCAGATACGGTAGACTATGCAAACGGGAAAGGTTTTGTGGCTGAGGTTTGCTGCGTCGGCACTTTGCTGCGTCGGGGCAGATTCTTTTCCAACGTTAATGCGTTACATCGGTGTTAAAACGATGTTGCATATGGGAGCAAATTCTTTCCTTTCATGGGTCAATAATCTATGTTTGTTTTCTCTTTTTTTTCTTCCGCAGATAGACTATGCAAACGGGAAAGGTTTTGCAATGAGGTTTGCTGCGTTGGCGCAGATTCTTTTCCAACACATTTTCTTTCCAAGGGAGCAAATTCTTTCTCAAATAAGAAATCCCCTAGCGCATGGAGGGCACATGATGTCTCAGCAAGGTCGCACCAACGTCCATGCAACGTCAAATCGTAGCATCAGCGTTGATTTGACGTTGTGTGTATACGCCTCGCCCAGGGATGCAATGTTCTTCCTATGATAGTAGACCCCTCTAGCGGGCACATTGGGGTGCAAATTGTAGTGATTGCTTTATCAGTTCTTTCCTTTGCAATGTTGCATCAACGTCGATGAAAATCGCCATGTTTCATCGACCTTAATATGACATTGCATACACAGTATGTGCCCGTTTGGTTAGACAGGGTATAGATATGATCTAATGCGCAATTTTTCATCCTTCTTGTACTTTACCAAGCATGAGCATAGCGTTGTCTCTATTGAAGTGTTAACCCTTAAAGTGCCAATCACAACAATTGTTGTCTGCTCTTGTCGTCTGCTGGTTAATTTAAAAATCATTGTTGCACAGTGCGGATCCATATCAGACTACCTGCCTGATCTGGGCCCACCCTGTTCGCCACATGCAAAAATTTCTTTGAAATGTTTGCAGGGTTTCGTTTACTTAATTAAATTATTGATGTGCATGAGCAAATGACCAATTTTTGATGAGCAGCCTCCAGCTAGTAGAAGTGTTTACCCTTTGATCTTTCAGCTGTATATTAGCCCCGAGTTTTCACAGGTGTTTTCACACGTCATTAGTAAAATTTACAGACAGTGTGAAGAAGTTGTTTATTGCATGTTTACTGATATACAATAACGATGTTAAATTGGATACTTGACAAGTGATTAAGTCTAACTACCGTGTTAACACGCCTGGATTTCCTCTAACTACCGTGTTAACTCACTAGGATTTCTTGTTTTGCCGAAGCAAAAAAGGAAGGTTGGAGAAAATTTGGGGTCCAAACAACAACCGTGTTATATCCGAATTCGTGTTGTAACCAACCGTGCTATAACGGGGCTGAGGTGTAACTATAATAAGTACAGAGTGACTTCCCTTCAATGACAGTGTGAATCCGTTCACCTAAAATGTCTAAAATTACCAAACCAGTGCATCACGAAAACATGCCCATATACTTTTGACCCCCTCTAACCCTATTTTTACATAGTAAAACTGGAGTTTACAGGGGTAGACCTTATTTTTTTTTATTTCTGTTCTAAAATACAGATTGTGGGTACTGGTAAGAATTGCCTCGCTGAGGCGGTTCTGACGTGTACCCACAATCTAAATTTTGAGCAGAAATAAGAAAAATATCTCAATTTTTCATCTTAATTTTTTCATTATTACAGCGGTAAACTTTACAGTGTATTTGTATAGGCGTGTTTTCGTAATGGAGAGTTTACCTCCTACTATGATTTCTGGGTTCCTCAACATAGCTTTCTGGGCGAACGGCAGAATCTTGTTTTTGAATATGTCATGGCTGCAGTAACGCAGAATATCACGGCCACATCTCTGAAAAGAAGGCATAGCTGAAGATAAGGAGGAGAAACAAAGATAATTTTTGGATAAATTTTCATATTTCCCTGTTTAACCATATGTTGTGGGTACTTGTTACAATCGCCTCAATGAGGAGATTCTAACAAGTACCTACAAAATACACCACAACTGTGTTATAGCCAAACAAAAATGTATAGATTATATAGAAAAATGACCATATATGGTCATTTTTCTATATAATCTATACATTTTTGGGATCCATCTTGAAACCGTATTATATCCAAAACTGTATATGGTCATTTTTCTATATAATCTATACATTTTTGGGATCCATCTTGAAACCGTATTATATCCAAAACCATATATGGTCATTTTTCTATATAATCTATACATTTTTGGGGATCCATCTTGAAACTGTGTTATATGCAAAACCGTGTTATAACCAGTGGACAGTGTTACAATGAGGTTGTGGTGTATGTTGCTAACAAGCAATAAAGAAAATTATTGCATGATTATACTCTTTAATCCTCCAAATCTAATCTGGAGCTAAGGAAGGTGAAAATAACATGGAATTGAAAGCAAGACCTGACAAGATGCTTTTACACGAGCTGTTGCAGAATAGCACAGCTCACATTTTCAAGTGTTGACCAAGCAACAGTTCTTTTATTAAGTCCGAGACCGGGGTCCAGTTGCTTAACCCTTGTCCTGCTGAATAAATAAGTTAAGCCACACCCATTTCTGACTATCAACCAATCAAATTACTTGATATAACATACACATTCAATTCCATAAATGCATTACAAACAGTGTAGATCCTGATCAGCCATCTGATCTGGATCTACTCTGTTTGTCAAGGAAGGGCTTGACATGTACAGGAATTACTGCACTGTCAGCTTAACAAGCTTGTAAATGGTCAAAATAATCCAAACCGTAAAAATTTAACCCAATGATTTTTGTTAAAACCAATTCATGAAGCTTTTGCATTTTCAAAACTGACCCCACTTCCACTAGTTGCAAGTTATTTAGAGGATAACTGTCCTCACTGCTGTCATCTGACGAGGTAAATTGTTGGTTTTAAGGTCACATATTGCATTTTGCGTCAATAATATTCAATTTATATCCCTATTCTAAATGACTTATTCATTTATTTTGTCAAAAAAAAAATCCAGCTGAGCCCAGATATGCCTCATCTTTCAAACACTGTAGATCCAGATCAGATGGCTTCTGAAGACATCTGATCAAGATCTTCTTTTTGTAATATTGTGAATATGTTGCAATAATTTGCATCAAGTAATCTGATTGGTTGATAATCGGTAGTGGGTGTGGCAGATTAAAATATTCAGCAGGACAAGGGTTAAGAAATTGTTCCTTCTGCACAAAATGGCAAGCACAGTCTGCTATGTAAAACCAAATGTTAGACACTGCAAAGCTACACTGCACAACTATGTCAGATTTCTGACAGTATACAGTAGAATAAAGTTGTATTTATGACGTTATCCAATGGGTTGCAGCATTACATTCTCATGTGTATTAGAATGGAAATACAGTAAAATTCCCATATTAAGATCACCTTTGGAACTGTTCAAAAGTGGTCTTTACGACCCAAAGGTGGTCTCTGACCAGAGAACACTGTTTCTTACATGCTTTTCAATGAATGATAGAGATTTATCAGTGAAATATAAATCGATATTTTCACTGTTTCAAACAGTGAAAATACGATTTTTTATTTTTCACTGTTTGGGACTACTTTTTTCTTCAAATCTAACTCTAATTTCAATTTTATCTTTGTCAGATAACTGAACAATACTGAAATGTGTTCTAATTGACGCATAGCCCGTTCATGTGTGACGGGGACGTTACTGACGTCATTTATGACGCTGACGTCACGTCTTTTGTCGCGCGACGTTAGACTTGCCAGCAACTTCCTTGGAAAACTACTCTCTCAATTATTTCATTAATAATACCATCCCAGGCCATTTCTCAGGTGCAAACTTTCAGTTTACACCCAATAGTATACCCACTAAACACCACTAAATTGACGCAAAACGAACAGGAACAAAGATAATTTTCTCCGAATGTGAGCGACACCATTAAAGACGCTAAATATTGCCTTTTGAAGCATGTAAGAAACAGAAAATTTGATTTTTTCAGTGCAAGATCAAATTTTATTTCACTCATGAACACCAAAACCGCTATTTTCACTCATGGCTACGCCACTCGTGAAAATAACAGTTTTGGTGTTCATTCGATGAAATAAAATTCGATCTTACACTGAAAAAATCAAATATCCTCTATATGTAGAAAATACAAAGAAAGAATAACTGCACCCTTCTTAATACGCTCTTTAAAGCAGAATTAGTCTTAATTTTAGGTGGTCTTAATATCGGAATGTCACTGTATGTGCACCTAGTACTAGCTAATGACTAATGAATACAGGGTCAGGAAGTACACTGACTGACCAAACATGACCTTAGTAGTATTAACTTGGCAATAAAACTTCAAACAAATACATGTATGTATATGCAACATGTATTAAGTACACATCATAGCTCAAGATAGGGGTTGTGTTAATGAGGTTTATTTTTCCTCATATCTTGTCACAAACATAAGAGCTCATGACAAAAGGGCATTTATTGCACAGCCGTTGCTGCTCATACCATAAAAATTGTTAAACTTCAGACACCTTGAGAACTTGCTGAAATTCTCCTAAAATTTAAACAAAGTTTCACCATCCGGCAAGGAGTCCAAAAGGTGTGGATGGAAAGGCAAAAAGCGTAGTCCAAAAGGTGTGGATGGAAAAGCAAAAAGTGTAGACCCTGATCAGATTGCTCCTGCAGGAGCAGTCTGATCTGGGTCTGCATTGATTGCTTAGGCCTGTCTATCCCAATACTTAGGATCATTATGGTACTCCGGTAGAGCAGACCTTGAGGCAACTTCATGATAGATGTTATACGTCTCACCAGTTTAGTTGGCTGTGCACATGCACTTGAAGAATGTGCACTAAAGAGTGCTACAGGCTCTTTTTCTTACATGTCATCTCATATATTGTTGGTTTGCATATAACACGGTTTGAAGAAGAATCACAAAGATGTATAATTTATATAGAAAAATGATCATATATATATATGATCCTTGGATATAACATGGTTGATGGGATACAGACTAAGCATTTTGCTTTAGGCACCCAGACTGCGTCAGGCAACAAGAATAACGCCAAATGGCATTATGGACGGGTTTTTCAGGGTAAACCAAAAGGTAAACAGGGATGCGGAAGCCCAGCCAGCCAGCCGGCCACCCGCCCGCATGGACATCGCTATTCTAAAGGACAGAATTTTTCCTTGAAAAACCCGTCCAAAAATTTAGGCGCATTGGGCGACTTGGCGCCTGTAAGTCTGTATCCCTGCTGGTTGTTAAACTAACATACGGTAGTTAAGGAATTGGACCCCAACAGTAGAGTTATAAAGATGTTATGTATTTAAAATAAAACTGCCTGTTTTAGCAGAGGAATATATACACGTATATTAGCCCACAAGTATTCTTGCCTTACTAGTCGTCTTTATCTGGAGCAATATTTCCAGGTAAGGCGTAAGGAAGATTTGTTTGTTTCAATTGAGGTTTTACATCCCCATCAACACTATTTTGGAAATCTGGAGACCTTGCTTCCAATTTTGTAGGACTTTTACCTGACAATGGGATGAAATGACATCTCAAACCCTACTGCCCCATGAAACCAACAGGGTTTATATGTATGGAGGGTCCAACTCGGGCAGGCTTAGACCTTCTAAGAAGTTTACCAATCCTCCTGTGCTGTCTGTTTCAGCTCTGTGTGGAAGCACCATGCAGCCCAATCTATTTCTTCAGCCCGAAGGGCGGGGACCCTAACACGAACCTTGAATTTCCAGTATCCCGAAGTAAGAAAGATAAAGGAAGACAATTTTTGGATAATTATTCTCATTACTCAATTAAGCCAAACGTTGTTGACACTTTTTTTAGCACCACCTCGATGAGGTGATCCACATATGTTCCTAGTAAGATATAAAGTGAACTAATTATCCACTGACCTTATCTGGACCTATATATAGCTATGAGTAACGTAAATGTCATCTGCTGCGTGGCAAAAGCAAAGGTGGGTTTTTGGTGATAACTTTAGGATAATTTTCCTTATTGTAAACCTATGTTATGGGTATTCATTTGAACCGCCTCAGTGAGGCAGTTCAAATTAATACCCACAACATATGATTTTATGGAGAACTGACAAAAATTACCCTTTAATTATCACCAAATGCCAACCTTAAGTTTCCATGCCACAGACCTCCATGGCATAGTGGATAAGAGCGCCGACTCTTAATCATTAGGTCTCTCACCGCTGCGGATTCTTGCCTGGCTCAGGGCACATAAGAGATGCCAAGTTCTGCAATGGAAAGTCAGTTGTTGTTTTTTTGGGTACACCAGTTTTCGCCCACCTCTGATTAACGATCGGCTCGATCTGAGTGAAAGGGCCATAAAAACAAAACCAAAAATGTTTCTATGCCTCTATCGTGCAAAAAATACTTACCAGTACAACTGGAGGTGGTTTCGTCCTGCTACCAATTACCTGTTTCATATACACCTCAAGAAACGGCTCCTGGAACACAACATTAAGATAACAACTCCGTGTGACATAGTGCATTCTTTCAAATCTCCAAAATGGTTGCTTTTCTGATGAAAATGTAAGATATTTTTTCTTATTTATACTCCAAGCATAGGTTGTGGGTGCTCGTTAGAACCGCCTCATTGAGGTGGTTCTAACGAGTACCCATATCCTATGTCTAGGATAAGAAGTAAAGAAAATAGTATATACCCCTTTAAACCCCAGTTTTCTCTATATAAAGCGGGGTTTAGAGGGGTGTTCATTACATGGACTATTTAACATGATGTAAACAAATACTTCTATGAAATCTCAGTTACCTGCCAGAACATGTATAATTATTACAGAAAGTACTTTGTGAATCAAGGGATCATTAACCCATTTAGTGCCGGAAAACCCTAAAGGGGTACTTGGCAAAACAGTGCAGGCTTGATGTTACATGTGAATCGTTTGCTGGGCAGACAATTAACATGTAATGTAATGCCTTATTTTCACTGAAAACTAAGAAAACAAAACTTTTAAAATGTCGTCTGTTAGTCATGATTAGCAGCCAAAGGGTTAATATTAGACATACTAAACTCTAAATACGAGACCTCTATCCTGCCCTACGTTTGCAAAAAGCCATCTGATCAGGATCTACACTGTTTGACATTCAGTTTGTGAATTTGTAGGTATAAATTACAGTGTATCAAGTAATCTGATTGGTTAAAAGTCAGAAATTGGTGTGGCTAACTTTAGAAAGTAGCATAATTTATTTTAGCTCTTTCAATCCTTAAGTTACAACTTTCTGGGCAAACAGTGTAGATCCAGATGAGGTGGTTCTTTATGAGCTGTCTCATTTAGATAAACACTGCTTGTATGAGCATTTATCACCAAGTTCTGGACTACAGGGTTGAAAAGGTTAATCTCTATCTAAGCACATACAAATGTTCGGAAGTAATTTTCTGAATGATTTTGTTTGTTTGTATTGAGGTTTTATGTTCCAATCAACACAATCTAGGTCATTTTGGAGATGTTGCTTCGAATTTTGTGGGACTTTTACCTGTCACTGAGATGAAATGACATCTCAAGCCCTACCGCCCAAAGAAACCGATAGGGATTAAGGGACAGTCCAACTAGCATCACTTTTCCAGGGCAGGTTTAGACTTTCTAAGTGGTTTACCAGTACTTAAATGTTTGGTCGGTTTCAGCTCTGCTCGGAAGCACCATGCAGCCCAATCTCTAAGCCCCAATGGGCGGGGGTGCAAATTTTCTGAATGGATACCAACTTCATGTTTGAAAGTAATTTTCTGAGAAGTTACACATAGCTCCAGATAAGGTACTTTTTTTCATCCGAAAAGTACTGACATTTTTCTTATTTCTGCACAAAAACGTATGTTGTGGGTATTCATTAGAAGCGTCTCAGTGAACGCTTCTAATGAATACCCACAATGTATGTTTTCATGCAGAAATAAGCAAAATAATATATGGCTACCCCCTCTTATCTGGGGCTATGGAAGACATTCTTAATTAATCCTCTTGCCCATAGTTTATTATGTGGATTCTTCCATCTTTGAATTTGGACACATCCAGCCTTGTAAATAAGGAGTTTACCGTAAGAATGCTAAAAATTCGGACAACTTGAAGGACTTGCTGTAATTCTCCTAAAATTTTAACAAATTTGTTTCAGGATCCAGCAAGGGATCCAAAAGGTGCAGACAGAAAGGCTAACAGTGTAGACCCTGATCAGACTGCTCCTTTAGGAGCAGTCTGACCTGGGTCTGCACTGTTGGCTTAGACCTGTCCGTCCCAATACTTAGGATCATTACTGTTGTCATAATTGTTTACAGGATAACAAACAGTGTAGATCCTGATGAGATGGCTTGTTATTAGCCATTATATCACCTGTATCTACACAGTCACTGTTTGCCTAAAGTATATGTACATGTCTGCTTTTCATGAATTTAGAATTTTTTTGTTGTTGTTCTCCCTTTTCTCGAAAAAGGCATCTCTCAAAGAAAAGAACAGAACCCATAGTTATGACTTGAAGCAAACACTTCTAGCTAGACGTGATCTCCATTTTCCCCATACCAAATCCTCCAATCTTAAAACAAAAGGTGAAATCAAGTACCTTTAGACTCTTCAAATGTTCTTCATTTTTCACCACAGCTACATATTTCATGTACACACTCATAAGGCAGACATGCTGGAGGGTTGGTTCCCCTTTCTGTAGGAGCTCGCCATACTTTATCATGGCACTGTCTGTCTGCAAGTACAAAAATAAAATTTTAAGACATTAATTCACTTACAATAGAGGAATATATCATATTTAATATATGTATTCAGACAGATAACTAGCATCACGAAACGGTGTAAACCCAAATGAGATGCCACATATAACAGTGTATCATCAGGGTCTACGCTGTTTGCCACTCATACAGCTACTTTAAGACACAACATCGGGTAGAAAATTGTTGGGAAGATTTAATATACAAAGAAATCTTTTGGGAAATCAAGAAAGTGCACAGAACTAGCATGATTTCTAATTTCTCACTATTTCTATAAACTAATTGCCTTTATTTGCACCTAAAGTGTTTTGAACATGCATTACAGATATCTATATATATATATATATATATTCTATATTGTCATAAACTTTTTTACATAATATTGTTTGTATTATTATTATTATTATTTTTTTTTTTTTTTTGCAGACATGAAATTTGTCTGTGAGTAAGTGAGTGTTTGTGTTTTACGTCCCACCAACAGCTAAGATCATACGGAGATGGGACCTCGGTTTAAAGACTCCTCCGAAAGTCTGGAGAAGCCTGTGATCGATCCTGCAACCCCTGGTTTACAAGGCAAGTAGCGCAACCACTACACCACTGAGGCTTCTAAAATTTGTCTGTACAAATTGTCATGTTGGCATCATGTTGGACATCAATGTCATTTTCTGCCATACATTCAAAAAGCACCAGCTGATCATGTCTGTTTCCATCTCTTCTTTGATTTGCATTTCAACAACCCAGTCAACATTCTCAAGGTCATGTGAAGCAGGTAAGTTAAACTTCTGGGACCAGTTGTTCAAAACTAACAATGTCGTTAGCTAACATATCGTTAAAACTTTGATCATTAAATATGGCAAATATGCTAAAATTTTTGCTGAAAAAATGTGAGCAGCTTTTGCAGATGCAAAAGCTGCTCACATTTTTTCTGCAAAAATACCAAAATTTACGTTATTGTTCTTGCTAGAAGAGTTAACAATATGACCACTAATGAGCTCGTTAAGCTAACGATGCTTTGAACAACTGGCCCCTGGACTATCCAACAAGAGAAAAGCAAATCTCAGGCCATACTGAATGAATATACAGGCTAATCGGCGTCTTCACTGGCTCATCTCCAAGTCTGTGAGCTTGATCTAAATGGGCTGGTCTGCAAGCAATACTGAACACAGGTCATGTTGTAGGTTTGTTTGTTGTTGTTTTTTTGTGGGCTGGCTAGAAAAATTCTAGAATATGCTTTCACTGGAGCAAAAGTTTTTTTTCATTTAACACTAGCTTTTCAATAAGGGAGATAAATTTTCTGTGTCAAAATTATTTACCTTGCAGATTTACATGTATTCGTTCCCTTGAAGGTGATTGAATACATTTTCTTGCACACCAGACAAGGAAATCCGTGATTTTACCCTGGGATAGAAATTTATGTTCTGACCCTGGTGTTCCGACCCTAAATCGAATATAATCGCGTGTTTGATAAATGCACTGGTTAATTACAACCTCATGCGGGGTGTCGTCATGCGTGACGTCACCAAACATTCCTGTTGTGTCATCACAAAATGGCGGACGTCGGTAACCGAAGTGACAGCAGCATTAAAAATTCGCAATATAAATGGAAGGTATGCAAGAAAAAGAATCCAATATGGGTGTGAGGGTTGGATAGAAAAATCCGTCCCTCGGGATCACTGTCCGGCATCACGCGGCAAGCCTCGTGATGCCGGACAGTGTCCCTCGGGACGGATTTTTCAATCCACCCCTCACACCCATATAAGATTCTTTTAGTCTGGGGAGGTAACACTTTCAAATATACAGGTGATTCAAGTTATCTCAAGGTCCAAAGGACCAAAGAAATTACTTCAAGTTATCAGTAGTTTGAGATAAGCGAACTATGTCATCCATAAATCTATCCGACCTGTAGAGACTGTATGTCTAATGTATTTATAGATTGTATATTATGTGTGTATATGTTTATTGTATAAAACAATTATGTCTTATTCATAAGGTTTATAAAATAAAGTTATGTATAAGTGATTAAGTTGTTTACTTTGTTTTGTTTCCCAGCTTCCAAGAACATTTAAACACTATAAATAATCCAAGAAATCAAACAGACTACATGAAAAGGTCAAATAGACATACATGTATAAGGTAATTCTGTGAGTGAGTGAGTGAGTGGTTTACAAGGCGAGTAGCGTAACCACTACACCACGGAGGCTTCTAACGTTAGTCAGCTTTTGTTTGCATGTGATAGTGGCCTGGTTCCTATCACGTTCTTTTAAAGTCTGTGATGAGCGCTTGCTTGGCACATCAGGGTCACAGATCTAGCTGTGAAATGCACTTATCCATGTGGCATAACTTTTCTAGGGCATCGGTCACACTGGACTGAGTTTGAAGGAAGAGCCTTAGTTTTTCACAAGCTTATAGGGCCATGTTGATACTTTGGGGTTCTGCAGGAATGTCTGTTGTATGGAAGAGATCATCGTCATTGTCTGCAGGGTTGCTCTCTCAGCAGCACTGAGCTGGTCTACTATTGCATCATCTGACACCTCCTCCTAGAATGCCGATAGTGAGTGCCCCGGCATTCAAATTATAAACGCATTTCCAACTGCTTATAAAACAAGCCGACTGTATCTGTTTTGGTTACCTATTAGCGAAATAAAGACCATTGCTGTGTTGTGCTTAACCCATTGTATGCTAGTGGACTCTTCTATTGCTATATGTTGGATAAGTCCATTTGTCAAATAAGGTGTGTCCCTTCTACTGATTCAAGAAGAGCAGTTGTCAGTTTCTGGCAAAAGAATGTGCACTGTACTGATCAACCGCTTACATATAAGCCTGCCCAGGAAAAGTGTGGACAGTTAAACTGACCGGCTGAAAAATGACCTAAATAGTGTTGACTGGGCCGTTAAACCTCAAAAACAAACAAACAATATTAGGGGTGTCAGGTCTATTTTGTCGTTTTTATTCTAGTTTTGACAGAAAATTCTGTTAGCAAACAGTGCAGGCCCTGATCAGACGCCACGTTCTGCGGGGTATGTTCTGGGCCTGCACTGTTTGCCTAGGTACCCCTTCAGGGGTTTCCCACGTGCAACTGATTAATTGCCAGTGCTGTGTTGTGCTTAATTGCAATCAAACATGATTGAGAACTTAATTATTCCTACAAGGGGTCGTTCTTTACTGAATAGCAAATTTTTTTGATTAATTCAATTGTTATTATTGTTTGGAATATTTTTTCAAACGTCACTTATCACGTGGATGAACTGAAAACAACCGTTTCCATGGTTTCACTTTACACAGTAATGGCAGATATGCAATGCGCCGATTTTTACTTTAATTTAAACTTCGACATAATCAGTAAAAATTTTAGTAGAAATTAGGTATCGGACATAACAATCACCTCGAGATATCGGATTTTTCTATCAAAAAGAATTCGACACACAAGGAGTTGAAATGCAAAGAAATAAAGTGAAAAAAGTCGGGAATGAAAAAAATGACTTCAACATAAGTGATACTACTGAGATAGCCTTAGTCAAGATACCAGTCCTGAGTTAAGTTTATTTTGATTTTGTTTGTGCTGAGGTCTTACTTCATTGTCAACACTATTTAGGTCATTTTGGAGACCTTGCTACACTGAGATGTAGTGACTTCTCAAGCCCTATTCGTACCACTTTTCTTAGGCAGGCTAAAACCTTCTACAGGGATTACCAGTTCTCAAAAGTTTGGTTGGTTTCAGCTCTGCATGGAAGCACCTTGCACCCCAGTCTATTTATTTGAGCCCCAATGGGCGGGGGGCACCAAATGTATTTTGCCTCCCTTATCAAAAAGGCATCTAATCCCTTGTCAACGTGTGTCTATCCCAAGGGGAGCAAATTCTTCCATCTAAGAGCAGACCAATTTTGGAACAGATCACATTACACCTTAATCTCTTTAGATTTATACTAATTTATTTTTAATTTGATTGCGATGGAAGCTTCAAGCTTATTTAATCGCTCTCGATCACTCATTCCGGATGTTTTTCACACACGCGAGAGAGAGGCAGTGACAATAACACCACTGCTACCCATTTACACCTGGGTGGAGTGAGGCAGTGTCATTATGTGTCTTGCCCAAGGACACACACCGATACCGGGTGCCGGATTCGAACACACAACAACTCTTATAATACAGTTTGTGATATAATGCACAGTCACAGCTCAACCCATTTTGTACCAAATGGAATCTTCCTCCTTATATGCCGCGTTCTGCGGCGTCTGATCTTGGCCCACACTGTTTGCCAAGTACCCGTTATGGGGTTTCTGGTACAAAATGGGTTTTAGATTGACCCCCAAAATGTATAGATTATACAGAGAAAACAAGAATTCCGCCGAAGGCTATGTCGCGCCTGTGGGGGCGCAAAGTCACTGAACCATCACATCTAGGCCAAAATCAAACATAGATGCTTGCATAAAAGGCTTGTACTAAGTATCATTAATGAAGTTCAAATAGTTCTTGAGAAATGAACTTAACCATTAGGGTGAACACTAGGGTGGTGGCAATATTTTACGAAGTCAGTGAACTTTGAAATATAGATCAAGGTCAAATATGGATGCTTGCATTTAAGTTGCCATCCCGAGATATAAGTTTGTACCAAGTAACATTAATGAAGCTCTTATGGTTCTTGAGAAATTAACTTGACCAGTAGGGTGAATGCTAGGGTGGTCATAATATTTTACAAAGTCAGGGAACCATGAAATTTAGCTTAAGGTCAAATATGGATGCTTGCATTGAAGTTGCCATCCACAGATTCAAGTTTGTATTAAATATCATTAAAGAAGCTCTTATAGTTCTTCAGAAATAAACTTGACCATTAGGGTGAACGCTAGGGTGGTCGCAATATTTTACAAAGTCAGTGAAGCACGAAATGTAGGTCAAGATGAAATATGGATGCTTGCATGTAAGTTGCCATCCCCAGACACAAGTTTGTATGAAGTATCATTAATGAAGCTCTAATAGTTCTTGAGAAATAAACTTGACCACTAGGGTGAACGCTAGGGTGTGTTACGAGATGGAATAGGAAACCTCTCTGGTGCTTATGCAAATTATTTTAGTAGATATATGGTAGGGCGGTGCGAGTGAAATATTTTAGGTGAAATATGGTACGCAAACTATGCTGCTCCATGAACAAGTCATGCACATATCATACGATGTATGCATGAGTGGTTTATAGAGAGCTGTTTTTACAATACAGGGGGCCGCTATAAGGCTGAGTCCTATAGAATTTGCCTAAATATTGCCAACCGCCAAATTGTGCCATATATTATTTTCATTCCCGTCACGTGTTGTGAGGGTGTTCGTTTTAACAGGAGTCATGGCATTGATTTATAGGGTCGTTTCATCAATTTTTCCTATGGGAAATGTACTATTTGAACGCAAATCCATTATCTACTCGATTTTTGCTATCTAGCTTTGTTTGTGGCCGGTATCTCCACTTCGCCACGAACAAAGCAAGGTAATATGAGTAGGCATGATTTTCTGGTAGTATTCATAGATATATAAACCCTGAAAAAAGCGAACACTTTAGCAGCAGGTCAAGTGGTAACGTGTACCCACAACATCGTGTCGGGAAATACAAAGTATATTGAAAGGTATGTTAAATCTATGTTTAGTATTATTTTTGTATGAACATGCTTGTAGGTTTTGGAGGGGTTTACTTCTAGTATACCCCAACTTTCTGAAGCCTGTTCTGAATTCACTGTTGAGGCCTGTAGTGATTAGGCTACTAGCTTTGCCAGCTAGACGTCGCAGGATCGATCCCAGGCTTCTCCAGTAGTAGAATGAGTCTTTCTAAGTGAGGTCCTGTCTCATGCTGACCCTAGATGTTGGTGAGACGTAAAGTTTGGACACCCGCTCATTCTGGATTCATTTAGGCTTTTACACCCCTTTTGTAGAATGTAATTAATAAACGCCGGGTCACTTGTTTGATCCATGACTTTTGACTAGCTGTGGTTAGAAAACCGTGGTTCCGTCCCAATATGATATTAGGTGTAGAGGGGACGTAAACTTAAGACGGGTTTAACCATATCTTCATCATCAGGGCAAACTCTTACAAGAGCCTGTTGGGTTATCCGTGATGATGAACCGTAATGAATTTTATTTTACAAGCATGTTCACGTTGATTAGAAATAATTTTGTTCAAGAAGAATTACGAGTTCATTTTGTAATGATGCCGTTTTTGTCTGATAACTCAGTTTGTGCATGTATGTACATATAAAGAACGTGATGATGCTAAGTGGGAGTATTTGGTCGCCACACGTCATAACGGCCTGAGCGGCGGGGATGACGTCAGCTGCGTCATCGGTGTCGCGAGGACGGTTGTGACGGGGTGCCTACCAAATAGAGAGAATTTACGGCAAACAGTGTTGGCCCTTATGAGACACTAACAAATGTTGTGGATTATAGATGAAAATCTTCTGTTGTAGTTTCTATCTGTTATTAATGTATTGAATTTGTGAATAGCTATATTTGTGAGCCGTGTCGCGGAGAAGGATATGAAATAGAGATTGTTATGTTTCCTGTAATTGGCAGCTGGCCAGATAGCGCAAAGGCGTGGTCTGTTCAATTGCCTCTTACTTGTGATAATGTAGTGAGCACAAATTTGATGAGTATTATGCTCAGTAGTAGTGAGCATTAATTGATTTCTGTAGTGCTCAGTAAGGAAACATGAACTTTGAGTATTATTGTGTCAAGCGCTGGGTGCTGATAATTTGATGCACAGTCAAGTTGAGTTCTGCTGTACGGTTATTTGTCGCATGCACTAATCAGCCTGTATGTCTGGTCGGCGCATGCGCAATAACGGTATATGCATGAACATATTCTTACTTCTCCGGGAGGGGGATCATGATATAGCATGTATGTTTTGTGACTCGTTTCTAGTCCAGTTATCGTAATTTGCAGGCACAACAATGTGTGACCTGCTGCTCCCTGCTTCATAGCAGCAGGTACTGGTACGACGCTAGGCGTTAGGGTCCAGCAAGGGCGGACAGACCGCGGTAATCAGTGCCTACCAGGGTAGAAGCAGAATCTAAATCATTGTTCGTTGTAAACAAATGTGAGACCATGGAAGAGGTCAACTTACCTGCAGGTTTTTTCGACGATCACTAAACCTCTGATTATCAACTATGTTGATAGACTAGTTCTACTAGTTCGCGAGAGGAAGTTTCACGCGAGTGGGGGATTCACCCTAAGTTATAAACTGGCCAGTCGCGTCTTGTGTTGTTTCTTTTTTTGTTTTTGTTGTTTGCTTCTGTAGGTATTCACGTCACCCGTTCCGAGCACAGAACATTGTTTTGCCTTCGGAGCGGACGTCGTGAGTTGGCTACAGAAGCAACATTGTGATGTTTTGTGTTAGAAAGTGTTGTATGTAGATACTGTAAATAATTCATGTCATTCATCTAACATCTTTCTTGTGCCTTACCCCACAGCTACCCGTACACCTGTCAGAGATCACGCTCGGTTGTTTTGTCAGCATGGGGGTTTGCGGGACGCCGTAAACCCACATGTAACATTTGGTGTCAGAAGTGGGATTTGATCTCTGGCTGGTGTTCCCGGCTGTGGAACAGCACATTGATACTCTGAATCATCAATTTAAAAAAAAAAAAAAAAATGTATTGACAGCCACATTTAGAAATTAACTTGAATCTTCCTACCTGCGTTGATGAAGTGCGAAACCCATGTATTCAATTGAATGGATACTGACAAGTCGATAATTTCTGAGCAGGAAGGCAAGGCAAACCCCACTTTTTCTTGGTAACGAAAAACTTAAGTAGACCCCACTTATTTGTGTTACCTGACATTCTAAGTTAAACTGGAGTTACTAATTGATCTTACCCACACATGGTTCTGACGTAGTGACGTTAACAATTTACTGACGTTGACATAACGGTAGCGTTAATATTTACGCAGTGGCTTGAGGTTAGGTATGACGTAATAGAAACAGTAATGGTGACTTGTTATGATCGGAGTTTTGTAATGTGATGAAACTTCGGATTGTAGCATTTTACTGTAAACGTCGTCGGTTTATGACGTCAAATTAGACTACCAGTACGCAACGTCATACTTTGCTAAAAGCATTTGACATTTCAAATCGCGTGTGCTTTAATAACTAACGTTTTAGTTAGATTAACGCGTATAACAAATATCTTAACGTTTTAGTTAAGCCCATTCAATCATCACTGATCATAACTGATCAGTTTATAGTGGTTTTGATAGTAACATGAGATTTACGTTATCAATAATGGAGCGTTTAATGCAAATGGGAAAGGACTTAGGTTATGAGGGGAAGGAGTTACAAGGTTTTGTTAAAGAGCAGCAAGATATTGAGCGGGCAGAAAGGCAAGAGCAAAGGGATTTAGAAAGGTTAAGGTCTGAGGAAAAGGAAAAGGAAAGGGTACATGAACTAGCTAAGTTAGAAGTAGAAGAACAGGAAAAGGAAAGGGCACATGAACTTGAAATGGCACGCATTAAGACTGAAAGGGAGGCAAAAGAGATTAGTGAGGCCCATTTAGAACAAATAAAACATGGGTTTGAGCTACAGCACCAAGAATTAAGGAATCAGTTAGAAATGCAGAGAGCGAAGCTCGAGCTAGAATTTGAAAAGCAAAAAGCTGAGAAGGTGGCTCATGCCCGGGATCCTAAGTTACCTTATTTTGAAGAGGGTAAAGATAAAATGGATAGTTATTTATCTAGGTTTGAGAAATATGCTACGGCTAATAAATGGGATAATAGTGTTTGGGCCGCGTATTTAAGTGCATTCCTCAAAGGGCGCGCACTTGATGTATATGACCGGTTGTCAAATGAGGATGCGGCGGATTATGAAAAGTTAAAGGACGCTTTATTAAAGAATTTTGACATGACAGAGCGCAGATTTAGGAAGCAGTTTCGTTATAGTAGGCCCGAGAAATCAGAAACGTTCATACAGTTCAGTAGTAGACTGAGAAGTTATTTAGAAAAATGGCTTAATATGGCAAAGATAGAAAAATCTTTTCCGGCTGTCTGTGATTTCATGGCAAGGGATCAGTTCCTGGAGTCATGTAATAGAGAACTGTATGTACATCTGAAGCCAAAACAGTTTGGTAATTTAGATGAAATGGCTAGGGAGGCAGATTTGTTTGCAGAAGCGCGCGGGGGCGTATATAGTTGCATTAATAAGGGGCAACGCGATAATAGAGGCGCAGCGCAGGGTAAACAGGACAAAGTTGACTCGAACAAACCGAGTGGTAGACCGGATATCAAGTGTAGCATATGCGGTAAGGGGCATTTAACAATTAAATGTTTTAAGAACCCCGACAGGAAACAATTGTATAGCGCAGAGGTAGGAGCAACTGGAGTTGGGGATAGCGGTGTTAAGGAAAATTTTAACACGCGCGTAGAGGCTCAAGGTTCTCAGGTTAAGAATGAGAATACGCAGAATGTAGGTCGTGGTTATACACATGGTCGTGGTAATTTTAGAGGGTCTTTTCGCGGACGCGGTAAAAATAATAGCACACCACGTGGCGCAGCACACCAAGTTAGTTTTTGTCAAACGGAAGTACCTAGGAAAGGTGATGAGATTGGAAGTATTTTTGAAAATAAGGTTGGTGATCATTTGATTTCGGATAGGGAGGAGTGTAGTAAGGAAACTAGGGAAGGTGTCTGTTACTTCTTAAAGGCAAGGTTACCGACGGCACAAGGATTGGTTAATAATAAAAAGGTGGTTGTATTAAGAGATACTGGGTGTACAGGCTGTGTCGTTCGGAGAAGTTTGGTTTCGGATAGTCAGTTAATAGGGAAGGAATCAAATGTTACGTTGATTGATGAATCCACACAAAGGTATCCTTTGGCAATGATTGACATTGATTGTCCTTTTTTCACTGGGAAAACTGAAGCTTTGTGTATGGACGATACGTTGTACGATTTGGTTATCGGTAACATTGATGGATCAAAACTTCCTGATATGTCTCATGTCTCATTTCTCAGCTGCGGCTGTAACTAGGTCTCAAACTAGGCAGGATGAGAAGCCTTACAGAAAACTTAAGGTTCCCGATCAGATCATTAACGATGACAAGGAGGCTTTGGTGCCTGATGCTCTGTCTATGGTCGGGCTCATCGGAGTCTAACTGTTGGTTTTCTTTTGCTCCAGCATTTCAGTGGTTTCTTGCTGTCGAGTCCTCACCGTTGTCTCACCTCTGTGGTTCTTTGATTTCTGTGTTCACGGAGATGTTGCACTGATGAGTTAGGAGGCCTTCATGCGGACTGAACAAATTATTTGTCTAAATCGCGACGGAAGTAAGGGCGAGGATTGTGGCCACGTAAAATCAATTTAAGCCCCCCAGTGGAAATCTTCCACTGACCGTTCCAAGGCGGCTCTTTTGTGGCGATTTATTTATGTTGTTGTTTGTTACTTACTGTGTGTATCACTTGTGTCTTTTAATTTTGGATGGCCATATGGCCATTTTGTGGGAAAGTAACTGTCCATATGGCCTTCCTTTGTTTAGGTTTCCATTATGGTCTGGTCGCTTAATGTTTGTATTTCTTTCCCTTTGGTGTCTTTTATGGATGGAGTAAGTTAATTGTATCAATTCCTGATCTTTGTTTTACTTCTACTTTTCAAGCAAGCTCAGGTTGATGATCCAACTTTGGAAAACATCAGGAAAAGGGTTGTATCTGGGAACAAGACTGTGAGTCGTGGTTTAAACCGAGGTGAAACTAGGTTTATTGAGAAAAAAGGTTTGGCATATAGGGAGTTCACCAAGGGTAACAAAGTCTCTTTCCAACTTGTGGTCCCTCAAAGTTTCCGAGGAAAGGTGTTGAAACTGGCTCATGAAACGCTTATGTCTGGACATATGGGTATTAGGAAGACATTGGATAGAGTTGTAACTGAGTTTTACTGGCCCGGTATTTGCGGTGATGTCGCTAGATTTTGTAAATCTTGTGATATTTGTCAGAGAACTATTCAGAAAGGTCGGGTCACTAAAGTACCTCTAGGAAAAATGCCATTGATTGATACGCCATTTAAGAGGGTGGCAGTGGACATAGTTGGTCCAATTGAGCCTCGATCTGATAGGAAATCTCGGTATATTTTAACCATGAATGATAGATTATGCGACAAGGTATCCAGAGGCGATAGCTTTACCGAGTATTGAGACGGAACGTGTCGCGGAAGCGCTTATTGAAATGTTTAGTAGGGTTGGCATTCCTGATGAAATGTTGACTGATTGTGGATCACAGTTTACTGCTGAGGTAATGAAGGAAGTCAGCAGACTTCTTTCTCTTCAACAGTTAACGTGTAGTCCGAGACACCCAATTTGCAACGGACTGATAGAGCGTTTCCACGCTACGTTAAAGCAGATGTTACGTCGCATGTGTGCTGAACGTCCAAAAGATTGGGATAAATATCTTCCAGCTTTATTATTTGCGGTAAGGGAAGTCCCACAAGAGTCTTTAGGATACTCCCCTTTTGAGTTGTTATATGGACGTAACGTCAGAGGTCCAATGGCAATATTAAGAGAATTATGGGCTGAAGAGGTACGCGATGAGCAAGTTCTTTCGACGTATCAATACGTTATTGAGCTTAGGGAACGGTTAGAGCAGACATGCAAATTAGCGCGTGATAATTTAAAGAAGGTTCAGATTAAGCAGAAAGCTTATTATGATAAAGGCGCGAGGTCGCGTAAATTTGACGTCGGCGATAAAGTGCTGTTGTTACTACCGACAGACAGTGATAAATTATTGCTTCAATGGAAAGGTCCTTATGAAGTGGTTGAGGTAGTGAACAGAATGGATTATAAGATTGACGTCAATGGAAATGTTAACACATATCACGCTAACATACTGAAGCAATATGTGGAACGTCAAAATGTGACGTCACATTGCTTGCTTTCTGTAGAGTCCATTCCGTCAACTGAAAATGATGACGTTGACGAATTCTCATTGGAAGATTGCGCTTTTCCTACTGCAAATCAACCAGAGACGTTTAAGGACGTCAATATTTCAGAAATGTTAACGCAGGATCAGCGTAAAGAAATAGAGACGTTGATGAAAGAATACCCGGACGTACTGTCCAGTGTACCAGGACGAACTGACCAAATAGAACACGACATAAAGTTGCTGACGTCGGAACCAGTGAGGTCAAAAGGTTATGCCATACCATATAAAGTACGGGATGTAATGGAAAAGGAAATTCAAGATATGTTAGATTTAGGAGTTATTGAGCCATCAATATCTCCATATTCATCCCCTGTAGTACTTGTCCCTAAAAAAGATGGTTCGGTGCGGTTCTGCATTGACTTCCGTAAACTTAATAAAGTGACGGAGTTCGATGCAGAACCAATGCCAAATATGGAGGAGGTTATAAATAGAATGTCGGGGCACAAATACTTTAGCAAATTAGATTTGTCAAAAGGTTATTGGCAGGTAAAAATGACGTCTAAGGCAAAACCCCTAACTGCGTTCGAAACCCCCAAAGGCTTGTTTCAATTCAAAACTATGCCCTTCGGTTTGGTAAACTCAGGAGCAACATTTTGCAGGTTGATGAGAAAGATTCTGTCCGAACTTTCTAACGTTGATAGCTTCGTCGATGATATGTGGATCTTTACCGAAACTTGGAAAGACCACTTGACGTCATTACGTGAAGTTTTAGATAGACTCAGGACAGCCAAGTTGATGGCAAAACCTTCCAAGTGTATGATTGGGTATAGCAGTATCGAATGTCTTGGTCACAGTGTAGCTGCTCAGTCAGTTAGACCGCAAGAAGACAAGATACAAGCTATAAAGGATGCTCCTCGACCTTCTACTAAGAGACAAATAAAGTCATTTCTTGGGTTGGCTGGTTTCTACCGCCGTTTCATTCCAAATTTCTCATCTATTGCTTCCCCTTTGTCAGATTTAACTAAGAAAAGTAGACCAAACAAGATCACAGACTGGCAGGACCATCATGAAAAGGCTTTCCAGACTCTGAAGAATAGACTCACGTCTAGTCCTATTCTTCGTCTTCCTATCTTTCATGATGGGAATCCGTTCATACTCCGGACGGACGCTTCTGATGTTGGTATAGGAGCCGTTTTGTTCCAAGAATTTGAAGGGGAAGGACGACTTCCCATTGCTTATGCCAGCAAGAAACTTTTGCCTCGTGAGAAAAACTATTCTGTAATAGAGAAGGAATGTTTGGCTATTATCTGGGGTGTTGAGAAATTTCGCAAGTATCTTTACGGAGTAGAATTCCTGCTTGAGACAGACCACAAGCCCTTGTCTTATATGCAAACAGCAAAAGTTCTCAATCCTCGAATTATGCGTTGGGCAATGAAACTACAGCCGTATAGATTTCGGATTGTTGCAATTCGGGGCCAAGAAAATTTGGGGGCAGACTACCTTAGTAGGTAATTCTTCGCACGGTTGTTGTGTAAATAGCTGTCTTGTTTAGATAGGTTCATCCTATTCCATCTCTATACACAAAGAAAAAACATTTCTGATTGTTTTTTCTCCAAAAGGGGAAACCTTTGTTACGAGATGGAATAGGAAACCTCTCTGGTGCTTATGCAAATTATTTTAGTAGATATATGGTAGGGCGGTGCGAGTGAAATATTTTAGGTGAAATATGGTACGCAAACTATGCTGCTCCATGAACAAGTCATGCACATATCATACGATGTATGCATGAGTGGTTTATAGAGAGCTGTTTTTACAATACAGGGGGCCGCTATAAGGCTGAGTCCTATAGAATTTGCCTAAATATCGCCAACCGCCAAATTGTGCCATATATTATTTTCATTCCCGTCACGTGTTGTGAGGGTGTTCGTTTTAACAGGAGTCATGGCATTGATTTATAGGGTCGTTTCATCAATTTTTCCTATGGGAAATGTACTATTTGAACGCAAATCCATTATCTACTCGATTTTTGCTATCTAGCTTTGTTTGTGGCCGGTATCTCCACTTCGCCACGAACAAAGCAAGGTAATATGAGTAGGCATGATTTTCTGGTAGTATTCATAGATATATAAACCCTGAAAAAAGCGAACACTTTAGCAGCAGGTCAAGTGGTAACGTGTACCCACAACATCGTGTCGGGAAATACAAAGTATATTGAAAGGTATGTTAAATCTATGTTTAGTATTATTTTTGTATGAACATGCTTGTAGGTTGTGGAGGGGTTTACTTCTAGTATACCCCAACTTTCTGAAGCCTGTTCTGAATTCACTGTTGAGGCCTGTAGTGATTAGGCTACTAGCTTTGCCAGCTAGACGTCGCAGGATCGATCCCAGGCTTCTCCAGTAGTAGAATGAGTCTTTCTAAGTGAGGTCCTGTCTCATGCTGACCCTAGATGTTGGTGAGACGTAAAGTTTGGACACCCGCTCATTCTGGATTCATTTAGGCTTTTACACCCCTTTTGTAGAATGTAATTAATAAACGCCGGGTCACTTGTTTGATCCATGACTTTTGACTAGCTGTGGTTAGAAAACCGTGGTTCCGTCCCAATATGATATTAGGTGTAGAGGGGACGTAAACTTAAGACGGGTTTAACCATATCTTCATCATCAGGGCAAACTCTTACAAGAGCCTGTTGGGTTATCCGTGATGATGAACCGTAATGAATTTTATTTTACAAGCATGTTCACGTTGATTAGAAATAATTTTGTTCAAGAAGAATTACGAGTTCATTTTGTAATGATGCCGTTTTTGTCTGATAACTCAGTTTGTGCATGTATGTACATATAAAGAACGTGATGATGCTAAGTGGGAGTATTTGGTCGCCACACGTCATAACGGCCTGAGCGGCGGGGATGACGTCAGCTGCGTCATCGGCGTCGCGAGGACGGTTGTGACGGGGCGCCTACCAAATAGAGAGAATTTACGGCAAACAGTGTTGGCCCTTATGAGACACTAACAAATGTTGTGGATTATAGATGAAAATCTTCTGTTGTAGTTTCTATCTGTTATTAATGTATTGAATTTGTGAATAGCTATATTTGTGAGCCGTGTCGCGGAGAAGGATATGAAATAGAGATTGTTATGTTTCCTGTAATTGGCAGCTGGCCAGATAGCGCAAAGGCGTGGTCTGTTCAATTGCCTCTTACTTGTGATAATGTAGTGAGCACAAATTTGATGAGTATTATGCTCAGTAGTAGTGAGCATTAATTGATTTCTGTAGTGCTCAGTAAGGAAACATGAACTTTGAGTATTATTGTGTCAAGCGCTGGGTGCTGATAATTTGATGCACAGTCAAGTTGAGTTCTGCTGTACGGTTATTTGTCGCATGCACTAATCAGCCTGTATGTCTGGTCGGCGCATGCGCAATAACGGTATATGCATGAACATATTCTTACTTCTCCGGGAGGGGGATCATGATATAGCATGTATGTTTTGTGACTCGTCCAGTTATCGTAATTTGCAGGCACAACAATGTGTGACCTGCTGCTCCCTGCTTCTTAGCAGCAGGTACTGGTACGACGCTAGGCGTTAGGGTCCAGCAAGGGCGGACAGACCGCCGTAATCAGCGCCTACCAGGGTAGAAGCAGAATCTAAATCATTGTTCGTTTTAAACAAATGTGAGACCATGGAAGAGGTCAACTTACCTGCAGGTTATTTGGACGATCACTAAACCTCTGATCAGCAAACGTGATCGCTAAACCTATGATTATCAACTATGTTGATAGACTAGTTCTACTAGTTCGCGAGAGGAAGTTTCACGCGAGTGGGGGATTCACCCTAAGTTATAAACTGGCCAGTCGCGTCTTGTGTTGTTTCTTTTTTTGTTTTTGTTGTTGTTTTTGTTGTTTGCTTCTGTAGGTATTCACGTCACCTGTTCCGAGCACAGAACATTGTTTTGCCTTCGGAGCGGACGTCGTGAGTTGGCTACAGAAGCAACATTGTGATGTTTTGTGTTAGAAAGTGTTGTATGTAGATACTGTAAATAATTCATGTCATTCATCTAACATCTTTCTTGTGCCTTACCCCACAGCTACCCGTACACCTGTCAGAGATCACGCTCGGTTGTCTTGTCAGCATGGGGGTTTTCCGGGACGCCGTAAACCCACATGTAACAGGGTGGTCGCAATATTTTACAAAGTCAGTGAACCATGAAATGTAGGTCAAGGTCAAATATGGATGCTTGCATGTAAGTTGTCATCCCCTGACACAAATTGGTACCAAGTATCATTAATGAAGCTCTTATAGTTCTTGTGAAATAAACTTGACCATTAGGGTGAACGCTAGGGTAGTCGCAAATGTTGACGCCATGACGAACGAACGAACGGATGGAAAACCGCGCGCCTAAGTCGCGCCATGCTAATAGCAGGCGCGACAAAAATGACCATAAATAGTTATTTTTCTGTATCAGCTATACATTTTGGATACAACACCATTGTTTAACATGATGTCTGCTTTGAACCCACAAATTTCTATAACGTGCTTGTGGGGTAGTCATCTCCCCAGTACCAAATGGAATCTTCCCCCTTACATGTATATATAGCAGGAGTCCATTTAAAAATTTAGGGGTGTCAGATTGAGTTTTCTTCAAAATTTATTCGGAAAATGGCTGCAAGTTTTGCAAACAGTGTAGGCCCTGATCAGACGCCGCGTTCTGCGGCGTCTGATCTGGGCCTGCACTGTTTGCCAGGGTACCCGTTTTGGGGTTTCTGGTACTGAGTGGGTTAAACACATGCTTACTGATCTCCAAACAGCGGCCATCTTCCTGGACACAGCACTTGTAATGCTTTTGTTGTTACCAAAGAGTGCACCATAAACCAAACCAACTTGTATGCTAACCTGAAAAGAGTAGGCCAACATTATGTAAAACATTCACACTCAGACATAAACAACAGAACTACAGTAATGATCCTAAGTATTTGGTCAGATAGGCCTGAGCAAATAATGCAGACCCAGATCAGACTTGAAGGAGCAGTCTGATCAGGGTCTACACTATTTGCCATTCCATCTTCAACTTTTGGATTCCTTGCTGGGTCATGAAACAAATTTGTTGAAGTTTTAGGAGAATTACAGCAAATCCTCAAGGTGTCCCAATTTTTAGGATTTTTACAGTAGATCTATATCATTTGGGCCCCGTCAAGCGATTTTGGTACTTATCGCCTGTGCGAGCAGCCAAGGTTCAGGCGAGCCTGCGCATCTGCGCAGTCTCGCCAGAACCTTCGCTGCTCGCTCATACAATCAGTGAATCAAGAGGAACCTTCAGACAGAAAGCCATATCCCTGGCCCCTCTGAATGGCTGGGCATGCGCAGTTAAAATTTGTCATGACGGAATGCTCGAAGACACAAATTCACTTGGCGGGGCTCATTTGTTCTTGTTGTTATGTCGACAAATTCTACCAATCCATAAGATGTAACTATACAAGCAAACAAAGGTTATCTACCAAGCTAGTCAACAGCCATAGTGGCTTAGTTGACAGCCATTTTCAATAGCACAAATTCTAATACTGCTGTCAAGTGAGAAATATGCTGTCGACTGACAGCTCAGATATATAAAATGGTACTCTCAGGGCGTCAAGTGATAATAGGAGTCAAAAATATAGGTTAGGTCCTGAAATATAGGTATCTAGCAGCCAGAAATATAGGATATAATAGGTTGCCTACACTGAAGAAAACAAGCCAGATTTGTATTTTTTCCACCACCACCACCTACCAGCTCTCTTTTATTAATAATACAACATATAGAAATAGATAAGGTGGTCAGCTGGTTATAATTAAGGAAAAAAATCTTTAATTGATCTCCATAAAAATCAGTCCTTAGTAGGTGATTCTAATGAATGCCCTCAATGTATGTTTTATACAGAACTGAGTGATCTACTTAAATATCATCAGAAACACCTTATCTATTTCTTGGAACAAGAGATGTTTGTTTGTTTGTTTGATTTGACGTTTAACGTCCCCATCAACACTGTAAAGGTCATTTTGGAGATGTTGCTTCCAATTTTGTGGGACTTTTACCCGACATTGAGATGAAATGACATCTCAAGCCCTGTCGCCTAATGAAACCAATAGGGTTTATAAGCATGGACAGTCCGCCTCGCACCCCAGTTCCTGGACAGGCTTAGATCCTCTAAGCGGTTTACCAGTGCGGGCCCGATTTAGCTCTGCGTGGAAGCATCATGCAGCCCACATATTTCTTCAAGCCCCTATGGGCGGGGGCTTAGGAACAAGAGATGTGTCTATCTAATAATTTAGGCAGAATCAAAACATGGGACATTCTTCCTTTTAAACAAGAGGGCCTTGATGGCCCTAGATTGCTCACGTGATCCATAGTGTAACAAGTAGGCTGCGTAGAGGGTCGATTTTTGGTCCCAGGGCTATAATTTGAACAATCATGGTCAAGGTCCACCATATAAAGCACCATACCAAATATCTAAGCCTGAGCCTTCTGGTTTCAGACAAGAAGATTTTTTAAGGTTATCCCTATATAAGCCTATGTAAAACCAGTGGGCCCTGGGGCAGAGCCAGTTTTGGCCCTGGGGCTATAATTTGAACAATCTTGGTAGAGACCCACTAGATGAAGCTTCATACCAAATATCAAAGACTTGGGCCTTCTGGTTTCAGACAAGAAGATTTTTAAAGGCTTTTTTCCTATTTTTCCCTATTTTTGTGTGCTGTGGCAACCACCGGAAAAATTCAGACATGATTCCACATGGAGTCTTTGTGGACCGTTACAGAAATCATGGTGGAACCCTTTTTCCCTGTCTGACTCTAGCAGTACATGGAATTTGGTTACAGATTCCACAAGGAAAATGGCCAGATCGTAACAGAAATGCTGCATGAAAATGTTAACCAAATCTCTGTTCAAAAGTCTGGCATGAAAACAGAGCATAATCACTTCCTGAAACATAATAGTTTGGCAGGAGCACTCCCTATAACACATTCAAGGGCATCAGGGATGATGGCTAGCTTTGAGTGTTGCTTTACAACTTTACAAGTATAAAGCTGTTTTAAGAATTTCCAACTATATTTTGGATGACACTGTGAGTTACTTTTAGTATTTTAGATTAACAGTGTTTTAAATTGATTAAATGCTTAACTAGTGGGGTGTCAAAAGTTTTATGTTTGCAAACTGCAAAGATTGCACCCCACCCACATATTTATGTATGTGTTTGCAGACTGAAGTTATTAGATCACAATGAATCTTTGGAAAGCCAAGGATTCAAATTCAAGAGTTACATGAATGTTTACATATAAGTAGAATGCAAGGTTTTTGTATGTTCTTTTCCAGCACAAGTATATTCCTTCCTTATTGGGTATAGATAAAAACTCCAAACGTTTACAGTGTATGTTAAGATGATTGTGTCATGTCAATGAAACTGGACCAAATATTTAAATTAGCAGGAATCCTGCAGGAATATACAGACAGTAATACTGTCACAAGCTCAGGCAGAAATCCTGTCAATAATTCATTCAGAAATCCTGCCAATATTTCAGGCAGGAACCATGAAGGAATCCTGTCAGTAAATACAGGAATCCTGTCTGTTTTTGTTTTTTTTCTACAGGCTTCCTGGATCAATTTTCCTGCTCATTTTAATATTTCACAAGCTTTTCCACACTGATTCCCACCTGAATCCTGACTCAAATACAAACTTTAAGTGAAAATTCTATATGAAATTCTATTTGAAATTTTTTCATACAGGTTTCATGTCAGAATCCTGTCACAATATTTCTGCAGAAATACTGCAACTTAATTTCATACAAATATGTTCTAGAAAGGAAGCAAGGAATGCATGACAGAACTGGAAAATATGGAGTGTACATGTTTCCTGGGCCAGACTAGCTAGTTTCGGCCATTTAGGCCTCATCAGTGACCCTCAAATATTTTTAGCATTCCACAATAGAATCAAGGAGCCCTAAGGACAAGAAAATATAAACTACATTATGATGTAGAGCAGGGAGACTTTTTACGGCCGCCACACATTCCCAGACAACAGCTGTAGTGATGTCAAATATGTTCTAGAAAGGGTTTTCCTTTGGAAGCAAGGAATACACAACAGAACTAGAAAATATGGAGTGTACATGTTTTCTGTGCCAGACTAGCTAGTTTCGGCCATTTCATCAGTGACCCTCAAATATTTTCAAAATTCCACAATGGAATCAGTGATCCCAAAGGACAAGAAAATATAAACTACACTAGCCTGTGAGAATTCAGCTTGGACTGAAATTCGTTGAACAACTTTGAGAGAGGACCACCCAAAGATGGTTTCTGTCAAGTTTGGTCAAAATCTATTCAGGGGCTTAGGAGATGTCATTTGAAGGAATTGTGGAGGGACAGATGGATGCACGGATGGGGGAAGATGGTGGATGGTGACTGATCACACTAGCTCGCCTGCTAAAAAAAAAAACAGCAAAAACTTGTTTAATATTCATAAAGAAACAATAGTAAAAACAAAATGGAACATTTCAAATTTGAAAAATAGCACAACTTCCACTAGCTAAAGCTTTCCAAAAGCTGGGCATAACTGGGTTGCTACACCACAAAAAAATACAAGTTCCTAAAAGGAAAAAGCCTACTAAGCTCAAATATTATAGAAAAGATCTACTGTCAAAGATTCTTTAGAAACTTTGTATTCCTTGCTTACACATAATTCCAAATTATAGGTATTTATAGGTATTTTGGTAAAATATAGGATTTTATAGGTTATTATAGGTAATGGCCTGAAATATAGGAAAATATAGGTAAATATAGGTAACTTGACGCCCTGTACTCTCTGTAGATCATCAGCTTAATCTGGATTTGCACAATGTGCTAGTGAACTTTTCCATTGCTATATGTTGGACAAGTCCATTTGTCATATAAGGGGTGGCAGGACCATTCTTTCATTCTTATTCCATTTTTGATGGAAAATTCTGTTAGCAAACAGTGCAGGCCCTGATCAGACGCTGCATTTTGCAGCATCTGATCTAGGCCTGCACTGTTTGCCATGGTACCCCTTTAGGGGTTAAAGGGGTTTCCCGCATACAATTGGTTAATCTGGATTTGCACTATGTGCCATTCTGTTTGAGTTGCCACTTACACTCCTATCTGAAACAGCCGAGTTGTCGAAACCCAAAGTCGGAAGACTTTACAAAGATCAGAGTTAAACAAAGATCAGAGATGGACACAGGATAAATATTGGACCAAGGCCCTCTACTCTTTAGACAACTTGGTTCCTTTTTTTTGTGTGTGCTTTTTATCTCTTTTATGGACAGTATATTATCTTCTACTCAAGAGATCTGTCTTTTAGATAAAAAATCTACAGTAAACCTCTCTATAACAATGTTCATTATAACAATAATTTGGATATACCATGGTTTAAAGATGGATCCCATAATGTATAGATGGTCATTTTTCTACATAGTCTATACATTTTTTTAATAAAACATGGTTGTTTTAACAGGCTCTGTGGCCTAGTGGGTAAGAGTGCAAACTCTGCTGTGTTTCCAGTCTCGCTCGGGTCAAAGTGAGATGCCAAGTTCTGCAACTGAAGGGTGGTTTTTCTCCAGGTACTTCTGATTTTGCCCACCTCTGATAAGCAATCAGCTGGAGATAAGTGAAATAATCTTGAAAGGGCCGTAAAACGAAACAAGAGGGCCATGATGGCCCTGGATTGCTCACCTGATCCATAGGGTATCAAGTGGGCCCCTGGGAGAGCCATTATTGGCCCCGGGCTATAATATGATTAATCAAGGTAGTGGTTTAAAAGGTGAAGCTTCATTCCAAATATAAAAGAATGGAGACTTCTGGTTTCAGACAAGATTTTTAAACGTTTTCCTTATTTAAGTCTATATAAACCTTGGGGTCCCCAGGGTGGCCAATTTTTGCCCCCAGGACTATAATTTGAACCATCTTGGTAGAAATCCACAAGACAAAGCTTCATACCAAATATCAAAGACCTTGGCCTTCTGCTTTCAGACAAGAAGATTTTCAAAGGTTTTCATTGCCTTGACTTCTATTTCCTAGGGCTATAATTTGAACAATTTAGATGAAGCTTCACACCAAATATCAAAGACCTGGGCCTTGCGGTTTCAGAGTAGAACATTTTTTTTTAAATTTCCCTATATAAGTCAATGTAAAACCAAAGGGCCTGTAGGTGTGGGCATTTTTCGCCCTAGGCCTATAATTTGAACAATATTGTTAGAGGTCCACTAGATGAAGCTTCACACCAAATATCAAAGAACTGGGCCTTGTGATTTCAGAGAAGAAGATTTTTAAAGATTTTCCCTGTATAAGTCCATGTAAAACCAAAGGCCACCACGGCGGGGCATTTTTGGCCCCAGGGCTTTAATTTGAACAATCTTGGTAAAGGTCCACTAGATGAAGCTTCATACCAAATATTTAAGACCTGGGCCTTGTGGTTTCAGATAAGAAGAGTTTTAAATAGTTTGCCTATATAAGCCTATGTAAAACCAAAGGGCCCCAGGCAGGGGCATTTTTGGCCCTAGGGCTATAATCTGAACAATCTTGATAGAGGTCCACTAGATGAAGCTTCACACCAAATATCAAAGACTTGGGCCTTGCGGTTTCAGAGAAGAAGATTTATAAAGATTTTCCCTATATAAGCCTATGTAAAACCAAAGCCCCTGGGGCAGGGGCATTTTTGGCCCCAGGGCTATAATTTGAACAATCTTGGTAGAGGTCCACTAGATGAAGCTTCATATCAAATATCAAAGACCTGGGCCTTGTGGTTTCAGAGAAGAAGATTTTTTAAGATTTTCCCCATATAAGCCTATGTAAAACCAAAGGCCCTCGGGGCGGGGTAATTTTTGGCCCCAGACTATAATTTGAACAATCTTGGTAGAGGTCCACTAGATGAAGCTTTAAACCAAATATCAAAGACCTGGGCCTTGTGGTTTCAGAAGAAGATTTTTAAAGATTTCCCAATATAAGCCTATGTAAAACCAAAATGCCCTCGGGGCAGGGGCATTTTTGGCCCCAGGGCTATCATTTGAGCAATCTTGATAGAGGTTCACTAGAGGAAGCTTCACATCAAATATCCAAGCTTTGGGCCTTACAGTTTTAGAGAAGAAGATTTTTAAAGATTTTCCCTATATAAGTCTGTGTAAAACCAAAGGCCCCTGGGGCAGGGGCATTTTTGGTCCCAGGGCTTTAATTTGAACAATCTTGGTAGAGGTCCACTAGATGAAGCTTCATACCAAATATTAAAGACCTTGGCGTTGTGGTTTCAGAGAAGAAGATTTTTAAATATTGTAACTATATAAGCCTATGTAAAACCAAAGGGCCCCAGGCAGGGGCATTTTTGGCCCTAGGGCTATAATCTGAACAATCTTGAGAGATGTCCACTAGATGAAGCTTCACACCAAATATCAAAGACTTGGGCCTTGGGGTTTCAGAGAAGAAGATTTTTAAAGATTTTCACTATATAAGCCTTTGTAAAACCAAAGGCCCCTGGGGCAGGGGCATTTTTGGCCCAAGGGCTATAATTTGAATAATCATGGTAGAGGTCCACTAGATGAAGCTTCATATCAAATATCAAAGACCTGGGCCTTGTGGTTTCAGAGAAGAAGATTTTTAAAGATTTTCCCCCATATAAGCCTAGGTAAAACCAAAGGCCCTCGGGGCGGGGGCATTTTTGGCCCCAGGGCTATAATTTGAACAATCTTGGTAGAGGTCCACTAGATGAAGTTTTATACAAAATATCAAAGACCTAGGCCTTGTGGTTTCAGAGAAGAAGATTTTTAAAGATTTTTCCTATATAAGCCTATGTAAAACCAAAAGGCCCTTGGGGCAGGGGCATTTTTGGCTCCAGGGCTATCATTTGAGCAATCTTGATAGAGGTCCACTAGAGGAAGTTTCACACCAAATATCAAAGGCCCTTGGGGCAGGGGCATTTTTGGCCCCAGGGCTATCATTTGAGCAATCATGATAGAGGTCCACTAGAGGAAGTTTCACACCAAATATCAAAGCTTTGGGCCTTACGGTTTCAGAGAAGAAGATTTTTAAAGATTTTCCCTATATAAGCCTGCGTAAAACCAAAGGCCCTCGGGGCAGGGGCATTTTTGGCCCCAGGGCTATAATTTGAACAATATTGGTAGAGGTCCACTAGATGAAGCTTCATATCAAATATCAAAGACCTGGGCCTTGTGGTTTCAGAGAAGAAGATTTTTAAAGATTTTCCCCATATAAGCCTATGTAAAACCAAAGGCCCTTGGGGCGGGGGCATTTTTGGCCCCAGGGCTATAATTTGAACAATCTTGGTAGAGGTCCACTTCATGAAGCTTTATACCAATATCAAAGACCTGGGCCTTGCGGTTTCAGAGAAGAAGATTTTTAAATTTTTCAGTAAAAAAAATCTATTTTTAGCTCCTGTGACCTAGATGTGCAACAGACCGGAACCATTTGAACAACTTTGAAAGGGGACCACCTAAGGATCATTCCTGTGAAGTTTGGTCAAAATCCGATCAGTGGTTTAGGAGGAGATGCTGTTTGAAGAAAAAGTTTACGGACGCACGCACGGACGCACGCACGTCTTTACGGATGTATACTTGTGTGTCTTCATCCCTACATGGTACCCTTGTGTGTCAAATTTCCTGGAAATTTCTTGGAATTTCTTGGAAAAAAAGACACACAAGTTACTATTTTTGACACACAAGTCACTGACGGAATAAATCGCATTGAGTTTAATGTAAGTGTCCATAACAACAAGTATACATTTGTTCCTGCGCAAGGACGCACGCACGGACGCACGACGGACAAAAAGTGATCCCAAAAGCTCACCTTGTCACTACGTGACAGGTGAGCTAAAAAAAAAATAAAACTAGAAATGCATCTATAGGACACAGATGCCTATGTTCATATTAATCCATAGAAAGTTACTGACAGTGTTAAAGTTTTGGACCCTTTTTTTCACATTTGACCTCTAATAAATCACTTTGACCTTAGCGGTAAGGACCTTGGTTTTGTATGGGGCAGATTGTCTCATGACGGCCAACATTTCTGCCAAGTAATTTCGAAATCCATCCAGAAATAAGAAAGTTATTGACTGCGTTTTAGTTTCGGACCCTTTTTTTACCTTTGACCTCTAAGTATGACCTTGACCTTGGAGGTACAGACCTGAGTTTTGCACATGACACATCGTCTCATGATGATTAACATTTCTAAGTAATTTCAAAATCCATCCAGAAATAAGAAAGTTATTAACTGTGTTCCCTTGACCTCTAAGTATGACCTTGACCTTGGAGGTACGTCTCATGATGGTTAACATTTCTACAAAAGTAATTTCAAAATCCATCCAGAAATAAGAAAGTAATTGACTGCGTTTAAGTTTCAGATCCATTTTTTTTTTATCTTTGACCTCTAAGTATGATCTTGACCTTGGAGGTACGGACCTAGGTTTTGCATGTGACACATCGTCTCATAATGGTTAACATTTCTACAAAGTAATTTCAAAATCCATCCAGGAATAAGAAAGTTATTGACTGCGTTTAAGTTTCGGACAGACGAACGAATGGACAGACGAATGAACGAACGGATGGATGGACAGGGGCAACGCTATATGCCCTTCCACCATTCTTCGAATGGCGGGGGCATTAAAATCACATGGTTGTTCTGGGGCTCAGTCAATATGACTAAGAAGTCTTACCAGCTTTTGCAAGTCATCTTCGGAGCAGCTTTTTTCCCTGAAGCCTACAATCATACAAACGCATGTCCAGGACAGGGCCACTAGTGCTGTCCCTGATGATCCTCGGCTGGAAATATACAGGTCAAGTCATATGAAACCTATGATCAGACAAACACCATAGAATGAGTGGGTGTTTGAGTTTTACGTCCCACCAACAGCTAAGGTCATACGGAGATGGGACCCCGGTTTAAAGACTCCTCCAAAATTCTGGAGAAGCCTGGGATCGATCCTGCGACCCCTGGTTTACAAGCCGAGTAGCATAACCACTATACCACGGAGGCTTCTCAAACACCATAGAAACCATATAAGCTGGGCAGTTCTAATGAATACTCTAAAAATAGGTTTATATGGTGAAATAAGGAAAACTATCCTTCAATTATCACCAAATACTCCCTTTATCTGTTGCTAGACACATTTCGAGAAATATTCCAGTAGTTGATGAATTAGAGGCTGGAAATGAACAAATCTGAACCCTAGATGTAGTGTTTTATACTTAATTATCGCTCGTTTCAGGCAAATGGGTACATAACTGATCATGATTAAACTTTCGTTGCTGTACCCATAAGCTCTTATTTTTTCTACCGTAAAAATCGACGTTTTGTTTACCACGGATGTAGCCATGTTTTCGGTCTATTTGATTCGTGTGCTCCAGGCGGCTTACACAATATACTAGACCGAAATACCGAAGCGGGTTATTTATTCTAGAGTTCTTCTCTTCCAGAGATAAATTCAATTGCATTTCATTCAAAATCAAATAAGTGAATTATGTCCTTGAGCAAGACACTTTATCAAAATTGCCTAACTCAGTACTAGAAGATGGATAGAGTGAGCCTGTTTGAGTTTTGTTTGTTTGATTTGAGGTTTAACGTCTCCGTCAACACTGTACAGGTCATTTTGGAGATGCTGTTTCCAATTTTGTTGGACTTTTACCCAACATTGAGATGAAATGACATCTCAAGCCCTGTCGCCCAATGAAACCAATAGGGTTTATAAGCATGGACAGTCAGACTCGCACCACTTTGCCTGGGCAAGCTTAGATCCTCTAAGCAGTTTACCAGTACTCATGTGCGGTCAGTTTCAGCTCTGCGTGGAAGCATCATGCAGCCCATCTATTTCTTCAAGCCCAGATGGGTGGGGGCTGCTGTTTTAGTTTTACATCCCATTAACAGCTAAGGTCATAAGGAGACAGGATCTCGATTTAAAGACTCATCCGAAAGTCTGGAAAAGCCCGGAATCGAACCTGCGATCTGTGGTTTATGAGGCAAGTAGCTTATCCACTACACCACGGAAGCTTCTAGAAGATGGATAGAAAGACAAAATAAATTCTGTCTGTGAAGTCTAACTTGTTCAGTCTCCATTTTTATCATGCCGCCAAAACTTAAAGATGAATCAGATAACATTATATAGTATACTTTAAGTGCCACCTAAATTTCCAAATGACCCGATTTTCCAAGGCCTGTGGGCCCAGAGTACTCCCAAACCCCAAATCCTAGATTGAACTCTGCAAAGAAAAAATTAGCTCATTATTAAATCTAGCATAACAATTTAGACTAGAGAAAGCGACCAGTGGGTCAAGTATACCCCCGGCCAGCGCCACCCTCTAATATATCTTTAGAGCTTAATTGTATGTAATATGGAAGCTATAAGAATCTATGTGCTTGTAAAAGCTAAACCAAAGATAAAATTTCTATATGGACCAAGGGATTGAGGGCATCAAAGTTACTGAAGGGGTGGGGGCATCAATGTTACTGAAGCAGCAGGGTTGGGTATACATCAATGAAATATTTGGACTGGTATGCAAGATCGATGCAAGTACCATTTGGATTTGTCTTCGAGTTTAGGACATACAGGGATCTATAAACTTTGTCATAAAACTTCAACCAAACGTAAAATTTCTAAGTCTGTGACCTTGAGTCACTGTGGGGGGTGGGACATGCATCAATGAAATCTTTAGACCAGTATGTAACTTCATTGTAAGTATCAACTAAATCTATCAAAGGGGTTCAGAAGATACAATCTCTTAGAAACTTTGACGTAAAACTTTAACCAAACATAAAATTTCTAAGTCTGTGACCTTGACCGCAAGGTCACTGTGGGGGATGGGACATGCGTCAATGAAATCTTTGGACCAGTATGTAACTTCAGTGTAAGTATCAACTAAATCTATCAAAGGGTTCAGAAGATACAATCTCTTAGAAACTTTGACGTAAAACTTTAACCAAAATGTTCACGGACGGACAGACGGATGCACGGATGGACGTCTCTACGAATGGATACTTAAGTGGCTAGGCGTCGGCATATTGACTACTTAAGCGGCAAATTCTCTTAAGCGGCAAGCCACCAAAGAGTGAATTTTTGCCACTTAAGTACCAAATTACGGAATAAAGTCCATTTGGACTCACGAATATATACCTAAGTGTCAAACTGTCCAAATTTTTGGCCCCCTAAATGTCGTTTCGTTGGTGCGGACAGACGGAAAGACAGACACACGGACAGACGAACGGCAAGACGAAAACTATATACCCCCATAGCATACTTCGTATGCTGGGGGTATAAAAATACAGACTATTCAGAAAAATAACAAATTACATGTATTGCAATTTTTCCACATAACATATACATTTTGCAAGCCAACTCCCAACTCTTATGACATGATGTATATCAAAACCAGAGAATAAACAAGTGCTGCAAATATTTCCAGCAGATTTGTTGATCAAGGTTTAATTGATCATTGATCACTTGGATAAAGCAATTTAAGGGAATGGGAACAACTGACAGATTTTTCTGCCATTGTACAAAGGGAGACAACTTTTGGGACTTCCTGTTTGCTTTTCTATAAGCCCTGTCCCACTGAAAAAAAGGGGTCTGCTTTTAAAGGAAAGAATTTGCTTCTCAGGAGCAAATTCTTTCCTTTAAGAGTTGACCCCTATTGACATGGGAGGCCAAAATACTTTTGCAAGAGTTGCCTCCCTTTAAGGTATTCCCACTCCCCTTAAAGAGTGGCAAAAAAATAAGCATGAGCATTAACCCTTGTCCTGCTGAATATTCATATATGCCACACCCACTACTGATTATCAACCAATCAGATTATTTGATGCAAATTATTGCAACAAATTCCCAATCTGAAGGGCAAACAATGTAGATCCTGATCAGATGGCTTCGTCAGAAGCCATCTGATCTGGATCTACATTGTTTCAAAGATAAGGCATATCCGGGCTTAGCAGGACAAGGGTTAAGCATATTACCTCTCAACCACTGCTTTCTTCTGTGACTCAGCAAAGGAACCAAGGAGTGTTGCCACATATTTGACAGTAAAACCCGGCTGCTTCTTTGCCACTGACTGCAACAACTTAAGGGCTGCTCTTAGTGACTTTGGATCCCTGTACACACCGATGGTAGGATACAGCAGTTTGAGGATACCTTTGAAGGCAGGCTCGGGTAATTCTACAATATAATTTATAGTTTATGCATCAAAATTATACTACATTACAGCGGCAAGAGTAATAAAAATAATTAATGGATAATTTTCCTAATTTCTTGATAGTTTTTGTTTGATTTGAGGTTTAACGTCCCCGCCAACACTGTAAAGGTCATTTTGGAGATGTTGCTTCCAATTTTGTGGGGCTTTTACTGACATTGAGATGAAATGACATCTCAAGCCCTGTGGCCCAATGAAACCAATAGGGTTTATAAGTAAGGACGGTCCGACTCGCACCGCTTTGCATGGGCAGGCTTAGATCCTCTAAGCGTTTTACCAGTACTTGTGTGCAGGTCGGTTTCAGCTCTGCGTGGAAGCATCATGCAGCCCATCTATTTCTTCAAGCCCTGATGGGTGGGGGCCGCATTTCTTGATAGAAATGCATGTTCTGAACTTGTGATAACTCAATTACCATGATGATCCTAAGTATTGGGACAGACAGCCCTAAGCAAACAGTGCAGATCCAGATCAGACTGCAGTCTGATCAGGATCTACACTGTTTGTCATTCCGTCTGCACTTTTTGGACTCCTTGTTGGATCATGAAACAAATTTGTTAAAATTTTAGGAGAATTACAGCAAGTTCTCAAGGTGTCGGATTTTTTGGATTTTTACGGTAGAACTCCCTCATTATCAATTGCTATGACTTACATTTAACCCATATCTTGTTGTTCACAACAATCCCTATCATTGCAAACAGTGTAGGTCCAGATCAGATGGCTTCTGAAAAAGCCATCTGATCAGGATCTACACTGTTTGGCATTCAGTTTATGAATTTGTAGCAATAAATTACATCAAGAAATTTAATTGGTTGATAGACAGAAATGGGTGTGGCTTAAATGAATATTCAGCAAGATAGGGGAATATATATATATTCTAATTATCTACAGTGAAGGACTCAAACACTAATTGCTCATATACCCTGACTGAGTAGAATTCATGAGTCCCCAGAATATTCATCTAATAGCTTGGATAAGAATTTTACCCTTTTGTACCAAATGGAATCTTCCTCCTTGTATATACAGTCGAACCTCGATGGGTCAAACTCGGTAGGCTCGAACACCACGTTTGGGTCGAACTGACTTTTCAGTCCCGGCAAAATCCCTATTCATTTTAACTAAACATGCCACCCTTGGCTCGAACCACGATGGCTCGAACCCTCGAACTCTAAGCCTGGTCCCTAGAGTGCATTTTCTGTGTAAAATCCCACCGATGGCTCGCACTAATTACCTTTTTAAAAATTCCAATTTTATCGATCAAGTCACGCAGGCGCGTGATCAGTATCATAAGATGCTTGTCTTGCCGAAACAGCTGTTTACATAACACAGGTGAACTTGATTGGCGCAATCCCTTTGATCAACAGGTCAAGAAATTAATGTTGAGAAGGTGTCAAATTAAGTTTATTGTAAACACCTATAATAACCCAGGGCTAATGAGGCAGCATAAGGAAATTAAAGCTGGCAAAATATTTTTCACAAATTAATATTTCACACCGACATTGAGTTAGAGCTGCCAAAATTACAGCCTTTGCCTTAAAATACGGACCAAAAATTCGAAAGGTAATTTACGTGGCTTAAATTATGACCGATAAATGTACCGGAAGTCACCAAAATTGCCGCAGCTATGATAAAAAATCATAGTACAAAAAGATGTATCTTGCCGAGTCGGACTCCAATGGCTCGAACTACCGATGGCTCGAACTTTTTTCGGCGGTCCCGGCAAGTCGAGCCATCGAAGTTCGACTGTAGTAGGAGTTCATTTCTAAATTTAGGGGTGTCAGGTTGTGTTTTCATCAAAATTTATTTGGAAAATGACTGAACTTTTAGCAAACAGTGGAGACCCTGATCAGAAGCTGCGTTCTGCGGCATCTGATTCGGGCCTGCACTTTTTGCCAGGGTACCCGTTTGGGGGCTTCTGATACTAAACGGGTTAACATTCCCATTATTTTGGACTTTTACATGTACCCGACATTGAGATGAACTGACATCTGAAGCCCTGCCGCCCAATGGAGCCCGACTTGCACCACTTTGCATGGGCAGATTTAGACCCTCTAAGCAGTTTATCAGTATGCATGTGTGGTCTATTTCAGCTCTGTATGGAAGCACCATGCAGTTCTGCCCCCGCCAATTGGGGCTTGAAGAAATAAATGGGCTGTATGATGCTTCCATGCAGAGCTGAATCCGACCACACACGAGTACGGGTAAACGGCTTAGAGATCTAGGCCTGCCCAAGCAAAGCGGTGCGAGTCGGACCGTCCATGCTTATAAACCAAATTGGTTTCATTGTGCGACAGGGCTTGAGATGTCATTTCATCTCAAAGTCGGATAAAAGTCAAATCAAACAAAACCAATCTATTTCTCCAGGCCCTGATGGCTTTGTTTGATTTGAGGTTAACATCCCTGTCAACACTATTGCTTCCAATGTTGTGGGACTTTTACCAACACTAAAATAAAATGACATCTCAATCTCTACCACCCAATGAAAACAATAGGGATTATATGCATAGACAGTCTGACACTGAGATGAAATGACTTTTCAAGCCTGCCGCCCAATAAAACCAATATGGTTTATTTGCATGGACGGTTCAACTCGCACCACTTTCCCTGGGCATGCTTAGAACCTCTTAGCGGTTTACAACTTTACCAGTACTAATGTGCGGTTGGTTCCAGCTCTGCGTGGAAGCATGATGCAGCCCATTTATTTTTTCAAGCCCCAATGGGCGGGGTAGGCTTAGACCTTCTAAATGGTTTATCAGTACTCATGTCTGGTCGGTTTCAGCTCTGCATGGAAGCATCATGCAGCCCAATCTATTTTTCCAAGCCCCGATTACTGAACTGTCAGCATTATGAGGATGAGCGGCGAGCTTCTTCACAGCCTCTATAGTGAACTTGGAATAATTTCACTGGATTTGACTTCGCTACTTGGATATACAGATCACCCTGAACTTTCCAACTGGAGAGAAGAAATTATTACCGGGTACACAATTGTGAATATGTGGAAGCCACAGGACGCTTTAACAATAAGACTGGCATGATTAATCAGATGCAGTTGTGACAAAAGTACAGTGAGACCATTGTTTGTTTGTAATGGTGTTTAATGGCCCAGTCAACACAATTTATGTCATTTTGAGCCGGTCATTTTACCTATACACACCTTTTCTTTGGCAGGCTTCTGCGTAAGCGGTTAACCAGTCCAGTACACATTCTTTCGCCAGAAACTGACAAATGCCTTCTTGAATCAGCGGGAGAGAATGGCCGTAGAACATGATCAATCTCCAAGAAAGAATGTTGCCGACCCCGACAGGTATCACACCCGCATCCTCCTGATCACGCCCATCGGGGCTTGAAGAAATAGATGGGCTGCATGATGCTTCCACGCATTGCTGAAACCGACCGCACAATAGTATTGCAGACTTGCCTACCCCTTGAGACAGAAAATAGTAAGATCCCATAAAAAAATCGTAAGATTCAAATTTTATTCGTAAGGGTTTTAAGGTATCCGATGGGAAGTCAAAATGAGCCTCGCATTTTTTTTTTGTTTGACTGCATTGAATCAGCCGATTCAGCTTTTCTTTTTTATCTCCATGTTTTTTTCCGTTGTAAAGGCATCCATCTTGACCCCCATACCGAAACGAATTTGTTAAATGAACTGTGATTGGCTCACTTCCCTATCATTAGCCAATGAAATTTTATTTAAATTCGCAGCAAGAGTAAGCCAGGAACGACAACTATTGTCTTGTACCGGTATAAACCCGAACCGAACCGAAATAACCGCGCCGATTTACCGATTTTTTTACAAACAGCGAAAATCGTACGGAATTCGGCTGGGGTCGTAAGGTCGTAATTTGGACATGATAATAGTAAGCCTTGCGACCAAATCGTATGGGTAGGCAAGTCTGGAATTGGTAAACGGCTTAGAGTCAGACCGTCCATGCATATGAACCTTATTGGTTTCATTGGGCGTCAGGGCTTAAGCTGTCATATCACCTCCATGTCGGGTACAGGTCCAACAAAATGTCTCCAAAATGACATATACAGTGTTGATGGGGACATTAATCCTCAAATCAATCAATCCGTCAGACGTGCATCCGAATGATCCACTCAGGCGAATCCTGGACATTTCGGGCCCTGAGACATTTAGGCCCGGTCATTTTGGTCAGAGTCGTTTCGGCCTAAATTTTGACTTGAGAATCATATCAGCCTATTTTGGTGGGTAGTCTCGGCCTGGGTCGTTTCGGCAGATTTTATTAGACCATTTTTTTAGCAGAGTACCTGTTGAATATTAGTTATTTTATATATTTGGAATATTTTTACATAGACTTTCACATTAGCTACATGTAATGTTTATGATGATCCAAGTAAAGCATTTTAAAAGTTCTTTTCATAGCCAAGTTTCCAGTTAGCACCCAGGAGGTGGCGTGACTGTCTGAAAACAACTATACTACAATTATAATACAAAACTTGAATGTCGGATAACAATCACACAGCAGGCACACGTCGCTATGGCAAAGTCAAATCAAGGCTACAATGTCATGACGTTGCATCGACTTGTATGCGACGTTGCATAAACCTCATGAAATTGCACCGACGTTGATGCAACTTCTTTGTCACATGCAATGCACAATAAAACAAGAGCTGTCGCATGACAGCATAGCTCGCCTGTTATGCAACTTCAAAATATATGGTAAAATGACTAAACCATGAAATATAGGTCACACTCACCTAGATATATTTTGTATTCAATCATCAGGCCACATGGAACAAATATTCCAGATATTACATTAATCACTGAATCATCAAATATAGGTCATACTGACATGGATACATTTTTATGTCATTCATGGGGTCACATAGAATTGATAATTCCGATATGAAGTTTCTCCATCAAATAGTATTCAAGATACACTGTATAGGGCAAAGTCACTGAACAATTAAATATAGGTCACACTGACCTACATATATTTTGAAGTTGATCATCTGGTTGCATTGAAGTAATATCCCAGGTATAACATTTCTCCATCAAATAGTATTCAAGATAATAGGCAAAATCACTGAACCATGAAATATAGGTCACACTGACCTAAATATATTTTAAAGTCAATCAGCTGGTAACATAGAACTAATAATCCAGGTATGACATTTCTCCATCAAATAGTATACCCGGTAATTCAAGATAATAGGCAAAATCACTGAACCATAAAATATAGGTCAGTGATCTAGATACATTTTGAGGTCAATCATGGGGTAACATGATATAAATAACCCAGCTATGACGTTTCTCCATCAAACAGTACTGAAGATAATAGGCAAAATCGCTGAACCAAGAAATATAGGTCACACTGACCTAGATATATTTTGAGTGAGTGAGTAAGTGTTTGAGTTTTACGTCCCACCCACAGCTAAGGTCATACGGAGACGGGACCTTCATTAGTCTGGAGAACGATCCTGCGACCCCTGGTTTACAAGGCGAGTAACATGACCACTGCTACACGGAGGCTTCTAAAAATCACTAAACCATGAAATATAGGTCACATTGACCTAGGTATATTTTGAGGTCAATCACGGGTTCACATGGAATTAATAATCTAGGTGTGACATTTCTCCATCAAATAGCATTTAAGATAACTGGCAAAATCACTGAACCATGAAATATAGGTCAGACTGACCTAGATATATTTTGAGGTCACTCGTCGAGTCACATGTAAGAAATAATTCAGGTATGACATTTCTCCATCAAATAGTATTCAAGATAATAGGCAAAATTACTGAACCATGAAATATAGGTCAAACCTACCTAGATATATTTTGCAGTCAATTATCGGGTTACATGGAAGTAATGATCTGGGTGTGACATTTCTCCATCAAATAGTATTCAAGATAATAGGCAAAATCACTGAACCATGAAATATAGGTCACAGTGACTTAGATATATTTTGAGGTCAATCATGGGGTCACAAGGCACTAATATCTCAGGTATGACATTTCTGCAACAAATTGTCTTCAAGATATAAGGCAAAATCACTGGGCCGAGAAATGTAGGTCCACATGACCTTCACCCTTTTACACTTGAACCAATGTCATATAGTTGGCTGATGTATAACCAATTGTGTCTATAACTTGTTAGCGTACTGGAAAGGTATATAACAAATTACAAGGGTGTCCTAGATTTTGACCCTTAGCCCCACCCCATCCGCCCCCAGGCATGACGCCAGGTGTGTGTTGTTTTGGAATCTCAGAAGACATTCCCAGGTATCCAAGTTGTAAATATGACTGCTTTGTGATGATATAAGGATTTCAAAAACTTTAACACACTTTATTACAAAGGTGTTCTAGTTTTTGACCCCTAGTCTCACCCCGGGGCATGAACCCAGGGGTCTGTTCTCTTTGAATGCCAGAACACCCTCTCAGGTACTTAAGTTCCAAATACAGTATGAGTGCACTGTGATGAGGGACTGTTGAGATATAAGTATTTGAAAGACTTTATTGCAGTGTGAATGCAAACGCAAACAGCCGGGGTGACAACAATAGCACCCTTGTACTTCGTATCTACTGGCGAGCTAAAAAGGGAAGATTTTTTAAAGATCCTTTGACAATCATTATGAGCGATCACAGGAAAAAGTGATGGGATGGTGCCTCTGAGCACCTGATATACATTGATTGCTGACATTTAAAAGTCTTGAAATGAAAGCATATCAATTATAACATATTTGGATATTTTGTATGTTAACAGAATTCGCCGATGAAGTCAAAGGGCTTAATAGTTATCTCACCTCCATAATTAGACGTTCGCATTTGACACACGTTTTCACACCTAATTAAGGCCGGCACCAACACCCAGTTAATCTCCAATAGACAAAAAGGAGATTAGATAATGCCAGCAAAATTGATTAACTGGTGATTGATTAACAGATCATTAACTTGTGATGATTCAATTTACTACTTAAAAAGCCAACAAATAATAGTGTGGAATAAATAAATAAATTAAGAACACATTGGATGGTATTGTGACTGCAGAAGATTCATAGCTTTGAAGACTCTGATTGGACTGCACGCATGCGCAGGGTCTTTCCTGATCGAAAAACGACATGCAAACTTGGATCAACTTAAGCATTACGGCAAAGGTATAGCTTTTATCTCTTTGTATGTCGCTGTGGCTGTAGAAACTTTGTGCAAGTCCCAAAGATTTTGAAGGTTCGTGCAATCCTCAAAGATAATGACCAGACTGCATGCAAGCACACAATGGTCTACTTCACGTGCTGCATAGAGACATGCACAATTTAAGATCATGATGCGCATCCATTCTATGAGATTTTTTCTGGACAGCCATGTGGATGCTATCTGCAAATACTGATCATACTGCACTGATGTACAGACTGATTAGTATTGGTTAGTATCATAATGGCATGCAGAGTTTCAGAACAGCATGCGAAACATTCTCTGGGTAGCCCTGTGTCTGCAGTCAGCTGTTGGTCGATCGACATCCATTTACTTATCAAACAATGAATCATGCAATGTGTAAAATATGTGCTGACTGATTACCCTTTTCTCAGAGTCAGAACATTTGTAATTTGCGAAAAGGGCAAATCTGCTCCAACAATTTTATATGATCAGCCTGCACCTGTGATTGTGATCAGAATCTCCGCTGTTCAAAGGAGCCCTCTATGACTTCTGCAATATTTATAGCAAACACACGAAGTGTTTGCTTTACTGTAGAGAGGCTGGAACAACATACTAAGGCACCCAAATCTCGCCTGGAATCTCGTTCAATTTCTTGCGATAATCCGCCATCTTTACAGAGTTCATGAGAATTGTATTCACATCCAAAAAATACTTCTCAAAACCAAAAAGAGTCAAGTCCCATTACAAAGGAAACGCAAAAAGCGTCGAAATAATTTTAAAAAGCTATTTTCGAAGACAGTTGCATCAAACGCTGAAGTTTGATCGCGGGAAAGTTTCGTCGCGTGTTTCAATGAACTGAAACGTACCGCACTGAGCCGAAAATGTTAGCCGTTTAAAACCTAGCACCGCGCTTGGAGCAACGAGTTACTGGAGCATTTATCGACGATTCTCGTTAGGGTGGAAAGCGCTTCTAGTCTGGCCAAGAAAGTACAACTTTTCACAAATTATTACTCGGAAATAAAATGAAGCCCTGGGAATAGTAATATTTGGCTACCTGCGGATTTCTACCTTCGATAGACCGTTGCGTCAAACGCTGAAGTTTGGTCGCGGGAAAGTTTCGAAACAATGTCACAACTGAGCCGAAAAGGTTTGCCGGTAAAATCCAGCACCGCGATTGCTCCCACGAGTTACCAAAGCATTTGCCGGAGCTTTCGGTTGGGAAGAAAGCGCTTTTCGTCAGGCCAAACAATTAAAACTTTTCACAAACACTCAGCCCTGGGAATAGTAAGAGACACAATGAGCTACCTGGCTATCTGTGCATTTCTACCTTTCTAAGATTTACAAAATGATGATGAGCTCTAAATCCATAGCATAATGCTAGTGCTTCAGGATACTTTAGTGTCCATGCTGCAAACTTACTGGGTCACCCTATCTAATTTCTCCCCAAGAAATGCACACAGGACCCACACTGGAGCATCATCATACTAAGGTCATGTGCATAGGGGAGGGAAGGCTCAACAATAGTTTTGGGTTTAATGACACATCAAACCTGGTGGGCCATTTGGAGTCGTCTCTCAGAGAAAGGGACTACAGAGATAGAAGAGGTAGTAGAGGAGAAGAGAGGTGTGGGAAAGAGGGAGAAAGGGAAAAATGAATAAAAGTGTACAAACAGAAGAAGTAACAATGTTCCCCAGCTACCCCTACCTGCTGCAAGGACAGCAGGCCTTGTCCAACTGTAAGTCAACATCAGTTGGACTCCTGTCACCTTTGCCTCACAACAGAACATATTAAAAACTTTTAAATACAGTTTTTATGTAGTTCGGAGAAAATCCCTGTTGAAGCCCTCAGGGATCCCAGAAGTGACAATATTCTGTGGAAGTTGGCCCTTAAGTCTGATGTGCCTGTCGACGAAGGAGAGTTGACATAAGATGTCGGTCCGTATACTCTGGAGAGTATCCCCTACTGTTCGCCGCTTTTGGGTCGGAGAACCTGTAAGCATGACTGTCCACTTAGCCCAGAGATACATGTAGATCATGCCCAGCATTGGCGACTTGATGCCAATGCTAATGAGTTTGCCGACCAAGGTGCTGTATCACTTGGGAGGTAATGCTGGTTGTGTGGTAGTCATCTCTGACAAACCAAGCTGCTCGTCGTTGCACCGTCTCAAGCGGCTGGATACTATATGTGGGTCCCATACTGATGGACCTAATCCAGGATAAGTCTAATCATGGTCTCTACCTTCATGCTTCAATATCTTCAGACCAGCTGGTTATCTCCCTTGGCTGTTGTTTGCCTTTTTACAGGTGCATCAAAATGAATTCCCATGACATGTTTCTGAAATAAATGATGCTCAAGTACTTTAAAGTCTTTGAGATTGACAGTTCAGTACTGTGTATCTATTACATTCAGTTGCTCAAAATCTTCGACCAGGTTTCCTGATCATTGACTTCACTTATATTCTCCATTTTGTTACCTGACGGTCGCACATTTGGTTGGAGTGAGAATACTTTGCCAGTCCATATTCCATTATAGGCATTGCTATAGTATGTCAAGATCCCTCTAAAGTGTGCAGTATCAGTCATGCTTGAGACCTCGTGATATAAAAGGCTGTCATTAGCAAAGAGGTGAACTCCAGGACTAACATTCTGTGACAGGTACATTCTGTGACAGGTCATTTATGCACGGGCAAAACAACAAAGGTCTGAGCACGGCACCTTGAGGGACACCGGATACAGCTGGAGCAATCATGGTAATCAGGCCTATGACCAGGTCTGGTTAGCCCCTGTTGGTCAGGAAGCTCTGGATCCACTGTAAGTGGTTTATACAGTAAAATTCAGCTATTAAGACCACCTAAAATTAAGTCTTATCCTGCTTAAAAAGCCTATTTAGTAAGCTAGTTTTTCTTTTATTGTATTTTGTGCACACAGTGTCCTCTGGTCAGAGAGCACCTTTAGGACTGTTCAAACGTGGTCTTAAAGACCACTTTTGAAGAGTCCAAAAGGTGGTCTTAATTAGGAATCAATCTATCTGTCTATCTATCTATCTATCTGTCTATCTATCTATCTATCTATCTATCTATCTATCTATCTATCTATCTATCTATCTATCTATATTACTTGCAGGTGTACATACACTTGAGATTTGCAGGACACACGCCTACTTTACGGTAATGATTTTTAACCTGCAGAGGGGATGATTCTTTCTGCTCAAGGAGTCTCTAGTTAGGTAATGTCCCGAGCCGAAGGACGGTGCACTATGTGGCATTCATCCCTAAAATGATGTTCGAATACCAAACTTTATTTCGCTCCCTGGAATGGAACCCGAGGGTCTCTAGCATCAGAGGGAGGTGCACTAACCACTGAGCTATCAGTAAATAATCACGCTAGCACTACTGGTATTTTTGATGATCTACAACAAGATTAACTAGAGCTGCTGCCTAACGGGCGCCAATTATACCCCCGCATGCGTTGTCAGACAAATTTTTACAAGTATTTGACCCTGAGGAAGGTCAACGTAAAGGTCAAGGTCAGGTTTGTGTATAAGTACTAGTGGCAAGGTGTGTGGTGTGTGAATATTAAAGAAATCGGTCAAAGAATAAGGAAGTTATGAGCAATGTTAAAGTTTTTTGTAACGGACCGACGACAAACGACAAGCTGACTCCTATATACCCCCTTCATTCGGCCCCCGCCCATAGGGGCTTGAAGAAATATATGGGCTGCATGGTGCTTCCACGCAGAGTTGAATCCGGCCCGCACACTAGTACTGGTAAACCGCTTAGAGGATCTAAGCCTGTCCGGGAACCGCGGTGCGAGACGGACCGTCCATGCTAATAAACCCTTTTGGTTTTATTGGGCGACAGGGCGTGAGATGTCATTTCATCTCAATGTCGGGTAAAAGTCCCACAAAATTGGAAGCAACGTCTCCAAAATGACCTTTACAGTGTTGACGGGGACGTTAAACCTCAAATCAAACAAACAAACAAAAAATACCCCCTTCAAACTTCGTTTGCGGGGGTATAACTACCTTAGTCCTCCATAAGATACATTCTGATATAGTGTCTCTCCATAAAGATAAATACTCGACCCCTGTAACAGTTTCAACTCAAACAAAGGCATCAAATGTAAATTACACACAATACCGTAGGTACCAGGCCTAAAATGACGCCCTAAAGCATCCCCCCCCACCCCCCGAACTATTTATCATATTGTATTCCCTCATCTGCGGTTGATGCCAAGACTGCATATGACTTCACAGACCGTACAGCATAGAAGTTCAAAGACCGTACAGCATAGATTTTGACTCAAAGGTATGGGTTTTAGTATACCTGTTAACCTGTTTTAAAATCAGATTGTAAATAGTTTTAAGGACTCATCCTACGACTCCCCCCCACCCCCCACGCATACACACACACACATCCCTTTTTAGCCAAATACGACAAACTCAGTATATGAAGATAGGTATCGGGACAACTCGGCACATAGCAAACTCGGCACATAACCAACTCGGCACATAGCAAACTCGGCCCACAATAGTTATAATGCTTATTAAGCTGTACATTAATACTTTGGAAGTGTCTCCTGACAACCGGTTGTCAGGAGCATTTTTGCTATGTAAAATGCTCCTGACAACCGGTTGTCAGGAGCATTTTTGCTATCAAAAATGCTCCTGACAACCAGCCATATTTTTCCAATAAAAACCTATGATATTAGTATTATTTTTGTTACCCTTTTAGTATTTCATGGTTCTTGATACATGTTTAATGCTTTTTTTTTGTCATTTTTTAGTATTCAAACGAACTTATTTCATATAATTTTCATTTTTTTTAGTTTTTGGAATAAATTCTAAGAATTGAATCAATCAAATTCTGGCCTATTGTTTTTGTAATTGCAATTCTGTTAAACTTTAGATCAGGGTATGTCAGTCTGAATTTACAATGTAGACCTGGATAACAAGGTTTTATTTGACATGATTTGAAAATAGATTTTAAAGTTATATTTGCTATCCTATCACAAACTGGGGCTGATGCTAGCTGATTGAGAATAGGTATGCCCCCCCTCAGAAACCAAGACATGGAAAAATTAGCCCAAAATTTTGTCAAAAAGGGATCCACAGTAAAGTTCTGTTAGATGACTTAATTATTATCCCCACGCTTTTAAAAAAAGCGTTCAGGGATATTGTGAACGCCTCCGTCCGTCCGTCCATCCGTCACGCTATCTTCTCCTTAACTACTGGTCGGAATGTAACCAAATTCGGTGCACAGCTTCCTTACATGATGAGGCCCGGTCCCCAGGGGCCTTGGGGAGGGGTCAAAAGGTCAAACATCAATTAAATTCAATTTCAGAGTCCATTTTATAGATTTTGAAACCAAACTTTGCGTAAGTAATGATTAATGCTATATTTAACACATATTGAATGGAATTTTGGCTGCGACCCCTGGGTCATGCCCAAGGGGTCGGACTGGGGGGGGGGGGGGGTCAAATTTCAAATTTTACCGAATATAGTCATATTGAAGTCATATATCAAATTGAAGGGGGTGATTGGTAAAATACAATACAAGTAAAATTTTGACCCTGGGGTCAGATTGGGGCCCTATGGGAGGGGTCAAAGGTCAAAATTTAAGTTTTTTGGAACATAGTCACGTGGCATATCAAATTGAAGGGTATGATTAGTAGAATATAATACAGGTAATATTTTGACCCTGGGGTCTAATAAGGGCCCAGGGTGGGGGGTTTTCCGTACTTGGCCCCTCTGTAGAAAGCGTGGGGATTTGCGATGGCGCACCATCTACAGTATTCTAGTTTGAAATTTGGGGATATGATAAAATATGGATAAAAATTTTGCAAGAGGGTTTCAAAGGGTCCCCTTGCCTGGACATGCACCCCATTCCACATCCACTTAAGCTTAAAACATGTACATATGTATCACAGAAACCGTTAAGATCCCTGCCCCTAAACCATGTATATTCTTAAGACACATCCAGTAATATTGACTGGGGGCTCCCCAAGGTTACATTTGGTGACAACAACTATGGGTCACCTAGGGATAATGCCCACCCTCTTCAGTACAAATAAGGCTTACTAAATTTGAAACCATTTAGATCCCCAGCCCTTAACCATCATTGTTATTATACCCGCTTTTTCGAAGAAAAATCGGGTATATTGTTTTCGTACCAGAGTTTAGTGGGTGTCAGTCTGTCCGTCTGTCTATCCATCCGTTACGTTTCTTGGAAATGGATCTCCTCTGCAACCACTGAAGTTACACTTATGAAACTTTGCATGTGGATAGTACATGGTATGTAGATGGCAGTGGGCTACTTTTTTGTAGCCTTGACCCCAACATGGCCAGGTCTTAATCATTAAGTTAATGATGCACATACTGATGCAAGTGGATGTACATACTGATGCAAGTGTGGTAAGAATTCACTAAATTGGTTCTAGAGATACACTGCAATCAGTTTCCCAAAGCCAGCAAAAACACACCAAAAACATCAGGCCCCCTTCTCTATATTGGGGTACATGCCTCCTAGCCTCACAAGCTGGTTGCCACTCATACAGCTATTTTAGGCACAACTTTGGGTAATTGATTGTACTTATCAAATAATCGATTGCAAGCAAATCAGTAATGATAATCATTTTTGTGGAATCGACCAATTGAATAATCAATTATCCGATTAATCGTGCCAGCCTTAGTAATAATTGATATTTTTCTAATTATTCTAAAAGGGAATTTATGACATGTTTTTTTCCATAGCACTCAAGTAAAATGTCTCTTATATTTATCTGGTATTTATTTTCAGTAATAAATGAAACATTAAATTCTGCAAATACTATATTTTTTTTCTGTTTTATTTTCAATCCAGTAGTTATGTTAAGATACCAAAGAAGACAAAAAATATTACACATGTATCAAGAAACTTAAAAATACTGGGTTAAGTAACCAAAATAATGCTAATATAGCAGTCTTTTATTGGAAAAATATTGCTGGTTGTCAGGAGCATTTTTGATAGCAAAAATGCTCCTGACAACCGGTTGTCAGGAGCATTTTACATAGCAAAAATGCTCCTGACAACCGGTTGTCAGGAGACGCAGCCTAATACTTTATTTGCCGGTTTTATTATTATTATTTTATAATATATATATATATGCTTATTAAATAAAAAAGTTTCTAGTTTATTTTTTTTGCATTTTTTAAAAAAAATCATCTAAATCAATAAGCTCTGGATATGACTTAATTGCTACACTAATTATCTGATTAATCAGGCGATGACTAAAGCTGTGAATATGATATTTGGGACTCATTGCCACCCATGATTGCCCAGCCGAGTTGATGGGCGTATTGTCAAACAAGAGATTGCCCAGCCGAGTTGATGGGCGTCTTGTCAAACGATATTTTTTCCTTGTTTTCAGTAAAAATAGGTTGTGGGTGCTTGTTAGAACCACCTCATTGAGGCGGTTCCAACGAGTACCCACAACCTATGTCTTGTTGTTTTTTTTTTTTTAAGATTTATTCGCTGGTAAATTTAAGAAACAACTTAAATATTTGAAACTTAAATAGTTGAAATTTTATTGAAAAAAATCTTCATATATTTTTTTAATAAAGATCTACTCCATTAAATATTGATGTTTCGTCCCTATTTAGTTGGTCCCTATTTCACAGGTAACTTTTATTTGATTATTTGTTTGGTTATGCAATTATCATTATCAAGTGAACAATAGATAATTGACCCAAACAGCTAATTATGTGCCGAGTTTGTATAGGCCGAGTTTGTCATGTGCCGAGTTTGTCATGTGCCGAGTTTGTTATATGCCGAGTTGTCCCACAACCTGAAGATAGATAGGGGTGTAAATGAGTGTGTTTGCTCAAAAGGCAGTGCCTTTATTTCATATTAATATAAGGGGCGAAGATAGCAATTGCACAAGCTGATCTCTGATATGCTATATTACAATGCAATGCTTTGAAATGGTGAGGAAAAAAATCGGACTGAAACGATCAACCAATTTGTCAGAAACGACCTACCCCTGAAATTGGCCGAAACGACACAGGGTCTGGAATGACTCAGGATCGAAATGTCCTGCGATCACCCAGGCAAGCACAGTGAGACCATTACAGAAGAGACATGCTGATAAGTACTGCCTGTAACTGCTAGAGACAGAAACAGAAATTATGTGCTTCACTCAGAGTTGGGTGGCTGGAGGGTAAATGTTACGGCTCTACTATCTATCTATCTATCTTCTCATACTGAGTCGGTCATATATGGCCATTACTGTCCAATCTCTGATTAAATGTGTTCTCAGAGATTAAATTGGCTAGTCTCTGGTTTACCGGGCGCATTCTATTTTTTCTATTCCGCGTTTTGCGACTGCGCAATCTCCGCATAGCAACCGCTTAGCAACTGGTCGCGACTGTCAACAGACGCCATATTGGATTTATTTCGATACGGCATATTCGATATGTGCATTTTTGTCACGTAAAATTATCATTGCAAACCGCTGTCTGCATTTTATTTTTCGATACGTTTTATTCTCCGACATATTGAAATTTGCCAATCTGAAATAAAAATGTTACAATATCTGATTTATTGCCTTGTTTTACCATTTATACTGAGCACATTTTTAGACAAAGGCCATACTGCAAGGATACGGTGCAAACGATAAAAGAGTACCTGAATTCTAAGAAACAAAAATGAATAATTACTCCCCTACCTTACTGAAAATCATCATCACTTGACATGTTCAGTCTGTTGGTCAAGGATGTAAGAGCTGGCCTTTTTACTGGATGGTCTGAATCTGTTGTTTGTTTCACTTTCTTAGGCAACAGTTTCGGAACTGGTCCAAGTCTCTCTGTGTCACTGGGGGAATACACAGTCTTTATCAGTTCAAGAAAGGTCAGAAACTGGTCTGAAGCACAGTTGAGATGCCTCTTCCTAAAGATATACTCAATAAAATAAGTATCATATAAAGATTTAACTGTCCCGGGTTTAGGAAGAGATGTTTTCACTGCTCTCCATGTGCTCTCGATGGTGTTGGTGTGGGCAACAAATTCATTCACAAATTCCTTGCTATGGTTCACTGTCTGGTGTCGTTATCCCTCCTCTTCCAATCTAGAATATGCCTTCCAACAGTCTGATATTATCGTTGTTCCTGGAAGCACATGATCTTTAATGATGGGTATCAAAGTGTCCGCGCTTCTGTCTTCAACACTGACCAGAAAACAGTTCTTTGAGTCCCTCTCTATACCACCAAACACCCACACACCGTCCTTTCTCCTGCCCTTGTGATACTTCCTCTTCCCGAATTTACTCTCGTCGATCTCAACTGTCTTTCCTAACCCGCCGATCCTAACATCTTCCTTCAACAACACCTCTGAACAAACTTCTCTACACAAATCGTACCAATCTACTAGAGTCTCTTCACAGCCAATTCTTAACTCCCGTCGGACCGTTTCTTGCCTTGTTTTGTATACCCAGTAATATGTGAGCTTCACTACTTGCTGTAAGGTGAGGTGGGACTTCTCAAACCAGCTGCCTGCTCTCACAGAAATCTTGTAACCACATTCCTTCCTGGTGCATCGCCAAACAAATCCATCTCTGCCGTAGCTGGAATCTCTCTTTAATGTTATTCTTCCCTCTGAACAACGCGGACATTCACACTCAAAAATACCAAGTATACCTTTATTTTGTAACCAAAGAATGAGATCATATGTATTCCTTGTTATTTCATAAATGTCATCGTAAACGAGTGACATGACTTTGACAGCTCATTGTTTGTAAACAAATATGGCACCTCACAGCGTCTGCATACGTCAGTCCGATCAGATTGCTTAGCGAAGTCACATGCCAAAACAGTATCACATGAAGCCAAAAAACAGCTGGTCGTTCTTGAATGGAAACTGCTGACCGGTTTTCAACCAGGTTCCGGAATTAATTAATACCTTTCGGTATAGGGTTCGCCGGTCATCCGGGTACTTTCGTTTGTCACGTGATAGCAACGAGCACGCGGGTGAATACAAACGCCATTTTGAATAAGCAAATAGTGTAAATTAAACCCAAGTCACTAGCATATTTCTTACAATTTTGATAAAACATGCCAAAAATCTGTAGTGCAGGTGGTTGTACAAATCATCATTTACAAATGGATAGAAAGCTATCGTTCTATCAGTTCCCAAATGGAGAAAAACATCCAGAGAGACGGTCTCGGTGGATAAGGGCACTGGATTCCTACATCAAAATATGTTTACATGTGCAGTGAACATTTTATAACAGGTAATTGATTCACAATACATTATTCTTTGGGCCATGCTTTGTTGATAATGAACTGAAATTGTCCTTTCTATTGGTAAAATTGTCTGTTGATTTCTCTCTAGCAACACGAATTCGGCACGAACTAGTGCTCGTATTTCTCCCTTTCAACAACATTTCTGCACTTACCGAGTCGATCCCTTGGAACATCACCACATGTGTTGGATGGGTGACTAAATTTAGAAATTGATTGTAATTAACTTTAAAGTGTAGAAAAAAAACCCTCCTTTCTAGGTGTGCTAAAGAAGATGAACAGGGGTCCTAAAATGAATGCCTCTGATCTAAAGGTCAAAACAACAACAAGGTCTTTAGAATGTGTGCCTTGTAAATGAACTAACAAACTAGCCTGTCCCCCTAGCCTTGGCATAACCTCGGATCTGGGTTCACACTATTAGCAGATATGACATGCAAACAGTATGGACCCAGATCAGATGAGCAGTCTGATCTGGGTCCACACTGTTTGCAGAAATGACTTAAAGCTACCGGCAGTCAACGATTTTTTATAGACAAACAGTGTGGACTCAGATCAGACAGCTCCTCTTAGCAATCTGATCTGTGTTATTTTGACAATAAACAGAATGTCAAACCTTCCTTGACACTTGGATAGAGTATATTTCCCGAGTCCATGACACCTCCGAATACACAACACTTGACATTAGTCCGTAGACATTGGTTATCAGGCAGCTGTTATTTCACTAAATGGAAATTTCCCGCCTTGTTATTCTTTACTTTTAATCATTTTTACTTACAGTAACATGCATTTTCATGTTAAAAAAAAACGATTTTATTCAATGTAATTGATAGCGATCTAAAGGGTAATTGCCGGTCGCTCTGTTATTGTTTTCACCTCAAAAATGGCGGCCTATCGGTTGCTACGGGCAGTGACGTCACGCCGGCGAACCCTATTACACAGGTCCAAGAAAACCACCAATCTGGCTATTCTAGCTTAATTTGGCTACTATAGCCCGATTTAGCTATTAAAGAATGTATTATACAATGTTTATGAAGGGAATCTTTCTGAGTCGCAACGAGTCGCATTTTCATCTTTTTATAAAATCAACGAAAATATATGACAAAGTCACTCGGCACAACAATTCCTCCCGAAGCGCATCCCATTTTTATGTAGAAACCTTAATTGTTGTTACTATTAGTTACAGAATGCGGAAATATCTCAAAAACCTAACACGTTTACATTATTTTCCGCTTTTTTCAACCTTGTCCGTCGAACTTTCTGTTGCTGCTCACCATTTCAATCCCAAAATGCAGCATTCCGTTCTGGTCTCCAGCCTGCAGCAGCCAAACTGAAAAATCAGGTCAAGTATGGTGGATTGTGGTTGTCAATCTGTAGAAATCGGATTGCGACTGCAAATGCTTTACTGATGTAGTTGATTATATGTTTCAATGGCATTTCCGTGCGTTTGTGCGGGCAATATTAAGAAGATGGATAAAGATGTGAGTTGGGGCTTCTATACAACCCGTTTTATTTGCTTTCAAACCTGCTAAGCACTGTAGAAATCACAATTCATTGGCTATTCATAGGAAAGAATGACCCCAGTAGGCACACGAAGTAATTGTGACGTCAAATCGACGTCGGTACGACGTCATGACGTTTATGCAACGTCACTTCGACGTCGGTGCAACGTCATGACGTTGCACCGACGTCGAATTGACGTTGCCATAGCGACGTGTGCCTGCAGGGACGGGCCAATGTCGGGTCTATAGCAACGTCGTATCGCTGTCGGGCCGATGTTTGCCCGCTGTTGCGTGCTAGCTGTGCTACACTAAGAACTGACATTTACAAAGAATAATTATTCCATCAGACCATTAGATAATACTCTTCCCGATTGGATCATGGTTCAGAGGGTAGCTAAGTTTACCCTTTTGGTAAGATGTAGGAACTAACTTTCCCATATCACAGGTCCTGGTGTAGGGATGTCATATGACGTGTCACCAGAAACGTGTTTGACCAAGAACTGCCACGAATACAGACATGATCCACACATTTATTCCTCATGTTATTTTGCGTATACGTGGAACTAACGCATGTATTTTGTGTAAATCATGCTATACGTACATTTTAGCGCCAAGTTTGGGTATAAATAGAGTCGTTTAATAATAAAACTTTAGACACAGCTGAAGAAATCGAGGTAAGACGTTTAGTGTAATCTTTGTATCGCATTGTTTGCTTGGATGTCTTGCTGAATAGCAGTCATAGACATACAATGTTGATTGGCATTTGGCACAATTGTGATGAAGATTTACGTATGAAAATGGCTGGGTTCAATAACGATACTTTTTGGGATGTTGGAACTAGTAGTTAATATTGTGGAGTGTAGGCTAAAACAAATCTTTTATGGTTTCTGTAAGGGTCCATCCACAGCCAATGGATTCACTTGACACTCAGGGTGAATATGCACTTTCAGGAGAAGCAGCTCTTTTATTGTTTTATCTACCGTCCAATCATATAAACCCTTTTGGTTAAATTGGTTTGTTTGGTTTGCAGGGCTTGATATATCATTTAATCTCAATGTCGGGTAAAAGTCCCACAAAATTTGAAGCAAAAATCCCAAAATGACCTTTTAGTGTTGAAGGGGACGTAAAACCTCAAATCGCCAAGTTCTGCAACGTAAGATCAGGTTGTTTTTCTCCGCTTACTCCGGTTTTCGCCCACCTCTGATTAACGATCGGCTCGATATGAGTGAAATAATCTCGAAAGGGCCGTAAAACCAAAACCAATAAAAAAAACCTCAAATCAATCAAAACAAAGATAGCAGTATTTCGTGTAAGTATGTTAATGTCGTTATTACATTCCGAGACGCAACGTCATATGATAAATACACATTATTAGTCTGCCGCATGTATGTTTCCAGATCAACCTATCACACGAGACGCGGACCATCGATTGTGATGCGCAAGATCTGGAACATCCAAGAGGCGTGATAATGTGCGGCAGATCAAGTTACTTTAGTGACATTTTTTTGGCTTCTCATAAAGTCATTTTGTCAACGTCAATAGACGGGAAACGTTGACGTTACGCGTGTGTGAAAGTGACGTGATCATTTCGAACGTCTTGTTCCGCGATACAGATGACTGATTTCTTACGTCTCAACAAATGCCGGGGCTCAGAGGTAGCAATGATAGTGATACGGAATCTGAAAACGCAAGTCGGGTGATACGGGATTCTGTTTTTTTTGTGTCTGAAAAATGGTACTAGACGGTAGTATTTCGTGTAGGTATATAATAAAAGTGGATACGCAAATAACTTCAGACGAACTACACTGTGTAAAAAAGCTTATACCTTAGAAATAAGAGTCTTTTTTCTCTTGTAAAATTTTTGTGCTCTCTGTTTCCCGTCTTCTACAAAACTTGTATCTATAGGCCCTTTGTGGTGCGTTTTCGACCTACACTTCTGCCCCTTTATGTTTCTACCAGGGTTTAATTTTCCCTGTGCGGGGTGCTGAACGATTTCATTTGAATCCTGATATTAGAAAAAAAAGAAAAAAAAAAAAAAAAAGAATATATATATATATATATATATATATATATATATATATATATATATATATATATATATATATATATATATATATATATATAGAATTTTTTTTTCAAATCCACAATGTGTCGCATATCAATTTCTTTAAATGTATTCATACGCAAGAACTGCGCTAACCAAGGTTTTATATGAATATTTCCACTTTCACATTCCCAGCAGCCACATAAGGCCAAAACAAAATATATGTGTGGTTCCGGTTACCCGACCGTGCCTAGCTTTTTCCCGCCGACCCTAATTATTTTTTCTATCATGAATATTCCAAACATTTTATGTGCAAAAACGGTCTTTCAATTTTTCATGGTAAAAGTACATATTCATTAAAAAGCGCTTTCATTAAAGGACAATCTGGTCGTATTTACGCATGAAAATGGTGTGCGTCTGCCAAATAAAAAACATCCGTGTTTGTCTCTAAATAACTGTGAGCCTAGAATAAAAATGCATATCGTAAGCATCGCTATTTAAAAGCTGTTTTTTTTATCAATTGCCGCGAGCTGTCTGCAGTTAACGGTAAGTGGCCTGTGCTAATCAATAACAATTAGCCAGTTACAGTTCAAATGGGTCAGGGATATGGCACGTGGCTACTTCTGAAGAAGCCGACGCTTTGAAGTAACCCATAATTATAATCCAAAATCTCCAGTACTTAGCACATTCAAGACCGTTCATGCAAGCCAATAGAACCACCACCGGAAAGAAAATAAATAAATAAAAAAAAAAAAAAAATACTACCAGAGGGTAAAAAGTCTGTTGTCTCCTGTGATCAACAGGCATTTTCCATGGACCGGTAAGAGACGCAAAATTAGGAAACGGTCGGAACCCACAAATTTTGAATGCAGTTTCTTTTCGGAAGCGCAAGATGCATAAAACCCATGTCTCGGACGCATAAAAAAGGACACTGGCGCACATTTCTTACGGTATGCAGACCGTGAAGGTATGACCCCTCTCAATAATCAGATTACTTTTGTGACAATAAAAATTATCCAAATTATGTGTTACCACCTGTAGCGATAATCAGACAAGTGTGCACGCTTCAACAAACATAAATAATGCAGACAGCTTCTGTAAATCTCTCAAGTATTTAACTATCTCCATGAACAGAAAGCTAAGCCTCCACAGATGCGCAGGATGATCGTGGTCTTCGCTGGTCACACATATATAGTTTTTGTCATGCCGCGCTTAATTTCCCGCCGTCATTTTGAACGTGCATTTGTTGCAGTCTGAAATTTTCCCACGTTTTTCAATAACACGTCATCGATAGTTTGCACACACGGTCTTCGCATCCAATTTTTGGAAAACATGACAGTAAATTGTGCGACAGGTGAAGTCACAGATCAGCCTGCGCAGTCTTACCCGTCTTTACTCTTTGTTCAAACGTGTTGTAGTATGGCTTCTGGGATATGCAGAGTGCAGCAAACGAAGAGCTCGATGTACAGGCTGATCTTACGTTAAAAGAATTTTTTTTTCGTGAGTGCAGGAAGCAAATTAACCTGTTGTAGTATATGTCCGACAAAGACGGTAGTTAATGAGCTAGGATGTCATATGGTGGTGACATCAGAAATGCTTTCCGAGAAATGCACTGAATGCGTATGCGCACACAGAAAAGACTCAGAACAGCTGGAAGTTCTGCACAGTCTGATCTGAGTTTATTGTTCACAGGGTTTCATTTCTCGGAAAGTTTAGACACTCGCCGATCAGACTGGCCGCATATGCACATGATAACACTGTTCAGGTAACTTTTCACACCTAATCGTTTAATTGGTATCACTTACATGTACACTTGTCATCAAATCTTAAAGTGAGATAATTTGGAACAATAAACAGTGTGATTAGCGTTAAACCATCAAACAGGCAACACTCTATTGCTAAAATAGTGTCTAAAATATCCATTCTTTAAAAAGGCATGACGTTATTATATTTTGGTCATTTGATTTGAGGTTTAACGTTCCCGTCAACACTGTAAAGGTCATTTTGGAGACGTTGCTTCCAATGTTGTAGGACTTTTACCCGACAATGAGATGAACAGACTCAATAAAACCGAGACTGCTATTTTCGTTTATTTGGTGTATTCTTTGCTTCCGGAGGATCTTCATATTCAGAACTTATTTATCCCTGCTCACCCTTGCATGCCCTTGTTAAAGGGGAAAGAAGACTTAACTGGGGATATTTTTTTTCCCAATCTCTGCTGCAGAACATACATGTACATTGTGGTTTCTTATTACAACCACCTCAATGGCATGGTTCTATTGAGTTTCCACACTGCACAAGTTTGGATTGAAGTCATGAAAGAGGCAGTTAGGGAAACATGCAACTATGATGTAGTGCACACATGTGTGTAGAAATGTTGTTTATGTTTTTTGTGCAATCAAGATCAGGAACTTAACTTTTCAAAATGAAGGATTTTGGACTCCTGTTTTCAGAATCATTGTAAGCATTGTAAGATCTATCTATCTATCTATCTATCTATCTATCTATCTATCTATCTATCTATCTATCTATCTATCTATCTATCTATCTATCTATCTATCTATCTATCTATCTATCTATCTATCTATCTATCTATCTATCTATCTATCTATCTATCTATCTATCTATCTATCTATCTATCTATCTATCTATCTATCTATCTATCTATCTATCTATCTATCTATCTATCTATCTATCTATCTATCTATCTATCTATCTATCTATCTATCTATCTATCTATCTATCTATCTATCTATCTATCTATCTATCTATCTATCTATCTATCTATCTATCTATCTATCTATCTATCTATCTATCTATCTATCTATCTATCTATCTATCTATCTATCTATCTATCTATCTATCTATCTATCTATCTATCTATCTATCTATCTATCTATCTATCTATCTATCTATCTATCTATCTATCTATCTATCTATCTATCTATCTATCTATCTATCTATCTATCTATCTATCTATCATGTTCAGCTTTAAGACCAAGTAAGACAGATACAAATGGCACAAGGACTACGATTTGAAAAGACTATATAAAATAGTTTCTGCTAGTGCTAATTGCTGGATGTTTAATTTGCAGCATTAAGCTGTTATAAGAAACTTTCTGATATCCGTTTACTTTGTCATTTCATCTTGATCTTTTGAACTTTTACATTTATCTTCAATGTATATATGGTACAATAACAGTTACGACACTATATTCAAGATGAAGCAACCTTCACTAGAACAGCAAGTCCCAAAGGCTGACCTTTTGTAAAAGGCAAACACATACACAGGATGTCCAATCAAAATACTTTGTTCTGACTGCAGAAAACCCTTACTTCTGTAACATTTAGGTCAATATGGATGGAAAATGAGCATTATTTATTATACTTTTATTTGTTTACAATGTTTTCAAGTACAATTATACAACAAAAGCTAAACAATATAACAAAAATAAGTGCAGTGTGTAGCATAGTTTAGAAGGTGAGAAAAAAAATAAAAATAAAAAATAAAATAATTTTCCTACCTACCTACCCTATTTTTTAAAACCATGTAATAGGAACCACACATATAGTTTCTTTTGGCCTAACGTTAACACGACGTCAGATAGACGTGTAAGTAACCTAATGACATTACTACAAAGTCACATTAACCTCAATGCAACGTCTTCACGTCTACCCAACATCAAATCTACATTTATGCAACGTTATGGCGTTCGGTACCGTCGTTCATTTGACGTTGCGCTTGTGACGTGTGGTGCTGGGTAACTATTGCACCACCACCCCGACCCCGCACACAATTTTTGGCCGGTTATACATCAAAATAAAACAAGAGGGCCATGATGGCCCTGGATCGCTCACCTGATCCATAGTGTAACAAGTGGGCCCCAGAGAGGGCCATTATTGGCCCCAGGGCTTTAATTTGCATTATGTTGAGGGAGGTCTTAAAGGTGAAGCTTCATACCAAACATCAACAAAGGCTATAATTTGAACAATCTTGGCAAAGGTCCACTAGATGAAGCTACACATCAAATATCAAAGACCTGGGCCTAGCGGTTTCAGAGAAGAAGATTTTTAAACATTTTGGCTATATAAGCCTATGTAAAACCAAAGGGCCCTGGGACGGGGGCATTTTTTGCCCCAGCACTATAATTTGAACAATCTTGGTAGGGGTCCACTAGATGAAGCTTCATACCAAATATCAAAGTCCTGGGCCTTGTGGTTTCAGAGAAGAAGATTTTTTAAAGATTTTCCCTATATAAGCCTATGTAAAACCAAAGGGCCCCGGGGCGGGGGCATTTTTGGCCCCAGCACTATAATTTGAACAATCTTGGTAGGGGTCCACTAGATGAAGCTTCATACCAAATATCAAAGACCTGGGCCTTGTGGTTTCAGAGAAGAAGATTTTTAAAGATTTTTCCTATATAAGCCAATGTAAAACCAAAGGGCCCCGTGGCAGGGGCATTTTTTGTTCCAGCACTATAATTTGAACAATCTTGGTAGGGGTCCACTAGATGAAGCTTCATACCAAATATCAAAGACCTGGGCCTTGGGGTTTCAGAGAAGAAGATATTTAAAGATTTTCCCTATATAAGCCCGTGTAAAACCAAAGGTCCCGGGGCGGGGGCATTTTTGGCCCCAGCACTACAATTTGAACAATCTTGGTAGGGGTCTACTAGATGAAGCTTCATACTAAATATCAAAGTCCTGGGCCTTGCGGTTTCAGAGAAGAAGATTTTTAAAGATTTTCCCTATATAAGCCCATGTAAAACCAAAGGGCCCTGGGGCTGGGGCATTTTTGGCCCCAGCACTGTAATTTGAACAATCTTGGTAGTGGTCCACTAGATGAAGCTTCATACCAAATATCAAAGACCTGGGCCTTGCGGTTTCAGAGAAGAAGATTTTTTAAGTTTTCAGTGAAAAAATCTATTTTTGTCTCCTGTGATCTATATGTGCAACGGACCGGAACCATTTGAACAACTTTGAAAGGGGACCACCTAAGGATCATTCCTTTGAAGTTTGGTCAAAATCCCATCAGTGGTTTAGGAGGAGATGTTGTTTGAAGAAATTGTTTACGCACGGATGACAGACACAAAGTGATCCTAATATTAATCACAAGAGGGCCATGATGGCCCTGGATCGCTCACCTGATCCATATGATAGAGCAACAAATGGGCCTCGGGGAGGGCCATTATTGACCCCAGGGCTATAATGTGCATAATGTTGAGGGAGGTCTAAAAAGGTGCAGCTTCATACCAAATATCCAAGACCTGGGCCTTGCAGTTTCAGAAGAAGATTTTTAAAGATTTTCCCTATATAAGCCCATGTACAAGCAAAGGGCCCCGGGGCGGGGGCATTTTTGGCCCCAGCACTTTAATTTGAATAATCTTGGTGGGGGTTTCCTAGATGAAGATTCATACCAAATATCAAAGACCTGGGACTTACGGTTTCAGAGAAGAAGATTTTTAAAGATTTTCCCTATAAAAGCCCATGTAAAACCAAAGGGCGCTATAGCAGGGGCATTTTTGGTCCCAGTACTATAAGTTGAACAATCTTGATAGGGGTCCACTAGATGAAGCTTCATACCAAATATCAAAGACCTGGGCCTTGTGGTTTCAGAGAAGAAGATTTTTAAAGATTTTTCCTATATAAGCCCATGTAAAACCAAAGGGCCCCGTAGCAGGGGCATTTTTGGCCCCAGCACTATAAGTTGAACAATCTTGGTAGGGGTCTACTATATGAAGCTTCATACCAAATATCAAAGAGCTGGGCCTTGCGGTTTCAGAGAAGAAGATTTTTAAAGATTTTCCCTATATAAGCCTATGTAAAACCAAAGGCCCCGTGGCGGGGGCATTTTTGGTCCTAGCACTATAATTTGAACAATCTTGGTAGGGGTTTACTAGATGAAGCTTCACACCAAATATCAAAGACCTGGGCCTTGCGTTTTCAGAGAAGAAGATTTTTAAAGATTTTCCGTATATAAGCCTATGTGAAACCAAAGGGCCCCGGGGTGGGGGCATTTTTGGCCCCAGCACTATAATTTGAACAATCTTGGTAGGGGTCCACTAGATGAAGCTTCATACCAAATATCAAAGACCTGGGCCTTGTGGTTTCAGAGAAGAAGATTTTTAAAGATTTTCCCTATATAAGCCTATGTAAAACCAATGGGCCCCGTGGCGGGGGCATTTTTTGTCCCAGCACTAAAATTTGAACAATCTTGCTAGGGGTTTACTAGATGAAGCTTCACACCAAATATCAAAGACCTGGGCCTTGCGTTTTCAGAGAAGAAGATTTTTAAAGATTTTCCGTATATAAGCCTATGTGAAACCAAAGGGCCCCGGGGTGGGGGCATTTTTGGCCCCAGCACTATAATTTGAACAATCTTGGTAGGGGTCCACTAGATGAAGCTTCATACCAAATATCAAAGTCCTGGGCCTTGTGGTTTCAGAGAAGAAGATTTTTAAAGATTTTCCCTATATAAGCCTATGTAAAACCAAAGGGCCCTGGAGCGGCGGCATTTTTGGCCCCAGGGCTATAATTTGAACATTCTTGGTAGGGGTCCACAAGATGAAGCTCCATACCAAATATCAAAGACCCGGTCCTTCATGTTTCAGAGAAGAAGATTTTTAAAGGTTTTCCCTATATAAGCCTATGTAAAACCAAAGGATCCTGGGGTGGGGGCATTTTTGGCCCCAGCACTATAATTTAAACAATCTTGGTAGGGGTCAACAAGCTGAAGCTTCATACCAAATATCAAAGACCTGGGCCTTGCGGTTTCAAAGAAGAAGATTTTTAAAGATTTTCCCTATATAAGCCCATGTAAAATCAAAGGACCCCGAGGCGGGGCATTTATGGACCCAGGGCTATAATTTGAACAATCTTGGTAGAGGTCCACTAGATAAAGCTCCATACTAAATATCAAAGGCCTTGGCCTTGCAGTTTCAGAGAAGATTTTTAAAGATTTTCCTATATAAGTCTATGTAAAACCAAAGGGCCCCGGAGCGGGGACATTTTTGGTTTCAGAGCTATAATTTGAATAATCTTGATAGAGGTCCACTAGATGCAGCTTCATACCAAATATCAAAGACCCAGGCCTTGTGGCTTCAGAGAAGAAGATTTTTAAAGATTTTCCCTATATTAGTCTATGTAAAACCATAGGGCCCCAGAGCGGGGGCATTTTTGGCCCCAGAGCTATAATTTGAACAATCTTGGTAGAGGTCCATTAGATGAAGCTTCATACCAAATATCAAAGTCCTGGGCCTTGTGGTTTAAGAGCAGAAGATTTTTAAAGATTATCCCTATATAAGGCTATGTAAAACCAAAGGGCCCCGGGGCGGGGCCACTTTTTGCCCCAACACTATAATTTGAATCATCTTGGTAGGGGTCCTTTAGAAGAAGCTTCATGCCATATATAAAAGTCCTGGGCCTTGTAGTTTCAGAGAAGAAGATTTTTGAAGATTTTCCCTATACAAGTCAATGTAAAACCAAAGGGACCCGGAGCGGGGGCATTTTTGGCCCAAGGGCTATAATTTGAACAATCTTAGTAGGGGTCCACTAGATGAAGCTTCATACCAAATATCAAAGTCCTGGACCTTGCGGTTTCAGAGAAGAAGATTTTTTAAGATTTTCCATATGTAAGCCTATGTAAAAGCAAAGGGCCCCATGGCGGGGGCATTTTTGGCCCCAGCACTATAATTTGAATAATCTTGATAGGGGTCCTTTAGATGAAGCTTCATACCAAATGTAAAAGAATTAGGCCTTGTGGTTTCAGAGAAGAAGATGTAAAATCAAAGGGCCCCAGGGTGGGGGCATTTTTGACCCAAGGGCTATAATTTGAACAATCTTGGTAGAGGTCCATTAGATGAAGTTTCGTTCTAAATATCAAAGTCCTTGGCCTTGAGCTTTCAGAGAAGAAGATTTTTAAAGATTTTCCCTATATAAGCCTATGTAAAACCAAAGGGCCCCGGGGCGGGGCCACTTTTGGCCCCAGCACTATAATTTGAACAATCTTGGTAGGGGTCCACTAGATGAAGCTTCATACCAAATATAAAAGTCCTGGGCCTTGTGGTTTCAGAGAAGAAGATTTTTAAAGATTTTCCCTATATAAGCCTATGTAAAACCAAAGGGCCCCGGGGCGGGGGCATTTTTGGCCCCAGTTTTATAATTTGAACAATCTTGGTAGATGTCCACTAGATGAAGCTTCATACCAAATATCAAAGACCTGGGCCTTGTGGTTTCAGAGAAGAAGATTTTTTAAGATTTTCCCTATATCAGCCAATGTAAAACCAAAGGGTCCAGTAGCGGGGGCATTTTTTGTCCCAGCACTATAATTTGAACAATCTTGGTAGGGGTCCAATAAATGAAGCTTCATACCAAATATCCAAGTCCTGGGCCTTGTGGTTTCAGAGAAGAAGATTTTTAAAGATTTTCCCTATATAAGCCTATGTAAAACCAAAGGGCCCCGGGGCGGGGGCATTTTTGGCCCCAGCACTATAATTTGAACAATCTAGGTAGGGGTCCACCAGATGAAGCTTCATACCAAATATCAAAGACCTGGGCCTTGTGGTTTCAGAGAAGAAGATTTTTTAAGTTTTCGGTGAAAAAAATCTATTTTTGGCTCCTGTGACCTAGATGTGCAACGGACCGGAACCATTTGAACAACTTTGAAAGGGGACCACCTAAAGATCATTCCTGTGAAGTTTGGTCAAAATCCGATCAGTGGTTTAGGAGGAGATGTCGTTTAAAGAAATTGTTTACGCACGGACGCACGCACGGACGCACGCACGACGGACAAAAAGTGATCCCAAAAGCTCACCTCGTCACTACGTGACGGTGAGCTAAAAAAATCACACTGGCGCATGTGCGCCACTCAGGAATCAATGCAAACCAGCAGGCACACGTCGCTGTGGCAACGTTAAATCAACGTCGGTGCAACTTCATGACGTGGCGCCGACGTTGATGTGACGTTACAGTCATGACATGACGTTATATCAACGTCAATCCGACGTCGCTTTTACGGCATATGCCTGCTGGGAAATGATATATACATGTAAGCACCCATGAAATCTCAGATCAGCCTGCGCACCCGTGCAATGGGATCAGAGTATTCAATGTAAAGAACCCATAGCCAGGCATCGACCAGTAACTTCATGTCGTCAGAAGAAAAGTTAATCAGGTTGATAGAGATTATCGTAAATCTATTAAAAGCAGTTTTTCGCTATTATTATATACAGTATTAAACTGATGTCTTTTATTGTTCACCGTAGATTGTGACTCAGATGATGCGGAAACCAGCTGCTGACACAGCAAGGGACGCTACTCAGAGAGATAGCAGCGGAAAACCTTCGAGAAGCTGTGAGTCGTATTTTCTGTAGATTTCAAGACATTTGAAGGCGTAGAAGTTGTTTTAAGAAGTAAAAATTACCATTTCTTAGATTTTTCCAAAAAATACACTTCTCCCTCTCTTGCCGTGGTGCAGCTTGCACTGATTATACAGCAACTATTTATTGACTTTATGATGACGTATTCGACATGAACCGGATTTCGTGCGACAACGTGCGAAACGAAAGTTACATGGAAGTCTTGTATTTACAATGTAAAGTGTATGACCAAAATCGGGCTATAGTAGCCAAATTAAGCTAGAATAGCCAGATTGGTGGTTTTCTTGGACCTGTTACATACCGAAGGTATTAACATAAAATCGCATGAAGAATTCATTTTTGGGGTTATTTTTGCATTTGATTGGATTTTTAACGAGAAAGACACATAGAGTATTTTGCATGGGATGCACGCGACATGCTTCGCATGTTTACCGTGCGCTACCCGCACTATTATGCGCGCTTAACTCGCCTTTTTCATTCAGTTTTGTGCGCCCGGTAAACCCGAGGTGCGCCATTAAATTAAATGTATTCTCTAATGAAAAAAAATGGTAAGAAAATTTTCCACGTCAAAATGTGGGTGGGGTACCTGTTTCGTCGACACATTTCACCACTTCCTGCAAAATCGCCACTCTTTCTCGAGTACTAGCAGAGTTAACCTTCTGCGCGTATCGCTTGAGCACTTCAGCAGTCTGAAAAGAGAAGTTTTGAGCAGTTTAGTGGCTGCAACTGACCGATCACTGGAGAAATAACCTGTGAAATATGCCAACTTACCGAACTCGGCACATGGTCCGCCATGCTTGTTGTGCAATTTGCTTGTCACGATGTAGGCGTTCTGATTTATGATAAAAATAAAACATTTGTTTCCATTACTGAATATCGATATGAAAGAAAATTAAATACGATATAATATTCATGTTGTTTCAAACATTAATATATTTTTTACAGATCCAAATATTTCGTATTATTTTATTTTTTTTTAACTTTATCTTGCACATCGTGCAAAACGTTCTTGGTCATTGAGAGGCTTATCAGAACGGAATCACTGGACGCTCATAAACAAAGGCCATATTCGACTGGGAAGTTTCGTGAAATTCCACGCAGGAGTGTGGTGTTATCTTGTAATAGCCGATCACATGGTCCAATCAAATATGAGTTATTTTTCAAATACATAAGCGATCGTGGAGCACGATTCTATTCGAAGGAAAAGTCGAACCTTTCGTGCACCACGGTCGCTTATGAGCTATACGCAAATAAAATATTTTATTGGACCATGTAACCAGCTATTACAACTAGGAACCACACTCCTACGTGGAATTTCACGGAAATTTCACGAAACCTACCAGTCGAATACCGCCAAAGAAACAACACAAGCAGAGAACAGGTGGATTTGGCCCTTGTCTGGTTTTGGCCCAAACTGTGTGAATCAGGTGAATGAATGCCAATGAGTGAGGTGCTTGATAGCTCAGTGGTTGAAATGCACATTTTATTCTTTTTCTCCTATTACTTGCTCACACAGGAGCTTGACGTATTACAATATTAAATATGAAATAAAGGCACTACCTTCTGAGCAAACACACTCATTTACACCCCTATCTATCTATCTATCTATCTATCTATCTATCTATCTATCTATCTTCATATAAAGAGTTGGTGACTCAGTTAATTTGCAGCATGGAAACTTTAAAGTACCCTGAAGCACTAGCGTTATACTATAGATTTGGGGCTTATCATCATTTTGTAAATCTTGGGAAGGAAGAATTCCACAGGTAGCCAGATAAATTTTCCTGGCTTTATTTTATACCCCTGAGTGATAGTTTGCGAAAAGTTGTAATTGCTTGGCCAGACGAGAAGCACTTTCCACCCCACCGAGAAGTTCCGGTAATTGCTTCGGCATATGCTCCGGTTACATGTTGGTCAAGTCACGGTGCTGGGTTTTACCGTCTAACCTTTGCGGCTCAGTGCGGTACGTTTCAGTTAATTTAAACGCGTGACGTAGTTTCGAAGCTTTCCCGTGACCAAACTTCAGCGTTTGATGCATCGGTCTTGAAAAGAGTTTTTTAAAATTATTTCGACGCATTTTGTGGTTCTGTTGTAATAGGTCTTAACTCTTTTTGGTTTTGAGAAGCATTTTTGGATAGGAATACAATTCTCATGAACTCTGTAAAGATGGCGGATTATCGCAAGAAATTGAACGAGATTCCAGGCGAGATTTGGGTGCCTAAGTATGTTGTCTCTAGCCTCTCTACAGTAAAGCAAACACTTCGTGTGTTTGCTATTAAAGGGTTCATCTCTACGTTTCTATGTAATAGAAACGAAGGACGGACACTGTTTCAGAGATCCGTTGATTTTCATGCGAAAATCTCAAAATCTACGTATTGCTCCGTTGAAATACAATATTGCTCACGTTAATGAACAAACCGTAAACCTTCCGCCGCCTATTATAGAAATGGTTTGTCATATAATTCACCGTAAAGTGTGTGTTTCTTAAAAATATCCCCCTCGCACAGCTGCTGGTTACGCCGCCATTTTGTTTTTGTTAGGCGAATCGCATTTAATTTTTTTAGCGTTTTGATTGGTCACCAAGCACGTGACGATTTTCTTGGGTTGTTTTAGACCAATCAGACAACGCCCATGGACTCACTCCGAGTAAACAAACATGGCGACGTAACCAGCAACTGTGCGAACGGCAAATTTTAAAGGATCAGACGGATTGTCGTGGATTCAAGAGTAGCGATGTATTGTTAGGTGCGGCGGAAGTTATATTGTTCATTAATTAAATGTTTTAATGTTGCATTTCGACGGAGCAATATGTAGATGCTGAGATTTTTAGCTCACCGTCACGTAGTGACGAGGTGAGCTTTTGGGATCACTTTTCGTCCGTCGTGCGTCCGTCCGTGCGTCCGTAAACAATTCTTTAAACGACATCTCCTCCTAAACCACTGATCGGATTTTGACCAAACTTCACAGGAATGATCCTTAGGTGGTCCCCTTTCAAAATTGTTCAAATGGTTCCGGTCCGTTGCACATCTAGGTCATAGGAGCCAAAAAGAGATTTTTTTCACCAAAAACTTAAAAATTCTTCTTCTCTGAAACCACAAGGCCCAGGTCTTTGATATTTGGTATGAAGCTTCATCTGGTGGACCCCTACCAAGATTGTTCAAATTATGGTGCTGGGGCCAAAAATGCCCCCGCTCCGGGGCCCTTTGGTTTTATATGGGCTTAAATAGGGAAAATCTTTAAAAATCTTCTTCTCTGAAACCGTAAGGCCCAGGTCTTTGATATTTGGTATGAAGCTTCATCTAGTGGACCCCTACCAAGATTGTTCAAATTATAGTGCTGGGGCCAAAAATGCCCCCGCTCCGGGGCCCTTTGGTTTTACATGGGCTTATATAGGGAAAATCTTTAAAAATCTTCTTCTCTGAAACCGCAAGGCCCAGGTCTTTGATATTTGGTATGAAGCTTCATCTAGTGGACCCCTACCAAGATTGTTCAAATTATAGTGCTGGGGCCAAAAATGCCCCCGCTCCAGGGCCCTTTGGTTTTACATGGGCTTATATAGGGAAGAGCTTTAAAAATCTTCTTCTCTGAAACCGTAAGGTCCAGGTCTTTGTTATTTGGTATGGAGCTTCATCTAGGGGACCCCTACCAAGATTGTTCAAATTATGGTGCTGGGGCCAAAAATGCTCCCGCTCTGGGGCCCTTTGGTTTTACATGGGCTTATATAGGGAAAATCTTTAAAAATTTTCTTCTCTGAAACCGTAAGGCCCATGTCTTTGATATTTGGTATGAATTCATCCCACAAGGCCATGGTCCTTCTTCCTCCCCCCCCCCCCCCCTCCCCACTCCGGGGCCCTTTGTTTTTAAATGGGCTCATATAGGGAAAATCTTTAAAAATCTTCTTCTCTGAAACCGCAAGGCCCAGGTCTTTGCTATTTGGTATGAAGCTTCATCTAGTGGACTCCTACCAAGATTGTTCAAATTATAGTGCTTGGGCTAAAAATGCCACCGCCCCGGGGTCCTATGGTTTTACATGGGCTTATATGGGGAAAATCTTTAAAAATCTTCTTCTCGGAAACTCCAAGGGCCAGGTCTTTGCTATTTGGTATGAAGCTTCATCTAGTGGACCCCTACCAAGATTGTTCAAATTATAGTGCTAGGGCCAAAACTGCCCCCGACCTGGGGCCCTTTTGTTTTACATAGACTTATATAGAGATATTCCTTAAAAATCTTCTTCTGAAACAGCAAGGCCATGGTCTTTGATATTTGGTGTGAAGCTTCCTCTAGTTGACCTCTATCAAGATGGTTTAAATTATAGCCCTGAGGCCAAAAATGCCCCCACCCCAGAGCCATTTGGTTTTTCATAGGCTTATGTAGGGAATATCTTTAATAAAAATCTTCTTCTCTGAAACCGTTAGGCCCAGGTCTTTGATATTTGGTGAAGCATGTTAGCTCAGTGGTTAGTGCACTTGCCTCTGATTCTAGAGGTCCTGGATACAATCCTTGGCAGCAATGATAAAATTTCGGTGTCCAAACACGCTCCATTGGCATCATTTGCAGGGATGAATGTCATAAAATGTACCGTCATATAGCACCAGGTTAATGTGCTTGTCATCATTCCAGACCAGGGGCCAGTTGTTCAAAACTAACGACGTCGTTAGTTAACATATCGTTAAAACTTTGATAATTAAATATGGAAAATATGCTGAAATTTTTGCTGAAAAAATGTGAGCAGCTTTTGCAGATGCAAAAGCTGCTCACATTTTTCAGCAAAAATACCAAAATTTACGATATTGTACTTGCTAGAACACTTAACAATATGACCACTAATGAGCTTGTTAAGCTAACGATGCTTTGAACAACTGGCCCCTGCTCTTTTTGTAAAAATAAATGGGCTATTCAGTATTAAAATATTCTCTGTTTACAGTAAAATTACACTGTCAAAGTACATTATAAAGCATAAGTAATCATAAGATAATCATGATCACTGTCGAAAAGTAATTGTTTTCAATTATATTTACTGAAAAGGTAATTTTTTAATTGTAATCTGTAATCATGGAATTCAAAGTAGTTGTAATTGTAATTGTTTACTTTTGAAAGTAATCAACCTCTCTTAACCCTTGTCCTGCTAATCCCGGATATGCCTTAACTTTGAAACAATGTAGATCCAGATCAGATGGCTTCTGACAAAGCCATCTGATCAGGATCTACATTGTTTGCCATTCAGATCCTGAGTTTGTTGTAATAATTTGCATCAAGTAATCTGATTGGTTGATAATCGGTAGTGGGTGTGGCATATATGAATATTCAGCAGGGCAAGGGTTAAGGATAACACACCCATGTGTCAGATTGCATTTTTAACCCTTATCCTCCTGATCTCATCTATTTCTTCAAGCCCCTATGGGGCGGGGGCTGTGTTTTTGCTCCAGGCATAGATTTTAGGTGCTCTTTAGAACAAACCTAATGAGGCAGGTCTTACGAGAACAACACATTTTGGACCAGAGATAAGAAGAATAAAGTACTCATATTATAGTATACCTCCATTAACCCCAGTTTTCTCTGTATAAATTGGGGTTTACAGGGAAGTTCATTTCATGAGACTTTTAAAGGTGATGATGTCTGTAAGTAAGAGGGTTTAACGTAAAAATCCTAAAAATTTGGACACCTTAAGGACTTGCTGTAATTCTCCAAAACTTTGAACAAATTTGTTTCATGATCCAGCAAGGTGTCCAAAAGTTTCAGATGGAATGGCAAACAGTGAAGACCCTGATCAGACTGCTCCTTCAGGAGCAGTCTGATCTGGGTCTGCACTGTTTGCCATTCCATCTGTCCCAATATTTAGGATCATTGCAGTACATATTTCTTTTACAGATAAACTTCAGAACAATGGCTAGTAAAGACATTAAGAACACACTGAAAAGTGCTAGGGAAGCTATACGAAAAAAGGAATTTAAAGAGGCTTTGAAACATTGCAAGGTAAGTGTTCAGAGCTCTCAGTAAGAAAAAGTAACAAGGAAGACTTTGGTAAAAGTTCCCTTTTGTATGCCCCTGCCATTCGAAAAATGGTGGAAAGGACATATAATGTCTGTCCGCATCTGAGATGGCATTTGCAGTTTGGGTTTAAGTCTTTTATCAGTGTCACAACTACCAGGCAGGGGCATCCATGTCCCTTGGACACATTTTTAGCTCACTAGAGCCGAAGGCTCCGGGGGAGCTTATAGTATATAGGCATTGGTCCGTCGTCGTCGTCTGCGTCGCCAACATTTTCAAACATCTCCTCTGAAACCACTCGGCCAATTGAAACCAAATTACATGTGGAACCTCTATGGGAAGGGGGAACGAAAGTTTGTTCGTGAGGACTGGGTCACATGACCAATATGACCGCCATGCCCATATATGGTAAAAACCTTTAAAAATCTTCTTCTCGAGAACCGAACAGCCGATGATCTTGAAACTTGGTATGCAGCAATAGGGACTCAGGCCCTACCAAGTTTGTTCAAATGATGACCTTTGGTTGACCTTGACCTGTTTTACGTCAAGGTCAAATTTGGTCACTTTGACATTTGTATGGGAAAAAGGCAAAACAGTGGATTTTTCTGATTGCATGGTAGCTAGTGGCATCAGAAATGGTATTTGCAATCAGCTGAATGGAAGGTTATCAGTTTGAAAGGTCAAGGTCATTTACCGACCTTTGTCCAGGTCGGTTCAGATTCAGTATTTTTATCTTCTTCACTTAAACTACTTGGCCGATTGAAGCCAAATTACATGTGGAGTGTCTATGGAATAGGGGAACGAAAGTTTGTTCATGAGGACTGGGTCACATGACCAATATGGCCGCCATGCCCATATATGGTAAAAACCTGTGAATATCTTCTTCTCAAGAACCGAATGGCCGATGATCTTGAAACTTGGTATGCAGCATCGGAGACTCTGGCCCTACCAAGTTTGTTCAAATGATGACTTTTGTTTGACCTTGACCTGTTTTATGTCAAGGTCAAATTTGGTCACTTAGACATTTGTATGGAAAAAAGGCAAAATAGTGGATATATCTGATTGCCTGGTAGACTGTGACATCAAAAATGATATTTGCAGTTAGCTGAATGGAAGTTTATCAATTCCAAAGGTCAAGGTCATTTACTGACCTTTATCATGGATGCCTCAGATTCAGTTAATTTTTTATCTTCTCCTCCACATAAACTGGTGGGTTGATTGAAACCAAATTACATGTGGAGCCTCTATGGGTAGGGGGATTGAAATTTGTTCATAAGGACTGGGTCACATGACCAGTATGGCCGCCATGCTCATATATGGTAAATTTTTTTTTAAGAATTTTCTTCTCAGGAACCAAATAGGCGATGACCTTGAAATTTTGTATGTAGCATTGGGGACTCAGGTCCTACCAAATTTGTTCAAATGATGACCTTTAGTTGACCTTGACCTGTTTTACGTCAAGATCAAATTTGGTCACTTAGACATTTGTATCGAAAAGGGGCAAGACAGTGGATTTTACTGATTGCTTGGTAGTCGGTCGCATCAGAAATATTATTTACAATCAGATGGATGGAATTTAATCAATTCCAAAAGTCAAGGGCATTACTGAATTTTGTCTTGGATGGCTCAGATTCAGTATTTTTATCTTCTTCCGCAGTAAACGGGCTGCGCTGATTGAAACCAAATTACATGAAAAGCCTTTATCGGGGTGAGGCAGTTTAAACATTATTCGCGGTATTGTTGTCACATGACCAAGGTGGGCACCTTGCCTGTATATGGTATAAACCACATGACCTCTGGTGAGCATAGTGGCCCATGGGCCTCTTGTTAGTCTTGTGAGAAACATATATTATTGATACTGACTCAAAATGCCTTGACAGGATGATTCTGGCAAATGCCTACAACTACATATATGCATGTTGCTTGAAGTTAATCTATGGAGAACTAAGAAAACATTTGGATAGTACACCCATGTTAAATAATGACAGCATAATGGTAGCTCTGGAAATTGCTTTTTTTCTGAAGAAAATACATGTATGTATATGATATTTTTCTTATTTTAGTTCCAAACATTATAGGTGCTTATGAGAACAGCCTAAATGAGGCAGTTCTAACAAAAACAATCAGCATGTAGAGCCCAGTTTTTAGCTCACCTACGTGACAAGGTGAGCTTTTGGGATCACTTTTTGTCCGTTGTGCGTGCGTGCGTGCGTGTGTGCGTGTGTAAACTTTTTCTTCAAACGACATCTCCTCTTAAACCACTGATTGGATTTTAACCAAACTTCACAGGAATGATCCTTAGGTGGTCCCCTTTCAAAGTTGTTCAAATGGTTCCGGTCCATTGCACATCTAGGTCACAGGAGCTAAAAATAGATTGTTAAAATGAAAACTTTAAAAATCTTCTTCTCTGAAACCGCAAGGCCCAGGTCTTTGATATTTGGTATGAAGCTTCATCTAGTGGACCTCTACCAAGATTGTTCAAATTATGGCCCTTGGGCCAGAAATGCCCCAGCCCCGGGGGCCTTTGGGTTTACATAGGCTTATATAGGGAAAATCTTTAAAAATCTTCTTCTCTGAAACCACAAGACCCAGGTCTTTGGTATTTGGTGTGAAGCTTCACCTAGTGGACCTCTACCAAGATTTTTAAAATTAAAGCCCTAGGGCCAAAAATACCCCCGCCCGGGGGGCCTTTGGTTTTACATAGGCTTATACAGGGAAAATCTTTAAAAATCTTCTTGTTTGAAACCGAAAGGCCCAGGTCTTCTATATTTGTTGTGAAGCTTCATCTAGTGGACCTCTACCAAGATTGTTCAAATTATGGCCCTTGGGCCAGAGATGCCCCTGTCCCGGGGGCCTTTGGATTAACATAGGCTTATATAGGGAAAATCTTTAAAAATCTTCTTCTCTGAAACCACAAGGCCCAGGTCTTTGATATTTTGTGTGAAGCTTCACCTAGTGGACCTCTACCAAGATCGTTCAAATTATAGCCCTAGGGCCAAAAATGCCCCGCCCCGGGGGCCTTTGATTTTACATAGGCTTATACAGGGAAAATCTTTAAAAATCTTTTTCTCTGAAACGGAAAGGCCCAGGTCTTCGATATTTGGTATGAAGCTTCATCTAGTGGACCTCTACCAAGAATGTTCAAATTATGGCCCTTGGGAAAGAAATGCCCCCGCCCCAGGGGCCTTTGGGTTTACATAGGCTTATATAGGGAAAATCTTTAAAAATCTTCTCTAAAACCACAAGGCCCAGGTCTTTGATATTTGGTGTGAAGCTTCACCTAGTGGACCTCTACCAAGATTGTTATGCCCCCGGAATCTAAGATTCTGGGGGGCATATAGTTTTTGTTTGTCCGTCTGTTTGTCCGTTTGTCTGTTTGTCCGTTTGTCCGTTTGTCCGTCTGCAAAAACTTTAACATTGGGCATAACTTTTGAATGGTAAGTGGTACAGCTTTCATACTTCACATGTGCATTCCTTGTCACAAGACCTTTCAAGAGGTACCATAAATTTTGACCTCGTGACCTTCACCTTGCGCTGTCCGGGGGCATTTGTGTTTCACAAACACATCTTGTTCAAATTATAGCCTTAGGGCCAAAAATGCCCCGCCCCGGGGGGCCTTTGGTTTTACATAGGCTTATACAGGGAAAATCTTTAAAAATCTTCCTCTCTGAAACCACAAGGCTCAGATCTTTGATATTTGGTGTGAAGCTTCATCTAGTGGATGTCTACCAAGATTGTTCAAATTATAGCCCTCGGGCTAAAAATGCCTCGCCCCGGGGGCCAGTGATTTTACATAGGCTTATATAGGGAAAATCTTTAAAATCTTCTTCTCTGAAACCGCAATGGCCCAGGTCTTTGATATTTGGTGTGAAGCTTCACCAAGTGGACCTCTACCAAGATTGTTCAAATCATAGCCCTGGGGCCAAAAAGGCCCCCGCCCCAGGGGCCTTTGGTTTTACATAGGCTTATACAGGGAAAATCTTTAAAAATATTCTTCTCTGAAACCACAAGGCTCAGATCTTTGATATTTGTCGTGAAGCTTCATCTAGGGGACCTCTACCAAGATTGTTCAAATTATAGCCCTGGGGCCAAAAATGCCCCCACTCCCGGGGCCCTTTGGTTTTTCATAGGCTTATATAGGGAAAATATTTAAAAATCTTCATCTCTGAAACCAAAAGGCTCAGGTTTTTGATATTTGGTATGAAGCTTCACCTAGGATAGCCTTTGGGCCAAGAATGTACTAGAGACACTGATTCTCAGGTGAGCAATTCAGGGCCCTCTGGGCCCTCTTGTTCTTAGATAGGGTCTTAACCCTTAAGATGCCGAGAAAAACCACATCTGAAAATGTCGTGTCATCTGCTTATGTCGTCTGCTGAATCTTTTTGCAAACATTTTAAAAATATTTTTGCATGCAGGCAAATAGTGTGGGCCCAGATCAGACTGCTCCTAGAGGAGCAGTCTGATCTGGGTCCACACTATTTGCAAAAATGACTTTTAAAGTAACTGGCAGACGACAAAACAGGCGACAATTGTCATGATTGGTAAGGCATTTTTATACAGTCCCAGAGGTGGTCTTTATATAGGAATTTTACTGTATTTTGTATTTTATATGTTCCTAGTCTGTCCTAAATGAGGATAAGAACAACTATATGGCCCTGGTGTTGATTGCTGTAGCTGCCGAGGGCCTAGACGAGTATGATCAGGCCCTGAAGGCTTACAAGAGGGCAGTTGAAGCTGACGAATCTCAGGCCCTGGCCTGGCAGGTAAGACATTTTTATACAGCCCACAAAAAGATTGAAAAAGGTGAAGCCAAAGCATGATACAGACTTTCAAACTAAATTAATTTGCTTGCATCTCATCACAAAAACACGCCTATATAATTCAGACCCCCTTCAACCCCACTTTTATATAGTAAAAATGTAGTTTCCAGGGGTAAACCTTATTTTCCTTATTTCTGCTCTAAAATATAAATTATTGGTACTCGGTAGAATCGCCTCAATGAGGCAGCTCTAATGGGTACCCACATTCTATATTTTGAGCAGAAATAAGAAAAATATCACAATTTTTCTTCTTAGCCCCTGCCCATCGGGTCTTGAAGAAATAGATGGGCTGCATGATGCTTCCACGCAGAGCTGAAACCTACCCACACACAGGTACTGGTAAACCGCTTAGAGGAGCTAAGCCTGCCCAGCCAATGCGTTGTGAGTCGGCCCATCCATGCGTATAAACTCTATTGGTTTCATTGGGTGGCAGGGCTTGAGATGTCATGTCATCTCAATGTCGGGTAAAAGTCCCACAAAATTGGAAGCAGTGTGTCTCCAAAATGACCTTTACAGTGTTGATGGGGACGTTAAACCTCAAATCAAACAAACAAACAAACAAATATTCTCAAAATACTTCTCAAAAGTTTCATTTTTTGTTGGTAAAATTTACAATGTATTTGTATAGGCATGTTTTCGTAATGATTTCAGATGAGAAAAGTGTTTCTTTGTAACATTTAGTAACATAAAAATGCTTGAAGATGTATCGGTTTTAGAGATATGCTTGGTTTCAGCTTGTCTGTACATGTATTTACATAGCAGAATATCGGAAATATATTTGTTATCATTACATTCTCAGTACATTCACATAAAACTATTGGGACATTATAGTGTTTATACTTCAATGAACAATACATTGATTAACGCGAAGTCACATGATCATTACGTGAAGTCAAAAGTTTATTTCTCAAGAACTATTAGAGCTTCATTAATGTTACCTTGTACAAACTTGTATCAAGGGATGGCAAGTTTAATGCAAGCATCCATATTTAACCTTGACCTACATTTCATGGTTCACTGACTTTGTGAAAATTTGCGACAACTCTAGCATTCACCCGAACGGTCAAGTTTATTTCGCAAGAACTATAAGAGCTTGATTAATGTGACTTGGTACAAACTTGTAACTAGGGATCACAAGTTTAATGCAAGTATCCATATTTGACCTCAACCTTTATTTTATGGTTCACTGACTTTGTGAAAATTTGCGACCACGCTTGCGTTCAAACTTGTATCTAGGGATGCCAACTTTAAATTTTATTAATGCAAGCATGCATATTTGGCCTTGACCCACATTTCAAGGTTCACAGACTTTTGATGTATTGTATGTGTTTATTCTAATGTTTAAGCTAATTTCTCAAGAATTATAAGAGCTTCATTAATGATACTTGGTAAATTTGTGTAATTAGACCACCCTAGTGTTCACCGAAATGGTCATGTTTATTTATCAAGAATTATTAGTGCTTGATAAATGTTACTTGGTACAAACTTGTATCTAGGGATGACAAGTTTAATGAAAGCATTCATATTTGACCTTGATTTACATCTCATGGATCACTGACTTTGTGAAAATTTGCGACCACCCTAGCACATCCAAATGGTCAAGTTCATTTTTTAAGAACTACAAGCGCTTCAGAAATGGTACTTGATACAAACTTTTATGAAAGGATGGCGAGTTTAATACAAGCATCCATGTTTGACCTTGACCTACATTTTGTGGTTCACTGACTTTGTTATTTATTAACATAATTGTGTCAAACCTTGGGTTCACCCAAATGGTCAAGTTTATTTCTCAAGAACCATAAGAACTTCATTAATGATAATTGACACAAACTGCATCTAGGAATGATAAGGATGATGCAAGCATCCATATTTGACCTTGACCTTCATTTCATGGTTCACAGACTTGTGATGTACTGGATCAATCCTAGCGTTAACTCTAATGTTTAAGTTAATTTCTCAAAAACTATAAGAGCTTCATTAATGATACTTGGTACAGGCTCGCATCAACGAATAGCAGCTTTTATGCAAGCATCCATTGATTGACTATGACCTACATTCCATGGTTTGATGACTTTGTGCCCCAAACAGGTGCGATATAGCCTTTGGCAGAATTCTTGTTCATTTGAAGTATGAACAACATTGGGTCACAAGCAAAGTTTAAACGAACCCCCGAAGTTGTTCATACTTAAGTAATGTTAAATAAATTATCTTCCTTAATTGTATTTACATTACTTAATGAACATCAAAGTATTACATTCATTTCGTATTTGTATTTATCATATGACATTGCATCTGAGAATGTAATAACGTCATGTTGCAAATTTGATAATCCACTGGTGGATTAAATATGCAAATTAGTTAGATACATCCCGTAAGGTTACATGTACGACGTACTTAACGACGTCACGTTTACTCATGGCGGAATATTGACATTTTTGTTAAGTAATCGTGAATAAAATGCGTTTAAAATGTCATATGATAAATAGAATCTTGCATTCGTGCTCATGTATTTTTGAATCTATTAAACTTGTTGAAGAAAAGGGATAAAATGCTCAGCTTAGCCTCTCATTTTATCCTTTTCCTCAACTCCTTTAATAAATTCAATAATACATGAACACTCATGTAAGATCCTCTATGTAATATAACGTCAACAAGTCAGTATCATGAGCAGCCTTGTATACCCCTCAGTGTACGTATCAGTTTTACTATTCTTTTCCAGGGCCTGCCTTTGTGCTTGCCCTAGTTAATTTAACTATTCTATTTCCGGGCCTCTAATGCATGCAGTAATGCATATGATTGTCCTTTCCAGTGCACACCTTAATATGTCAAGCATTTTGCTTCACTGGTCTCTCTTTATGCAGGCAGCAATTTCATTTCATTACTTTGTTTCAGGACCTATGTTTTGATATGATTAGATATGAAAAAAAATCATTTCATTGTTCTTTTCTAGGGCCTAAGCAGTTTCTACGAGAAAAACCCACTGCCAGTATATAAAGCAGATCACATTAAAGTTTATCTGAAACTGGTGGAGCTCTTCTCTGGGTATGCTTTACTTATATATAGTGAATCTTGGTGCTTAAGAGATACACTTAACCCTTCTCTTGCTGATTTAGTTTAGCCACATCCATTTCTGACTTTGAACCAATCAGATTACTTGATGTAATTTATTCCTTCAAATTCATAAATTGAATGTCAAACAGTGTAGATCCTGATCAGATGGCTTCTTCAGAAGCCATCTGATCTGGATCTACACTGTTTCCAAAGATAGGGGCTGTCGTGAACAGCAGGATAAGAGTTAAGATCAAGAATACGTAAATGGACTCTATCGTAGAATTTTTTTAAATTCTGCATACGAATACATCTTAACAAGCTGCATCGAAAAGTGCAATAAAAGGATAGGTCACTGAATTTGTTTAGGCCCCATGGCCTTGCAGTAATCAGAATCATTTGTATAGAAAGCTATGGGAATCCAAAGAAAATTTCAGAATTGTTAAGTTTTATTTCAAATTGCATGTTTACTGGTTCATAGAATTTTTCCAGAAACTGATATTTTATGTCATTTTTATAGCTGAATAGAAAGAGGTGAGAAAAGTCCTTGGCTACCAAATTAGTTTATGAGCTATAGAAGCTTAAACAAGTATAGGGTGAGCAAAGTTTGGGGATATTTTGATGTTGTTTATCTATCTAACTTCATATACTGGGTCGGTCATATTTGGCCATTAACTCAGTTATTTACAAGCGGCATTAATGAAATATTCTGTTAACTTTTCTAGAAACTGTAACATAAAAACTTACCGAAACAATATTTATTGAATATCATTAGAAAACCTGTGTTTGTGATGTAACTTACGTTTCACGGTGCTAGTTATGGCATTTTCTCTGTGAATATTAGAGATATTTTTCTTATTTCTGTCACAAACATAGTTCTTGACGCCCAGTAAGAAAGTCTTATTGAGGTGGTTAAACTGAGTACCCACAAGCTTTGGACATAGTAGAAATAAGGCAAATAACCGACAGAAAACTGCAATTTTATTCTCATTTTGCTTAAACTTCAGTAGGGTCTTCTGGGTAGTTATTCTATGGACTTACCGGTAACCCTACATCTGAAAATGTCGTCTGCTTATGTCGTCTGCTGATTTTTTTCAAACTTTTAAAAAATATTTTTGTACTCAGGCAAACAGTGTGGGCCCAGATCAGACGGCTCCTATAGGATCAGTCTGATCTGGGTCCACACTGTTTGCAAAAAATTACTTTTAAGGTAACCGGCAGACGGCAAAGCAGACAAAAATTGTTGTGATTGACTTTTTATGGTTAATCAACTTATTTGAAATGACCGGCATTGTGGAAAACAAATTTTAAACTAAGACCAACTGGTTCTATGAAGATGAGAATATGTAAGGCTCGTCTTGACCTGTGCATGCTATGTTCCATTTAATCATATGCATGTTATTCATATTGTATTTGGTACTATATGTCTTGCATTTATAGCGTAATCTTCACATGCATTGCCTAGCGGCAACTAAATAAATAATAAATAATGAGACGGTTCTAACGAGTACCCACAATCTACGTTTTTAGCATAAATAAGAAAAATATCACAATTTTTCATACTAAAATATTCGTTTTTCAGCGGTAAAATTTATTATGTGTTTATGTAGGCTTGTTTTCGCAATGCAAACCATGGGGTATTGTTCGATATCCCAACAAGGGACAATATTCACCAATAACAGTGCAATAACTTTTAATAGCTATAAACATTTTGCATCATTACCAATGGTTTAAGCCTCAAGATATGCATCTTATCAGAATATGTATACATGGGTTGCAAGCTTTCTCTTGAAGTCATTGCAGTAAGACATCAACAGATGCAACACTGCTAAATGCTAAAATTCAAAAGGCATCCAAGTAAATAAGTTCTGAATAGTTAGATCCCTTGGAAGAAAAAAATACACAAAATAAACAAAAATAGCAGACTCGTTTTATCGAGTCTGTTCATGACCATTACTGAAATGTGGATACCTGCCACTCCCTCTATCACCGGTTTAAGCAGAACTCTATTTTCAAAATGATTCTAAATAAACTCAATGATCCCAAAGGACCAGAAAATATAATCTGCACTGAGATGATGTAAGCCTCAAATATCATAGTTAGCATGCTGAATTTGCTGATATTGAGAGATATTGTCAGATTTTATTGTTCCTTTCAAATGTTTCAATATTTATATTTTTATAACAACCTAGAATACTTATAGTGTTGTCCCAATTCAAACAGGTGTGTTAACCCTTGTCCTGCTGAGCCCGGATATGTCTGATCTTTCAAACAATGTAGATCCAGATCAGATGGCTTCTGAAGAAGCCATCTGATCAGGATCTTCATTGTTTGTCATTCAATTTATGAATCTGTTGCAATAGTTTGCATCAAGTCTGATTGGTTGATAATCTGTAATGAGTGTGGCATATTTGAATATTCAGCAGGACAACAGTTGAGTATGACTTGAAAACCGACCCCTGCCCAGCGGGGCTTGAAGACATAGATTGGGCTGCATGATGCTTCCATGCAGAGCTGAAACTGGTAAACGGCTTAGAGGTTCTAAGCCAGCCCAGGAAAAGTGGTGCGAGTCAGACCGACCAATCAGTCATATAAACCCTATACAGTGTTGATGGGAAAGTTAAACCTCAAATCAAACAAACAAACAAACAAACAAAATGACTTGAAAACTTTGATGAATTTTTTGTGATTATCTTTTACAGAGACGGGGAGAAGAAACAAGATACTTTACTGAAGCTGGCAGCTTTGTTAGATGTTAAATGTGAAGAGGAGCAGGTACAAATGGTAAACACCTAGGCTCTGCTGTAGAAAGCTGCTTTAGCATAACAAGTTCAATAGTGGTCAAAACATTAAATGTTCTAGCAATTACAATACACATGTATAATGCAGTGGTATTTTTCTGAAAAAAAAAAACACAACAACAACAAAATACATGTGTGTAGCTTTTGCAGTGCAAAAGGTCCTTTTTTCAGCAAATATGATGAGATTTGTGATGCACTGAATGGTTAAAGTTTAAGTGTAACATTAACAAACTAACTACATGTAGCAAGTTTGTTAGCTTTCTGCAGGGTTCCAGAATCTTCTCTGAGTCTATATAAGGAGAAGAGTTTTCGTTCAGTTCAGTTTGGAATCCTGCAGAAAGATATTTGCTCATATGCTAAAAATAATGTGATCTGGAAATTTCTGGGTTGTTCATTTATCCCATTTCCTGCAAACAAAACCAACTATTAATATGCTCTGGTTCATATTCTAGATCTTTCCTTCAGTGAGGTGAATGTGGGAATCAGAAAAAAAATATCTTATACATAACAGCTAGAACCAATTTTCAATGAAGAAAATGCAGTAAAATTCCTATATTAAGACCCCCTTTGGGACCGTTCAAAACTTAAAAGTGGTCTTTAAGGCAGAAAACGCAAAGAAGGAATAAATGCAACCTACTACGTCAGCTTTTTAAAGCAGAATTAATCTTAATTTTATGTGGGTGGTCTTAACAGCAAAATTTCACTGTGCACAGAAAAATGATGGGCCAGTTGTTCAAAGCATCGTTAGCTTAACGAGCTCGTTAGTGGTCAAATTGTTAACTGTTCTAGCAAGTACAATATTGAAAATTTCGGTATTTTTGCTGACAAAATGTGAGCAGCTTTTGCATTTGCAAAAGCTGCTCTCATTTTTTCAGCAAAAATTTCAGCATATTTGCCATATTTAATGATCAAAGTTTTAACGATATGTTAACTAACGACATCGTTAGTTTTGAACAACTGGCCCCAGCAGATGATAAAAAGAATCTTACACTTTGGTTACCTCTCATAAAAAATCATGAGAGCCTCAGTATTCACAATAAAATGATTTTTCTTGTAATTTTCAGACCATAAAGCATTTCAGAACAGCCATATCAGAAGAAGCAGACAATATTCAGAGATCAGAGTTACAGTGGAGACTGGTTCCCATCCTTCTGATTTCTAATATACCAGACAAGACTGAGGAGGTACTGTTCCTATATATGCTAAGAAAATAAAGGCTTAAAGTAAAACAATAAAATCGTTACACAGGGTCAGAATTTTTAGAGTAAATTTGATACATTGTATCAAATTTACTCTAAAAATTCTGACACATTTTATGATCCTTACGGTACCATACTTTATTCAAGTACAATTTTGAGAAGCCTCCCTGGTGTAGTGGTTAAGCTACTTACCTTATAAACAAGGGGTCTTAGATTTGATTTTAGGCTTTTCCATACTTTTGGATGAGACTTTAAACTGAGGTCCCATCTCCATAAGACCTGAGTTATTGGTGGAATGTAAAACTCAAACAGTCAGTCAATGGATATGGTTGCAAAAACTTTGGCTCTGGCAAACAGTGAATACCCTGATCAGACTGCTCCTTCAGGAGCAGTCTAAGGAGCAGTCTGATCTGGGTCTACACTGTCTAGAGTGTCAAACAGTTTAGACCCTGTTCAGAAACAGTCTGAACTGCGTCTACACTGTCTCCTCAGGCTTTTTTTATGACATTTAAGTGTCCAGATATTTAGAATAAGTATGATACGTGTCTCTGATTAACGATCGGCTTGATTTGAGTGAAATAATCTTGAAAGGGCCGTAAAACCCAAACCAAAAAAACAAAGTATGAAACGTGTACTTAACATATTTATAGATACAAGATACAAGATACAAGATTTATTCAGAAAACCAACATCAAATGAAGGTGTCCTCCGATACAACATAATTATACAATATGCTTTAATGGTGATGATGAGCAATACGAAATGAAATGGTATGATATAATGTGCAATACAAGTTATCTTAATTGAAAGGCGGACTCAATAAATGTGCATATTTGTTTTGTTTCCTCATATTTTACTGGGCTCAATAAGCGAATAAAAGTTTTAAGAGATTTAGCAGTATTTGGTATCAAGCCATGATAATCAATATCAAATTTCTGAAATAAAATATTTCTAGCTGCAGTATATTTGGAACAAAAAAGTATAAAATGTTCTTCATTTTCTATCACATTGCAACATGTGCATAGTCTTTTCTCACGTGGAATTTGGGGTCTGAAATATCTACCACGTTCTATCAGTAAATCATGAGCACTTATTCTCAGTTTTGAAAGTTCTTTAGTTTTGCTTTTTGGCAGTCCAAATGACAAATAATTTTGAAAGGAAAAGTTTGTGTAAATGTTTGAAAAAGTTACCAGTTTATTATCATGAACCTGATTCCTAAGACGGGATAATTCTTTATTAATGCTTGTTAAATATTTATCAGAAATAATTTCGGACATATCACTCGACTGTACTTCTTGTTCTGTTATAGAAAAACGTTCCAACGACTTTTGAATAAAAGAGTACCATGACTTGTAACCATCTTCAAATAAACTTTTATCCAAGTCAAAAACTTCTTTCAATAAGCGATCTTCTGGAAGCTGACTCAAACGGGAGTAGTATTTAAATGTTTGTGAGCTAATATAATTGCTCATTGGTTCTCGCCCAAATTCTAATCTAGACGCTAAGTTAGAAGCTTTTTTATGCACACCTAACAAATATTTGCAAAATCTGTTTTGTATTTTCTCAAAAGGAAGCGTATCAAGAATTTTGTCTCGTAAATTATAGTCACTTATCCAAATTTCAGCACCGTATGTTAAAATTGGTCGGATGAGAGTGTCGAAAAGTTTAAGCTTTAAAGAGTTACTCATTGAGTCATAATCTAGAATTTTCGATTTAAGTGTAAATATCGCTTTCAAGCTTTTTTGGTACATGTGATCAGCAGCAGGTTTGAAATTTGCATTATAAGAAAGTAAAACACCTAAATACTTATATTTATCAACAATTTCGAGTTCAGCATTGTTCAGTTTGAACTGATAATTTTCTTTTTTAATCTTTCCTGCGCTAAAAATCATAATCTTTGTTTTATCAACATTTATCTTAAGCTTCCAGTAGTCGCAATAAACTTGTAAAGAATCCAGACAGGATTGCAAACCTTCTTTGGTTTCTGATAGTAGAACAACATCATCAGCATAAATCAGACAATTAAGTTTAGTAGAGTTTAACGTTACAGGTTCTGAAGTATTTGAATCAAATATTTGATCAATATCATTAATAAATACATTAAAAAGTAGGGGACTAAGGCTATCGCCTTGGCGAACCCCTCTGTCATAATTCCCTGTTTTGGATAAAAAGTTATCTTTTTTCACAGCAAATTTAGAATTAGTGTACATATATTTCACTACTTTGTAAAAGTTACCTCCTATTCCCAAATTAAGTAGCTTCTGAAATAACCCTGAACGCCAAACCATGTCAAAAGCTTTAGAAAAGTCTACAAAAGAAGCGTATACTCTCTTTTTGCTTTTAAATAGATACTTATTAAGAATTGTTTTAATAGTATAAATATGGTCTGTTGTTCTATAGCCCGGTCTGAATCCTGCCTGGAATTTGTTAAATAATTCATTGGTCTCCATATAGTTGTGTAAACGAGTATGTAGTAATGACGTAAACAATTTACCCAAACAACTAGTCAAACTTAAACAACGATAGTTATCACAGTCATATAATTCATTATTCTTTGGTAAAAAGGAGACTAAAGAAATATTCCAACTATGCGGAAAAGTTCCAGATTTCAAAATTCTGTTAAACAGTTTAACAATTGGAAGCAAAAGTACATCTTTGCCATATTTTATAAATTCATTTAAAATTAAGTCAATGCCTGGTTGTTTATTATTTTTTAATTTTACTATACCATGGCGTATTTCTTTACAGCAAAATGGAAAATCAAGTGGACATTGGGTATTACTTTCCGAGTCTGTGAGATCTAAGTCTGGATGTTTCTCTGAATACAGTTCAGACAAGTAATCATACCAATCTGATATTGTTATTGGATTGGTGTGATTTTGTGATTTGCTATTCATGTGATCTAAGGTTTTCCAAAAGGCTTTAGGGTCGTTTTCATGCAAATTATCCAGTTGTTCAATAATTGTTTTGAAGAATAATTTCTTAGTCATTTTAAGTGTTTTATTGTATTCTTTCTTAAGTTTATGAAAGGCAAATTTGAGGTGATAATTATTTGAATCCATTTGAAGTCTCCTACCCAGTTTTCTCAGTTCTCTTTTCATGATATAGCAGTTATTATTGAACCATTTCTTTTTAAATTTGTTCTTCCTTTTACCCCGTCTGTATAGATGAAATTTTGCAGATTTCTCCGCTGACAGGTAAATAATGTTAGAAAATTGCTGAGTCAATGTATCAATACTTATTGAATCATTGTCAACATCATTTATGAAGTTTTGAAGCAAACATTTTGAGTCATTGTCTATTAGTGACTCGACAAACTTCTGTTTTGTACCTTCATTTACAATGAATTTACCAGGTAATGTTTCGTAAATATGCTCTAACACATCAGTATTTGATGTATATGTTACATTAGTTTTCATACCACACCATATGACACAATGATCTGACATTTCATTTGGAGGACGAACATTAATGACATTAAAACTATGAAACAAATCTTCTGAAACAATAAAATAATCAATTGTGCTACTTCCCCTAGGACCAAAATAAGTATTGTAACCTAATGAATCACCTATCATTCTCCCGTTTAGAATACGTAATTGCGATTCAATGCAAGTATCCAGAAAATATTTTCCTTGGTCATTCACCATTTGATCAACATTGTGTCGACAGGGAAGATCAATATCTTCTAAATAGTTAGAAGGCAGTATGTCATTATCTGCTCTAGAAATATTGTCTAGATGAACAAAATCATTCAGATTCCCAGTTCGAGCATTAAAGTCGCCCATCAAAACTAGTTTTCCTTTTGCAGAGTACTCTTGAATGCAATTTTTCAAGCTGTCAAAAATTTCATCATTTTCTGGACAAACCGCTTTTATTCGTGGTGGTATGTATACAAGACACAAATATATATCAAAATTAAAATTAAATGCGTGCTTGTTCAGTTTAAGCCATATAAAATTTTTTGAACTACTTATTCTTTGAACAAAGCCTTTGCTGCATAAAACATCTCTCACATACACTATAAGTCCTCCTGAGCGGCGTCCTCTCTTTTTATTCCCTTTAGTAGCATGAACAGTAAATGATCTGTACCCAGGGAGAATAATATTTGATTCAGTAGAAGTCCAAGTTTCAGTTAAACCAAAAATGTCATATTGTTCATAAAATTTGTCATTAAGTAATTTTTCTTGAGAAAAACCATGTATATTCCAACAAGCGTATCTAAACATTTTTCATGTTTAAAATGAGTGGACAGATTTTAGTCTACATACTTTTTAGTTAAATAAAAAAAAAAAAAAAAAAAATAGAGTCATTTGTTCACCATTGAAATAAAATTGGTGTTAAATGGAATTTTCTTTGCAATAGGAATATTGGGACACTTGACAATAAATATGTTTAACAGTAATAATTTGAATGGTACAAAGATTTTTTATCAAAATAAGCACTATTTATCATATAATAGCATGCCATAAATGTTTCATGAACACACAAAAAGTACTGGCGCGTAATGTCACGAGGCCACAACACTGTGCTTTCTACTGAAATTCTCAGGCAATATGATCTGGTTTTTAGATTGCTATATGATAAATAGAATCCTACACCAGTGTCCCATCCCAAATGAAACCCATGAAACTAGCCAAATGCTCGTGTCATGTATATCATATGAAATAATCACTCGTGCAAGATCCCCTATTAAACAACATGAAATTTCATATATATCACAGATACAATAAATAAACTAGATCCATGATATGCGCATAAATAATAATTGTCAAAATTCAACCACAATTAATGTCATCTATTAAATTTTCATAAATGTAGTTTCAGTGTTTTGTCTTATTGAAAGTTTTTAATATATGTAGTTGAAAATCAGGGGCCAGTTGTTCAAAACTAACAACTTCGTTAGTTAATGTATTGCCGCTGAAAAAAAAAAAAAAAAATAAAAAAATAAAAAAATGTGAGCAGCCTTTGCGGACGCAAATGCTGCTCACATTTCTTCAGCAAAAATACCAAAATTTACGATATTGTACTTGCCAGAAGAGTCAACAATATGACCACTAACGAGCTCGTTAAGCTAACGATGCCTTGAACAACTGGCCCCTTTTCTGGGCATTTAAAGGCCCAAAAGTCTTAGTAAGAGTTCACGCTCATCTAAGCCACTATTTCTTAGAGGATTCCTTTGTCGGTTGGATAAAGTCTTGCTTGCAATTGGATGGATACGTCCATTGTCGAATAACTGGTTACGTCCACCAGAGATGCCGCTGATAGAATTAGGTGTAGTACCTCTCTGTGAGTATGTTGAATAGGATGGCAACCCAAGTTTTGGATTAAGGTGAGCTTTTAGCATCCTAATCAGTACTAAATTACCTTGCTTAGATAGGTGTATATTGTCTTTGTTGAAAAGTGATCTGTTCATCGGTGAGATTTCAGCTATGTCGACAATACTGGTATGTTCAGATGTTAACTGTTTTAGTTTTGTATTTACTGTAGTTGCTTCTCTGTTGTAAACTTCATCATATGGCCGGGGGAGAATTGGGACAATGTTAAGTTTACCCGAGGGGAATTTGTTGGTGAACTGTTCACTGACTTTACTGAATTTTCTTAAAACAACTTCTGAAGAACATTCACTGACATCATTATTTCCAACTATAAGTACAGTTTCTTTACCAACTGTCTGTGCTGATTGGAGAAATTCTGCTAGACCATCCAGATTCTTTTTCCTTGCATCCAATACCTTGACTTCTACGGTTTTGTTCTTGTACATTTTCTTTGGGTCGATTGAGCGGCCATGTGAGTCTGCAATGATCAGGACGTCCGGAGTTGTAATTTCTGCTTCTTCGTCAATAACGATTGCAGCTTCTTTGTTTTGTAAAGGTTCATAAAAGTTACAGGTTGGGACATTGTAGTGTATTTTATTAGTTTGGGTATCATTCTGATATGTGTCTCTTGATTTATCTCTTGACTTTTCAATGTTTTTATTATCTTGTAACTTTTGTATATCTTTTGTCAGTTTTTCATTTTCTTTTACCAACTGCTCATTCTTTTGAGCGATTTCACTATTAACCGCAGCTGACTCAGCGACCTTATGCTCAATACGTTTTATTGTTTCCACAAGTTTGAATTGCTCTTGTTTCATCTTTTCTTTCTCAAATCTAAGTTCTTCTATTCTTCCTTTCAGATTGTTGATTTCTATGTCCTTTTCATTTAATGTACTTTGGTCACATACATGTACACTCTTTCTCAAGTCCAGTATTTCATTGGCCATATCTTTTACATCATTTTCTAATTGTGTAGTCTGATTCCTATTGTCTGACACTGTATCCTCTAAAGATTGAACTCTTTTTTCAATTATATTGTTCTTATCTATAATAGAATTTTTCTCCTCAATGAACTGCTTAAAATCTTCTTTTAATTCTGTAATTTGGCAACATTTACCTTCTATTCTGTTCAGAGTAGCTAGAATCGTGTCATTCATTTTTTCTTGATTTTCCACCTTTTCTTTTATCTTTCTGAAATCTTTCTGTTCAGCCAAGGATTTGCATTTTCGGTCCTGGTGCACTGTGGGAATATCACTTTTTAAATGGTGACACACCTGTCCAGGTTGGATATTTATTTGAACTTCATCATCATCTTCATCATCTGAAAGGCTTACTTTACTGGCAGTGAGGTTATTTTGAATATGATTTTGGAAATTTTCCACTCTAATAATTTTTGGGAGAACATGATCCCGATCAACCTCTACTTCTTTCAGTCTGGTTTCTTCATCATCGTCCGAGATCTCACTTTGGTCCTGTACATGGCAAGCTAATTGGTCCTGGTTTGTTTCCCCTAGAATAAGGCTAACTAAGCTTTTCAACTTTGGAAAATGATCAGATATAAACATTCTCAGATGATTACCCTGGATTTGAATTGTACCCGTAGTTATAAAGAAACGTAGTTGGTATAGAAGAGAATTCTCTTCGGAACTGCACTTATTTGAATGTAATGCAATGATGATAATATTTGCTGAGGAGTTTGGATCCGTCCATCTATCGGGCTCATCTTGCCATTCCACATTTAGATCATCCTCCTTCCCCAAGTTATCATAGTACAGGATTTCTAATGCTTTGATCCATGTCAGTAATCTGGACCGGTTGGTATGAAAAGCCACCATTTTAGCTTCATGTTCATAATAGTTCAGGAAGATTTCTTCAAACCCGCATCGCTTCGCTTTCCCATTTCTACACTTAAGTTTGACTGGCAAACAGTGTGCTGGATATGAATTTTTAAGTTTTTCCATTGATAAATCAATGCTAAGCCCACTTAGGCAGTCCGACATGTTGAAGTATATTTAGTCAAGTGTCAATAAAGTTATTTGAGGTAGTAGTTTAATAGAAATTCATCAAATTTATGATGTTGACTGTGATCTGTCACTCATCCAGGCTAATTTTCAAGCAGACATAATATCTGTGTATATTTCCACATAAAAAGAAAGAAATATCCTACCGATTTTCTTCAGAAGTGACCGTTGTCTTGATTCTTCGTTGATTTTAATTTTTCTCGATCAGCTGTTTGTTGTTGTTAACTGTCAAATATTTTCAAAGTCTTTTTCACGCTCTTATATCAAATATTTTGGAAATTCCTTCGGCAGGCACGTAAAGTCCGATAAAATGAATCAAGTTGTTGAATTCCGTGACAAAATTTACCCTTTTCTCGCTAAAAACACATTTTATTCAATTTATTTTGTAATGTTTTGAAAAAAAGTTGTTTACACCGGAAGTGACGTACATGTACATCTATAATGTCTACATACAAACAGATTATTATAGAATTATAATAATTTGGATACCATAACATCTAGTTTATGCTGCTCACAGGCAGATCTGAGTCTTTGCTGACCATATTGTATGTTTAACCATGCACTGGCTCATTTATTTTTATTTATTGTAGATGATCCTACTCTGTAAGGAGATTCTCACCCAAGCAGGGCCAGAGGTCTCTTATCTAGATGATATAATCAATACCTATCTCAGCCTACTTATTAAGGTAAATTGTAAAAACACTCACTAGTTGATAAAGTTTCTATGCCCCGGCCTTTGGCATGATGCCGGGGACATATAGTTTTTCTATTTACCATATGTATGTATGTATGTATGTATGTGTGTGCGTGTGTGCGTGCATGCATGCTTGTGTGCATGCGTGCGTGTGTGCGTACGTACATTCGTATGTATGTACGTCTGTATGTAAGTTTGTGATCCTGTAATCCCAGGCTAAGGCATTTGTACCAACCAGGTAGAACCTGCATACATACATACATACATACATACATATACATACATACATACATGCATGCATGCATGCATGCATGCATGCATGCATGCATGCATGCATGCATGCATGCATGCATACATACATACATACATACATACATACATACATACATACATACATACATACATACATACGTATGTATGTATGCATACATACATACGTACGTACAAATATATGTATGCATACATACATACATACATATATACATACGTACATACATACATACGTATGTATGTATGTATGTATGTATGTATGTATGTATGTATGTATGTATGTATGCAGGTTCTACCTGGTTGGTACAAATGCCTTATGCCTGGGATTACAGGATCACAAACTTACATACAGACGTACATACATGCATGCATGCATGCATGCATGCATGTATGTATGTATGTATGTATGTATGTATGTATGTATGTATGTATGTATGTATGTATGTAGGTTCTACCTGGTTCGTGCATGCATGTATGTATGTACGTCTGTATGTAAGTTTGTGATCCTGTAATCCCAGGCTAAGGCATTTGTACCAACCAGGTAGAACCTGAAGTTTTTAAGAGCTCATACTTCCAAACCATTTGATGGATCTGGCTTATATTTGGTATGAGGATAGATATAGGTCTATGTATGTACGTACGTACGTATGTATACGTATGCATACATACATACATATGTACGTACGTACGTACGTATGTATGTATGTACGCATGCATGCAGGTTCTACCTGGTTGGTACAAATGCCTTAGCCTGGGATTACAGGATCACAAACTTACATACAGACGTACATACATGCATGCATCCCAGGCTAAGGCATTTGTACCAACCAGGTAGAACCTGAAGTTTTTAAGAGCTCATACTTCCAAACCATTTGATGGATCTGGTTCATATTTTGTATGATGATAGATATAGGTCTAAAGTTTTATTCAGCTTTACCCCCAGGCCCCCGTCTGTCGGGGCTTGAGGAAATAGATAGGCAGCATGATGCTTCCACACAGAGCTGAAACCGACCGCACACGGGTACTAGTAAACTGCTTAGAGGACCTAAGCCTGCCCAGGCAAAGCGGTGCCAGTCAGACATGTTGACGGGGAAGTTAAACCTCAAATCAAACAAACAAATCAGCTTTACCCCCACTCATGCCCATGACCTCAAGGTCAAGATCACAGACGTTAGAAATTTTGAATGTTAAAGACTCAGGTTAAGGGATTTGTATAAGCTAGAACCTGAACTTTTATGATGGATTTGGTTTATATTAGGTATGATGAACCATGTTCTGTCCAAACTGTGTTGAAATAATAGTGATATAATGAGTGTGATGTCAGGATATGACATAGCATTTGATACTTGTCTCCACAGAAAACATGCACTTTTGCTGTGTAATAGATTTCCAGTGGAGAAACATTTCTAATTAGTCCCACAATGTATGTATATTAAGAAAATGTTTTTGCCAATTGTGAACACCAGGGGCCAGTTGTTCAAAACTAACGACGTTGTTTGTTAACATATCATTAAAACTTTGATCATTTATTATGGCAAAAATACCAAAAATTTATATATTAAACTTGCTAGAACAGTTAACAATATGACCACTAACGAGCTCGTTAACCTAACGATGCTTTGAACAACTGGGCCCAGAGGTGCAGATCAGCCTGCACATCCTTGCAGTCTGATCAGCAACTGTTCGCTGCTAAGGTAGCTCAATACCTCTTGTATCTACAGTAAAACCTGTCTTAGTGGCCACCTTTAATAATCAAGGAACCTGTCTTAAGCAAGCATGTGTTTGGTTCCCAGAAAAGGAAAATATATTAAAATCCATCTGTTTTAAGCAAGCACCTCTCTTAAGCAAGCACACTTTGATGATCCCTTAGATGCTTGCTTAATACAGGTTGGTCATTTCATCTCAATGTCGGGCAAAAGTCCCACAAAATTGAAAGCAATGTTTTAAAAATGACCAAAATAGTGTTGACAGGGACGTTAAACCTTAATTTAAACAAACAAATTATCCTGCTGTTCACGACAACCTCTACATTTGCAAACAGTGTAGATCCAGATCAGATGACTTCTTCTCATGATCTACACTGTTTGTCATTCAGTTTGCGAATTTGAACGAAAACATTATGTCATCTAATCTGACTGGCTGATAATCAGAAATGGGTGTGGCTTATTTCAATATTCAGCAGGATAAGGGTTAAATTTCAAGACCCTTGCTAGTCTGTGCAGGCTGAGCAGGCCCGTATGTGTCTGACCTGGTAGAAAACCCTGGAGACAGGGGCTCATACACTACAGTCAAACTTCAATGGCTTGAACACCTTTGGGACCACGAAAATCTGTTCGAAACAGGGGTAGTTCGAGCCACTGAGCGTTACTGCCAGGAGGCATAACGGGTTTAATTTTGGGATGTCTTGTCAGTGTTCTATAATAAAAATATATGCTGTGTGTACTCATTAGAATCGCCTCATTGAGGTGATTCTAATGAGTACACACAGCATACATTTGCAAGATGAAAGTCAAAAATCTCCTTAATTATCCCACACTACTTCTTATGTAGAGGAATTGCCTAGAAACTCAAAAACTGCGCCATGGTAAACGGGACTCAAAAACGGGTTTGACTCAGCCAAGGTAAACATGTTGTTTGAGCCATCAAAGTTCCACTGAATTTGCTTAAAGTGCAGGGATTATTGTAAAACTTACAATAAATAAAATAAAAAAGAAACAGACACCCTTAAAATTAGAAATGGACCCATTTAAAACTATCAGTTGGAAGATTTTATTTGTCATGCTGATTTTTAGCTCGTCTGTTTTTTGAAAAAAAAACTTTCGAGCTATTGTCATCACTCCGGCGTCTGCGTTGTCGTCTGGCGTCTGGCGTCGTCATTCCAAAAAAACTTAACCTTGGCTATAACTTAAAAAGTATTAGACCTAGCCTCATGAAACTTCATACACACACTCATCATCACAAGAGCTACATTTTGACCAAGGACCATAACAACATTGTTGATTTTGGCTGAATTATCTCCCCTTTTCCAATTTTTTTTCTGAAACACATTTTTTGCTCTCATTTTAATACTATTCACAACAGAGCCTTCAAACTTCACATGAATGTTCCTTGGGACAAGACCTTTTCAGTGATACCACACTTTTTGATCTGTGACCTTGACCTTTGAACTTTGACCTATTTTTCGAAAATTTAACCGAAAACCTTAACCTTGACCATATTTCCAAAAGTATTTGGCCTACCTTCATGAAACTTCATACACATACTCACCATCACAAGAGCTACATTCCCTACAAGTTTTATAACTCCATCTTGCAATTTGATTGCTCTTGTTTGACTTAGAACTTTGGTTTTCTAAAAGAAACTGCAGACGAGCATTGGCACCCGCATGCGGTGCTCTTGTTTGTCCAAATGTTAAGGTTAATCTGAATTTTGTCCAAATTGTAAACCGTTTGTAAACAGAAAGGAAAATTCCTTTTAATACTGAGACCAGTTGACATTATGACGATTTGTAATCCTTATGCAGTGGTTTAGTTTTCTGCCTTTTAATGGGAAATTCCTGGACAAGGCTTTAGGGACTCATTTACTCTACAGTTCAACCTGTATTAAGCAAGAACCTGCAATTACCTAAATAGTGTTGACTGGCCCATAAAACTCCAAAACAAACAAGCCAAACAAAAAACAATCAAAACGTGCTTGCTTATGACAGATGCTTGCTTAAGGCAGGAGTTTTATGCATTTGCTTTTATGAGGAACTGAATGCAGGCTTGCTTAAACAGGTTACTGGCTAACATGGGTGGACACTGTGACAGGTCTTACTTTACTTATCTACTCTAGATTGACTGTTAGCTTCAACTGCAATAAAGTAAAATTTCTATATTAAGACCAACTTTGGGACTGTCAAGAAATTTTTTGTTTCAGTCAGCTTATGTGTCATTGCACCTAAGAGCGAATTCTACTAAGTATTAGATGCAAAATGATCATCAGCTCTATCAGAATGCATGTAATATACAGTTAATTATTCAACCCATTTTAAATATGGGAATTATAAACTGAGGGAGGTTGAAGATCCAATAAAGAAACGAGTGCGCATGTGCTCGCCTGAAGAAACCATCTGATAGGATCTACACTTTTTGTCATTCAGTTTATGAATTTGAAAGAAAACATCATATCAAGTAATCTGATTGGCCTATAGTCAGAAATGGGTGTGGCTAATTAAAAAATCATTCAGCAGGACAAGGGTTTATGGCAAAATTTTACAGTACATGCTTTCTTAACTGGAATCAAGATCTGTATTTTCTAGAAAGGTGAAACAGAGCTGCCGTCAACCAGTGCTGCCCTCTGCCAGAGATACCCAGAATCCTCAGCGGCTCTTAGATATCACATCCTGTGTCAATTAGATATTTTTATGGGTAGGTCATCTCTCTTTCTTGGCAAACTCACTACTAACAGATGACATTAACCGATTGCATGCGGGAAAACCCAATGTCTCCAAAATGACCTAAATGGTGATGATGGGGAGGTAAAACCTCAAACCAAACAAACAAACAATACTTGGTTTCTTGGTTTAAAATTGAGGGTATGTGTACCATGTAATCATGTATTGCTAAAACGCTTGCACCGTCTGGCCTTGGTAGCTCGGTCAGATGCGCATCTGACTGGTGATCAGGAGGAGGCGGGTTCGATACCTGCCGGGTTCGGCAACATTCTTTCGTGGAGATTGATCATGAAATCTTTTGTTCTGTCATTCTCTCCCGCTAATTCATGAATGGCAGTTGTCAGTTTCTGGCGAAAGAATGTGTACTGTACTGGTTAACCGCTTAGGTATAAGCCTGCCCAGGAAAATGTGAAGTGTGGATTGGTAAACTGACCGGCTCAAAAATGACCTAAATAGTGTTGCCTGGGCCGTTAAACTCCAATACAAACAAACAAACACAAAGTGGTTACCTTTATACACTAGTATAAACAGTGGAATTTATGTGCTACAATATCTTTATATGTATTATAGCCTGGCCTTAGGGCATGTGTGAACATGAAACTTGATAGAACCTTCTATCCTTGACTTGTATGCCCACATAGTGTCGGGAACTAGAAGGTGTTTCTTAGTGAGAGAACTGGGCCCAGATGTTCAAAGCATCATTAGCTTAACAAGGTTGTTAGTGGTTAAAATATTAACTGTTCTAGTAAGTTGGTATCAAATACACTGGTATTTTTGCTGAAAAAATGTTTTGCATTCGCATAAACTGCTCACATGTTTTTTGCAAAAATATTACCATATCTGCCTTATTAAAGGATCACAGTTTTAACAATGTATTAACTAATGACATTTTTAGTTTTGAACAACTGGTCCTTATCTGTGAAAAGGAATAACACCTGTGGACACAAATCCATTCAAACTTTGATGAGCTTCATTTCATTTTGATCTGATGTTCCATTCAATATTTCCTTACATCCTGTCAGTCAACTGTAAGTCAGGAATAAATTCAAAACACAAAGTGTTGTATATTTCATTGTAGACACAGCACTGTCCAATCAGAATACATCTCGAATGTCAATCAGATCTAAAACTGGAAAAAAAGTGCTTGCCACAATAAGACCAATCAATGTACAGTCGAACTTCGATGGGTCGAACTCGGTAGGCTCGAACACCACATTTGGGTCGAACTGACTTTTCAGTCCCGACAAAATCCCTATTCATTTTAACTAAACATCCCACCCTTGGCTCGAACCCTCGAACTCTAAGCCTGGTCCCTAGAGTGCATTTTCTATGTAAAATCCCACCGATGGCTCGCCATAATGACCTTTTTAAAAATTCCAATTTTATCGATCAAGTCACGCAGGCGCATGATCAGTATCATAAGACGCTTTGATATTGACAAAGCGTCTTGCCGAAACAGCTGTTTACATAACACAGGTGTACTTGATTGGCGCAATCGCTTTGATCAACATGTCAAGAGATTAATGTTGAGAAGGTGTCAAATTAAGTTTATTGTAAACACCTAGATTAATGTTAAGAAGGTGTCAAATTAAGTTTATTGTAAACACCTATAATAACCCAGGGCTAAAAGATTTATTATTGTTGAATTTTCTTATCTCCCTAAAGTGCGAAAGGTATACTACGTGGCTTAAACTATGACCGATAAATGTACCGAAAGTCACCAAAATCGCCGCAGCTATGATAAAAAATCATAGTACACATAGATGGATCTTGCCGACTCCAATGGCTCGAACTACCGATGGCTCGAACTTTTTTCGGCGGTCCCGGCGAGTTCGAGCCATCGAAGTTCGACTGTATATTGCTTGATCCAGTTTTAGACTACTTTGCTGAATGAAATTTGCTTGTCAAACTAACCTGATGCAAAGAGATTCATTGAAAGGTACTTCATTGAAGTTTGAATGCTTTTGTGTCCACAGGTGTATTTTTTCTCACATACCAATGCCTATGAGACCAATGTCTTGCTAGCTAGTGGCAAATTCTGTCACAGATGTGCATCTATATTGGACAGCTTACATGGAAATTTTGACATCATGATATTCCAAATTGTCAGATAATGTCAGTTTTCTACATTAACAACATTAGCTCGAGAAACGGCAATTCTTATCTTCAAACATCTATAACTTTGTTATTGCTGAATAAAAACCTCAAGTGTGGGTATGACTTCAGGGGAGGCAACTCATGCAAAAGTATTTTTGTCACACATGTCAATAGGGATCAACTCTTAAAGGAAAGAATCTACTCCAGAGGACCCCTTTTTCCATGGGACAGGGCTGATAGAAAAGCGAACAGGAAGTCCTGAAAGTTGTCTTCCTTTGAAAAATGGCAGAAAAATCTACCAGATGTTCCCATTCCCCTTAAATCAAAAGGAACATTTTGGTACCAAAATTTCTCGATTTTGTTGAAATCTTTGGTTTTGCTTCTTTTTCTCCAGCTTCCCTGAAAAAAAAAGTTGGAATCAAATTGACATATTCAGGTTTTATGTGAAAAAAAAAATCATTAGTTGTTCAGTGGGGACTGAAATCCCAACCTTGTGTCCAGCATTACATGGGAAATGCAGCAAAGCCTTGTTTCCCTTGAGTTAGGATTTTACTGTTGTCCCCACTGTACATAAATGTTGGATTCTATCTCTTTACAGTAAAGCAACAAGTTTCAGTGTCTGAGGAGTTTACAGAACTGGTTGCCAAGCTGGGTTCCTTGTCCTCAGAGGCCGATACAGATGGTATACTGACTACCGCACAGGGATATATTTCATTATGTAACAATGATCTGCTGGGAGCCAGGAAATTGCTCGAGCCAGGTAAGTGGAACAGAAGAACGAGTTGAGCTCCTTTACTTGAGATTCAAAGGGCTTTCATACATATTGGGTTGACCTATTTCATATTGAATGGAATTGTCCCAATTATATACAACGGGAGTCGTTTTAGCCCTTTGTATGTGGGAAACCCCTAAAGGGGTACCTTGGCAAACAGTGCAGGCCCAGATCAGATGCCGCAGAATGCGGCATCTGCTCAGGACCTGCACTATTTGCTATCAGAATTTTCTGTCAAAAATAGAATAAAAACAGAAAAATTGGCCTGGCACCCCTTATATGATAAATGGACTTGTCCAACATATAGCAATGGAGTGGGTGGGGTGTTTGAGTTTTAAGTCTCACCAACAGCTAAGATCATACGGAGACCGTACCTCGGTTTAAATACTCATCGGAAAGTCTGGAGAAGCCCAGGATCAATCCTGCGACCCCTGGTTTACAAGGCGATGAGCATAACATAGCACTGGAAGAGTCCACTAGTATACAATGGGTTAAATATGTATAGGGCAGTCAGGATGAGTTATTTTTAGAAATTCAGAAAATGGTTTAACTATCTGCAAACAGTGAAGACCTTGATCAGACTGTGTTCTGCCGCATCTGATCTGGGCCTGTACTGTTTGCTAATGACCCTTTAGGCTTCAAGCTTTAGTTGTTTTTATGGTCTGATTCTTCTGCTGGACTTATGTGGGAAATTACCTGGCTGGGTGGCTCGATCAGATGCATGTCTGACTGGTGACATGGAAGTTGGGGATTTTATCACCACTGGGTCCAGTAATATTCTTTAATGGAGGTTGACAGTAAAATATTTTCTTTGGTCATTCTGTCTCTTCTGCTAATTTTGGCCCTCACCCATAGGGGCTTGAAGAAATATATGGGCTGCATGATGCTTTCACGCAGTGCTGAATCCGGCCCGTACACTAGTACTGGTAAACCGCTTAGTGGATCTAAGCCTGTCCAGGAACCGCGGTGCAAGGCGGACCGCCATGCTAATAAATCCTATTGGTTTCATTGGGTGACAGGGCTTGAGATGTCATTTCATCTCAATGTCGGGTAAAAGTCCCACAAAATTGGAAGCAACGTCTCCAAAATGACCTTTACAGTGTTGACGGGACGTTAAACCTCAAATCAAACAAACAAACTCTTCTGCTAATTCAAGAAGGGCCATTGTCAATTAACCCTTGTCCTGCTGAGCCCGGATATGTCTTATCTTTAAAACAATGTAGATCCAGATCAGATGGCTTCTGAAGAAGCCATCTGATCAGGATCTTCATTGTTTGTCATTCAGTTTATGAATTTGTTGCAATGATTTGCATCAAGAAATCTGATTGGTTGATAAGCAGTGATGGGTGTGGCATAGATAAATATTCAGCAGGACAAGGGTTAATGGGTAAAATATGTGCAATTATCATCACGATTACAAGTCTGTGAAATGAACACCCTCTAAACCCCACTTTATATAGAGAAAACTAGGGTTTACAGGGGTAAACATTATTTTCTTATTTCTGCTCCAAGACATAGGTATTGGGGGACCCATTAGAACCCCGGTTCTAATTAGCACCCACAACCTATGTTTGCAGTATATATAAGAAAAATATCAAAGATTTTCATCAGCAAAGCAGACATTTTGGAGATGTGAAAAAATGCACTATGTCATACGGGCATGTTGTCATAATTTTGTTGTCACAAAAGTGTAAAACCTTTGATGGACTTCATTTCATTTTGATTTGAATCATCATTCAATATGTACTAGCTAGGTATGAATTCAAAACACAAAATGGTATACATTTCATTGCAGACTCCTGCATTGTGAGTGAGTGAGTGTTTGAGTTTTATGTCCCACCAACAGCTAAGGTCATACGGAGACGGGACCTCGTTTTAAAGACAACTCCTGCATTGTTAGCTCACCTGTCACGTAGTGACAAGGTGAGCTTTTGGGATCACTTTTTGTGCGTCCTTGCGTGCATCCGTGCATGCGTCCATGCGTGTGTGCGTGCATCTGTAAACTTTTTCTTCAAACAACATCTCCTAAACCACTGATCAGATTTTGACCAAACTTCACAGGAATGATCCATAGGTGTTCCCCTTTCAAAGTTGTTCAAATGGTTCCGGTCCGTTGCACATATAGGGCACAGGAGCCAAAAATAGATTTTTTTCATCGAAAACTTAAAAAATCTTCTTCTCTGAAACCGCAAATTATTGTGCTGGGGCTGAAAATGCCCCCGCACCGGGGCCCTTTGGTTTTACATGGGCTTATATAGGGAAAATCTTTAAAAATCTTCTTCTCTGAAACCGCAAGGCCCAGGACATTGATATTTGGTATGAAGCTTCATCTGGTGGACCCCCAACAAGATTGTTAGCTCACCTGAGCCGAAGGCTCATTGGTGAGCTGATAGTATGGCCTGGCAAAAAATCTGTTTGTGTGTTCACATTTTCAAAAGTCTTCTCCTCCGGAACCGCTGGGCCGATTGTAGTCAAATTTCATGTGGAGGCTCCATGGGGTGGGGAAACGAAAGTTTGCATTTTTGGTCTAGGTCACATGACCAAGATGGCCGCCATGCCCATATATGGTAAAAACCCTTCGAAAATCTTCTCCTCCGGAACCACTTGGCCGATTTGCATGAAACTTGGCATGTAGCACCTGGGACATGGGCCCATCATAAATTGCATAAATGGTGTCCCTGGGATGACCTTGACCTATTTTACGCCAAGGTTAAATTTGGTAACATGGGCATTTGTATGGGAAAAAGTAGAAATGTCTGATATCTTGCAAACTGTTACAAATAATGCCACTAAACCATATATATTCTTATTCCTTATGATGAGGCGCATTAAGTGACATGGATTTTGGGACCCTGGGGCCCCCCGGGGGGGCATGTCCCACCCCCTTCTTTGCACAAAATGCTTAATATCTCGGAAACGGTTAAGATCCCCACCCATAAACCATATATATTCTTGTTCCTTATGATAAGGCGCATTCAGTGACACAGACCTTTGGACATCAGGGTATCGGAGGGTCCCCGGGGTGGCATGCCCCACCCCCTTTATTGCAAAAAATGCTTAATATCTTGGAAACGGTTAAGATCCCCACCCATAAACCATATATATTATTGTTCCTTATGATAAAGCGCATTCAGTGACATGGACCTGTGGAACCCCGGGGCCCCGGGGGAGGAGGGGCATGACCCCCCCCCCCCGTTGAAGAAGTCTATACCTCTTCAAAAGTTTCTTCTTCAGAACCACCCACCAAAACATGCATTGACTTCTATCAACCTTTACATTCAGGTGTACTGGGGTTTACAGTAAGCAACTTTTTAAAAGAAATAACATTACCCCTTTAACAATTACATGTATTTCATCGATTTGGTTAAATATTAATAGCTTATTAGGGCCCCGCACTGAAAGTGTGGGTGCCCTATAGTAATCACTCTGTCCGTCCGTCTGTCTGTCTGTCCGTCCGTCTGTCCGTCCTAGTAATCACTCTGTCCGTCCGTCTGTCTGTCTGTCCGTCCGTCTGTCCGTCCACAAATTTTTTTATCCTCCATAACTTTTTATTATTCCTGGATGGATTTAAATATTACTTGGCATCATTCTGTCCGTCTGTCTGTCTGTCTGTCCGTCTGTCCGTCTGTCCGTCCACAAATTTTTTTATCCTCCATAACTTTCTTATTCCTGGATGGATTTAAATATTACTTGGCAGAAATGTTAACCATAATGTGATGGAGTGTTGCGCGCAAGACTCAGGTCCGTACCTCAAAGGTCAAGGTCATACTTAGAGGTTAAAGGTCAAAAAAGGTTCTTTCCTGTGTCCAATTAATAACTTTGTTATTATTCCTGGATGGATTTAAATATTACTTGGCAGAAATGTTAACCATAATGTGACGAAGTGTCACACGCAAGACCCACAGCCGTACCTCAAAGGTCAAGGTCTTACTTAGAGATAAAAGGTCAAAAAAGCGTCTTTTTCATTGTGTCCAATCTATAACTTTCTTATACCTGGATGGATTTAAATATTACTTAGCAGAAATATTAACCATAATGTGACAGTGTGTCACGCGCAAGACCCAGGTCCGTACCTCAAAGGTCAAGGTCATACTTAGAGGTGAAAGGAAAAAAAAAACGTCTTTTTTAACATCAACATTTTCCTACTCCTCTGATAGCGCTGCCGGGGCCCTAGTCAGTTTCACTGACAGCTCTAGTTCTACAGTGTTTTGTAAAATACAGAATTTTATTGTACGAGTCTTCGACCTGCCGCCACCCCCTTTAGAATTGGAAGTAACACCTCAAGTAACCCTCCCCCTTTTTTTGTTTTTAGCTCACCGTCACGTAGTGACGAGGTGAGCTTTTGGGATCACTTTTTGTCCGTCGTCCGTCGTGCGTCCGTCCGTGCGTCCGTGCGTGCGTGCGTCCGTGCGTGCGTAAACAATTTCTTTAAACGACATCTCCTCCTAAACCACTGGTCGGATTTTGACCAAACTTCACAGGAATGATCCTTAGGTGGTCCCCTTTCAAAGTTGTTCAAATGGTTCCGGTCCGTTGCACATCTAGGTCACAGGAGGAAAAAATAGATTTTTTTCACCAAAAACTTAAAAAATCTTCTTCTCTGAAACCACAAGGCCCAGGTCTTTGATATTTGGTATGAAGCTTCATCTAGTGGACCCCTACCAAGATTGTTCAAATTATAATGCTGGGGCCAAAAATGCCCCCGCCCTGGGGCCCTTTGGTTTTACATAGGCATGTATAGGGAAAATCTTTAAAAATCTTCTTCTCTGAAATCACAAGGCCCAGGTCTTTGATATTTGGTATGAAGCTTCATCTAGTGGACCCCTACCAAGATTGTTCAAATTATAGTGCTGGGGCCAAAAATGCCCCCGCCCCGGGGCCCTTTGGTTTTTCATAGGCTTATATAGGGAAAATCTTTAAAAATCTTCTTCTCTGAAACCACAAGGCCCAGGACTTTGATATTTGGTATGAAGCTTCATCTAGTGGACCTCTACCAAGATTGTTCAAATTTTAGTGCTGGGACAAAAAATGCCCCCGCCACGGGGCCCTTTGGTTTTACATTGGCTTATATAGGGAAAATCTTTAAAAATCTTCTTCTCTGAAACCACAAGGCCCAGGTCTTTGATATTTGGTATGAAGCTTCATCTAGTTGACCCCTACCAAGATTGTTCAAATTACAGTGCTGGGGCCAAAAATGCCCCCGCACCGGGGCCCTTTGGTTTTACATTGGCTTATATAGGGAAAATCTTTAAAAATCTTCTCCTCTGAAACCACAAGGCCCAGGTCTTTGATATTTGGTATGAAGCTTCATCTAGTGGACCCCTACCAAGATTGTTCAAATTATAGTGCTGGGGCCAAAAATGCCCCCGCCCCAGGGCCCTTTGGTTTTACATAGGCTTATATAGGGAAAATCTTTAAAAATTTTCTTCTCTGAAACCACAAGGCCCAGGACTTTGATATTTGGTATGAAGCTTCATCAAGTGGACCCCTACCAAGATTGTTCAAATTTTAGTGCTTGGACAAAAAATGCCCCTTCCACGGGGCCCTTTGGTTTTACATTGGCTTATATAGGGAAAATCTTCTTCTCTGAAACCACAAGGCCCAGGTCTTTGATATTTGGTATGAAGCTTCATCTAGTGGACCCCTACCAAGATTGTTCAAATTATAGTGCTGGGGCCAAAAATGCCCCCGCCACGGGGCCCTTTGGTTTTACATAGGCTTATATAGGGAAAATCTTTTTTAAAATTTTCTTCTCTGAAACCACAAGGCCCAGGACTTTGATATTTGGTATGAAGCTTCATCTAGTGGACCCCTACCAAGATTGTTCCAATTTTAGTGCTGGGACAAAAAATGCCCCCGCAACGGGGCCCTTTGGTTTTACATTGGCTTATATAGGGAAAATCTTTAAAAATCTTCTTCTCTGAAACCACAAGGCCCAGGTCTTTTATATTTGGTATGAAGCTTCATCTAGTTGACCCCTACCAAGATTGTTCAAATTACAGTGCTGGGGCCAAAAATGCCCCCGCCCCGGGGCCCTTTGGTTTTACATTGGCTTATATAGGGAAAATCTTTAAAAATCTTCTTCTCTGAAACCACAAGGCCCAGGTCTTTGATATTTATGTCTCCCCCGAAAAAATTTTTTTCGGAGAGACATATTGTTTTTCCCCCGGGCGTCTGTCTGTCTGTCTGTCCGTCTGTCCGTCTGTCCGTCTGTCCGTCTGTCACACTTTCGTGTCCGCTCTGTAACTTGAAAACCGTTAGAGCTATCGTCACGAAACTTCGTATAAATATTAATCAGCATTAGACGACGTGCAGTGCGCAAGAACCATAACTCTCGCATTTATACTTTTTGAATTATCTCCCTTGGAAGTTTGTTGGTATGTATATATGTATGGGCAAATCGTGTCCGGTCAATAACTTTCTTATTTTTTGATGGATTTTAAAATTACTCGGCAGAAATATTAACAACCATAAGACGATGTGTGGTGCGCATGAGGCAGGTCGGTACCTCAAAGGTCAAGGTCATACTTAGAGGTCAAAGGTCAAAAAAGGGGCCTTTTTTTCGTATTTGGTCAATAACTTTCTTATTTTGAGATGGATTTTAAAATTACTTGGCATAATTATTAACAACCATAAGACGATGTGTGGTGCGCATGAGGCAGGTCGGTTCCTCAAAGGTCAAGGTCATACTTAGAGGTCAAAGGTCAAAAAAGGGGCCTTTTTTTCGTATTTGGTCAATAACTTTCTAATTTTGAGATGGATTTTAAAATTACTTGGCATAATTATTAACAACCATGAGACGATGTGTGGTGCACATGAGGCAGGTCGGTACCTCAAAGGTCAAGGTCATACTTAGAGGTCAAAGGTCAAAAAGTGGGCCTTTTTTTCGTATTTGGTCAATAACTTTCTTATTTTGAGATGGATTTTGAAATCACATGGCAGAAATGTGAACCAATATAAGGGGATGTGTTGCGCGCATGACCCAGGTTGGTACTTCAAAGGTCAAGGTCATACTTAGAGGTCAAAGGTAAAAAAAGGGGCCTTTTTTCGGGTTTTGTCAATAACTTGCCTATTTTTAAATAGAATTAGAAGTTACTTGGCAAACATGTTAACTATCATGGGACGATGTGTTGCATGCATGATTCAGCTTGGTACCTTAAATGTCAAGGTCATACATAGAGGTCAAAGGTAAAAAAGGGGCCTTTTTTCGTGTTTGGTCAATAACTTTCTTATTTTTAGATGGATTTTGAAATTGCTCGGCAGAAATGTTAACCACCATGAGATGATGTGTTGCACGCATGACCCAGTTTAATACCTGAAAGGTCAAGGTCATACATAGAGGTTAAAGGTAAAAAAGGGCCTTTTTTGTGTTCTGTCAATAACTTTCTTATTATGCCCCCAACTTTGAAAAAGTTTGAGGGGCATATTGGTTCTGGTCCGTTCGTCCGTTCGTCCGTCCATTACGCTTTTGATGCATAGCATAATTAAAAAACCGTGTATGCTATGGTTTTGAAATTTCATATATGGATTCCTCATGGAAAATTAGCTGACGCGTATTTTTTTCTCGTCCGGATTATGCCCCCTTCAAGAGTTATTGCCCTTTGAATTTTTTTTTTAATAAAATCTTGTCAGCAAAATATCTCAAAAACTATTGGAGCTAGAGCCTTGAAAGTTGGTGATTATATTGATGGTGATGAGTAGATGAACTGATATACTTTTGACAAAATTCCAAAAAATACTTGGTGAGTTGTGGCCCTTTGTCATTTTGGTAATTTGTGCCCATTGTAATGTATGCTAAAAGTGATGCATAACATTACTTTAGAACCATGTATGCTAGGGTTTTGAAATTTCATATATGGATTCCTCATGGAAAATTAGCTGACGCATATTTTTTTTCACGTTCGGAATATGCCCCTTTCAAGAGTTATTGCCCTTTGAAATATTTTTAATAAAATCTTGTCAGCAAGATATCTCAAAAACTATTGGAGCTAGAGCCTTGGTGAATAGCTTGTTGGTGATGAGTAGATGAACTGATTAACTTATGACAAAATTCCAAAAAATACTTTGTGAGTTATGGCCCTTTGTCATTTTGGTAATTTGTGCCCATTGTAATGTATGCTAAAAGTGATGCATAGCATAACTTTAGAACGGTGTATGCTATAATTTTGAAATTTCATATATGCATTGCTGATGGAAAATAAGCTGACGCGTATTTTTTTTTCTCGTAAGGATTATGCCCCTTTCAAGAGTTATTGCCCTTTGAACTTTTTTTAATAAAATCTTGTCAGCAAGATATCTCAAAAACTATTGGAGCTAGAGGCTTGAAAGTTGGTGAATATATTGGTGGTGATGAGTAGATGAACTGATTAACTTTTGACAAAATTCCAAAAAATACTTTGTGAGTTATGGCCCTTTGTCATTTTGGTAATTTGTGCCCATTGTAATGTATGCTAAAAGTGATGCATAGCATAACTTTAGAACCGTGTATGCTAGGGTTTTGAAATTTCATATATGGGTTCCTCATGAAAAATTAGCTGACGCGTATTATTTTTTCTAGTCCGGATTATGCCCCTTTCAACAGTTATAGCCCTTTGAAATTTTTTTAAAAAATCTTGTCAGCAAAATATCTCAAATACTATTGGAGCTAGAGCCTTGAAAGTTGTTGAGTATATTGGTGGTGATGAGTAGATGAACTGATTAACTTTTGACAAAATTCCGAAAAATGCGAGTTATGGCCCTTTGTCATTTTGGTAATTTGTGCCCATTGTAATGAATCCTAAAAGTGATGCATAGCATAACTTTAGAACTGTGTATGCTATGGTTTTGAAATTTCATATATGCATTCCTAATGGAAAATAACTGACACGTATTTTTTTCTCATCCGGATTATGCCCCTTTCAAGAGTTATTGCCCTTTGAATTTTTTTTTAATAAAATCTTGTCAGCAAGATATCTCAAAAACTGTTGGAGCTAGAGGCTTGAAAGTTGGACCATGAGTCATGTGCAAGACCAAGGTCCTCCAATGTCAAGGTCATACCTAGAGGTCAAAGGTAAAAAAAAAAGGACAGTCAATAACTTCCTTATTCTTTGATGGATTATGAAATTACTTGGCAGAAATGTTAACCATCATGAGACGATGTGTTGCACCGGAAAGGTCAAGGCCATACTTAGAGGTCAAAGGTAAAAAAGTGTTTTTTTTGTTTACGGCCAATAACTTTTTAGCTCACCGTCACGTAGTGACGAGGTGAGCTTTTGGGATCACTTTTTGTCCGTCGTCCGTCGTGCGTCCGTGCGTGCGTGCGTAAACAATTTCTTCAAACGACATCTCATAAACCACTGAGCGGATTTTGACCAAACTTCACAGGAATGATCCTTAGGTGGTCCCCTTTCAAAGTTGTTCAAATGGTTCCGGTCCGTTACACATATAGGTCACAGGAGCCAAAAATAGATTTTTTTCACCGAAAACTTCAAAAATCTTCTTCTCTGAAACTGCAAGGCCCAGGTCTTTGATATTTGGTATGAAGCTTCATCTAGTGGACCCCTACCAAGATTGTTCAAATTATAGTGCTGGGGCCAAAAATGCCCCCGCCCCGGGGCCCTTTGGTTTTACATGGGCTTATATAGGGAAAATCTTTAAAAATCTTCTTCTCTGAAACCACAAGGCCCAGGTCTTTGATATTTGGTATGAAGCTTCATCTAGTGGACCCCTACCAAGATTGTTCAAATTATAGTGCTGGGGCCAAAAATGCCCCCGCCCCGGGGCCCTTTGGTTTTACATAGGCTTATATAGGGAAAATCTTTAAAAATCTTCTTCTCTGAAACCACAAGGCCCAGGACTTTGATATTTGGTATGAAGCTTCATCTAGTGGACCCCTACCAAGATTGTTCAAATTATAGTGCTGGGACAAAAAATACCCCCGCCACGGGGCCCTTTGGTTTTACATAGGCTTATATAGGGAAAATCTTTAAAAATCTTCTTCTCTGAAACCACAAGGCCCAGGACATTGATATTTGGTATGAAGCTTCATCTAGTGGACCCCTACCAAGATTGTTCAAATTTTAGTGCTGGGACAAAAAATGCCCCCGCCATGGGGCCCTTTGGTTTTACATTGGCTTATATAGGGAAAATCTTTAAAAATCTTCTTCTCTGAAACCACAAGGCACAGATCTGTGATATTTGATATGAAGCTTCATCTAGTGGACCCCTACCAAGAGTGTTCAAATTATAGTGCTGGGGCCAAAAATGCCCCCGCCCCGGGGCCCTTTGGTTTTACATAGGCTTATATAGGGAAAAATCTTTAAAAATCTTCTTCTCTGAAACCACAAGGCCCAGGACTTTGATATTTGGTATGAAGCTTCATCTAGTGGACCCCTACCAAGATTGTTCAAATTTTAGTGCTGGGACAAAAAATGCCCCCGCCACGGGGCCCTTTGGTTTTACATTGGCTTATATAGGGAAAATCTATAAAAATCTTCTTCTCTGAAACCACAAGGCCCAGGGCATTGATATTTGGTATGAAGCTTCATCTAGTGGACCCCTACCAAGATTGTTCAAATTTTAGTGCTGGGACTAAAAATGCCCCCGCCACGGGGCCCTTTGGTTTTACATAGGCTTATATAGGGAAAATCTTTAAAAATCTTCTTCTCTGAAACCACAAGGCCCAGGTCTTTGATATTTGGTATGAAGCTTCATCTAGTGGACCCCTACCAAGATTGTTCAAATTTTAGTGCTGGGACAAAAAATACCCCCGCCACGGGGCCCTTTGGTTTTACATTGGCTTATATAGGGAAAATCTTTAAAAATCATCTTCTCTGAAACCACAAGGCCCAGGTCTTTGATATTTGGTATGAAGCTTCATCTAGTGGACCCCTACCAAGATTGTTCAAATTATAGTGCTGGGGCCAAAAATACCCCCGCCACGGGGCCCTTTGGTTTTACATTGGCTTATATAGGGAAAATCTTTAAAAATCATCTTCTCTGAAACCACAAGGCCCAGGTCTTTGATATTTGGTATGAAGCTTCATCTAGTGGACCCCTACCAAGATTGTTCAAATTATAGTGCTGGGACAAAAAATACCCCCGCCACGGGGCCCTTTGGTTTTACATAGGCTTATATAGGGAAAATCTTTAAAAATTTTCTTCTCTGAAACCACAAGGCCCAGGACTTTGATATTTGGTATGAAGCTTCATCTAGTGGACCCCTACCAAGATTGTTCAAATTTTAGTGCTGGGACAAAAAATGCCCCCGCCACGGGGCCCTTTGGTTTTACATTGGCTTATATAGGGAAAATCTTTAAAAATCTTCTGCTCTGAAACCACAAGGCCCAGGTCTTTGATATTTGGTATGAAGCTTCATCTAGTGGACCCCTACCAAGATTGTTCAAATTAAAGTGCTGGGGCCAAAAACGCCCCCGCCCCGGGGCCCTTTGGTTTTACATAGGCTTATATAGGGAAAATCTTTAAAAATCTTCTTCTCTGAAACCACAAGGCCCAGGACTTTGATATTTGGTATGAAGCTTCATCTAGTGGACTCCTACCAAGATTGTTCAAATTTGAGTGCTGGGACAAAAAATGCCCCCGCCAAGGGGCCCTTTGGTTTTACATAGGCTTATAAAGGGAAAATCTTTAAAAATCTTCTTCTCTGAAACCGCTAGGCCCAGGTCTTTGATATTTGATGTGTAGCTTCATCTAGTGGACCTTTGCCAAGATTGTTCAAATTATAGCCTTTGTTGATGTTTGGTATGAAGCTTCACCTTTAAGACCTCCCTCAACATTATGCACATTAAAGCTCTGGGGCCAATAATGGCCCTCTCTGGGGCCCACTTGTTACACTATGGATCAGGTGAGCGATCCAGGGCCATCATGGCCCTCTTGTTTATTTTTCTATGAACATTTTTAAAGTTACTGTGAAGAAATGTTCATCTTCATTAGATGATGTGTTGCACACAAGACCCAGCTCAATACCTCCAATGTCAAGGTTATACTTAGTAGTCAAAAACGGGGGAGACATCTGTGTTTTTGTAGAAAAACAAATTCTAGTTGGTATGAAGCTTCATCTAGTGGACCCCTACCAAGATTGTTCAAATTATAGTGCTGGGGCCAAAAATGCCCCCGCCCCGGGGCCCTTTGGTTTTACATAGGCTTATATAGGGAAAATATTTAAAAATTTTCTTCTCTGAAACCACAAGGCCCAGGACTTTGATATTTGGTATGAAGCTTCATCAAGTGGACCCCTACCAAGATTGTTCAAATTTTAGTGCTTGGACAAAAAATGCCCCTGCCACGGGGCCCTTTGGTTTTACATTGGCTTACATAGGGAAAATCTTCTTCTCTGAAACCACAAGGCCCAGGTCTTTGATATTTGGTATGAAGCTTCATCTAGTGGACCCCTACCAAGATTGTTCAAATTATAGTGCTGGGGCCAAAAATGCCCCCGCCACGGGGCCCTTTGGTTTTACATAGGCTTATATAGGGAAAATCTTTAAAAATTTTCTTCTCTGAAACCACAAGGCCCAGGACTTTGATATTTGGTATGAAGCTTCATCTAGTGCACCCCTACCAAGATTGTTCCAATTTTAGTGCTGGGACAAAAAATGCCCCCGCCACGGGGCCCTTTGGTTTTACATTGGCTTATATAGGGAAAATCTTTAAAAATCTTCTTCTCTGAAACCACATGGCCCAGGTCTTTGATATTTGGTATGAAGCTTCATCTAGTGGACCCCTACCAAGATTGTTCAAATTATAGTGCTGGGGCCAAAAATGCCCCCGCCCCGGGGCCCTTTGGTTTAACATAGGCTTATATAGGGAAAATCTTTAAAAATCTTCTACTCTGAAACCACAAGGCCCAGGACTTTGATATTTGGTATGAAGCTTCATCTTGTGGACCCCTACCAAGATTGTTCAAATTATAGTGCTGGGACAAAAAATGCCCCCGCCACGGGGCCCTTCGGTTTTACATAGGCTTATATAGGGAAAATCTTTAAAAATCTTCTCCTCTGAAACCACAAGGCCCAGGACTTTGATATTTGGTATGAAGCTTCATCTAGTGGACCCCTACCAAGATTGTTCAAATTATAGTGCTGGGGCCAAAAATGCCCCCGCACCGGGGCCCTTTGATTTTACATAGGCTTATATAGGCAAAATCTTTAAAAATCTTCTACTCTGAAACCGCTAGGCCCAGGTCTTTGATATTTGATGTGTAGCTTCATCTAGTTGACCTTTGCCAAGATTGTTCAAATTTTAGCCTTTGTTGATGTTTGGTATGAAGCTTCACCTTTAAGACCTCCCTCAACATTATGCACATTAAAGCCCTGGGGCCAATAATGGCCCTCTCTGGGGCCACTTGTTACACTATGGATCAGGTGAGCGATCCAGGGCCATCATGGCCCTCTTGTGATTAATATTAGGATCACTTTTTGTCTGTCATCCGTGCGTAAACAATTTCTTCAAACAACATCTCCTCCTTAACCACTGATCGGATTTTGACCAAACTTCACAGGAATGATCCTTAGGTGGTCCCCTTTCAAAGTTGTTCAAATGGTTCTGGTCCGTTGCACATTTAGGTCACAGGAGACAAAAATAGATTTTTTCACCGAAAACTTAAAAAATTTTCTTCTCTGAAACAGCAAGGCCCAGGTCTTTGATATTTGGTATGAAGCTTCATCTAGTGGACCACTACCAAGATTGTTCAAATTACAGTGCGGGGGCCAAAAATGCCCCAGCCCTGGGGCCCTTTGGTTTTACATGTGCTTATATAGGGAAAATCTTTAAAAATCTTCTTCTCTGAAACTGCAAGGCCCAGGTCTTTGATATTTGGTATGAATCTTCATCTGGTGGACCCCTACCAAGATTGTTCAAATTATAGTGCTGGGGCCAAAGATGCCCCCACCCCGGGGCCCTTTGGTTTTACATAGGCTTATATAGGGAAAATCTTTAAAAATCTTTTTCTCTGAAACCGCAAGGCCCAGGTCTTTGATATTTGGTATGAAGCTTCATCTAGTGGACCCCTACCAAGACTGTTCAAATTATAGTGCTGGGGCCAAAAATGCCCCCGCCCCGGGGCCCTTTGGTTTTACATGGGCTTATATAGGGAAAATCTTTAAAAATCTTCTTCTCTGCAACTGCAAGGCCCAGGTCTTTGATATTTGGTATGAATCTTCATCTTATGGACCCCTACCAAGATTGTTCAAATTATAGTGCTGGGGCCAAAAATGCCCCCACCCCGGGGCCCTTTGGTTTTACATAGGCTTATATAGGGAAAACCTTTAAAAAACTCTTCTATGAAACTGCAAGGCCCAGGTCTTTGATATTTGGTATGAAGCTTCATCTAGTGGACCCCTACCAAGATTGTTCAAATTATAGTGCTGGGGCCAAAAATGCCCCCACCCCAGGGCCCTTTGGTTTTACATGGGCTTATATTGGGAAAATCTTTAAAAAATCTTCTTCTGAAACTGCAGGGCCCTGGTCTTTGCTATTTGGTATGAAGCTTCAGCTAGTGGACCCCTACCAAGACTGTTCAAATTATAGTGCTGGGGCCAAAAATGCCCCCACCCCGGGGCCCTTTGGTTTTACATAGGCTTATATAGAGAAAATCTTTAAAAATCTTCTTTTCTGAAACTGCAAGGCCCAGGTCTTTGATATTTGGTATGAAGTTTCATCTTGTGGACCTCTATCAAGATTGTTCAAATTATAGCAAAGAGGCCAAAATTGCCCCCGCTTCTGGGCCCTTTGGTTTTTCATAGACTTATATAGGGAAAATCTTGAAAAATCTTGAAAAATTTTCTACTCTAAAACCACAAGGCCTAGGTCTTTGACATTTGGTATGAAGCTTCAGCTAGTGGACCTCTACCAAGATTGTTCAAATTATAGCCCTGGGGCCACAATGCCCCTGCCCCAGGGCCCTTTGGTTTTACATAGACTTATAATAGAGATAATCTTTGAAAATCTTCTTCTCTGAAACAACAAGGCCCAGGTCTTTGATATTTTGTTGTGTAGCTTCATCTAGTGGACCTATGCCAACATTGTTCAAATTATAGTCTTTTGTTGAGATTTGGTATGAAGCTTCAACTTTTTAGACCTCCCTCAACATTATGCACATTATAACCCTGGGGTCAATAATGGCCCTCCCCGGGGCCCACTTGTTACTCAATGGATCAGGTGAGCGATCCAGGGCCATCATGGTCCTCTTGTGTTTTATATTAGGATCACTTTTTGTCTGTCATCCGTGCGTAAACAATTTCTTCAAACTACATCTCCTCCTAAACCACTGATCGGATTTTGACCAAACTTCACAGGAATGATCCTTAGGTGGACCCCTTTTAGAGTTGTTCAAATGGTTCTGGTCTGCTGCACATCAAGGTCACAGGGGCCAAAAATAGATTTTTTTAATGAAATCTTAAAAAATCTTCTTCTTTGAAACCATAAGGCCCAGGTCTTTGATATTTGGTATGAAGTTTCATCTAGTGGATCCCTAACAAGAATGTGCAAATTATAGTGCTGGGGCCAAAAATGCCCCCGCCCCGGGGCCCTTTGGTTTTACATAGGCTTATATAGGGAAACTCTTTAAAAATCTTCTTCTCTGAAACCACAAGGCCCAGGACTTTGATATTTGGTATGAAGCTTCATCAAGTGGAACCCTACCAAGATTGTTCAAATTATAGTGCTGGGGCAAAAAATGCGACGGCCCCGGGGCCCTTTGGTTTTACATAGGCTTATATAGGGAAAATCTTTAAAAGTCTTCTTCGCTGAAACACAAGGCCCAGGACTTTGATATTTGGTTTGAAGCTTCATCTAATAAACCTCTACTAAGATTGTTCAAATTAAAGCCCTTGGGCCAAAAATGTCCCCGCTCTGGGGCCCTTTGGTTTTATATAGGGAAAATCTTTAAAATTCTTCTTCTCTGAAACCACAAGGCCTATGTGTTTTATATTTGGTATGAAGCTTCTTCTAAAGGACCCCTACCAAGATTATTCAAATTATAGTGCTGGAGCCAAAAATGCCCCCGCCCCGGGGCCCTTTGGTTTTACATAGGCTTATATAGGGATAATCTTTAAAAAATCTTCTTTTCTGAAACCGCAAGGCCCAGGACTTTGATATTTGGTATGAAGCTTCATCTAATGGACCTCTACCAAGATTGTTCAAATTATAGCCCTGGGGCCAAAAATGCCCCCGCCCCGGGGCCCTATGGTTTTACATAGACTAATATAGGGAAAATCTTTTAAAGTCTTCTTCTCTGAAAACACAAGGCCTGGGTCTTTGATAGTTGGTATGAAGCTGCATCTAGTGGACCTCTATCAATATTATTCAAATTATAGCACTGAGACCAAAAATGTCCCCGCTCTGGGGCTCTTTGGTTTTACATAGACTTATATAGGGAAATCTTTAAAAAATCTTCTTCTCTGAAACTGCAAGGCCCAGGCTTTTAATATTTGGTATGGAGCTTTATCTAGTGGACCTCTACCAAGAATGTTCAAGGTATAGCCCTGGGGCCACAAATGCCCCCACCCCCGAGCCCTTTGGTTTTACATAGATTTATATAGCCCCAGGGCCATTTGGTTTTGCATAGGCTTATGAAGGGAAGATCTTTAAAAAAAATCTTCTTCTCTGAAACCGCAAGGCCCAGGTCTTTGATATTTGATGTGTAGCTTCATCTAGTGGACCTTTGCCAAGATAGTTCAAATTATAGCCTTTGTTGATGTTTGGTATGAAGCTTCACCTTTAAGACCTCCCTCAACATTACGCACATTAAAGCCCTGGGGCCAATAATGGCGCTCTCTGGGCCCACTTGTTACACAATGGATCAGGTGAGCGATCCAGGGCCATCATGGCCCTCTTGTTAGCTCACCTGTCACGTAGTGACAAGGTGAGCTTTTGGGATCACTTTTTGTCCGTCGTCCGTCGTGCGTCCGTGCGTGCGTCCGTCCGTGCGTGCGTAAACTTTTCTTCAAACGACATCTCCTCCTAAACCACTGATCGGATTTTGACCAAACTTCACAGGAATGATCCTTAGGTGGTCCCCTTTCAAAGTTGTTCAAATGGTTCCGGTCTGTTGCACATATAGGTCACAGTAGCCAAAAATAGATTTTTTTCACCGAAAACTTAAAAAATCTTCTTCTCTGAAACCGCAAGGCCCAGGTCTTTGATATTTGGTATGAAGCTTCATCTAGTGGACCCCTACCAAAATTGTTCAAATTATAGTGCTGGGGCCAAAAATGCCCCCGCCCCGTGGCCCTTTGGTTTTACACAGGCTTATATAGGGAAAATCTTTAAAAATCTTCTTCTCTGAAACCGCAAGGCCCAGGTCTTTGATATTTGGTATGAAGCTTCATCTAGTGGACCCCTACCAAGATTGTTCAAATTATAGTGCTGGGGCCAAAAATGCCCCTGCACGGGGGCCCTTTGGTTTTACATGGGCTTATATAGGGAAAATCTTTAAAAATCTTCTTCTCCTGAAACTGCAAGGCCCAGATCTTTGATATTTGGTATGAAGCTTCATCTAGTGGGCCCCTACCAAGATTGTTCAAATTATAGTGCTGGAGCTAAAAATACCCCCTGCACGGGGGCCCTTTGGTTTTACATGGGCTTATATAGGGAAAATCTTGAAAAATCTTCTTCTCTGAAACCGCAAGGCCCAGATCTTTGATATTTGGTATGAAGCTTCATCTAGTTGATCCCTACCTTGATTGTTCAAATTATAGTGCTGGGGCCAAAAATGCCCCCACACGGGGGCCCTTTGGTTTTACATGGGCTTATATAGGGAAAATCTTTAAAAATCATCTTCTCTTAAACCGCAAGGCCCAGGTCTTTGATATTAGGTATGAAGCTTTATCTAGTGGACCCCTACCAAGATTGTTCAAATTATAGTGCTGAAGCTAGAAATGCCCCCGCACGGGGGCCCTTTGGTTTTACATGGGCTTGTATAGGGAAAATCTTGAAAAATCTTCTTCTCTGAAACTGCTAGGCCCAGGTCTTTGATATTTGGTATGAAGCTTCATCAAGTGGACCCCTACCAAGATTGTTCAAATTATAGTGCTGGGGCCAAAAATGCCCCCGCACGGGGGCCCTTTTGTTTTACATAGGATTATATAGGGAAAATCTTTAAAAATCTTCTACTCTGAAACTGCAAGGCCCAGGTCTTTGATATTTGGTATGAAGCTTCATCTATTGGACCCCTACCAAGATTGTTCAAATTATAGTGCTGGAGCTAAAAATGCCCCCCGCACGGGGGCCCTTTGGTTTTACATTGGCTTATATATAGGGAAAATCTTGAAAAATCTTCTTCTCTGAAACCTCAAGGCCCAGGTCTTTGATATTTGTTATGACGCTTCAGCTAGTGGACCTCTATAAAGATTGTTCAAATTATAGCCCTGAGACCAAAAATGCCCCCGCCATGTGGCCCTTTGGTTTTACATAGACTTATATAGGGAAAATCTTTAAAAATCATCTTCTCTGAAACACAAGGCTTAGGTCTTTGATATTTGTTATGAAGCTTCAGCTAGTGGACCTCTACCAAGATTGTTCAAATTATAGCACTGGGGCCAAAAATGCCCCCGCTATGGGGCCCTTTGGTTTAACATAGACTTATAAAGTGAAATTTATATAGTGAAAATCTTGTTTTACATAGACTTCTATATGCAGGGTAAACCTTTAAAATCTTTTTCTCTGAAACCAGAAAGCCCAGGTCTTTCATATTCGATATGAAGCTTCATCTTGTGGACCTCTACCAAGATTGTTCAAATTTTAGCCCTGGGGCCAAAATTGACCCTGCTCGGGGCCCACTTGTTATGCTTTGGATCAGGTGAGCGAACCAGGGCCCTCTGGGCCCTCTTGTGTTTTATATTAGGATCACTTTTTGTCTGTCATCTGTGCGTAAACAATTTCTTCAAACGACATCTCCTACTTAACCACTGATCGGATTTTGACCAAATTTCACAGGAATGATTCTTAGGTGGTCCCCTTTCAAAGTTGTTCAAATAGTTCCGGTCCGTTGCACATATAGGTCACAGGAGCCAAAAATAGATTTTTTTACCGAAAACTTAAAAAATCTTCTTCTCTGAAACCGCAATGCCCAGGACTTTGATATTTGGTATGAAGCTTCATCTAGTGGACCCCTACCAAGATTGTTCAAATTATAGTGCTGGGGCCAAAAATGCCCCCGCCACGGGGCCCTTTGGTTTTACATGGGCTTATATAGGGAAAATCTTTAAAAATCTTCTTCTCTGAAACCACAAGGCCCAGGTCTTTGATATTTGGTATGAAGCTTCATCTAGTGGACCCTTACCAAGATTGTTAAAATTATAGTGCTGAGGCCAAAAATGCCCCCGCCCTGGGGCCCTTTGGTTTTTATATAGGCTTATATTGGGAAAATCTTTAAAAATCTTCTTCTCTGAAACCACAAGGCCCAAGTCTTTGATATTTAATTATGAAGCTTCATCTAGTGGACCCCTACCAAGATTGTTCAAATTATAGTGCTGGGGCCAAAAATGCCCCCGCCCCGTGGCCCTTTGGTTTTACAAAGGCTTATATTGGGAAAATCTTTAAAAATCTTCTTCTCTGAAACCACAAGGCCCAGGACTTTGATATTTGGTATGAAGCTTCATCTAGCGGACCCCTACCAAGATTGTTCAAATTATAGTGCTGGGACAAAAAATGCCCCCGCCACGGGGCCCTTTGGTTTTACATGGGCTTATATAGGGAAAATCTTTAAAAATCTTCTTCTCTGAAACCACAAGGCCCAGGACTTTGATATTTGGTATGAAGCTTCATCTAGTGGACCCCTACCAAGATTGTTCAAATTATAGTGCTGGGGCAAAAAATGCCCCCATCCCGGGGCCCTTTGGTTTTACATAGGCTTATATAGGGAAAATCTTCAAAAATCTTCTTCTCTGAAACGGCTAGGCCCAGGTCTTTGATATTTGATGTGTAGCTTCATCTAGTGGACCTTTGCCAAGATTGTTCAAATTATTGCCTTTGTTGATGTTTGGTATGAAGCTTCACCTTTAAAACCTCCCTCAACATTGTGCACATTAAAGCCCTGGGGCCAATAATGGCCCTCTCTGGGGCCCACTTGTTACACTATGAATCAGGTGAGCGATCCAGGGCCATCATGGCCCTCTTGTGATTAATATTAGGATCACTTTTTGTCCGTCATCCGTGCGTAAACAATTTCTTCAAACGACATCTCCTCCTAAACCACTGATCGAATTTTGACCAAACTTCACAGGAATGATCCTTAGGTGGTCCCCTTTCAAAGTTGTTCAAATGGTCCCGGTCCATTGCACATCTGGGTCACAGAGGCCAAAAATAGATTTTTTCTCCGAAAACTTAAAAAATCTTCTTCTCTGAAACCACAAGGCCCAGGTCTTTGATATTTGGTATGAAGCTTCATCTAGTGGATCCCTACCAAGATTGTTCAAATTATAGTGCTGGGGCCAAAAATACCCCTGCTCCGGGGCCTTTTGGTTTTACATGGGCTTATATAGGGGAAATCTTTAAAAATCTTCTTCTCTGAAACCGCAAGGCCCAGGTCTTTGATATTTGGTATGAAGCTTCATCTAGTGGACCCTTACCAAGATTGTTCAAATTATAGTGCTGGGGCCAAAAATGCCCCCGCCCCGGGGCCCTTTGGTTTTACATGGGCTTATATAGGGAAAATCTTTAAAAATCTTCTTCTCTGAAACCACAAGGCCCAGGACTTTGATATTTGGTATGAAGCTTCATCTAGTGGACCCCTACCAAGATTGTTCAAATTATAGTGCTGGGGCAAAAAATGCCCCCATCCCGGGGCCCTTTGGTTTTACATAGGCTTATATAGGGAAAATCTTCAAAAATCTTCTTCTCTGAAACGGCTAGGCCCAGGTCTTTGATATTTGATGTGTAGCTTCATCTAGTGGACCTTTGCCAAGATTGTTCAAATTATTGCCTTTGTTGATGTTTGGTATGAAGCTTCACCTTTAAAACCTCCCTCAACATTGTGCACATTAAAGCCCTGGGGCCAATAATGGCCCTCTCTGGGGCCCACTTGTTACACTATGAATCAGGTGAGCGATCCAGGGCCATCATGGCCCTCTTGTGATTAATATTAGGATCACTTTTTGTCCGTCATCCGTGCGTAAACAATTTCTTCAAACGACATCTCCTCCTAAACCACTGATCGAATTTTGACCAAACTTCACAGGAATGATCCTTAGGTGGTCCCCTTTCAAAGTTGTTCAAATGGTCCCGGTCCATTGCACATCTGGGTCACAGAGGCCAAAAATAGATTTTTTCTCCGAAAACTTAAAAAATCTTCTTCTCTGAAACCACAAGGCCCAGGTCTTTGATATTTGGTATGAAGCTTCATCTAGTGGATCCCTACCAAGATTGTTCAAATTATAGTGCTGGGGCCAAAAATGCCCCTGCTCCGGGGCCTTTTGGTTTTACATGGGCTTATATAGGGGAAATCTTTAAAAATCTTCTTCTCTGAAACCGCAAGGCCCAGGTCTTTGATATTTGGTATGAAGCTTCATCTAGTGGACCCTTACCAAGATTGTTCAAATTATAGTGCTGGGGCCAAAAATGCCCCCGCCCCGGGGCCCTTTGGTTTTACATGGGCTTATATAGGGAAAACCTTTAAAAATCCTCTTCTCTGAAACCGCAAGGCCCAGGTCTTTGCTATTTGGTATGAAGCTTCATCTATTGGACCCCTACCAAGATTGTTCAAATTATTGTGCTGGGGCCAAAAATGCCCCCGCCCCAGGGCCCTTTGGTTTTACATAGGCTTATATAGGGAAAATCTTTAAAAATCTTCTCATCTGAAACCGCAAGGCCCAGGTCTTTGATATTTGGTATGAAGCTTCATCTTGTGGATCTCTACCAAGATTGTTCAAATTATAGTGCTGGGGCCAAAAATGCCCCTGCTCCGGGGCCTTTTGGTTTTACATGGGCTTATATAGGGGAAATCTTTAAAAATCTTCTTCTCTGAAACCGCAAGGCCCAGGTCTTTGATATTTGGTATGAAGCTTCATCTAGTGGACCCTTACCAAGATTGTTCAAATTATAGTGCTGGGGCAAAAAATGCCCCCGCCCTGGGGCCCTTTGGTTTTACATGGGCTTATATAGGGAAAACCTTTAAAAATCCTCTTCTCTGAAACCGCAAGGCCCAGGTCTTTGCTATTTGGTATGAAGCTTCATCTATTGGACCCCTACCAAGATTGTTCAAATTATTGTGCGGGGGCCAAAAATGCCCCCGCCCCAGGGCCCTTTGGTTTTACATAGGCTTATATAGGGAAAATCTTTAAAAATCATCTTATCTGAAACTGCAAGGCCCATGTCTTTGATATTTGGTATGGAGCTTCATCTAGTGGACCTCCACCAAGATTATTCAAATTATATCCCTCAGGCCACAAATGCCCCCGCCCCGGGGCCCTTTGGTTTTACATAGCCTTATATAGAGATAATCTTTGAAAATCTTCTTCTCTGAAACAGCAAGGCCCAGGCCTTTGATATTTGGTGTGAAGCTTCATCTAGTGGACCTCTATCAAGATTGTTTAAATTATAGCCCTGAGGCCAAAAATGCCCCCGCCCCCGGGCCATTTGGTTTTACAAAGGCTTATGTAGGGAATATCTTTAAAAAAAAAACCTTCTCTGAAACCGCAAGGCCCAGGTTTTTGATATTTGGTGTGTCGCTTCATCTAGTAGACCTTTGCCAAGATTGTTCAAATTATAGCCTTTGTTGATATTTGGTATGAAGCTTCACCTTTTTTGGCTTCCTTCAACATTATGCATATTATAACCCTGGGTTCAATAATGGCCCTCCCGGGACCCACTTGTTACTCTATGGATCAGGTGAGCGATCCAGGGCCATCATGGCCCTCTTGTGTTTTATATTAGGATCACTTTTTGTCTGTCATCCGTGCGTAAACAATTTCTTCAAACGACATCTCCTCCTAAACCACTGATCGGATTTTGATCAAACTTCACACGAATGATCCATAGGTGGACCCCTTTCAAAGTTGTTCAAATGGTTCCGGTCCGTTGCACATATAGGTCACAGGAGCCAAAAATAGATTTTTTTCACCGAAAACTTAAAAAATCTTCTTCTCTGAAACCGCAAGGCCCTGGACTTTGATATTTGGTATGAAGCTTCATCTAGTGGACCCCTACCAAGATTGTTCAAATTATAGTGCTGGGGCCAAAAATGCCCCCGCACCGGGGCCCTTTGATTTTACATGGGCTTATATAGGGAGAATCTTTAAAAATCTTCTTCTCTGAAACCGCAAGGCCCAGGTCTTTGATATTTGGTATGAAGCTTCATCTAGTGGACTCCTACCAAGATTGTTCAAATAATAGTGCTGGAGCCAAAAATGCCCCCGCCCGGGGCCCTTTTGTTTCACATGGGCTTATATAGGGAAAATCTTGAAAAATCTTCTTCTCTGAAACTGCAAGGCCCAGGTCTTTGCTATTTGGTATGAAGCTTCATCTAGTGGACCCCTACCAAGTTTGTTCAAATTATAGTGCTGGGGCTAAAAATGCCCCCGCCCCGGGGCCCTTTGGTTTTACATAGGCTTATATAGGGAAAATATATAAAAATCTTTTTCTCTGAAACTACAAAGCCCAGGTCTTTGATATTTGGTATGAAGCTTCATCTTGTGGACCTCTACCGAGATTGTTCTATTATAGCCCTGGGGCCATAAATGCCCCCGCCCCAGGGCCCTTTGGTTTCACATAGACTTATATAGGGAAAATCTTGAAATATCTTCTTCTCTGAAACCTTAAGGCTTTTGTCTTTGATATTTGTTATGAAGCTTCAGCTAATGGACCTCTACCAAGATTGTTCAAATTATAGCCCTGAGACCAAAAATGCCCCGCTATGTGGCCCTTTGGTTTTACATAGACTTATATAGGGAAAATCTTTAAAAATCTTCTTCTCTGAAACCACAAGGCTTAGGTCTTTGATATTTGTTATGAAGCTTCAGCTAGTGGACCTCTACCAAGATTGTTCAAATTATAGCCCTGGGGCCAAAAATACCCCGCCCCAGGGCCCTTTGGTTTTACATAGACTAATATAGCGAAAATCTTGAAAAATCTTCTTCTCTGAAACCACAAGGCTTAGGTCTTTGATATCTATTATGGTAGTGGACCTCTACCAAGATTGTTAAAATTATAGCCCTGAGACCAAGAATGCCCCCACCATATGGCCCTTTTGTTTTACATAGACTTATATAGGGAAAATCTTTAAAAATCTTCTTCTCTGAAACCACAAGGCCCAGGTCTTTGCTATTTGGTATGAAGCTTTATCTAGGGGACCCCTACCAAGATTGTTCAAATTATAGTGCTGGGGCTAAAAAAGCCCCCGCCCCGGGGCCCTTTGGTTTTACATAGGCATATATAGGTAAAATCTTAAAAAATCTTCTCTGAAAATTGCAAGGCCATGGTCTGTGATATTTGGTATGGAGCTTCATCTAATGGACCTCTTCCAAGATTGTTCAAATATAGCCCACGGGCCACAAATGCCCCCGCTCCGGGGCCCTTTGGTTTTACATAGACTTATATAGATATAATCTTTGAAAATCTTCTCTGAAACAGCAAGGCCCAGGTCTTTGATAATTGGTGTTAAGTTTCATCTAGTTGACCTTTGCCAAGATTGTTCAAATTATAGCCTTTGTTGATATTTGGTATGAAGCTTCACCTATTTAGACCTCCCTCAACATTATGGACATTATAGCCCTGGGTCAATATTGGCCTCCCAGGGGCCCCCTTGTTACTCTATGGATAGAAAAAGAATCTTCTTCTCTGAAATCACAAGGCCCAGGTCTTTGATATTTGGTGTGTAGCTTCATCTAGTGGACCTTTGCCAAGATTGTTCAAATTATAGCCTTTGTTGATATTTGGTATGAAGCTTCACCTTTTTAGACCTCCTTCAACATTATGCACATTATAGCCCTGGGGTCAATATTGGCCCTCCCCGGGGCCCGCTTCATACTCTATGGATCAGGTGAGCGATCCAGGGCCATCATGGCCCTCTTGTTTTCAAAAAGTGACCAATTTCTTGAAAACTGTTCAGATCCCCACCCATAAACAATATATATTCTTATTGCTTATGATAAGGGGCTTTAAGTGACTTGCATCTTGAGACCCTGGGGGCATGCCCCACCCCTGCATTACATAAAATGCATCAAATATCAGAAACTGTTCAGATCCTCTCCCATAAACCATATATTTTCTTGTGATAAGGGGCATTTAGTTATATAGATCTTTGGACACCGTAGGTTAAATTGAGGGCCTCACCCCCTTTAGAAATGGTTAAGCATTCCACCCATTAACCATATATTTTCTCCTGACCTTTTAGCTCATCTAAGGCTTTATCTTGGCTAAATATAACTGAAAATTCAAACTCAAAATTTTCCAACTGATCTTCAAGAGTCAGGAATGTGATTAAGGACCACTTGGTCATACAGCCAAATGCTAAAAATAATCAATGCTTGCTGTCAGGTGAGCGTCTTCAGGACCATTGGTCCTCTGGTTCAAATTATTGTGCTGGGGCCGAAAATGCCCCAGCACCGGGGCCCTTTGGTTTTACATGGGCTTATATAGGGAAAATCTTTAAAAATCTTCTTCTCTGAAACCGCAAGGCCCAGGTCTTTGATATTTGGTAAGAAGCTTCATCTAGTGGACCCCTACAGAGATTGTTCAAATTATAGTGTGGGAGCTAAAAATGCCCCTGCACCGGGGCCCTTTGGTTTTACATGGGCTTATATAGGGAAAATCTTTAAAAATCTTCTTCTCTGAAACCACAAGGCCCAGGTCTTTGATATTTGGTGTGAAGCTTCATCTAGTGGACCCCTACCAAGATTGTTCAAATTATAGTGCTGGGGCCAAAAATGCCCCCGCTCCAGGGCTCTTTTGATTTTACATAGACTTATATAGGGAAAATCTTGAAAAATCTTCTTCTCTGAAACCACAAGGCTTAGGTCTTTGATATTTGTTATGAAGCTTCAGCTAGTGGACCTCTACCAAGATTGTTCAAATTATAGCCCTGAGACCAAAAATGCCCCCGCCATGTGGCCCTTTGGTTTTACATGGACTTATATAGGGAAAATCTTTAAAAATCTTCTTCTCTGAAACCACAAGGCTTAGGTCTTTGATATTTGTTATGAAGCTTCAGCTAGTGGACCTCTACCAATATTGTTCAAATTATAGCCTTGGGGCCAAAAATGCCCCCGCTCTGGGGCCCTTTGGTTTTACATAGACTTATTTAGGGAAAATCTTAATTTACACAGACTTCTTTATGCAGGGTAAAGTAGAAGTAAAACAAAGATCAGGAATTGATACAATTAACTTACTCCATCCATAAAAGACACCAAAGGGAAAGAAATACAAACATTAAGCGACCAGACCATAATGGAAACCTAAACAAAGGAAGGCCATATGGACAGTTACTTTCCCACAAAATGGCCATATGGCCATCCAAAATTAAAAGACACAAGTGATACACAGCAAGTAACAAACAACAACATAAATAAATCGCCACAGAAGAGCCGCCTTGGAACGGTCAGTTAAACCTTTAAAATCTTCTTCTCTGAAACCACAAAGCCCAGGTCTTTCATATTTGATATGAAGCTTCATCGTGTGGACCTCTACCAAGATTGTTCAAATTATAGCCCTTGGGCCAAAATTGACCCCGCCCGGGGCCCACTTATTAGCTCACCTGAGCCGAAGGCTCATTGGTGAGCTGATAGTATGGCCAGGCAAAAATTCTGTGTGTGTGTGTGTGTGTGTGTTCACATTTTCAAACGTCTTCTCCACCGGAACCGCTGGGCCGATTGTAGTCAAATTTCATGTGGAGGCTCCATGGGGTGGGGAAACGAAAGTTTGCATTTTTGGTCTAGGTCACATGACCAAGATGGCCGCCATGCCCATATATGGTAAAAACCCTTCGAAAATCTTCTCCTCCGGAACCCCTGGGCCGATTTGCATGAAACTTGGCATGTAGCACCTGGGACATGGGCCCATCATAAATTGCATAAATGGTGTCCCTGGGATGACCTTGACCTATTTTACGCCAAGGTTAAATTTGGTAACATGGGCATTTGTATGGGAAAAAGTAGAAATGTCTGATATCTTGCAAACTGTTACAAATAATGCCACTAAACCATATATATTCTTATTCCTTATGATGAGGCGCATTTAGTGACATGGATTTTGGAACCCTGGGCCCCCCCGGGGGGGCATGCCCCACCCCCTTTTTGGCACAAAATGCTTAATATCTCCAAAACAGCTAAGATCCCGACCCATAAACCATATATATTCTTGTTCCTTATGATAAGGCGCATTCAGTGACATGGACCTTTGGACCTTTGGGTACCGGGGATCCCGGGGGGGGCATGCCCCACCCCTATTTTGCACAAAATGCTTAATATCTCGGAAATGGTTAAGATCCCGACCCATAAACCATATATACTCTTGTTCCTTATGATGAGGCCCATTCAGTGACATGGACTTTTGGACCATGGGGTACCAGGGGTCCGGGGTGGGGGGCATGCCCCACCCCTTTTTTTTGCACAAAATGCTTAATATCTCAGAAACGGTTAAGATCTCTATCCATGAACCATATATATTCTTGTTCCTGATCATAAGGCGCATTAAGTGACATGAACCTTTGGACCCGGGGGTCCCAGGGGGGCATGCCCCACCCCCTTTTTTGCATTAAATGCTTAATATCTCGGAAACGGTTAAGATCCCCACCCATAAACCATATATACTCTTGTTCTTTTTTTATAATTTTATTTTTCAAAATATAAACTGTTTACATTCAATTTTCAAAACATGCATATATATGTATATCTAGTGTAGAATAGACATTAATTCTAAATCTTATTTTTATTGTTTACTCCACAATACAGTATGGAGGTATCCACTGTAGAGGTCACAGAGTTTCCGGCATTGGAAGATGATAAGTAAAAATAACAGGGAAATTATGCCATTGTTACGCCATCATTTATTGTCCAAAGTGTGCAGGTATGACACAAAAAGTGCTAATCAAACTGTTTTCGGAATCTCGCCTGGCCCTGCACTATTAGTTCCGACCTATTGCTCCGGAAATTAAGGATCGCTACTGTAGATATAAAGCTGATATAATTTTCGTATAGCGTTTTTTTTAGCATACCTCCAAGGTGAAAGAGATAATTTTATTTCTTAAAATACTTTCTGCCATATATCCGCCCGCCCTGAGGTGCCGCTAAAGCTCGATAGTGTTGTTCTCAGAGTGCTCCGAAGCTGTTACTTTAAAAAGAAAAAAAAAAAGAGAGCCTCTCGCAAAATGCCCCATTGTATTAACTTAAAATATTATTTAAAGAACCCCATTTCGACAAAAACTTTGCTAAGCTATTATCTAAGTATGCTATGTATTTTTCACACCGAAATTTATCTTTTAAAATTGCTATAAAGGTATTTACATTGAGTTCATTAGCAAAAAACTTAGTTTTGTAGTATTTAGCTGTTGCAAAAATATAGTTCACAAGCTGGTCTCTACCTTGGGAGGAAAATAAAATATTTTTCCCGTCCAATACTAATGTAACATTTGATACTGAAAGCAGCCACTGCCTAAGTTCCACCCAGAAATGTTTGACTTTATCGCATTCCACAAAAAGGTGGTAAATGGATTCGATATCGCGGTTACAATATGAACAGAGGCTATTTTCTGCTTTTCCTATACGATACAAAAAAGATTTTGTAACCAAAATTTTATTGTTTATTTTAAACTGAAAATCTTTTAATGTTACTTCCTTTAAATCTTTCATTGCTCTATTAGTATCATTAAAATCTTGTTCATTTAGAAATCCAATTTCTCTTACCCATTTGTTTTCAAAAGTCATTTCATTTGCTTTGATCATTATGTCATAGAATCTTCTACATCCTTTTTTATCTTTCAACAAAAAACTTGTGTATAAACTGCTTGTTACATTAAATATGCTCATTCTGTGTACATTACTATTTATTCTTATGGTGTTTTTCCATTCTTCTGGTATTTTAAATAAGAGTCTTTGATAATCCAAAAAAGTTCCCCCTATCCCATATGTTGTTTTTAAACCATCAAAATTGTGAAAATTACCATTTTGGTCCAGCAGGTCAGAAACTAGCCTTATGCCTTTATCATACCAATTTTTAATAAAGTAATTTGCTCCTTGTGTTAAATTCTTATTATACCATAGCGGAGAGTTTAAAATTTGGCAGATTGTCTCGACTTTTACTAAATCACAGAATTCTTTCCAACCTTGCAATACGTCTTTCCAAAACGGATTACTAATATGCTCCATTATTTGTGCTGGATATCCTGAACCCATATTGAATAAAGTTCCGAATTCAATATTTGATAGTGAATGACACAAGGAATTTTTATCACTGTGAATGACTCTCCGAAACCATGTTATTTTTAGAGCTTTTATAAAATATTGAATATGTATCATTCTCAGTCCTCCAACATTCATGTTTTTTATAATAACACTTCTTTTTATCCTATCTGGACCAGAATTCCACAGAAACTTATAAAAAAGCCTCTCTAGCCGTTTAATGAGATCTCCCGGTGGATTAGGTAGAGCCAGAAATAACTGGGTGAACTTAGACAGAGCTAGTGATTTAATGACAGTTATTCTACCAAGCAAAGTTAACTTTCTTTTAGACCAGTGCGCTAATAAATTTTCTATTTTGTTCAATACTTCATTTGAATTTAAATCCCAGATATCAAAAACATCACTTGAAAAATTAACACCTAAAATTCTAAAAGATCCCTGAGTCCAATCAAGATTATAATGTTGACACAACTGGATTTCTGAGTGACTCAGTGATCCAATCCATATAGCTTTAGTTTTTTCCACATTTATCTTTAAACCAGATATCTTATAAAATTTATTTAGTACTGACAATGCTGTGTTTAGTGTATTTTCACTACCATCTAAAAATATTTGGGTGTCGTCAGCATATTGGCTTAATTTATATTCTGTATCATTTATTACAATGCCTTTAATATTCTCGTTTTTCCTAATCATTTTCCCTAATATTTCTGCACATAGAATAAATATATAGGGTGAGATTGGATCACCTTGCCTGCACCCACGTTTTAAAAAAAAAACTTTCTGACATGTAGCCATTTTGTATAATACATGATTCAGCTCCCGACTGAAATAAATTAATCCATTTCCGTATAGATGGTCCAAAGTTATAATAAACTAATGTTTTATTGATAAATTCCCATGAAACTGTGTCGAAAGCCTTTTCAAAATCGACAGATAAAATAAGTCCTGGTAATTCTTGATGTTTTGTATTGTATAATACATCATATAATAACCTTATATTCTCTCCCAAAAATCTCCCAGAAATAAAACCTTTTTGATCTTCGTGAATTAATTTGTCAAGTACTTTCTTAAGTCTATTGGCTATTACTGATGATGCCAATTTGTAGATTACATTTAATAATGATATTGGTCTCCAGTTTTTTAAACTATGCCTATTTTTATTTGGTTTTGGTAAACATGTTATAATACCAAGTTTTTGTGTTACAGAGAGTGATCCATTTCTGTATGCATAATTTAGGGATCTTAATATAAAATGTCCTATATCAACCCAAAAAAATTTGAAAAATTCTGCCGTAAATCCGTCCTGTCCTGGGCTCTTTTCATTTTTCATGTTTTTAAGAGCCTGCAATATTTCTGCATATTTAATATCCCCTTCCAGATCTTCTGATTCTGCATTAGACAATTTTTCAGAATTTTCTCCTATCAATGATTCTATGTCATTTACATTTATATTTTCATTTTTAGAGTATAATTTTTGATAAAATTCTTTTTGAAGATTCAAAATATCCTTACTTTCTGTATATTCTTTACCATCCTCGTCGATCAATTTATTTATTGTTTTACTTGTATAATTTCTGCTTTCTAAGTTTAAAAAATATTTTGTTGGTTTCTCCCCTAAATCTTGATATCTGCATTTTGACCTAAGCATTACTCCTTCAATTTTTTGCTTTCTTATATTTACTAAATTTGATTTCTTTTGTTCTAAAAGCTGAAGTTTTTCTAGACTTATGTTAGTCAGATTGTCATTGATTTCTTGCTCTAACATATTTATTTCTCTTTCCAGATTACTTTCTTCCAGTTTAGATCTTTTCTTTTTTTCAGAACTAAATTTGATAGTGTTCCCTCTGATTATCATGAGTAATGTTTCCAGAAATAACTGGTCATTTATATTAAACTGAATTGTTTCATTATTGTCATTTACTTCCATTTCAGTTTCATTTATTACGTAAGTTCGCTTAACCTCATTAATAGTATGTTTAACGTTTTTAACATAATCCTTATCTTTTAATAATGTATTATTGAATTTCCAATACCCAGGACCCCTTGCACACTCTTGAAGTTTTAACTTTAGTAATATACCACTATGATCAGTACGAAAACCTGGAATTATTTGAGTATCAGTAACGAAATGAGATATGTTTTCAGTGATAAGAAAAAAATCAAGTCGGGCTTGCTTTCTAACAGGATTTAGTCTTCGCCATGTAAAATGTTTTCTATCTTCATTCATAATTCTCCAAATATCTAACATGCTGTTTTCCTCTAAAAAATCGAGCATAGCTTGTCTTGATCTTGGATTATTAATATGCATATAGTTATCATAATCGAGATCTGGATTTAGCACAAAATTCCAATCACCACACATTATAATTTGATCATTATCGAATTCTGATATTTTATGAAACAGAGTTCTATAAAACTGAGGGTTATCTTGGTTAGGACCATAAACATTTACTAAAGTAACCTTTTTATCCTGTAAAGTAATATTAATAATCAAATAATTGCCATTTTTATCTGCCTTAACTTGTTCAATCTTCTGTTCGAAGTTATTATTTATTAGGGTCATTACCCCTCGACTGTTTGTACTATATGAACTGAAGTAGGCCTTATACCCCCATTCATTTTTTACAAAATCTTCCATTTTATTATTGATATGTACATCCTGCAGACAAATTATATTGTACTTTTTATTTTTAACATAATGAAATAAGTCCCTCCTTTTGGATGCTAGTGATAGACCTTGGCAATTTTGCGAGAAAAATGTAAGTTGTTCATCTGTCATCTACTTTGTAAATAGTGAACTGATTCGATATTTTTGATATTGTCTGAGGCAACAGTTGGGCACCACAAGGCTGGCGAAAAAGGCAGCAAGAACATCTTAACTTACTTATATGACAAATAAAGAAAAGAAAGATTTCCATAAAATACATCATTTTCCAGTTCTGCATAATGGTACATTAAACTAATTCAAACTTCAAATTTTTTTTTAAAAAAAAAAAATATACTTTAATATGCTAAGTAATTGGCATTTATTCTATTTTGGGCTGCTGGTATCATTTAATCTTACCCAACATCATATCAAATAGACCCCCATTCCGTCCTATGGTTTGGGAAATATTAGCTATTAAACATGTAAAGGCTTGAAAAATTAAAGATTTCTAAATCTGTAACCTTGACCTTAATATCAAAGGCATGTCAGTGTCGTTGACTAAAATACCATCACAAAAACATGCCTTATTTAAGTTTTATGGAAATCTACACACCCAACAACAACAACCTAAACTAAGAGTTATCAGATTTGGAAAAAAAGAAAGAAAATGTTTTCTTTCTTTCAAACTCAAACCGCCGCACAAAATACAGACTACTTGCACCTGCAAAAAAGCCACTGGGATGGTTCCTATGAGTGCCCAGAATCAATGCACACGAGCATAGATAGAAAAAAAAAGTATTTACCCCGTAAACTGCAGTTTTACTGTATTAAGTGGGATTCAGGGGGGGGTTCTATCTTGCAAAAAAAAAAAATAGAAATACAAAAATAAAAAAAAAAAAAAAAAAAAATCGTGTTGTTTAGACTAGAACTTATAAAAAATGTATACATTTGATTAATGACGTCATACTGGCAGGTAATCTTAACTCTTGAAAAGCTTTCTTAAGATTGGATTCCGTTTTCGGTCAAATGGAATTAGATCGGGACCCAGCTAATCTGTTGTCAGTTGGACGCTTGTAAAATCTAAATAGGCCCCGGACATGCATATATTCACGACTCAATATGTCACATGCTTTAGCTTAATCCCGTCTAATCCCATAATAACAAGGTAAATTCATTGATGCAATAGTCCATTAGAAAGTTTTACTCCTGAAAGTATGTAATACTATTCTCATGCTACCTAAAATGTGCCAAAACTGATACTATACATACATATCAGAAAGGTCCAATCAAGACAGTTAATATATGCTTCCCCGCCCCCGCCCATAGGGGCTTTGAGAAATATATGGGCTGCATGATGCTTCCATGCAGAGCTAAATCTGGACCGCACACTAGTACTGGTAAACCGCTTAGAGGATCTAAGCCTGTCCAGGAACTGTGGTGCGAGGCAGACCACCCATGCTAATAAATCCTATTGGGTTCACTGGGCCACAGGTCTTGGGATGCCACCTCATCTCAATGTCGGGTAAAAGTCCCACAAAATTGGAAGCAACATCTCCAAAATGACCTTTAAAGTGTTGATGGGGACGTTAAACCTCAAATCAAACAAACAAAATCATATATGCTTCCAAAATGCCCGTTGTCACTATAAAATCTAATTTGATTGTGGATTTAATGTGTTGTTTTTTTCCTGTTCCATAGACTATGTCCCAAGGATACAGTTACTCCAACTTTACAGGCGGGTCATTCCCCATATTTTCAGCAGGCAAATAACCCATTTCAGGAGGTATTCCCCAACTGGGTAACCTAAGAAACAGAGGAGACCCAGATCAGACCTCAGAGAATGTGGCGCCTGAGCAGGGTCTGCACTGTTTGCTAACACAATTTCCAACAAAAATAGAATAAAAACAGAAAGTAGGCCTTACACCCCTGATACGGCATATATAGACTTGTCCAACTAGTAACTATGGAAGAGACCCCATGTTGATAGTTATATAAATATATACAATGTGTCAAACAGTAAGTTGTTAGTTGACCATGCAATCAGTAAGCTAATATCCAAGTTTAATATACAGGCATGTGATGGGGCTTAAGAATCTCGATCCCTGGAGCCATGCTTCATATACACAAACAGAAATAGACAAAGTATTCACACATCCATATTTCTACAATTTCACTATGTATAAATTTCAGACATATAGGAATATTATATAGTAATATTCAACCCCCATCTTGCCATTCATGACACCCCTATCTTTGCAAACAGTACAGATCCAGATCAGAAAGCCATCTGATCAGGGTCTACACTGTTTGGCATTCATTTTATGAATTTATAACAATAAATTGGTTGATAGACAGAAATGGATGTGGCTTAAATGAATATTCAGCAAGATATGGGCTAAGATCCCATCCAATCATGATCCACACTACTAGTGACACCAATGGCTGGCACGATTAATTAGATAATCGATTAACAGATTCCCCAAAAATAATTATCCTTACTGCTTTGCTTGTAATCGGTTAGCTAATAAGTACAACCCACCACCCAACGTTGTGACTAGAGTTGCTGGATAAGTGGCAAACAGTGCAGGCCCCGATGAGTCACCACATTCTGATGTGTCTCATCTGGGTCCACACTGTTTGCCCAGGCCTGTCTGTGCAAACGCACATGGTAAAAATAACAACATAGGGCAAGGGTCACGCTCAGACAGCAAACCAGACAGGTAAAATTATGACATTATTAATTGTTAATCGATCACAGTGCCATGGCCAATAATCGATTATCATAAATAGCTCTGATTAGCCAGCCCTATTGACACCTGTGATATTTTTGGCAGCATGTGGGAGATTTGCAATTTTGATCAGGTAGATCTAGAGTATATATAGAGATTCTCAGTTCAAATGAGAAAGGCTATGTAATTTTACTTAATTTTGATATCTCCTGAACAAAAATTAATGCCAAAATAAGGGAGCCTCCCTCCTGATTAGTGATGTATCACCTGAATGTGCTGTTCGCCAAGTATTACATGTATGTCCCAGTGCACGACCATCGTAACTATAATAATTTAAAGGCATTATGGAGAACATGCCTATTCAGATAAACTGAAAATTTTACAACCAAGAGAGAAAAAGAGAAGTAGAAAATAACGATAAGACACACCCCAACCCCTGCATAACACCACTGCTGGAGTCCAGAGCAGAGACCGTGTTAGCCAAACAAACAAACAACTGTGTACTATCCAACAAAAGATGTATAGATTGCACAGAAAATTGACCATTCATGGTCATTTTTCTATGTAATATACACATTTGTAGGACCCACTAGGGCATACAATACCATGTTATAATGAGGTTGTGGTGCAAATAATTCCAATTTCTCTAATACCATACTCACAACACAGCATCACGAAAAAACATGCCTATTCAGATAAACTGAAAATTTTACAACCAAGAGAGAAAAAGAGAAGTAGAAAATAATGATAAGACACACCCCAACCCCTGCATAACACCACTGCTGGAGTCCAGAGCAGAGACCGTGTTAGCCAAACAAACAACTGTGTAATATCCAACAAAAGATGTATAGATTGCACAGAAAATTGACCATTCATTGTTCTTTATGATGAGGCGCATTCAGTGACATGGACCTTTGGACCCTGGGGTACCAGGGGTCCGGGGGGGGGGTGGGGGGGGGACATGCCCCTCCCCCTTTTTTGCTCAAAATGCTTAATATCTCGGAAAAGGTTAAGATCCCCACCCACAAACCATATATATTCTTGTTCCTTATGATAAGGCGCATTCAGTGACATGGACCTTTGGACCGGGGGGGTCCCTGGGTGAGGGAGGGGGGGCATGCCTAACCCCCTTTTTTCCACAAAATGCTTAATATCTCGGAAACGGTTAAGATCCCCACCCATAAACCATATATATTCTTGTCGCATTCAGTGTAATGGACCGTTGGACCTAGGGTTCCAGTGGGGGGGGGGGGGGGGGGGGGGGGGGGGGCCAACTCCCTTTATTGCATTGAATGCTTAATATCTCGGAAACAGTTGAGATCCCCACCCAGTTACACAGACCTTCGGTCCCTCTTGGCCAAAGATCACATATTAAAGTCTTTGAGGACTTCCTCAGAAAAGTCAGGTGAGCGATTCAGGACCAATGGTCCTCTGGTTATACATTGGATCAGGTGAGCGAACCAGGGCCCTTTGGGCCCTCTTGTTTTTAATATGAAAACACATCTCAAAAGTCATTCAAGATGAGACCAATCAATGTTCATTGCTTGGTCCAGTTTTAGATTGTCAAACTAACCTGATGCCAAGAGATTCATTGAAAGGTACATCATAGGAGTTTGCACAGTTTGGTGTCCTAATGTGTTGCTAATCAGCGTACTGAATACCAGTAAATTCTGCTTCTCACAGGAAGCTAGGGCGGAGCTTAGCGATTGTGAAGAAATCTATACCACTGCAATCCCGACTTCTTCAGATTTGCGCTACATATTCAAAAATGTAATTAACGAAAGTTTCGGCCAATCAGCTGCAAAGTACTAGCTAAGCAGTCGTTCCGCCAACATTGCCAGTCATCTCTTAATACCTGTTCAGAAGCATGTGATAGAAGGTTCAACACGGTGTGACAAAGCTTTTTTGTTTGTTTGATTTGAGGTTTAACGTCCCCGTCAACACTGTAAAGGTCATTTTGGAGACGTTGCTTCCAATTTTGTGGGACTTTTACCCGACATTGAGATGAAATGACATCTCAAGCCCTGTCGCCCAATGAAACCAATAGGGTTTATAAGCATGGACGGTCCGACACTCACACTGCTTTGCCTGGGCAGGCTTAGATCCTCTAAGCGGTTTACCAGTACTTGTGTGTGGGTCGGATTCAGCTCTGCGTTGAAGCATCATGCAGCCCATATATTTCTTCAAGCCCCGATGGGCGGGGGCTCGTGACAAAGTTTTAGGCACGTCTTTGATTTTCGTTGCAAACAACATCAGACATGCAATGGGGAGAAGTCTTATTGCTGAACTGCTGGCTACTGGTTAGAACTCTATCTACGCCATTCTAACAAGTGCACACAGCACAGGGTGTTGTGAAGAAATAAGAAATAATTTCCTTCAACCTTTACCACTTGCTGGGCTATTCAGCAGACAACAAATTGTTGATAGTTTTCTTATTTTTCCCAGCTGTGGGAAAAAGTGGATACAATTTCCACAGGAGACAATTTGCATGAAATGTCAAATCCAGTTTTCTGGGAAAAATGTGGGGACAATTTGCATGATATGTCAAGTCTTGTTACACCCCAACCTCTTTATAACACTATTGTTGGGGTCCAAACCGGAAACTGTGTTAGTTAAACAACCGTGTTATATCCAAACAAAAATGTATAGATTATATAGAAAAATGACCATTTATGGTCATTTTTCTATATAATTTATACATTTTTGGGATCCATCTTGAAACTGTGTTATATGCAAAACCATTAGGCTAGTAATCAGGCTCCATTTATTCAAAGCTTAACAAGCTTTTTAGTGGCCAAAATGTTAATTATTCAAGCAAGTATAGTGTCTGATAGTTTGATACTCTGTGTGGAAGCATCATGCAGCCCATCTATTTCTTCAAGCCTTGATGGGGATACATGTACTATGGCTATTCCAGTATATACAAATTATGTTTCAGATCAGAGTAAAAGGCCTGTATGCTCCTTTTATTTTCTGTCCTTGACCTTACTGCGTATCCATGTCAACACAGCCGCCTTGGAGACATGTGGTGATGGTGAGTGCAATAAAGTGCAATCATTCATTGATTGTATTTGTTATTATTGCCAGCCTTGGTGGCCTAAGTCAAATGCACATTAGGCTAGTAATCAGGCTCCATTTATTCAAAGCTTAACAAGCTTTTTAGTGGCCAAAATGTTAATTATTCAAGCAAGTATAGTGTCTGATAGTTTGATACTTTTGCTGAAAAAAAATGTGAGAAGCTTTTGCATTTGCAAAAGCTTCTCACATTTTTTCAGCAATATACTTATATATATATGCCATATTTAACCCATTAGGTAGCGGAAACCCCAAAACGGGTAGTTAGCAAACAGTGCAGGCCCAGATCAGATGCCGCAGAATGCTGAGTCTGATCAGGGCCTACTCTGTTTGCAAGAAGTTCAGCCATTTTTCAAATCAATTTTGAAGAAAACACAACCTGACACTCTTAAACTTTGAAATATAAGGAGGGCGATTCCATTTGGAACGAAAAGGGTTAATTATCAAAGAATTATCAATACAGTAGCTAACAACTTCAATACCTTTGAACAATTGTTCAAAAACTAATTGTGTTGTTGGAGAGAATAATGTGAGTAGCTTTTGCAGTGCAAAGGCTATTCACATTTGTTTAGCAAAAATACCATAGCATTTGATATTTTACTAGATAGAACAGTTAATAATTGACCGCAAATGAGCTTGTTAAGCAAATGATGCTTTGAACAATTGGACCGTGGGCTCAGGAGCTCACAGATTTTTTCCAGGATGTCCTGGATTGAGAATAGATATTTCCTGCAGTCATTGTCTCCCTTCTGATAACATAGATCAAAGCACTGACAGCACTGGTAGGTCTACAGTCTCAGAGAGTAGGCTGCGAATATGGGGACTTAGACGGTTTCATTTAGCAAACAGTGTAGACCCAGATAAGATGCTGCTTTCTGCAGCACCTGATCTGGGTCTACACCATTGACCAAACCCAGTACATGAGTCCAGTCCAGGTAACTCCTAAACACTGCACTCTGAAGTCATTGTGACAAGAATAGCATGGCTACAAACAAAACAAAACCTTTGGTTCAAATGCTTTTTGCATGGTTTAGTTTTATTGGTTAGTTAAAGTCAAATGGACAACAGAAATATAATGCTAATTTATTAGTAGACAAAAATTGACCCAAAATAAATTGGAAGCAATGTCTCCAAAATGACCTAAATAGTGTTGATGGGGTCATAAAACCTCAAATCAAACAAACAAAGCATCAGTTAGAGGTGATAGGCTGTGCACTGTGCTGGTTATAAACTTAGAAGGTCTAAGCCACTTAGAAGGTGGAGCACTTTGGTGCAGAGGTAGCGCATCGGATTTGTGATTGAGAGTGTGTGGGTTCGAGCCTTACACTGACCAAAGTGTTGTGCCCTTGACCAAAGCACTTCATCCACATTGCTTAAAAAAAATACTGGTTACCACCCTGAAAATCCTGCTTGTAATGCTCAGATGTGAGTGAGTAGCAGTAATAGGAGAAAAAAAGCCTGTGTATTTACATTAATTGACTGGCTTGATATTGCCTTGATAATGTTGACTGGGCCATGAATTTAAACAAATGAATAACCCTTTTATAGAACATATTTATGATTATTACTGTTATTATTAGTAGTGTAAGAAACAAGTCTGCTATTATACTTAAAAAAAGCATGCACGAGAGAGAGAGAGAGCTCCCATTTTATACCTTTTAATTTTCTTCAGGTCTGAAGGTACTACAGAAGAAAGACAGAATTGTTTCCCAGCCTACATCAGAAGTGATAAGGTCCTTTACCATCGCCAAGATCAGAGCTCTCAGCCAGCAGGAAACCAAAAAGTCGCTGGCTGCAGCTCTTGAGACAATTGACAAGGTAATAATCCCTTGGCCCAGTTGTTTAAAACTTACAAATAATTAGTTAATGTATCATTAAAACTTTGATCATTTAAGAGGATGGGAACACTTGGCAGATTTTTCCGCCATTTTTCAAAGGGAGACAACTTTTGGGACTTCCTGTACGCTTTTCTGTAAGCCCTGTCCCACTGAAAAAGGGAACTACTCTTAAAGGAAAGAATTTGCTCCTCAGGAGGCGTTTCTAATGAGTACACACAGCATACATTTTCAAAGTGAGTACACTCAACATACATTTTCAAGATAAAAGAAGAAAATTCTCCCTGCATTGTTCCAAATATATTAACATTTGGAGGTTAAGAGAAAATTTCTAGGGACTCTTGAACAAGTTCAAACTAGCAGTTGTTATTGAGCCATTGGTGTATGGGTCATTGAAGTTTCAAAGTAAACCCTAAATAATTGAAATTCAATCCATGTTGTTCTTTTTTTTTTTTTTAGGAATTTGCTACAGATATGGCGCCTGATATTCTGGTCCTAAGAGGATGTATCCTGCTAAATCTTGGTGATATAGATGGAGCTAAAGTAAGTTACCTACCTAATATACTTACGATATAGGCCACATCATTGACCCTTACTGCAAGAACTGATGTTTATAAAGAGTCGTTCTTCCCCAGAACCATTAGAGATTGGAATGCCCTTCCCGATTCGATTATTTCGACAGCTGAAGGTGCTGATGATTGTGTAGCTAAATTTACCTCTTTGGTTAGAGCTAGGGACTAACTTCACACATCACAGGTCCTGGTGTATGAATGTCTTTTGACGTATCACCAGTAACAATTCTGATTCTGATTCTGATTGGGCAAAAAAAACGTTTTTGGCAATAAAATGCAATTTAAAATTGTTATATGATAAACAGAATCTTACACTCTTGGTCATTTCATATCAAATTTATGAAACTCACGAGAGGCTTGTTTCATAAATTGCATATGTATTGTCCCACTTGTGTCTGTTGATGTCATATTTTTTTTTTTTTTTTTTTTTTTTGAGTAGACAATTTAACCCATTGTATGCGGGATACCCCTAAAGGGGTACCTTGGTAAACAGTGCAGGCCCAGATCAGATGCTTCAGAACACCACTGCTACCCATTTGCACCTGGGTGGAGTGGGGCATTGTCATTACGTGTCTTGCCCAAGGACACACCTCGATACCGGTGGACGGATTCGACTTGCCTGCACTATATGCGAAAGGAATTTTCTGTCAAAAATAGAATAAAAGCAAAAAAATAGGCCTGACGCCCCTTATATGACACTTGGACTTGTCCAACATATAGCAATGAAAGAGTCCTCTAGTATACAATGGGTTTAACATTTACTTGTAATTCTAAGCATGAATAAGCTGACAGATTAGAAAATGGTCCTCAGCACTCTCTGACGTATGTTCTTCAAATGTGCATGAGTAGCCAACTGATATGGCTAGACACATGACATGACTTCTTGCAAGCAGCAAAAGCTCTGGCGAGACGGGGCTTATGCACAGTCTTGCCAGAGCTTATGCACAGTCTTGCCAGAGCTTATGCACAATCTTGCGAGAGCTTATGCACAGTCTTGTCTGAGCTTATGCACAGTCTTGCCAGAGCGTATGCACAGTCTTGCCAGAGCTTATGCACAGTCTTGCCAGAGCTACTGCACAGTCTTGCCAGAGCTACTGCACAGTCTTGCCAGAGCTTATTCAATCTTGCCAGAGCTTATGTGCAGTCTTGCCAGAGCTTATGCACAGTTTTGCCTGAGCTTATGTACAGTCTTGCCAGAGCTTATGCACAGTCTTGCCAGAGCTTATGCACAGTCTTACCAGAGCTTATGCACAGTCTTGCCAGAGCTTATGAAAAGTCTTGTCAGAGCTTATGCACAGTCTTGCCAGAGCTTATGCACAGTCTTGCCAGAGCATGTCCTTGTCATCTATGTAATAAGTACCTGGCTCTCATTAGCTGGCTATTGACATTGTTAGTTAACTCATACTGTGCCAGTTACGACAATTGTCATATGCTTTGTCGTCTGTCGGTTACTATAAAAGTCATTATTGCCAACCGTGTGGACCCAGATTAGACTGCTCCTCTAGTAATAGTCTGATCTGGGACCACACTGTTTGCCTGTATGCAAAAATATTTTTAAAAAGTTTGAAAGAAAATTCAGCAGACAACATAAACAGACCACCTTTTCAGATACAGGTTTTCTCAGCATCTTAAGTTAAAACTTTGATAATTAATATGGTAATATTAACATATAGTTAAATTTTGATCATTTATTGTGGTAATATGCTAATATTTTTGCTGAAAAAATGTGAGTAGCTTTTGCATTTGCAAAAGCTACTCACATTTTTCCAGCAAAAGTACCAGTATACTAAATTTTGTACTTGCTAGAACAGTTATCATTTTGACCGCTAACAAGCAGGCTCAAATGTATTTTCCAGAAATGTGTTACTGGTGATTCAGCTCAAAGAGTGTCTCTAGAAGGGAAGATTTGTCTGGCTGAGAAAAACTATGATACTGCTAAAGCGAAGTAAGTCACACTTACAGTGATGAAACTTAGATGGCTCGCCCCCGCCCATCGGGGCTTGGAGAAATAGATTGGGCTGCATGGCGCTTCCACACAGAGAAACTGATCACACATGAGTACTGGTAAACCACTTAGAGGGACTAAGCTTGCCTTGGTAAAGTGGAGTGAGTCAGACAGCCCAATGCATATAAGCCTTTTGGTTTCATTGGGCAGCAGGGCTTAGATGTCATTTCATATCAGTGTCGGGTTAAAGTCCGGTAGCAGCATCTCCAAAATGACCTATATTGTGTTTATATAGACGTTAAACCTCAATTCAAACAAACAAACAAAACTTAGATGATGGCTCGAACATCGATGGCTCTATTACCACTGCTATTTCAAACTCCTTCGAGTCCACTGGAAACATTTCCAATTACTGCAGATTTTAATATATCTGGTATAATTTTGTTATTTATCTTGAAAATGAACATGTATGTTGTGTGTGCTCATTAGATGTACTCATACAACATATCTTTATATTAAATTAAGTCAAGAAGATATTCCTATTATGCCTCCTGAAGGCACCCTCCCATCAGGGTTTGAAGAAATAGATGGGCTGCATGATGCTTCCATGCAGAGCTGAAACCGACCGCACAAGAGTACTGGTAAACCTCTTAGACGATCTAAGCCCACCCAGGCAAAGGGGTGCGAGTCGGACCATACATGCTTATAAACCCTATTGGTTTCATTTGGCGACAGGGCTTGAGATGTCTTTTCATCTCAGTGTCGGGTAAAACTCCCACAAAATTGGAAGCAGCATCTTCAAAATGACCTAAATAGTGTTTATGGGGACATTAAACCTCAATTCAAACAAACAAACAAAACTTAGCTGGCTCGAACACCGATGGCTTTATTACCACTGCTGTTTCGAAATCATTAGTTCCGTAGGAAACATTTCTTATAACTGCGGATATTTGATATATCTGGTGTAATTTTCTTATTTATTTTTAAAATGTATGTTGTGTGTGCTCATTAGAATCGCCTCAATCAGGCGATTCTAATGAGTACATACAACAATTCTTTATGTTAAGGGGAATGGGAACACCTGGCAGATTTTTTCCGCCATTTTTCAAAGGGAGACAACTTTCGGGACTTCCTGTTCACTTTTCTATAAGACTGTCCTGCTGAAATAGGGGTCTACTCTTAAAGGAAAGAATTTGCTCCTTAGGAGCAAATTCTTTCCTTTAAGAGTTGACCCCTATTGACATGAGAGACAAAAATACTTTTGCAGGAGTTGCCTCCCCTCCCCTGAAATAAAGTTGAGAAGATATTCCTATTATGCCACCTGACCTGGTACTATGATTAACCCTCAGGGTCTCAAACAAATTTTAATGGTCCCGAAGGTGTTTGAGCTGTTGAAGTTAGACTGTATTTGCTACACCATAAAAATCCTAAACATTCGGACACCTTGAGAACTTGCTGAAATTCTCCAAAAATTTTAACAAATTTGTTTCACGATCCAGCAAGGGGTTCTAAAGGTGGAGATGGAATTGCAAACTGTGTAGACCCTGATCTGACTGTTCCTTCAGGAGCAGTCTGATCTTGGTATGACCTGTTTGCAGTGGCAAACAGTGTAGACCCTGATCAGACTGCTCCTTCAGGAGCAATCTGATCATGGTCTGACCTGTTTGCTTATGCATGTCTGTCCCAATACTCAGGATCATTACGGTAAGTTCTCATTAAGGGATATGAGTCTGGGCATGACAAAATCAACAATAATACGTGTTTGACCAGCACAGACTCCAATCAGCCTTCACATCCAACCTTTATGGCTCTTTGGATAACCTAGAAGGTTCATGTCATCACTGAAGTCTCTAATCAGTCTGTGCAGATCCTTCCTTTCCTTCCTTCCTTCCTTCCTTCCTTCCTTCCTTCCTTCCTTCCTTCCTTCCTTCCTTCCTTCCTTCCTTCCTTCCTTCCTTCCTTCCTTCCTTCCTTCCTTCCTTCCTTTCCTTTCCTTTCCTTTCATTTCCTTTCCTTTCCTTCCTTCCTTCCTTCCTTCCTTCCTTCCTTGTAGTTTTGACCCTATCCACAGCTCTAGAAAAGGTGGAATAATGAGGATAATTGATGATTTTTCCTATTTCTTATTAAGGGGAGTGGGAACACCTTGCAGATTTTTCTGCCATTCTTCAAAGGGACTTTCTAGACTTCTTGTTCACTTTTGCTATAAGCCCTGTCCCACTGAAAAAGGGGTCTGCTCTTGAAGGAAAGAATTTGCTCCTCAGGAACAAATTCTTTCCTTTAAGAGTTGACCCCTATAGACATGGGCGACAAAAGAACTTTTGCAGGAGTTGCCTCCCATGAAGGTGTTCCCATTCGCCTTAAACACCTGTGTTGTGGGTACTTATTATAATTGACACAGTAAGGCAATTATAATAAGTACCCACAACATAAGTTTCTGAAGAGAAATAAGGAAAAGTATCACTTAAAATCCCAATTACTCCTGCTTATCTGCGGCCCCCGCCCATAGGGGCTTGAAGAAATATATGGGCTGCATGATGCTTCCACGCAGAGCTGGTAAACCGCTTAGAGGATCTAAGCCTGTCCAGGAACTGTGGTGCGAGGTGGACCGTCCATTCCATGCTAATATACCCTATTGGTTTCATTGGACGACAGGGCTTGAGATGTCATTTCATCTCAGTATTGGGTAAAAGTCCCACAAAATTGGAAGAAACGTCTCCAAAATGACCTTTACAGTGTTGACGGGGATGTTAAACCTCAAATCAACCAACCAACCAACCAACTCCTGCTTATCTGGAGTTAGGCGGAAGAGCATAATTTCAGATACATACAAACCGTTTTGTAACCTGGTTCAAAGACAAAAAAAAAGTTCATCTCTACTGTACAGCCATGTGATAACAGATGCATAAATGGTCATTTTTTTCTATATTATCTAGACATTTTTGTATGGTTGTTTTACTAACATGGTTTCTGCTATGGACCCAAATAAAAGGGCTTGTGGTATATTCTAAACAATGCCTCTTTTGAACTGTTATGAAAACATTTTTATCATATGATATCGGGTCTGAGAGTGTAATAACACCATGTAATGAATTCGATAATTTACTAGTGGATTAAGTTAGATACTCCCAGTAACCTTATATGTACGACGTCCTTAACGAAGTCACGTTTACTTATGGCGGAATAGTGACATTTTTATAAAACAATCGTGATTAAAATGCGTTTTAAATGTCATATGATAAATAGAATCTTGCATTCGTGCTCATGTATTATTGAATTTATTAAACTCATTGAGGAAAAAGGATAAAATGCTCGGCAGAGCCTCGCATTTTATCCCTTTTCCTCAACTCGTATAATAAATTCATTAATAAATGAACACTCATGTAAGATCTTCTATATGTGAAGTTGATAGTGAAATGGGTTAGTATTATCCTGCTATTTTGTAGGTTTCAAGAGGCTATACAGAGAGATGAAGGAAATTATGAATACCACCTTGACCTTGCTGTTTGTCTTTGGGAGTCAGGAGACAGACATCAGGAATGTTTCCATTGTTTACTGAAGGTAAGGAAATTACAAGTATTGCCTTGACCTTGCTGTTTGTCTTTGGGAGTCAGGAGACAGACATCAGGAATGTTTCCATTGTTTACTGAAGGTAAGGAAATTACAAGCATTATGTTGACCTTGCTGTTTGTCTTTTCCATGGTTTACTGAAGGTAAGGAAATTACAAGTAACACCTTGACCTTGCTGTTTGTCTTTGGGAGTCAGGAGACAGACATCAGGAATGTTTCCATTGTTTACTGAAGGTAAGGAAATTACAAGTATCACCTTGACCTTGCTGTTTGTCTTTGGGAGTCAGGAGACAGACATCAGGAATGTTTCCATTGTTTACTGAAGGTAAGGAAATTACAAGCATTATGTTGACCTTGCTGTTTGTCTTTTCCATGGTTTACTGAAGGTAAGGAAATTACAAGTAACACCTTGACCTTGCTGTTTGTCTTTGGGAGTCAGGGGACAGACATCAGGAATGTTTCCATTGTTTACTGAAGGTAAGGAAATTACAAGTAACACCTTGACCTTGCTGTTTGTCTTTGGGAGTCAGGGGACAGACATCAGGAATGTTTCCATTGTTTACTGAAGGTAAGGAAATTACAAGTAACACCTTGACCTTGCTGTTTGTCTTTGGGAGTCAGGGGACAGACATCAGGAATGTTTCCATTGTTTACTGAAGGTAAGGAAATTACAAGTAACACCTTGACCTTGCTGTTTGTCTTTGGGAGTCAGGGGACAGACATCAGGAATGTTTCCATTGTTTACTGAAGGTAAGGAAAATACAAGTAACACCTTAACCCTGCTGTTTGTCTTTGGAAGTCAGGGGACAGACATCAGGAATGTTTCCATTGTTTACTGAAGGTAAGGAAATTACAAGTAACACCTTGACCTTGCTGTTTGTCTTTGGGAGTCAGGGGACAGACATCAGGAATGTTTCCATTGTTTACTGAAGGTAAGGAAAATACAAGTAACACCTTAACCTTGCTGTTTGTCTTTGGGAGTCAGGGGACAGACATCAGGAATGTTTCCATTGTTTACTGAAGGTAAGGAAAATACAAGTAACACCTTAACCTTGCTGTTTGTCTTTGGGAGTCAGGGGACAGACATCAGGAATGTTTCCATTGTTTACTGAAGGTAAGGAAAATACAAGTAACACCTTAACCCTGCTGTTTGTCTTTGGAAGTCAGGGGACAGACATCAGGAATGTTTCCATTGTTTACTGAAGGTAAGGAAATTACAAGTATCACCTTAACCTTGCTGTTTGTCTTTGGGAGTCAGGGGACAGACATCAGGAATGTTTCCATTGTTTACTGAAGGTAAGGAAATTACAAGTATCACCTTAACCTTGCTGTTTGTCTTTGGAAGTCAGAAGGCAGATACTAGGAATGTTTCCATGGTTTTTCACCTTAACCTTGCTGTTTGTCTTTGGGAGTCAGGGGACAGACATCAGGAATGTTTCCATTGTTTACTGAAGGTAAGGAAAATACAAGTAACACCTTAACCCTGCTGTTTGTCTTTGGAAGTCAGGGGACAGACATCAGGAATGTTTCCATTGTTTACTGAAGGTAAGGAAATTACAAGTATCACCTTAACCTTGCTGTTTGTCTTTGGGAGTCAGGGGACAGACATCAGGAATGTTTCCATTGTTTACTGAAGGTAAGGAAATTACAAGTATCACCTTAACCTTGCTGTTTGTCTTTGGGAGTCAGGGGACAGACATCAGGAATGTTTCCATTGTTTACTGAAGGTAAGGAAAATACAAGTAACACCTTAACCCTGCTGTTTGTCTTTGGAAGTCAGGGGACAGACATCAGGAATGTTTCCATTGTTTACTGAAGGTAAGGAAATTACAAGTATCACCTTAACCTTGCTGTTTGTCTTTGGGAGTCAGGGGACAGACATCAGGAATGTTTCCATTGTTTACTGAAGGTATGGAAATTAAAAGTATCACCTTGACCTTACTGTTTATCTTTGGGAGTCAGGGCAAAAACATCGGGAATGTTTCCATGGCTTTCAGAAGGTAAGGAAATTACAAGTATCAACTTTACTTTGCTGTTCGACTTTGGTTGTCAATCGACACATAAACAAAGGGGTTCCTTGGTTTTCTCAAAGTAACAAAATAACAAATATAACCTTGGCTTTGCTATTTTTATCCCCTTACCAAAAAAGTTTGGAGGACATAGCAATCAGCCTGGCTTCTCTCCATCTGTCTGCCTGTCAGTGCATAGGCCATCCATAGACACAACCTTGTGATCACCATATCTCCACTACCCTTTAAGGTATATTGATGGTACTTAATACAATTGTACAGGAGGTTGAGGAGGCATGTCATGCACAAGAACCACAACACTGCATGTCATCACATTGAGAAGTGGTCCTTAATAATATTTGGTTATGAAAACCATAATTAACACATTTCTTGCTGATACTTTGCAGCAATGTACTTGAGGATTAGCTGGTGTGTTTGTTTTTTTGTGTTACACTTTCTGTCAGTGTACAATCTTCTAATGTGTACAGTCTTCAAAACAGCATATTGGCTTTAGGTTGGTTGATTTTGCCATCTCTTCTGATGGCCATTTTTCTTTTGTAGCCTTGACCGCTGTTACAGATATTCACTGACAGTTTAGTACTGTTGCTGATCATATGGAAAAGTACAAAAAAATGTTTTCAAACTGTTGTGACCTTTTACCTTGTCATTTTATTTGACCTTGACCTTTTATTTTTAGGCTGCCAAACTGGATCCATATTGCAGTAAAACATTCATGTACCTTGGCCACTACTACAGTTCTGTAGCTAACGATGCTACAAGAGCCCGTAAATGTTACCAGAAGTCATTTGACCTTGATGACCTTAATGATGAAGCTGGTGCTGCACTCTGTGACCTTATGACAGCTGGTGGAGAAGAGGTATATCCCTGTAAACTGGGGTTCATTCCTAAAATGACAACATTAACCCGTTTTGTACCAGAAACTCCAAAATGGGTACCCTGGCGAACAGTGCAGGCCCAGATCAGACGCCACAGAACGCGGTGTCTGATCAGGGCCTCCTCTGTTTGCTTAAAGGTCAGTCATATTTAGGGCTGGCTAATCGGAGCTTAAAAGATAATCGATTATCAGTCCTGTCATTGCGATCGACAATTGATTAGTAATCGCTAAGGTTTTTGTCATGATTTTACCTGTCTGACTTTCTGTCTGAACATGACTCTTACCATATGTTGCACTTTACCATTTGTGTATTTGAACAGACAGGCCTGAGCAAACAGTGTAGACCCAGATGAGATGCCGCATAATGCGGCGTCTCATCAAGGTCTACACTGTTTGCCACACATCCAGCTATTCTAGGCATGACTTTGGGTAGTAAATTGTACCTATCAAGTAATCGATTAAAAACAAATCAGAAATGATAATCGTTTTTGTGGAATTTATTGATCGATTAATCGATTATAAGTTTAATCGTGTCAGTCTGAGTCATATTCCAAATAAATTTTGATGGAAACACAACCTGACACCCCTAAATTTTGAAATGGACTCCTGCTATACATAAGGAGTAAGATTCCGTTTGGTACAAAAAGGGTTAATATGCTAAAAAAACTCTGTAACCATACTTACCCTAAAAATTTGGACACTTTTTGTTGAGCCTTGCTGTAAAATAACTTTTTCATTATATATTTTGTTTGCCAACACTTCCTGAATTCAACCTCAGTCTGTTGGATGCAAGTCCAACTGATGATCTTGGGCCAGTTGTTCAAAACTAACGACGTCGTTAGTTAACATATCGTTAAAATTTTGATCATTAGATATGGCAAATATGCTGAAATTTTTGCTGAAAAAATGTGAGCAGCTTTTGTGGATGCAAAAGCTGCTCACAATTTTTCAGCAAAAATACCAAAATTTTCGATATTGTTCTTGCTAGATCAGTTAACAATTTGACCACTAACGAGCTCGTTAAGCTAACGATGCTTTGAACAACTGGCCCCAGATCCCCACCAGATCTACCTCCTTCAGTCAATGTGTTATCAACACTTGGAATCACCTTCCAGAAGATGTTATTCAGAAGGATACAGTAAATAGTTTCAAGAATGTCGTTGACAAGTACCTTCAGGAATTACATGGGGTTTCTATGACACAGTCGATTAACCCCTAGTCCGCACTTAAGGGTGTGGCTACAGGTATAACAGATCTGGCAATATTCTTTCATGCAGATTGATCCTGAAATATTTTCTATGGTCATTCTCGCCCTTCAGCTGATTCAAGAAGGGCAGTTGTCAGTTTCTGGCAAACTGTACTGATTGACAGCTTATGTGTAAACCTGTCCAGGAAAAGTCTGGTTAGGTAAACAGACTGGCTTGATACAACTAAAATAGTGTTGACTGGGCCTTTAAACTCCAGACAAGAAAACAAACACCTATTCCTCATAAATAATACTTTAAATGATGAAAAATAAAGTGTATTACATATCCTGAACCGAAAAAGAAACGCAACTTTTTAACCCAAAAGATTTTCATGCAACCATAAGGTTGACTGAAAAATCATTTTGCGATTTATTTTCATACTTTTTAAACTTTCTTATGCAGAAAACATTTGGGCAATATCTGTACAGTTTAACGCACCACTTGGCAATTTGTTGTTTTCAACATTTCCTCATGCAGTACATTAAATGTATACAATAACCTCATCATATTGGCATATTGTGTTACCTGGAGTTAAGGTTTCAAAAGTCCGGTAAAATTTCTCTACGGAATATGGTACTTTTGAGGCAAGATCAACGTAATGTAGCAGTCCAAATGCTTCTAAGTGGGACGTCTCAGGCTGTCATCGCCAGGAACTTCCAAGTGAGTAAATTGACGATAACTTGCTTGTATCAGCGTCTACGTCAAACGGGAACGACAAATGACAGGCCCAGAAGTGGACGACCACACGTCACAACACATCCACAGGACCGATACATCCGTCTAACCCACCTTCGTAATTGGTTCCATACAGCCGTCGAGACGTCTCAGGTGACACCAGGAACGCACAACAATCGAATAAGTGCAGATACTGTCAGGAATCGCCTTCGAGAGTTTGGCTTACGTCATCGTCATCCGTACTTTGGTATGCCATTAATACCACGACGATGTCAGGTTAGAATGGCGGGGCTCAAACAACATAGGCCAAACCTGTTTCCCCTTCGTCAGTGGCGTAACGTAATATTTTCTGATGAGTCCAGGTACTTGTACAGAGCTGATGGCTGTCAACGTGTGTATAGGTGTGACAGAGAGCATTATCGTGACATTTGTTTGGTTGAATGTGATCAATTAGGAGGCGGTGGGTTGATGGTGTGGGCTAGCATATCTTACGGTCATAGAATGCAGCTGGTATTCATTGATGGATCTTTGACGGCTCAGCGTTACGTTGACATCGTTTTACGACCGGTAGTTGTTCCATATGTACGACAGCACAACATTACATTCAACAGGATAACGCTCGGGCGCATGTAGCAAGGCTCAGCATGGCATTTCTTCAACAAAACAAGGTTGACTTGATGCACTGGCCTCAGTATAGTCCAGATCTCTCTCCTATAGAACATTTGTGGGACGTCTTGGATAGGTGTGTACGTAACCACCCCAAGCCGCCAACAATGCGTCAAGCCTTACGTCTCGCCCTCATACAGGAGTGGAATGCTATTCCCCAGGCAGAGATTGATCGTTTAATCCTGTCTATGACCAGGCATGTGCGTGCAGGACTGGATGCAAATGGAGGACATACTCGCTATTAACTGCTTATGTTTTGAACTTGTGAAATGACTACCTCTATGACAAAATGGATTTGTGTTCCAAACATTCTCACTGGAAATTGAACTCTCTGTGGTAGTTAGTTCAGGAATGATTATATTATTGCGTCATTAAATCGATTTTCTGCAAACATGATTATTTCTGCAAATACTTGCATTTATATTTGGAGTTTCTTTTTCGGTTCAGTATATATTTAAATTTAATTTTTCAACATTTATGGTGAGTTTAAGGCAGTGGTTAACTCTAAAATTCTTCATAACACAGTTCATGGAACTTTAGATACAACCAGATTTTAATCAATGTTGGATTTTGATATATTCTATTTTATGTGTTTAAGATATTTTTATGTCATATCAAAATATAGTACTATTCCTATATTCAGACCACGTTTGGGGCATTTCAAGTGTTCTTTAAGACCACCAGTTCTGAACAGTCTCGAAGTTGTTCCTTTTCTATAGGATACAAAGAAAGAAAGAAAGAAAGAAACCTTTTGAATATGCTTTCAGAAGCAGAATTAGTGTTAAATGTAGCTGAGAATTGCTCTGTTATATTTTAGGAAGAAGCTCATTCCATGTTGATAGACATTACAAACAAGGCTAGTGCAGGAACGTAAGTTTAGCATAAGCTATTTGTCATGATTTTATCATTGTTGTAAGATTTTTCAGTTTGATCAAGAATTTAAAAACAAATTGACAAACTTATATAGATAAAATCTTGACAGCTGTCTCTGGTACAGATTAAATATAGAAATAGCCTTTTACTCAGCTCTCGATAGCAGTCAGATGCACAATGGTCTAGTGATATGGGTGTAGTGAGATTGTGGGTTCCATACCTGCCGTGTCTGCAACATTCTGTTTTGGAGATTGATCATGAATCTTTTTGACGGTCATTCTCTCTCTTTTGCTGATTCTGACAGGAAGGGCAATGGTCATTTCTGTCAAAAAAATGTGCATCATATTGGTTAACTGCTTATGAATAAGCCTGCCCAGGAAAATTGTCATTAGGTAAACTGACTGGCTTGGTATGACCTAAATAGTGTACACTGAGCTTTTCATCTCCAAAAAAAATAAACAAAACTGAGTTTCTGACTTCAATGAGCCACATCATCAGAAATATACCATTAGTCCTGTAGAATGAGCAGTTTTATTTAATCTACATTTGTTTCTGTTTTACAGTGTCAAATGGGCTTGGCTGAGGCTGGGGCTGTACCAAGTGAAACACGAGGACCCATCAGTTGCCGTGGCATCCTTCCAAGCTGCTTTAAGAGCTGATCCCAGTGATAAGTATGATGTTTGTTTTTCATTTCTTTTGTCATTTGAGCCCCGCCAAGCGAATTTGGGTCTTCGAGCATTCCGTCATGACAAATTTTAACTGCACATGCTCAGCCATTCAGAGGGGCCAGGGATATGGCTTTCTGTCTGAAGGTTCATCTTGATTCACTGCTTGTATGAGCGAGCAACGAAGGTTCTGGCGAGACTGCGCGGATGCGCAGGCTCGCCTGAACCTTCGCTGCTCGCATAGGCGATAAGTACCAAAATCGCTTGACGGGGCCCATTTAGTATCACAGTTTTATTGGGACAGTCAGTTAACCCATTTTGTACTGAATGGAATTTTGTCAGGAGTCCATTTTTAAATATGAGTATTAGGATTAGTTGGTTTTCAGAAGTTATTTAGAAAATGGTTGAACGTTTGACAAACTGTGAATGCCCTGATCAGGTCACATGCTCTTTATTTGATCTGGACCTGCACTGTTTGTCAGTACATGTATTGCTTTTTGGTGGTTTCCAATATATTGTGAGTTAAAGACAACAATTGCACTAAAAATAACAATGAAACGATAACAACAATAAACGAAAACTCAGCAACAACAGAAAAAAAAAAATACAACTTCTACTGTTAGACCTTTGACAGCTGAAAGAGACAAGCAGACGGCATGTTTAGAGTGTATTTTTTTTTTCAGTGGAAATAAGGCCTGGCGTAACATATGAATCATTTACCAAGCAGACGATTCACATGTATTTATCTACAGTAGAACTTCGATGGCTCGAACACCGATGGCTCGTTTACCATGACTGAGTCGAACCCGTTCTTGAGTCCCTACGGAATTTCTCTACATAAGAAATAGGGAGGGTAAAATAAGAATATTTTCATCTTTTATCTTGCAAATGTATACTGTGTGTACTCATTAGAATCGCCTTGATGAGGTGATTCTAATGAGTACACACAGCATACATTTTTCATTATAGAACACCGAAAAAGATGAAAAAGTATGTCGTTATGCCTCCTGGCATTAGCCCTCAGTGGCTCGAACTACCCCTGTCTCGATCAGATTTTCATGGTCCCAAAGGTGTTCGAGCCATTGAAGTTCGACTGTAGTCTTATTTCTATGAAAAGTTTTTACAGATTAGATTGTGATCTGCTGTGGAAATTTATGTAGCAGTTGAAGATTTAGTTTTGTCTCAGCAAATGAAATCATGGGAATAAATACACTTTCAGTGCTGACAATTCCATCACGTGAACAAGTCCGTGAAATGAAGACCCCCTAAACCCCACTTTATATAGAGAAAACTGGGGTTTAGGGGGTATTTATTATTTTTCTTATTTCTGATCCCAGACATAGGTTGTGGGTACTCGTTAGAACCGCCTCATTGAGGCGGTTCTAACAAGCACACACAACCTATGTTTTGTCAGAGCATGTATAGGAAAAATATCAAGGATTTTCATCAGAAAAGTAGCCATTTTGGAGATATGAAAAATGCACTATGCCGTAATGTTTCAAAAATATGTTTGTCACTTATTGGTAAGGATCTACTCCTGAGTGTATTCTTTCCTTTTGGAGTAGCCCTTAAACCTTGTGGGGCTTATTGTGGACAACAACACACAAGTAGTCATGAAAGTTGTCTCCCTTGTTAGAAAATGGCAGCAACAAATGTCAGATGTATCCAAAGAGTTTTGAAAGAGTTTCCTCCCCTGGAAATATTTTTTTTTTTTGTTTTGGGTTTTACGGCCCTTTCAAGATTATTTCCCTCATATCGAGCCGATCGTTAATCAGAGGTGGGCGAAAACCGGAGTACCCGGAGAAAAACCACCTGACCTTCCGTTGCAGAACTTTGCGTCTCACACGTGGCCCGAGCGAGGCTCGAACCTACGGCGGTGAGAGACCTAATGACTAAGAGTCAGCGCTCTTATCCACTAGGCCACGGAGGCCTGTTCCTGGAAATAATATTCCTGCATATGATTTTACATCCACATTAACCTCTTTATAACACTGTTCATTATGATACAGTTTTGGGTATAACACTGTTTAAGGATGGATAAAAAAAAATGTAAAGATTATGCAGAAAATTTTTTCTAGAGCTATAATCTTTACATTTTTGCTTGGATATAATATGGTTGTTTAACAAACCCAGTTTCTGCTTTGAACTCCAGTAATACTGTTATAAAGAGGTTGTGGTATATATGAAAAGGAAAACAGAATCATTTTGTCTGTCTGCCTAAAGAAAATCATCATCATCATCATCAATGGATTTTTGATTAACGTGCAGGTACAGGGGCAACGTCCACATAATTGGGCCCCCTTCCAGGAAGCTGGCTTGCTGCACGCATGGCAGATCTTACACCAGATCTCCAGGCTTGTCTATCATGAGGATCGATAGCAGAGAGCTTCCATTCTCTGCAATCTCTTTCTGTTAGCTGCTTCCAGGTCATCTTGGGCCTTCTTGGCCCCCGCTTTTCACCTACCTGTATGTCACAGGCAGTCTTGACTGCACCGTTGGAGCGTTCCACATGTCCATACCAGCAGAACAACAGAATTATCATCTCTCTTTACCTCTTTAATGTTTTTTTTTTTTTTTCAGTCATGTGTGGGAGTGTCTGGCCGAAGCCTACTACTACAGAGGAAGCTATACTGCAGCACTGAAAGCATTTACAAAAGCTTCAGAGGTATTGTTTGTTTGGCTTAATACAAGCCTGTGCACACAAAACTGTACAACTTGGTATATGTGACCAGGAATGATTGAAATCCATGTTCACAGCTATGCAGCTACACCAACATCTAGTTCATTTGTTGTTGTTGTTTGCTACGCCACAAACTCTTTATAACATGTTTTACTATAGCATGGTTTCAGATATAACATAGTTGATTTTTTTTTTATTATTTTGGTTTTACAGGCCTTTCAAGATTATTTCACTAGTTTCGAGCCGATAATTAATCAGAGGTGGACGAAAACCTGAGTACCCAGAGAAAAAGCACCTGACCATCCGTTGCAGAACTTGGCATCTCACATATGACCCGAGCAAGGCTCGAACCCACAGCGGTGAGAGACCTAATGAGTAAGAGTCAGCGTTCTTATCCACTAGGCCACGGAGGCCTGTATAACATAGTTGAAAGATGGAGCCCAAAAATGTATAGATCATGCAGAAAAATGACCATAAATGGTCATTTTTCTGCATGATCTATACTTTTTTGTTCGGATATAACACAATTGTTTAATTTACAAGGTTTCTGTATAGGACCCCAATAATGGTTTTAGGAAGAGGCTGTGGTGAATGTGGATATGTAAGGATCCAAAGATGACTTGTGTGTCTTGCGAAGACTCAGAGCAGGCTGCAAAAATGTGCAGCCTGCTCTGAGTCTTCGCTAGCCACACATGCCAACTTTTACCTTATCCTTTGCACAGACTCCTATAAAATTGATTTTTCCAGAAACTTACGAAAAATGATTTACCAGACAAAGCTCTCTGTGATGATGTGAATATCTCCTTTACGAGTTCTCTACTTCTGCCACCAGTATGAAACTGCTAAAAGGAAAGAAAAAAAAACATTAAAAGTAATCATAAAAAAGTATTGAAGTTTATTTTACTGTAATATTACATAATGTGCATAATGGGCCTCCTTGGCCTAGTAATTAAAAGTGCTGATTGAAACATTAGGTCTTCGACTGCAGTGGATGCAAGCGATGGTCTAGTCACATGAGGAATGCCAAATACTGCAACAGAATGACAAGTGCTTTTTCTTCAGATGCTCCAGTCTTCAGTCACCTCTAATTCATGATCTGCTAGATATAAGTGAAATGAATAATCTTGAAAGGCCATAACCGCCCCTTCCCCCTACACCATCAAAATATTTTTTATTACATTAGAACTTTTGTTCTCTTGGTACTGTCTGCTGAGTCCCCTACACTGTATAAAATCATTATGAGTGTGTCCCATATTGGCTGTCTATGCTTTTCAGGCTTTCAATTATCCTCTTATTGTATCTTATATCATAAATCAGAAGCCTCCATGGTGTAGTTGTTAAATTACTCGTCTCATAAACCAGGGATCGAGGGTTCAATTCTGGGCTTTATCCAGACTTTCAGATGAGTCTCGTAACCAAGGTCCAATCTCCATATGACCTTAGTTGTTGGTGGCATATGAAACTCAAAAACAGACACAAATATCATTTTATATTACAATCAGGATTTTCTTTCATCAGTTGAAGTACTTGTACTTGAAGTACTTGTACTCATATAAACCTAAACCATAAGGAACAGATTTCATTTAAAGTCTGAATCTAAAGTTCATTGTAGCAGAAGCCTTTTAGACTGCTATTATATTACCAGTCAATTCAGAGTGCTGAGAAAACATTGGAATAGCTTTTCAAAGTTTGTGATACTGATAGCCTTGTTTGAAAAAATTAGAGTAAGAGACCAGTTGCTCAAAGCTATTTTCGAAGTCATTACTTAACATTATGTTAAAAACTTCACCTATTCAGTACAGTGAAAAACTTTCTTTAGCTTAAAAAATGTGAGCAGCTACTCACATTTTTTCAACAAATAACAGCACTGTATTAAACATAATACTGCTAGAATCGTTTATGTTTTGCCACTAATGAGCTTGTTGAGTCCTTGATACTTTGAATGACTAGGTCCAGAAATTTATTTTCTAAATTTCCATGCTGTTGCTAATTCTCAAGAACTGCTATCTGAAGGTAGTTCTGATGATATTTTATGGAAAAATGGGGGAAATATTAGGCAGCTCATGTTCCAGGCCCACTTAATGAGGTCATTATTGGCCAAAAGGTTAAATTTTGATGGAAGTACTATGTCTGATACTCTGGTATTTTTCTGGAAAAAATGTGAGAAACTTTTGCATTTGCAATAGCTACTCACAATTTCCCAGCAAAAACATTAGCATATTCAACATATTAATTGATCAAAGTTTCAATGGTACTTTAATTAATGACATTGTTAATTTTGAATAACTGGTCCCTGATTCATATTGTATTCTCTTTTTCAGCTGGATCCAGACTCTATGTATTGCTTGTTTCAGTAAGTAAACATGAACCATTTTCCCAACGAGCTAAAAGAGGCAAATTATTTACACAATTGTAAGCTCCAAATCAATCTTCCATGGTCTATTGGTTAAGAAAGCTGACACACCACTGTGGGTTCGAGCCTCGCTTCGGTCAAAAAGGGGGACACCAAGTTCTACAATGGTAGTTCTGGTGGTTTCACTCCCGGAACTCCAGTTCCTGCCAATCTCTAATTACCTATCAGCTTGATTAAGGGAAATCATCTTGAATGAGCCATAAGCCCAAATCAAAAAAGAAAAATAGTAACTTCCTATTGATGTGTATACATTCATCTTAGAAGTACCAGAATGGTGAATAAAGGGGCATGGTAATATTTACCTGCCTTTTTTTTTTGGGGGGGGGGGGGCTTCTCTTACAGGAAAGAATTCCTTCAGAAACCAGGTAATCCTTTAAAGGTAGTCAATTTCAGAAAATTTATATCTAATTTAAGGGGTATGGATACACCTTCAGGGGAGGCAATTCTTTCACAAAATGTTTTTGTCTCCCTTTTCAGTTTGGTTCATATTAAGAAAAAAGCAAACAAGAAGTCACAATAGTTACCTGCCTTGCAAAAGAGAGAGAGAAAAAAAAGAAAAAATGAAAAATATGTTAGTTGTATCCATTCCCCTTATCTGATATATCTTTGCTTCGCCATGAGTGTGGTTTAAGGAGGAAGAAGTCAGCTTTTGGTACCATTCCATTTATGGTATCATCATCATCATCAACAGATCTTTGATTAACGTTCAGGTACAAGGGCAAAATCCAGATAAGTGGGCCCCCTTCTAGGTAGCTGGCTTGCTGCACGCAAACACATAGACCCTTTTTGTACCAAATGGAATCTTCCTCATATTTAGCCGGAGTCCATTCCAAAATTTAGGGGTGTCAGGTTGTGTTTTCTTCAAAATTAACTAGAATCGCGCAGTCGATGGCAAGCCATCACATATCCCCACGCTTCTCTGCAGGCCCCACCCCCTGGGCCATCCCCTAGGGATGTTTGACCCGAGGGGTAAAATTTTGATTGTGATGTATTCTACTCATCATGCTGTTCGATTTAATATGCTACACGACCATGTTCTGAAAACTTTGATTTTTTATCCCCAAGGTGCCACACCCCTGGCCCCACTCCCAGGGGTAGGATCAAAATTCTGAAAGTGTTATGCACTCCCCAGACCAAAGTTTTTTCAGTTCCCAAAGTTTCAAGTTTCTATCTATAACGGTCTAGGAGGAGTTATCCGGTAACAGTAATGTATGGGGGTAAAGGGGTCAAAATCAGTTTTTGACCTCTGGTGACCTCAAAATTGACCCCAGGGGTCAAATTTTGGTTGTAATGTTTTCTGCTCATCATGCCGTTTGCTTTGATATATTACACAACCATGTTCTGGGAATTTTGATTTTTGACCCCCGCGGGGCCCCACCCCCTGGACCCACCCGTAGTGGTGTGATCAAAATTCTGAAAGTGTCATGCACTCCCCACACCAAAGATCTATCAGTTCCCAAAGTTTCAAGTTTCTATCTATAACCGTCTAGGAAGAGTTATCCGGTAAAGGGGTCAAAATCAGTTTTTGACCTCTGGTGACCTCAAAATTGACCCCAGGGGTCTCAAATTTTGGTTGTAATGTTTTCTACTCATCATGCCGTTGGCTTTGATATATTACACGAATTTTGATTTTTGACCCCCGCGGGCCCCACCCCCTGGGTCCACCGGTAGGGGTGTGATCAAAATTCCGAAAGTGTCATGCACCCCCCAGACCAAAGATCTATCAGTTCCCAAAGTTTCAAGTTTCTATCCGTAACCGTCTCGGAGGAGTTATCCGGTAAGACGGATGGACGTACAGAGGTACAGACGTACGTACGGACGACGAAGACCATTACAATATCCCCACTTTTTCTTCGAAAAGCGTTGGGATAATTAGGAAAATGGCTTAACTTTAAGCAAACAGTGTAGGCCCTGATCAGATGTCGTGTTTCACGGCATCTGATCTGGGCCTGCACTGTTTGCCACTGTACCTGTTTGGGGGTTTCCAGTACTAAATGGGTTAAATGCCATCACATGAGCAAGTAGGCAAATAATTGAAGCTGTAGACAGTGATAGCAGCTGTTGTACTTGCAGTGCAAAACAGGTGTAAGCTCCCAAATACACTATGAATGTTGGCTCAAAAAAGTGGCGGCCCCCGCCCATCGAGGCTTGATGAAATAGATGGACTGCAAGATGCTTCCACGCAGAGCTAAAACCGACCGCACACGAGTACTGGTAAACCGCTTAGAGGATCTAAGCCTGCCCAAGCAAAGCGGTGCGAGTCAGCCCATCCATATTTACCCTATAAACCCTATTGGTTTCATGGGGCGACAGGGCTTGAGATGTCATATCATGTCAGTGTTGGGTAAAAGTCCCACAAAATCGGAAGCAACATCTCCAAAATTACCTATACAGTGTTGACAGGGACGTTAAACCTCAAATCAAACGAAACAAACTAAAAAAGTGTTGTTTTCTTGTAGAATGGCATCAATCAAGCAGACACTAGGAGTATACACAGAAGCTATTGAAGAGTACAAGACCATTCTTGACAGGTCACCTAACTATGTCCCTGCCCTGAAAGGTATGTACAGTCAAACTTCAATGGCTCAAACACCTTTGGGACCTCGAAAATCTGTTCAAGACAGGGGTAGTTCGAGCCACTCAGGGTTACTGCCAGGAGGCATAACGAGATACTTTTAGACATCTTTTCGGTGTTCTATAATGAATATGCATGCTGTGTGTACTCATTAGAATCCCCTCATCGAGGCGATTCTAATGAGTACACAGAGCATACATTTGCAAGATAAAAGACTAAAATTTCCTTAATTGTCCCCCACTTTTCTTATGTAGAGGATTTCGCTAGGGGCTCAAGAATGTGTTCGACTCATCCATGGTAAACGAGCCATCGGTGTTCGAGCCATCAAAGTTCTACTGTATAGTGAAATTTCACTAATTCTACTGTCAAAAGCTTATTTAGTAGGTTGCAGATATTCATTCTTTGTGTTTTCTGCATACAGTATCCTCCAGTCAGAGACCACCCTTGGGACTGTTCAAAAGTGGTCTTAAACACCACTTTTGAACAGTCCTAAAGGTGGTCTTAATATTGGAATTTTACTGTATTTCTAAAACACAAACATAAATGCGTTGAATTGTAAACTTAGTGTGTGAACATTTGTAAGCTCAAGGTGATTGACTGATTACATGAAGATTTGTAAACTCAAGGTGATTGACTGATTGTGTGAACATTTGTAAGCTGAAGGTGATTGACTGATTGCATTAACATTTGTAAACTCAAGAGATTGACTGATTGCATGAAGATATGTAAACTCAAGATGATTGACTGATTGTGTGAACATTTGTAAGCTGAAGGTGATTGACTGATTGCATTAACATTTGTAAACTCAAGAGTTTGACTGATTGCATGAACATTTGTAAACTCAAGGTGATTGACTGATCGTGTGAACATTGTAAACTGAAGGTTATTGGCTGATTGTATGAACATTGTAAACTGATTTGGTTGGTTGATTTGAGGTTTAACATCCCCGTCAACACTGTAAAGGTCATTTTGGAGACGTTGCTTCCAATTTTGTGGGACTTTTAACCTACATTGAGATGAAATGACACCGCAAGCCCTGCTGCCCAATGAAACCAATAGGGTTTATAAGCATGCTTAGATCCTCTTAAGCGGTTTACCAGTACTTGTGTGCGGGTTGGTTTCAGCTCTGCGTGGAAGTGTCATGCAGCCCTTTTATTTCTTCAAGCCCTGATGGGCGGGGGCCGAACGTTGTAAACTGAAGGTGATTGACTGATTGCATGAACATTTGTAAGTTCAAGGTGATTGAGTGATTGCATGAACACTGTAAACTGAAGGTTATTGACTGATTGCATGAACACTGTAAACTGAAGGTTATTGACTGATTGCATCAACATTTGTAAGTTCAAGGTGATTGACTGATTGCATGAACATTTGTAAACTCATGGTGGCAGGCTGATTGCATGAACATTTATAAACACAAGGTGATTGGCTGATTGCATGAGCAGTTATGAACTCATCAAGATTATAGAGTAAAATTCTGACATTAAAACCTCCTTTGGAACTTTCATAAGTGGTCTTTAAGACCACTTTTGAACAGTGCCAAAAGTGGTCTCTTACCAGGGGACACTCAGTGAAGAGTACTCAAAGAAAGAAAAACTTAAATCTTTTAAATATGTGTTTAAAAGACAAATTAGTCCTAATCTTAGTCGGTTGTAATAGCAGAATTCCACTATACTTTCTTTTCCTTTGGACCAGATAGTCATAAACACACACACTAAACTCTACTGAACTTTCTTTTCAGGATTAGGAGAAACTTACTTGCTTCAGGCCAGGTCTCTGATGGCTAAGTGTTTCCATGGTCGTGCAAGAGATCATGTCCAATTGGCTGTTCAGCACCTTACAAGGTATAGTTATTATTATTTCCACACTTTCATGAAAGCATTGAGGATATTGTGAACACCTCTGACCATCCAGCCGTCCATCACGCTATTTCCTCCTAGACCATATTCAGCATATGGCTTCCATGTTGGAAGTATACAAGAGTGACATTACATTTGGTTCCACCCAAAGGGGCCTCCTCAAGGAGTCAAAAGGTCATATTTGATCATCCATCTGTCTGTCCGTCACACTAGCTCCTCTTAGACTACTGAAAGGAATGCAACCAAATTTGGCACATGACATCCTTACATAACATAATTACATTCAACATTACAGCAACATTACACTCGGCTCAGCGTGTAGGGCAACATTACAACATAACATTCAACATTACAGCAACATTACAAACGGTTCCATGTGGAGGGCCCTTCTCAAGGAGTCAAAAGTCATATTTGATTGTCAGTCTGTCTGCCCTTCACGCCACCTTCTGTTAGACCTCTGAAGGAAATGCAACCAAATTTGGCTTATGACTTCCTTAGATGATGAGGTTGTGCAAGAGCAATGCTACATTTGGCTCCACCTAAAGGACCTTCTCTAGAGATCAAAAGGTTACATTTGATCAAGTAACTAGTGGAGATCTCATGGGGATATACGCGATGGCTTATCATTGACTGCACACTTTTTTTTTTTTTACATTTTTGCCCTTTCAAAAATAGTTCACTTTCATGCCTTTGAAGCTCAATCAGATTAACATCTTATTGGTGATCGGTAAGTCACAAGTTGAATCCAGAAACATTTTTTATGCAGATTGATTAGAAAATATTTTCTGCAGTAATTCTCTTTCTTTTCCTCTCATTATACCCCCGACGCTTCCATGACATTTCGTCGAAAACCACTTGGTCGAATGTACTTGTTCGTCGAAAAGTACATTTCTTCGAACCAATGTTTGGTCGAATTTTCGTCTAAAAAATTCGTCGAATTGACATTTGGTCGAATTTTCGTCGAATTTTTGTCGAAAAACTGAAAGAAGCTAAAATGAGAGTAACTTACCCCAAAACATTATACTGCGCATGATTTTGTTAACTCGATACAAAGTGGGGTTTACAGGGCTGCAATTACTCCGTAGCTCAAGCAGAGACACCAAAGGAAAAGAAACATCTAAACAGTTGCACGGACTTGTTTACATGATGTATAATAGAAGTGAAAGCTATGATCAGGAATCGATACAATTACCCTACAGCTCCAACCTGACCCTACAGCTCCAACCAGAGACAGTAGAGGGGAAGAAACATTTAAGCAATTGCAAATGCAAAGGTTGTTTTTAACCCTTTTTGTTCCAAATGGAATATTTCTCTTTATATATGGCTGACTTTAAGCAAACAGGGGAGACCCTGATCACACGCCACATCTGATCTGGATCTGCACTGTTTGCCAAGGTACTCGTTTTGGAGTTTGTGGTACAAAATGGGTTAAAGTAACTTGGTCCCCCAGGGTTCTATGCTTGGTCACTTGTATTTATTATTATTAATTGACAACTTACCAGAGGTGCAACCTTTCCAGTCTGTCCACTAGGACGAAACGCTGTGGTCAAGCCAAATTTTCCTGTGTACGTTCCTCCATATATTCGAGGAAAGCATCTGCCACCTCCGGAATAGACTCCTTTATTTCATTGAACGCTTCGAAAATATGGGGTGCTGGGACGAAAGCTAAGGCAGTAAGCATGCGCAACGACAATGAAAAACAGCTTGTCATGCTGACCTCGGAATATAAGCCAGATCACGGTAAAAATAAATTTGACCAAGTGTCGCATTTCTTAAAAAAATATTCGACCAATTGTCCCATTTCTTAAAAAAATATTCGACCAATTGTCCCATTTCAAGATTTTTTTCGACCAAATGGTATATTCGACCAAATAGTGTTTTCGACCAAGTGGTTTTCGACAAAATGACGTGCACCGACCCCCGACATACGAAGTATGTCAGGGGGTATATAGTTTTCGTCTTTCCCCGGTCCGTTCGTTAGTTCGTTCGTTCGTTCGTTAGTTAGTTAGTTAGTTCGTTCGTACTTCCGTCCGTCCCGCCGTTCGTCAACCTTTACGTCAAAGTTTTGCGTTAAACCTTTTTGATAGCTCATATCTCTGTAACCTCATGTTAAATTCTCTTCATATTTGGTAAAGGATATCTCTATAGCATTACCTTTCATATGGAATAATTAAGCCCCTGGGTCAAGCCCCTGTGTGGGCTGTCTGTCTGTCCGTCTGTCTGTTCATCTACTTTTATGTCAAAGTTTTGTGTTAAACCTTTTTGATTGCTCATATCTCTGTAACCGCATGTTAGATTCTCTTCATATTTGGTAAAGGATATCTCTATAGCATTTCCTTTCATATGGAATATCCAAGCCCCTGGGTCAAGCCCCTGGGTGGGCTGTCTGTCCGTTTGTCAACTTTTACGTCAAAGTTTTGTGTTAAACCTTTTTGATTGCTAATAACTCTGTCACCACATGTTGGATTCTCCTCATATTTAGAACAGGATATCTCTATAGCATTACCTTTCATATGGAGTATCTAAGCCCCTGGGTCAAGCCCCTGGGTGGGCTGTCTGTCCTTTTGTCAACTTTTACGTCAAAGTTTTTTGTTAAACCTTTTTGATTGCTCATATCTCTGTCACCACATGTTTGATTCTCTTCATATTTGGTACAGGATATCCCTATAGCATTACCTTTCATTTGGAATATCTCAGCTCGCGGGTCAAGCCCCTGGGTGGGCTGTCCACCCGTCAGTCCGTTCATCAATATTTACGTCAATGTTTTGTGTTAAACCTTTTTGATTGCTCATATCTCTGTAACTACATGTAAGATTCTTTTCATATTTGGTAAAGGATATCTCTATAGCATAACCTTTCATATGGAATATCTAAGCCCCTGGGTCAAGCCCCTGGGTGGGCTGTCTGTAAGTTTGTCAACTTTTAAGTCGAAGTTTTGTGTTAAACCTTTTTGATTGCTCATATCTCTGTAACCTCATGTTAGATTCTCTTCATATTTGGTACAGAATATAGCTATAGTATTAACTTTCATATGGAATATCTAAGCTCCTGTGTCAAGCCCCCGGGTGGGGCTATGGGTCAATAATAAGGACTTACACATTTTGATCACGTCCAAGTTTTGTGTTAACTGTTTTGGTTTAAACAATATTTATTATAATAAATTCACATATATACATCGCATAATAGTATATGGTACAGGATTTGATAACTGTTTTCATTATACTCCTTGCATACAAAGTATATCAAAGGTTATAGTTTTTGTCTTTCCATCTGTTCATTATTAGTTAGTTTGTTGTTTCTTTATGCTGTGACCCTTGTCAGATTTGTCAGTTTATACATGTATATTGGTCCTTGTGATCTTAGAAACAACAGCGACTAGAACTGATAAATTTTGCATAATATTTTCTCTTGAAATGCAGACAATAATAAATGCAAGTAATAATAAAAAATGCATTGCTTTATTATGTCATTATACAGCTACTTTAATTCAGCAAATGTTCTATGACAGCCTATTCTATGTTTGTTGTTTCCAGTTGAAATTGTTCCAAATTGCAACAAACTTTGAATTTTTATTATTCAGCAAAGACAAGCAGTCTCATCTTTGGATATGATAAATTATCCTATATTTGTTGAAATGCAATAGTTATTCTCAGTGGACTAAATGGAAAGTTTATATGGAAAGGTTCAATGCTACAAACAAATTTTCATTTCCACTAAAAGGGGATGGCACTGGTCGGGGGTATACGTGCCCCACTGGGCACTTTCTCTAGTTCAGGAAGCGCAGTTGTCAGGTTTTGGTGAAATAACCTGCACTGGTTTACCCAATGTATGCGGGGAAACCCCTAAAGGGGTACCTTGGCAAACAGTGCAGGCCCAGATGCGGCGTCTGATCAGGGCCTACACTATTTGCTAACAGAATTTTCCATCAAAAATACAAAGAAAACAGAAAAAATAGACCTGACACCCCTTATATGACAAGTGGACTTGTCCAACATATAGCAATGGAAGAGTCCACTAGCATACAATGGGTTAACTCTAATATATAAGCCTGCCCATGAAAAGTGTGGTTATGTAAACTGACTTGCTTGCCATGACTTTGTTAGTGTGACACAGTCATTATACATTATACCAAGCTAAACGTACAGTAGAACTTCGATGGCTCGAACACCGATGGCTCGTTTACCATGGATGTGTCGAACCCATTCTTGAGCCCCTAGCGAAATCCTCTATATAAGTAATAGTGGAGAATAATTAAGGAGATTTTTTTCTTTTACCTTGCAAATGTATGCTGTGTGTACTCATTAGAATCGCCTCGATGAGGCGATTCTAATGAGTACACACAGGATACATTTTCATTATAGAACACCGAAAAGATATTTAAAAGTATCTCGTTATGCCTCCTGACAGTAACCTCAGTGGCTCAAACTACCCCTGCCTCGAACAGATTTTCGAGGTCCCAAAGGTGTTCGAGCCATTGAAGTTCGACTGTATATGTCTATGAGCTGATCATTAATCCAAAATGGAGAAAAACCAATGGACTATACTTTGTCTGGTTGTACTGCTGAAATAAATGTTGTTTTTAGAATATTATCCAGTTAACTCTTCAGCTTCTACACGAAGTTCTACAGTTGACGACAATCCATTTTTTTGGCCACACCTGCTTCAAGCAAGGCCCGGTATAGGATTCTGGTTTCCCATCCCTATGTCAAGCCGTCAACATTTGCAACCACCCTAACTTTGGCCCTAATGTTCAAGTCCATTTGTCAAAAACTGTAATAAATTCATTAATGAAACTTGGTACAAACTGGCAACTTTAATGCAAATATCCATATTTGACTGTGACCTGCATTTCATGGTTCACTGACTTTGTGAACTATTTCACCCTAATGTTCAAGTGCATTTGTCAAGAACTTCATTAATGATACTTGGTACAAACTTGCATCTTGGGATGGCAATTTAAATTCCCGTATGCATATTTGACCTTGACTCACGTTTCATAGTTACTGACTGTATGAAAATTTTGCCCCACATGCGCAATAATTCTTGTGCTTATTTCTTTGATAAAAAAGTCTTGGCAGTTCATTTGAATCATGAGCCCAGCCCAGCCCACATTACGATAACACACCCATGTGACACAGTGCATATTTCACATCTTTTAAGTGGCTACATTTTTTATGAAAATCCGTAATATATTTCTTATTTATACTGCAAACATAGGTTGTTGGTGCTCGTTAGAACCACCTCATTTAGGTAATTCTAACGAGTACCCACAACCTCTATGTCTTGGAGTAGAAATAAAAGAAAGATAATGAATACCCCCTTAAACCCCAGTTGTCTATTATTTGGTGTTTAGGGGGTATTCGTATCACAGATTTGTTCACATGATGAGGAGGCAAATCATGTTATGCAAAAATTAATATCTGTAGAGATATCATTTGTGGGCAATTTTCTGTATGGTAATAGCCCACAGGTTATTCAGTTTTTAAGGACAACTAACAAAACTTATTGCCAGCTTTATCCATTTTGTACCTGAAACCCTAAATGAGTAATTGGCAAACAGTGCAGGCCCAGATCAGACGCTGCAGAATACGGTGTCTGATCAGGGCCTACACTGTTTGCAAAAAGTTCAGCCATTTTCCAAAGAAAACACAACCTGTCACCCCTAAATTTTGTAATGGACTTCTACTATATATAACAAGGAGGATTGCATTTGGTACAAAATGGATTAAATGAAACTAGTTTTAAAGCTTCTTTACCGGTTTACTGGTCTTTGGTGTCTCTGATGGGAGCTGTGGGTTAATTGTATCGATTCCTGATCATTGCCATAACTTTTATTTTATCTTTCAGAGCCGTCAGTCACCGTCCAGATTTGTCCTGTCTATGGAAGCTAATGGGAGATGGCTGTACGATGTTACACCCTCTTCCATCAGATACCTTCAGGTGAATATCCCCGTAATTAAGTATAGTAAAATTCCTATATTAAGACCACATTTGGGACTGTTCAAAAGTGGTCTAAAAGACCACTTTTGAACAGTCCCAAAGGTGGTCTCTTGGAAGGAGACACTGGGTGTAGAAAACACAAAGAAAAGATAACTGAAACCTCCTCAGCAGATTTAGTCTTAATTTTAGGTGGTCTTAATAGCGGAATTTTACTGTAATTATGCCCCAACTTCAAAGAAGTTGGAGGGGCATATTGCTTCTGCTTCGTTCGTCCGTTCAGTTGTCAGTTACGCTTTTGATGCATAGCAGAACCATGTATGCTAGGGTTTTGTAATTTCATTTATGGATTCCTCATGGAACATTAGGGGATGCATATTTTTTTTCTAGTCCAGAATATGCCCCTTTCAAGAGTTATTGCCCTTTGAAATTTTTTTGATAAAATCTTGTCAGCAAAATATCTCAAAACTATAAGAGCTAGAGCCTTGAAAATTGGGGAATAGATTGGTGGTGATGAGTAAATGACCTGATTAACTTTTGACTTCATTCCCAAAAATACTTCATGAGTTATGACCCTTTGTCACTTTGGGTATTTTTACATTGTACTTCTATATGCTTTGTGATGCATTGCATAACTTTATAACCATGTATGTTAGGGTTTTGAAATTTCATATATGGATTCCTCATGGAAAATTAGGAGATACATATTTTTTTAGCTCACCAGGGCCGAAGGCTCCAAGGGAGCTTATAGGATAGGCAGTTGTCAGTCGTCGTCTGCGTCTGTGTCTGCGTCGTCGTCGTCATCTTCGTCAACATTTTCAAACAACATCTCCTCTGAAGCCACTGGGCCGATTCAGCCCAAATTTCATCTGTAGCATCCTTGGGCAGGGGGATTGAAAGTTTGTGTTTTTAATGAAAATCGGCTGATTAGTTTGGTTGCTATGGCAACTTAGAGTTTCCATAGACTTATAATGGGGAAAATAGAAAAATGGCATTTACTGCCAAGCCTCTGCAGATATTTTGACAAAACTTTCATAGAAATGTTCCATAGGCAATCTACTATCTGTCATATGATTTTAGGCCTTCTGCTCATTTTTATTGGTTGCCATGGAAACCAAAATGCAAAAAATAGACAAAAAATACTTAAAAAATCATCTGCTCAAAAACCATATGCTCTAGGAGGCTGAGACTTTATGAAAATATTCATCATATTTGCCTTTACAGGTTTTGTGTTTTTTATGAAATTTGGCCTTTTAGTTTTGTTGCTATGGCAACTTAGAGTTTCCATTATCTTATAATGGGGAAAACTGAATAATGGCATTTACTGCCAAGTCATTGCAGATATTTTGACAAAACTTACATAAACATGTTCCTTGAGTAAACTTCTCTCAGTCATATGCTTTTATGTCAACCTGGGGGTCCCCTAGGGTGTGCCGGGGCCATGCCCCGCCCCCTCCACTTCATAAAATGCCTTATATCTCAGAAACCTTACAGATCCCAACCCCTAAACCATATATATTCTTGTTCCTTATGATAAGATGCATTAAGTGACACCAACCTGGGGGTCCCCCAGTATGTGCCCGGGGCATGCCCTGCCCCCTCTATATCATAATATACCATTTATCTCAGAAACCATTCAGATCCCCACCCCTAAACTATATATATTCTTGTTCCTTATGCTAAGATGCATTAAGTGACACCAACCAGGGGGTCCCCGGGATGTGCCTGGGACATGCCCCACCCCCTCCACTTCATAAAATGCCATTTATCTCAGAAACCATTGAGATCCCAACCCCTAAACCATATATATTCTTGTTCCTTATGATAAGATGGACTCAGTGGTTGCCATGGAAACCAAAATGAAAAAAAAAAAAGAAAGAAAAAATACATAAAAAATCATCTGCTCAGAAACCATATGCTCTAGGAGGCTGAGACTTTATTAAAAAATTCACCATATTTGCCTTTACAGGTTTTGTGTTTTTTATGAAATTTGGCCTTTTAGTTTTGTTGCTATGGCAACTTAGAGTTTCCATTGACTTTTAATGGGGAAAACTGAAAAATGGCATTAATTGCCAAGTCATTGCAGATATTTTGACAAAACTTACATAGAAATGTTCCTTGAGTAAACTTCTTTTAGCCGTATGCTTTTATGTCAACCTGGGGGTCCCCTAGGTTGTGCCGGGGCCATGCCCCGCCCCCTCCACTTCATAAAATGCCTTAACTCAGAAACCTTACAGATACCCACCCCTAATCCATATATATTCTTGTTCCTTATGATAAGATGCATTAAGTGACAACAACCTGGGGTTCCCCCTGGATATGCCGGGGACATGCCCCGACCCCTCCACTTCATAAAAGGCGATTTATCTCAGAAACCATTGAGATCCCCACCCCTAAAACATATATATTATTGTTCCTTATGATAATACGCATTAAGTGACACCAACCTGTGGGTCCCCCGGGATGTGCCGGGGACATGCCCCCCCTCCACTTCATAAAATGTCATTTATCTCAGAAGCCATTGAGATCCCCACCCCTAAACCATATATATTCTCATTCCTTATGATAAGTTGCATTCAATGACACCAACTTTGGGGTCCCCTGGGATGTACCCCTAAACCGAAAATATTCTTGTTCCTTATGATAAGACGCATTAAGTGACACCAACCTGTGGGCCCCGGGAATGTGCCGGGGACATACCCAACCTCCTCCACTTCATAAAATGCCATTTATCTCAGAAACCATTGAGAGCCCCACCCCTAAACCATATATATTCTCATTCCTTATGATAAGTTGCATTCAGTGACATCAACTTGGGGGTCCCCGGGATGTGCCGGGACCATGCCCAACCCACTCCACTTCATTAAAGGTTAAATATTCCAGAAACCTTACAGATTCCCACCCTTAAACCATATATATATTCTTTTTCCTTATGATAAGACACATTCAGTGACACCAACCTAGGGGTCACCCAGGGTGCTCCCGGGCCATGCTTCACCCCTTGACTTCACAAAAGACCATATATCTGAGAAACTGTTCCGAGCCCCACCCCTAAACCATATATATTCTTGATCCTTATGATAAGACGCAAGCAGTGACACCAGCATGGGATCCGACCGGGGTGCTATGGGCCATGCCCCACCCCTTTACTTCATCAAAATCCATATATCTCAGAAACGATACAGATCCCCACCCCTAAACAATATATATTCTTATTCCTTATGATAAGATGCATTAAGCAGGGCTCCATTGGGTCCATGCCCTGATCTCTTTACTTTATAAAACACCTAATATTTCAGATACAGTTCACATGGGTGCTCATTATGGTGTGGGGTTTGTTTGGGAGACTTTATAATTGGCATAATAAAATCATATCATGTTATAATACATGGCTGCCATTGGGCAGTATCCACCTGAGCTCTGGTTTATGAACTTTTGCTCTTTGGTTTGTTTGCTATGCCAAGTTATGAGTTTCCATTGTCCTATAACAGGGAAAATTGAAAAATGACATTAATGCCTGTCAAGATATTTTGTCAGACTTTCATAGAAATTTTCCTTTAATGATGTTCTTTTTGGCCTATTTGTTGCCACAGATGGGAAACTGTAAATTGTCATCTGTTGTCCTGCAACAACACATTCAAGCGTCATCGAATGTAAAGCCACGAGGCTGATTGGGTCCAAATTTTATCTGTAGCTTCCTAGGGCACAGGGCTTCCATGGTTAATTAAAATACATTGCTGCCAGTGGGCAGTGGCCCCATGAGCTCTGGTGAGCATTGTGGCCCATGGGCCTCTTGTTTCTTGTCCAGATTATGCCCCTTTCAAGAGTTATTGCCCTTTGAAATTTTTTTTTCATAAAATCTTGTCAGCAAAATATCTCAAAACTATGAGAGCTAGAGACTTGAAAGTTTGGGAATAGATTGGTGGTGATGAGTGAATGACCTGATTAACTTTTGACTTCATTCCCAAAAATACTTCATGAGTTATGACCCTTTGTCACTTTGGGTATTTTTCATTGTTTTTCTATATGCTTTGTGATGCATTGCATAACTTTATAACCGTGTATGTTAGGGTTTTGAAATTCCATGTATGGATTCCTCATGGAAAATTTGGAGACACAAATTTTTTTCTTGTCTGGATTATGTCCCTTTCAAGAGTTATTGCCCTTTGAATTTTTTTGGATAAAATCTTGTCAGCAAAATATCTCAAAATCTATAAGAGCTAGAGCCTTGAAAGTTGGTGAATAGATTGGTGGTGATAAGTAGATGACCTGATTAACTTTTGACTAAATTCCGAAAATAATGAGTTACGGCCCTTTGTCACTGGGTATTTTTACATTGTACCTCTATATGCTTTGTGATGCATAGCATAACTTTATAACCTTGTATGCTAGGGTTTTGAAAAAACATATATGGATTCCTCATGGAAAACTAGTGGACACATATTTTTTTCTCATCCAGATTGTGCCCCTTTCAAGAATTATTGCCCATTGAAATTTTTTGATAAAATCTTGTCAGCAAAATATCTCAAAAATTATAAGAGCTAGAGCCTTGAAAGTTGGTGAATAGATTGGTGGTGATGAGAAGATGAACTGATTAACTTTTGACTAAATTCCGAAAAATACTTAATGAGTTATGGCTCTTTGTCACTTTTGGTATTTTTACATTGTGCCTCTATATGCTTTGTGATTCATAGCATAACTTTATAACCGTGTATGCTAGGTTTTGAAATTACATATATAGATTCCTCATGGAAAATTAAGGGACGCATATTTTTTTACTCATCCAGATTGTGCCCCTATCAAGAGTTATTGCCCTTTGAATTTTTTTTTATAAAATCTTGTCAGCAAAATATCTAAAAAATTATTAGAGCTGCGACCTTGAAAGTTGATGAATAGATTGGTGGTGATGAGTAGATGGACTTCATTACGAAAAATACTTCAGGAGTTATGGCCCTTTGTCACTTTGGATATTTGTACATTGTACATCTATATGCTTTGTGATGCATAGCATAACTTTATAACATTGTATGCTAGGGTTTTGAAATTACATATATGGATTCCTCATGGAAAATAATGTTTCAATTGTTGCCTAGAAACTTGACAGGTTGATAGGGAATGACTAGTACATGACCCGAGAAACATTTGAAAAATTTGTCTTTGGTTATGGCCCTTGGAAAATTTGGCATTTAGGAGCAAGCATATGGTTGGGGGCATTGTGTTTTACAAACACCAATTCTAGTTGTTTTTTTTTTTTAATTAAAGTGTCTTGTGTTTCCAGGAAAATGTAGCTAGCTTGGGTAGCTCAGTAGGATGCACTTTTGACTGGTGATCAAGAAGTTGCAAGTTCAGCCTGTTACATTTTTTCATAGAGATTGATCTTGAAATCTTTTCTACAGTCATTCTCTCAATTCTGCTGATTCAAGAAGTGCAGTCATGACCCATAATAACTAAATTTGTTTATTTGGGCATTTATTATCGGCGCTAGTTGTTCAAAACAGTGTTAGCTTAACAAGCTCTTTATTGGTCAAAATATTAATTGTTCTAGCAAGTACAATATCTAATATTGGTATTTTTACTGAAAAATAAGGTGAGTAGCTTTTGCAAATGCAATAGCTACTCACATTTTTACAGCAAAATATTAGCACATTATTTTTTTCAATTATCAAAGTTTTAACAATAGGTCAGCTTTTGAACAACTGACCCCTGAACAGACAAGCGTATAAAATTTTTATCAGTATTTCGGCAAGGTTCTGAAAATGTCATCTGCTTATGTCGTCTATTGAGTTTTTTTTTGGCAAACTTTTTGAAAATACTTTTGCATGTAGGCAAACAGTGTGGCCCAGATCAGACTGCTCCTTTGTGGACACTGTTTGAAAAATTGACTTTTAAAGTACCCAGCAGATGACAAAGCCTCCGACAATTGTCGGGATTGGCATTTTTAGCTCACCTGAGCCGAAGGCTCATGTGAGGTATTAGTATACCACGAGCCGGCGTCTGTTGTCCGTCGTCCACACTTTCAACGAAGTATATCTCTGGAACCAGTGGGCTGGCCTTGATCAAATTTCATATGAACCATCATCAGGTAGGGGGAAGGCTGTATTAGGTTTTCGTGCAGATCGGATGAGAACTCTGGTTGCCACAGCAACAAAGAGCTCCCATAGGCTTAACATAGGAAAAAGCTTGTCATCACTCTAGCTCCGTCATTTTTTTTCTGATCGACTTCATTCTTGCAGATAACGAGGACAGGCATGAAATCTCGATCAAGTTCGATTTTGGGCTGAATCGGATTATTCACTCAGGAGTTACGTGCCCTTGAGCGTTGAAAAAATTGCCTATTGACTTAACATGGGGAGAATGTTGTCATCACCGTAGCTGCTTCAATTATTTTCAGATTGGCTTTATTCTTGCACAGCCATGAAATCTCGGTCAAGTTTGATAACTGGCAGAATCGGATCATTCACTTAGGAGTTACCTGCCCTTGTGTGTTTTTGCATTAGGGTTAATGGGAATTTCAAAAATGCATATCTTAAAGACTACTTGGCCAACTTTGATCAAATTTCATGTGTCGCATTATTGGGCAAGTGGAAAGGCTTCATTAGGTTTTCAGGCAGATCTGAGTGGAACTTTGGTTGCCATGGCAACATCTAGCTCCCATAGACTTCACATAGGAAAAAGCTTGTCATCACTCTAGCTCCGTCAATTTTTTTCTGATCGACTTCATTCTTGCAGATAACCAGTACAGGCATAAAATCTCGGTCAAGTTCGATTTTGGGCCGAATCAGATAATTCACTCACTTGAGCGCCCGAAAAATAGCCTATCGACTTAACATGGGGAAAATGTTGTCATCACTGTAGCTGCTTCAATTTTGTTCGGATTGGCTTCATTCTTACAGATAACCAGCACAGCCATGAAATCTCGGTCAAGTTCGATAATTGGCAGAATCGGATCATACACTTAGGAGTTACCTGCCCTTGTGCATTTTTGCATAAGGGTTAATGTGAATTTCAAAAATGTATATCTTGAAGACTACTTGGCCGACTTTGATCAAATTTCATGTGTAACATTATTGGGCAAGTGGAAAGACTGCATAAGGTTTTCATGCAGATCTGAGTGGAACTCTGGTTACCATGGCAACATATAGCTCCCATAGACTTAACATAGGAAAAAGCTTGTCATCACTCTAGCTCCGTCAATTTTTTTCTGATCGACTTCATTCTTGCAGATAATAAGGACAGGCATAAAATCTCGGTTAAGTTCGATTTTGGGCAGAATCGGAATATTGACCTCGGAGTTACCTGCCTTTGAGCATGAAAAAATACGTTGTGACCACGATAGCAACTTTATTTTTATTCAGATCAGCTTCAAACTTGCAGGTAACGAGGACAGGCATAAAATCCCGGTTAAGTTCGATTTTGGGCCGAATCGGAATGTTGACCTCGGAGTTACGTGACCTTGAGCGACAAAAAATTTGCCCATAGACTTAACATAGGGAAAATGTTGTGACTACGATAGCGGCTTGAATTTTTTTCAGATCAGCTTCAAACTTGCAGGTAACAAGGACAGACATAAAATCTCGGTTAAGTTCGATTTTGGGCCGAATCGGATTATTTGCCTTGGAGTTACCTGCCCTTGAGCATAAAAAAATACGTTGTGACGACGATAGCAACTTTATTTTTATTCAGATCAGCTTCAAACTTGCAGGTAACGTGGACAGGCATAAAATCTCAGTTAAGTTCGAATCGGAATATTGACCTCGGAGTTACATGACCTTGAGCGACAAAAAATTTGCCCATAGACTTTACATAGGGAAAATGTTGTGACTACGATAGCGACTTGAATTTTTCTCAGATCAGCTTCAAACTTGCAGGTAACGAGGACAGATATAAAATCTCGGTTAAGTTCGATTTTGGGCCGAATCGGATTATTTGCCTTGGAGTTACCTGCCCTTGAGCATAAAAAAATATGTTGTGACCACGATAGCAACTTTATTTTTATTCATATCAGCTTCAAACTTGCAGGTAACGAGGACAGGCATAAAATCTCGGTTAAATTCAATTTTGGGCCAAATCGGAATATTGACCTCGGAGTTACGTGACCTTGAGCGACAAAAAATTTGCCCATAGACTTAATTAGGGAAAATGTTGCGACTACGATAGCGACTTGAATTTTTTTCAGATCAGCTTCAAACTTGCAGGTAATGAGGACAGACATAAAATCTCGGTTAAGTTCGATTTTGGGCCGAATCGGAATATTTGCCTTGGAGTTACCTGCCCTTGAGCATAAAAAAATACGTTGTGACCACGATAGCAACTTTATTTTTATTCATATCAGCTTCAAACTTGCAGGTAACGAGGACAGGCATAAAATCTCGGTTAAGTTCGATTTTGGGCCGATATCGGAATATTGACCTCGGAGTTACGTGACCTTGAGAGACAAAAAAATTTGCCCATAGACTTAACGTAGGGAAAATGTTGTGACAGAAATAGCGACTTGAATTTTTAGCTCACCTGAGCCAAAGGCTCCAGTGAGCTGATAGTATACCAAGGCTCCGGAGTCCGTCGTCTGTCGTCCGTCCATCCGTCGTCCACACTTTCAATGAAGCATATCTCAGAAGGCAGTCGACCAATCTTGTTTAAATTTTATGTGTAGCACCATTGGGCAAGGGGAAAGGCTGCATTAGGTTTTGGAGCTAGTCTGGTTCATTTGTTCCTTCATTCTTCTTTCTCTCCATATAGAGATAATAGACCAATGTTAAATTTTTAATCAAAGATTTCTCAGGAACTATAAAAGCTAGAAGCATCAAATTTGGTATTCAATAGAATAATGATGACTTATTTGTGTAAGAGACATTGGGCTTTCTCAGCTTATTTGTTCATCTGTTCTTTCATTCTTCTTTCTCTCCATTTTGACCAATGTTAAATTTTCGTCAAAGATTTCTCAGGAACTATAGAAGCTAGAAGTCTCAAACTTGGAATGCAATGCAATAATGATGACTTATATCCTGTAAGGGTCAATGGGCTGGATTCTATTAGCAGATTTAGTAGTCAAGTCTGTGAATTGTTAAAACTTAAGTTCCTCAGGTGAGCGGTTTAGGCTCATTGAGCCTCTTGTATTGGTTAACACTAATCAGCAGTCTTACACAATATTAGTATAGACAAATACACCTCAATCTCTTTACAACTCTGATGTTGTGGCCCAAAGCAGAAACATTTACCAGTTTAACAAACCATGTTACAAAAATGTGTAGATTAAATGAGAAAATGACTATTTGTACGTTTTAGGAACAATCTTTAAACTGTATTATATCCAAAGCTATATGGGCCTCCATGGCCTAGTGGATAAGAGCGCTGACTCTTAATCATTAGGTCTCTCACCGCTGTGGGTTCGAGCCTCGCTCGGGTCACATGTGAGACGCCAAGTTTTGCAACGGAAGGTCGGGTGGTTTTTCTCCAGGTACTCCAGTTTTTGGCCACCTCTGATTAACAATCTGCTCGATATGAGTGAAATCTTGAAAGGGCCGTAAAACCACCCCCCCCTCCCCCCCCCCCCAAAAAATTATCCAAAGCTATGTTATAATGAACATTGTTTTAAAGAGGTTTATGTGTATTTCTTTCATTTCACTTTGTATCCTTGTAAATTTGATCCCTAAATAAGCAACTCAGTTAATAAAATTTGATTATAGATCACTATCATTCTACTTGGGACCCAACACATGCTTATGTATGTGAAACATATTTCGGCTCCATATTCAACCCATAAGATGCCAATCACGACAATTGTCGCCTATTTTGTCGCCTGCCGGTTACTTTAAAAGTCATTTTGTAAACATTGTGGACCCAGATCAGACTACTCCTCTAGGAGCAGTCTGATCTGGGTCCTCACTGTTTGCATGTTTGCAAAATTATTTTTGAAAAGTTTGCAAAAAGATTCAGCTGATGACATAAGCAGACAACATTTTCAGATTTAGTTTTTCTCGACATTTTTAGGGTTAAGTTTGCTATTTTACTGTCCTGAAGAAACATTGATTATTATTTTTAAAGGTTTGAGGTTCCAGCAAGGCTTGTAAAGACATCAGAGTCACCAGCAGATGAAATGTTTGCTCTTGCCAAACTAGATGCTCTTCAATTAGGCGGAAGGTAAACTCATAACCTAGCATATTTACCCTAAATATTTGGACACCTTAAATCCTTACCATACTTGTTCTAGAACAATTTACTACCCGATGTTTTCTTGCTCACCTCTTTTGAGCATTAATTTTGTCTTGCTCATAAACTGTAAAAACATAATTGGAGAAATAGATAGGGCTGAATGATGCTTCCACGCAGAGCTGAAACTGACAGTACATGAGTACTGGTAAACCGCTTAGATGGGCTAAGCCTGCCCAGGTAAAGTGTTGCGAGTCAGACCGTCCAGTGCCTATAAACCCTATTGGTTTCATTGGGCGGCAGGGATTGAGATGTCATTTCATCTCAGTGTCAGGTAAAAGTCCCACAAAATTGGAAGCAATGTCGCTAAAATGACCTAAATAGTGTTGACAGGGACGTTAAACCACAACTTAACAAACAAACATAAAAACATTAACTCATTTTTGACTGTCAGAATGGGATCTTCCTCTCTATGTACAGTAGGGAGTTAGGTTGAGTTAGTTCAGGCCTGGGTTCGAGCCTCGCTCGGGTCACATGTGAGACGCCAAGTTCTGCAACGGAAGGTCAGGTGGTTTTTCTCCGGGTACTCCGGTTTTCACCCACCTCTGATTAACGATCGGCTCGATATGAGTGAAATAATCTTGAAAGGGCTGTAAACCCCCCCCCCCCCCCCCCCCAAAAAAAAAAAGTTCAGGCCTGGGGAGCTCAGTAGAATGCGCATCTGACTGGTGATCAGGAGCTCGAGGGTATGAATCCTGTCAGGTCAGCATCATTCTTTTGTTGAGATTGAACATGAAATCTTTTCTATTCACCATATTTGCATTATCTGCTGGTTCCTAGTCTGAAGGTTATCAGTGTTGGAAAAACAAGTAACCAGACCCCCCTGACCTTGAAAGGTCAGGGGGGGGGTCTGGTTACCTGTTTTTCCAATATTGACAATGTGCAAGCTGCGAGCCAGCAAATAATGCAAATATGGTGAATGCATGGTCATTCTTTCCCTTTCTGTGATTCAAGATGGGCAGTTGTCAGCTTATGGTGAAAGGTGTGAAGAAGCCATCTGATATTTTATTTTAATGCATCTTTTATTGCAGATGCTATGGTAAAGCTTTGAAAATTTACCCAGAATGCTCATCTCTCTGGCATGACCTTGGAATCAACTATTTTCACCAATCACAGGCCATCATCAAGCAAGAGGCTCCCTCATTAGTTGAGAAATCTGTTCAGTCACTGAAGAAAGCCATCTCTCTGGAACCAACCAATCATAAACATTGGACAGCACTTGGTTATGTGACTTGTCAGAAAGGTGAGTAGAACACTCTACCATATTTTCCTGACACTATTTTTCTCAAATATCCACAAAATCCTGAGCATGTAATAGTACAGTTGGACTTAACACTTAAAATGCAAATCACGACAATTGTCATCTGCTTTGTCGTCAGCTGGATACTTTAAAAGTATTTTTTTTTTGCAAACAGTGTGGACCCAGATCAGACTGCTCCTAAAGCCATTGACGCAAGGAACGGTTCAAAAGTTAGGAACAATAAAAAAAATCTTTAAAGTAGGTCATGGGTCAAGGTCACAGGTCAAAAAGGTTTGCATGAAAGTAAAGCTCTTGTCACAAGGAACCTACATGCCAAATTTGAAGGCTCTATCTTAAACAATTAAAAAGTTATGAACAATTTTATTTTTTCTTTTAAGTAAGTCAAAGGTCAAGGTCATGGTCAAAATTTTTTACATGGATGTAAAGCTCTTATCACAGGGAACCTACATGCCAAATATGAAGGCTCTATCCGAAACGCTTCGAAGGTTATGACCAAAATGTTAATTTTTTCTTTTAAGTAGGTCAAAGGCCAAGAACACGGTCAATTGTTTTGTATGAATGTAAAGCTCTTGTCACAAGGAACCTACATGCCAAATATGAAGGCTGTATCTCAGACGGTTCAAAAGTTATGACTAATGTTAACTTTTTCTTTTATGTTGGTCAAAGGTCAAGGTCACAGATAAAATTTTTCATGTGAATGTAAAGCTCTTGTCACAAGGAACCTACATGTAAAATATGAAGGCTCTATCTCAAACGGTTCAAAAGTTATGACCAAAATGTTATTTTTTGTCGCACCTGCTTTAGCAGGAAGACATAGGCGTGCAAGTTTCCGTCCATCTGGTTGTCTGTGTGTCCCGTCCATCCGTCCATTCATTCGTCCGGTTGCCATCTGTCTTTCCGTCAACATTTTACACTGGGTGTCTTGTCATCCCAACTCCTCCTACAGTTTCATACCGATTATTTTTAAACTTTGCGTGTGTTTTTGCCATGGTATGAGGTTGCGCATGTGGTTTGGACTTTATCGTTCAATCATTTTTTGTCACTTTTTCCACATTGTGAACTTAGTCATTTTTAACCTTCAATTGATATATGATAGGTACCTATTGTCATCGCAACTCCTCTTACAGTTTTATACCGATCATTTTGAAACTTTGCGTGTGCTTTCGCCATGGTATGAGGATGCGCATGTGGTTTGGACTTTATTGTTGGATCATTTTTTTTTTTCACTTTTTCCACATTGTGAATTAGAAGCCTCCGTGGTGCAGTGGTTACGCCACTCGCCTTGTAAACCAGGGATCGCAGGATCGATCCCGGGCTTCTCCAGACTTTCACATGAGTCTTTAAACCGAGGTCCCGTCTCCGTATGACCTTAGCTGTTGGTGGGACGTAAAACTAAAACTCACTCACTCACTCCACATTGTGAACTTAGTCATTTTTAACCTTCAACTGATATATGATAGGTACCTCTTGTCATCGCAACTCCTCTTGCAGTTTTATTTCGATCATTTTGAAACTTTGCCTGTGCTTTTGCCATGGTATGAGGATGTGCATATGGTTTCGACATAATTCTTAGAATATTTTTTTTTTGTCACTTTTTGCACATTATGAACTTAGCCATTTTTAAGCTTCATTTGATATACGATAGGTACCTCTTGTCATCGCAACTCCTACAGTTTTATACTGATTATTTTGAATCTTTGTGTGTGTTTTTGCCGTGTATGAGGATGTGCATGTGGTTTGGACTTTTGTCACTTTTCCCTTATTGTGAATTTAGTCATTTTTAACCTTCAACCTTCAATTGATATATGATAGGTACCTCTTGTCTTCGCAACTCCTCTTGCAGTTTTATACTGATCATTTTGAAACTTTGCGTGAGCTTTCGCCATGGTATGAGGTTGTGCATGTGGCTTCGACATAATTCTCAGAATTTTGTTTTTTTCACTTTTCGCACATTATGAACTTAGCCATTTTTAGGCTTCAGTTGATATACAATAGGTACCTCTTGTCATCGCAACTCCTCTTACAGTTTTATATTGATCATTTTGAAACTTTGTGTTTTTGCTATGGTATGAGGCTGTGCATGTGGTTTGGACTTTATGTTGGGATCAATTTTTATCTCTTTTTCCACATTGTGAACTTAGTCAGTTTTTAACTTCACATATATAGGCTATGGATTCTTCTCAAAGCCCTATATTCATTTCTTCTGCCTTAAATAAACTTTTATTTCTTTGTGTGGGGCAGGTGGGAAGCAGGTGCGACATCAACTTCACCGAAGTTGAATCTCTGGTTTATTTTAAGTAGGTCAAAGGTCAAGGTCACAGGTCAATTTTTTTTTTGCATGAATGTAAAGCTTTTGTCTCAAGGACCATACATGCCAAATATGAAGGCTGTATCTTAAGCGGTTCAAAAGTTATGACCAATGTTATTTTTTTCTTATAAGTAGGTCAAGGTCACAGGTCAAATTTTTTGTCACAAGGAACATACATGCCAAATATGAAGGCTGTATCTTAAGCAGTTCAAAAGTTATGACCAATGCTATTTTTAGCTCACCGTCACGTAGTGACGAGGTGAGCTTTTGGGATCACTTTTTGTCCGTCGTGCGTCCGTGCGTCCGTGCGTGCGTGCGTGCGTGCGTAAACAATTTCTTTAAACGACATCTTCTCCTAAACCACTGATCGGATTTTGACCAAACTTCACAGGAATGATCCTTAGGTGGTCCCCTTTCAAAGTTGTTCAAATGGTTCCGGTCCGTTGCACATCTAGGTCACAGGAGCCAAAAATAGATTTTTTTCACCAAAAACTTAAAAAATCTTCTTCTCTGAAACCACAAGGCCCAGGTCTTTGATATTTGGTATGAAGCATCATCTAGTGGACCCCTACCAAGATTGTTCAAATTATAGTGCTGGGGCAAAAAATGCCCCTGCCCTGGGGCCCTTTGGTTTTACATAGGCTTATATAGGGAAAATCTTTAAAAATCTTCTTCTCTGACACCACAAGGCCCAGTTCTTTGATATTTGGTATGAAGCTTCATCTAGTTGACCCCTACCAAGATTGTTCAAATTATAGTGCTGGGGCCAAAAATGCCCCCGCCCCAGGGCCCTTTGGTTTTACATAGGCTTATATAGGGAAAATCTTTAAAAATCTTCTTCTCTGAAACCACAAGGCCCAGGACTTTGATAATTGGTATGAAGCTTCATCTAGTGGACCCCTATCAAGATTGTTCAAATTATAGTGCTGGGGCCAAAAATGCCCCCGCCCCGGGGCCCTTTGGTTTTACATAGGCTTATATAGGGAAAATCTTTAAAAATCTTCTTCTCTGAAACCACAAGGCCCAGGACTTTGATATTTGGTATGAAGCTTCATCTAGTGGACCCCTACCAAGATTGTTCAAATTATAGTGCTGGGACAAAAAATGCCCCCGCCACGGGGCCCTTTGGTTTTACATTGGCTTATATAGGGAAAATCTTTAAAAATCTTCTTCTCTGAAACCACAAGGCCCAGGTCTTTTATATTTGGTATGAAGCTTCATCTAGTGGACCCCTTCCAAGATTGTTCAAAATATTGTGCTGGGGCCAAAATTGCCCCCACCCCGGGGCCCTTTGGTTTTTACATAGGCTTATATAGGGAAAATCTTTTAAAATCTTCTTCTCTGAAACCACAAGGCCCAGGTCTTTGATATTTGGTATGAAGCTTCATCTAGTGGACCCCTACCAAGATTGTTCAATTTATAGCACTTGGGACAAAAAATGCCCCCGCCACGGGGCCCTTTGGTTTTACATTGGCTTATATAGGGAAAATCTTTAAAAATCTTCTTCTCTGAAACCACAAGGCCCAGGTCTTTGATATTTGGTATGAAGCTTCATCTAGTGGACCCCTACCACGATTGTTCAAATTATAGTGCTGGGGACAAAAAATGCCCCCGCCCCGGGGCCCTTTGGTTTTACATAGGCTTATATAGGGAAATTCTTTAAAAATCTTCTTCTCTGAAACCACAAGGCCCAGGACTTTGATATTTGGTATGAAGCTTCATCTAGTGGACCCCTTCAAATTATAGTGCTGGGACAAAAAATGCCGCCGCCACGGGGCCCTTTGGTTTTACATTGGCTTATATAGGGAAAATCTTTAAAAATCTTCTTCTCTGAAATCACAAGGCCCAGGTCTTTGATATTTGGTATGAAGCTTCATCTAGTGGACCCCTACCAAGATTGTTCAAATTATAGTGCTGGGGCCAAAAATGCCCCCGCCCCGGGGCCCTTTGGTTTTACATAGGCTTATATAGGGAATATCTTTAAAAATCTTCTTCTCTGAAACCACAAGGCCCAGGACTTTGATATTTGGTATGAAGCTTCATCTAGTGGACCCCTACCAAGATTGTTTAAATTATAGTGCTGGGGCAAAAAATGCCCCCGTCCCGGGGCCCTTTGGATTTACATAGGCTTATATAGGCAAAATCTTTAAAAATCTTCTTCTCTGAAATCGCTAGGCCCAGGTCTTTGATATTTCATGTGTAGCTTCATCTAGTGGACCTTTGCCAAGATTGTTCAGATTATAGCCTTTGTTGATGTTTGGTATGAAGCTTCACCTTTAAGACCTCCCTCAACATTATGCACATTAAAGCCCTAGGGCCAATAATGGCCCTCTCTGGGGCACACTTGTTACACTATGGATCAGGTGAGCAATCCAGGGCCATCATGGCCCTCTTGTTTTCTTTTAAGTAGGTCAAGGTCACAGGTCAAATTTTTTTACATTCATACAAAAAATTTTGACCCTTGACCTTTGACCTACTTAAAAGAAAAAGTTAACATTTTGGTCATAACCTTCGAACCGTTTCAGATAGAGCCTTCATATTTGGCATGTAAGTTCCTTGTGTCAAGGGCTTCCCACTCAAACAAAAAAATCTTGACCTTTGACTTTGACCTTGAACTGTGACCAACTTAAAAAAAATGACCATGCCTGGGGACACGTTTGTGTTTCACAAACACATCTTGTTTTTGTTGCAATAGAGCTGGACATACAATTATAAACATGTCTTCTTTCTGCTGTTTTTTTTTTTTTTTTTTTTTTTTTTTTTGAGGTGGGGGTTGCTAGAAAAATTTCAATCCTTAAATTTAATTTTCTTTTTCAGATTATTACAAACCAGATTTGGCACAACATTGTTTTATCAAGTCCATACAGTGTGAAGCAAATGTAAGTTTGTATATCTATCCTGCTGAGATATTCATGGAGCACTGCGTCTTTACCAATTGTTGCTGGCCGCACCTTCTTTAACCCATTTTGTACTGGAAACCCCAAAACAGGTAATTGACAAACATTGCAGGCCCAGATCAGACGCCGCAGAACGTGGCGTCTGATCAGGGCCTACACTGTTTGCAAAAAATTAAGCCATTTTCCAAATCAATTCTGAAAAAAACATAGCCTGACACCCCTTAATTATTAAATGGACTCCTGCTATATATAAAAAGGAAGATTCCAATTGGTACAAAATGGGTTAAGCATGGCATGATAGAGGAGCCCATTTTTCTGGGCTAAGCATGGCACGATACAGGAGCCCAGTTTTCGGTCCATTCATTTGTCAGTCAGTCAACATTTGCATCAACCTTAACATCAGTCCAAACATTCAAAATAGAAGTGAAGGCAATGATCAGGAATCGATACAATTAACCTACAGCTCCCTTCAGAGACACCAAAGGGAAAGAAACACAAACATGAAATAACTAGACCCTAATGGAAACATCAATAGTGGAAAGCCAAAAGGACAGGTACTTTCCCTCAAAATGGCCAATTGACTATCCAAAACAAAAAAATATAAGCAATACACACACTCAAAAAGACAAACTATATTACAAATAAACTGCAACAGAAGAACTGCCTTGGATTTTTTTTTCTATTTTTAGCTATGGTGGTAAGATATCTCAAAAACTGTTTGAGTTATTGCCTTGAAACTTTACAGACTGATAGGGAATGAAAAGTAGATGACCTGATCAACTTTTGAAAAAATTGGATTTTTTTTTCTTGGGTTGACCTTTGAAAATTTGGGCATTTAATTCTGTAATTATAAGCAGAATATCTCCAAAACTATATGAGCTATTGTCTTGAAACTTAAACGGCGGATAGGGGATGATGAGTAGATGACCTGATTAAGTTTAAAAAAAAAATCTGAAATTTTGTTCTTGAGTCATGGCCCTTTGAAAACACTTTGTCATAACCTTGTAAGCAAGATATCTCTAAGACTCTGAAAGCTATTGCCTTGAAACTTGACAGGCTGATTGGGAATGATGAGTAGCTGACCTGATTAACTTTAAAGAAAATCTTATTTGTTTTCATGAGCTATGACCCATTGAATATTTCGGCATTTTAACCGTGTAGGCAAGATATCTCAAGACGTGTTTCAGCTATTGCCTTGAAACTTGACAGGCTGATAGGGAATGATGAGTAAATTGCCTGGTAAACTTTTGAAAAAAAAATCTGAATTTTTTTCTTGAGTAATGGCCCTTTGAACAATTTGGCATTTTAATCTAGTAAGCAAAATATCACGAAAACTGTTTAAGCTATTGCCTTGAAACTTGACAGACTGATAGGGAATGATGAGTAGATGACCTGAATAGCTTTTGAAAAAGTTCTGAAAAATTTTCTTCAGTTATGGCCCTTTGAAAATTTCGGCATTTAGGGGCAAGCATATGGTTGGGGGCATAGTGTTTTACAAACACTATTTCTATTTATGTTTAGAAGTCCACCATCAGATTATAGATAAGCTGTGTGCAGACTACCAGTGCTGTCCTCTGACAGCTGTTGATGTTTTAGAAATTTATTGTAGAATGTTGTTGCATGGACGAACCTAGCAGCTCTCTACCTGAAGAATGACAACATTCAGCTTTCCCATGAGGCTTTCAAGATTGCCCAGTCTCTCGAGCCCTCGTACATACCTTGTTGGATAGGCCAGGCAATAATTGCTGAGGCGGTGGGTCATGATGATGCTATGGATCTCTTCAGACATACAACAGAGCTTGGAAATCATGTATGTATCATTGTTTCATCACATTCTACACCTCAAACAAACAAACAAACAAACAAACATGCTACCATTTGTTTGTTTGATTTGAGGTTTAACGTCTCCGTCAACACTGTAAAGGTCATTTTGGAGACGTTGCTTCCAATTTTGTGGGATTTTTACCCGACATTGAGATGAAATGACATCTCAAGCCCTGTCGCCCAATGAAACTAATAGGGTTTATTAGCATGGACGGTCCGCCTCGCACCGCGGTTCCTGGACAGGCTTAGATCCTCTAAACGGTTTACCAGTACTGGTGTGCGGGCCGGATTCAGCTCTGCGTGGAAGCATCATGCAGTCCATATATTTCTTCAAGCCCCTATGGGCGGGGGCGAAAACATGCTACCATAAAAATCCTAAGTACAGTCGAACTTCAATGGCTCGAACACCTTTGGGACCATTAAAATCTGTTTGAGACAGCAGTAGTTCGAGCCACTGAGGGCTACTGGCAGGGGGCATAACGAGATACTTTTGGACATCTTTTTTGGTGTTCTGTATTGAAAAGTGTATGCTGTGTGTACTCATTAGAATCGCCTCATCGAGGCGATTCTAATGAGTACACACAGCATACATTTTCATGATAAAACAAGAAAATATCCTAAATATTACCCTCCCTATTTCTTTTGTAGAGAAATTCCCTAGGGACTCAAGAACAGGTTCGACACAGCCATGGTAAACGAGCCATCTGTGTTCGAGCCATCGAAGTTCTACTGTTTTTGGACAGGTAGACCAAAGCAAACAGTGCAGGTCCAGATCAGACTGCTCTGGTCAGGGTCTTCACTATTTGCCATTCTGTCTGCACCTTTTGGACTCCTTGCTGGATCATGAAACTAATTTCTTAACATTTTAGGAGAATTACAGGAAGTCCTTAAGGTGTCCGAATTTTTAGCATTTTTACGCTATTTATGATATGACATGTTACATATGAGACGGCACATTTCAAAACTTACAATGACTTGTGCAACCAGCAAAGATTAAGATCAGCCTGCACATCCACACAGTCTGATCAGAGTCTTTGCTGTTCATATGAGCCTTCTTCAACCTTCTGACTTCTGAAAGAGAGATAAGTGAATGCTTATACCACACTAAGTGGATGCACAGGCTGCTCTTTTTGTTTGTTTCTTTGGTTTGGAGTTTATTGGCATGTACTATGTAGCAGACAACAAATTGTTGATATTTTTCGTTGTTTTTCCCAGATTTCAGGACTTTACATTTCATACAAATTGTCTGTACTGGAGACAATTTGCATCAAATGTCAAATCCTGTTTTCTGTGAAAAATATGAAAAATATTTCAAAACATCAACTCCCGAAAAAAATACCCAGAATGCAAAGTGGTAAGTCATTGCATAGAATGATACATAGAGATTATCATATGGCATTCTTCATATCGTACCCCATATCAGCCTGAGACTCCCATATCAGCCCGAGAGCGAAGGCCGAAGGGCTGATATTGATCGAGGGCTGATATGGGGTATGATATGAAAATGCCATATCATAATCTATTTATCATACATTTCACTTTAAAAAAAAATTGTTCAAAATAAATTGTATTAATTGCATCTGGCTAATACCAAAGTTACAATGAGAATCTCATTATCTTCGGTCTAGCTATGTAATTTAAGAGATGCTTGCGATTTGACAGATGAAAAAGTGATATGGCAGCACGTGGTTAGAACTTCGCATGTTCCGAATATGGTGACGTCAGAGGTATGATAAAGGCTTAGGGGTGCGATAAAGGGTTGTGATATGGATTTTTGGGGTATGATAAAGCCCATGCGATATGGCAGCACGTGCAAGCGTGATACGTACATTGGTGTCACGTTCGTATTGCATATTAAAAAACTAAGTATTTTATACTAAATGTATGATAAATAGAGATTATCGTATGGCATTTTTCATATCATACCCCATATCAGCCCGAGACTCTCATATCAGCCCGAGGGCCTCTGGCTGATATGGGTCGAGGGCTGATATGGGGTATGATATGAAAAATGCCATATCATAATCTATTTATGATACATTTCACTTTTAAAAAAAATTGTTCAAAATAAATTGTATTAATTGCATCTGCCCAATACCAAAGTTAGTTACAGTTTCCTCTCGTATTCGCTATGCCGTGCCATGTTTTTTTTTGCCAAACAGTTAGAACAGACGAAAATATTGCAAATTGCAAATGGCGTCCTGAACAACAAATGCGAAATGCCGCAAAAGGAAGAACGCCGCGTGTTCCGAATAGGGTGACGTCAGAGGTATGATAAAGGCTTAGGGGTGCGATAAAGGGTTGTGATATGGATTTTTGTGGTATGATAAACCCCATGCGATATGGTAGCACGTGCAAGCGTGATACGTGCATTGGTGTCACGTTCGTATCGCATATTCAAAAACAAAGTATTTTATACTAAATGTATGATAAAAACATATATTACAGATGAGCTGTGGAATGTGCATCTGATTGTTGATCAGGAGGTTGCTGGTTCAATACCTGTCGGGTCTTTCATAGAGATTGATTGTGAAATCTTTTCTACTGTCATTCTGTCCCATAAGTCTATAAGATGATTTAAGAAGGGCAGTTGTCAGTCTCTGGCAAAAGATTTTGCATTATATAATACTACATGATCTATACATTTTAAGGAACTGTGTTTAAACTGTGTTATATCCAATCCAAAATGATGTTATAAAATGAAGCATTGTTACAAAATTCTAAATTTAGCCACCCATTCAACTGAGGTAATGGCCAAATGTGACTGACTCAGTATAAGAAGATACAGTCGAACTTCAATGGCTCGAACACCTTTGGGACCTTGAAAATCTGTTCGAGACAGGGGAAGTTCGAGCCAATGAGGGTTAATGCAAGGAGGCGTAACGACATACTTAAGGACATCTTTTCGGTGTTCTATAATGAAAAATGTATGCTGTGTGTAATCATTAGAATCGCCTCATCGAGGCGATTCTAATGAGTACACACAGCATACATTTGCAAGATAAAAGGCGAAAATATCTTCAATGTTTCTCTCCCTATTTCTTATGCAGAGAAATTCCATAGGGACTCAAGAACGGGTTCGACTGAGCCATGGTAAACAAGCCATCGGTGTTCGAGCCATCGAAGTTCTACTGTAGATAGATAGATAAAAAGCATTGTAACAAAAAGATTGTTGCTTATTGTTGTGTATTTTGAATTAAGGAGAAAGGACACACTTCCCCATGGAGGCAAGTCTTTCAAAACTATTTTGTCTCGCTTATTAACGAGGAGTCTGCATTCAAAGGAAAGGATTCGTTCATGAGGAGCAAATTCTTTCCTTTAAAAAGTAGACCCCATTTTCAAAGGGACATACAGTCGAACTTCATTGGCTCGAACACCTTTGGGACCACGAAAATCCGTTCGAGACAGGGGTAGTTCGAGCCACTGAGGCTTACTGCCAGGAGGCATAACGGGGTACTTTTGGACATATTTTCGGTGTTCTGTAATGAAAATGTATGCTGTGTGTATTCATTAGAATCGCCTCATCGAGGCGATTCTAATGAGTTCATACAGCATACATTTGCAAGATAAAAGACGAAAATCTAAATTATCTCGCACCAATTCTTATGTAGAGGACTTCCCTAGGGGCTCAAAAACGGGTTCGACTCAGCCATGGTAAACGAGCCATCGGTGTTCGAGCCATCGAAGTTGTACTGTAGTTTACAGAAAAGGGAACAGGGAATATTGAAAGTTGTTTCCCTTATACACATGGTGGCACATCTGTCAGATATATCCATTTTTGTCACATATGCTTTTATAAGAATCTTATATGGGTGTGAGGGGTGGATTGAAAAATCCGTCCCGAGGGACACTGTCCGGCATCACGAGGCTTGCCGAGTGATGCCGGACAGTGATCCCAAGGGACGGATTTTTCTATCCACCCCTCACCCATATTGGATTCTTATTCTTGCATACCTTCCATTTCTATTGCGAATTTTTAATGCTGCGGTCACTTCGGTTACCGACGTCCGCAATTTTGTGATGACACAACAGGAATGTTTAGTGACGTCACGCATGACGACGCCGCACATGATGTTGTAATCAACCAGTGCATTTATCAAACACGCGATTATATTCGATTTGGGGTCGGGACACCAGGGTCAGAACATAAATTTCTATCCCAGGGTAAAATCACGGATTTCCTTGTCTGGTGTGCAAGAAAAGCATTGCCCAATATAGGAGTGCAGTTTACAATCGGTTTCTTCACCAAGCCATCCATATTTGCAACAACCCTAGCGTTAACCCAAACATTCAAGTCCATAAGGTGCATATAGCCTTCTGTGGGAATTTTTGCCTTTAATGTGGTTGTCACCACACCACAAGCTGTCATATTCTACTTTTTCAGCCACTGAATTTGGCAAAAAAGATCAAACATGATAAGTCTTGTAAGTTTTGACCGTGTCAAAATTCAACAGTCATGCAAGCTTTGATAGTCAAATTTTACAAACATTGATTGTGTGTACCTTTCCTCTCATGGTGTTTCATGTACAGTACAATTCCTATATTAAGACCATCTTTGGAACTGTTCAAAAGTAGTCTTAAAGACCACTTTTGTACAGTCCCAAAGGTGGTCCCTGACCAGGGGACGCTGAGGGCAGAAAACACAAAGAAAGATTAAGTGCACCCTTCAAAATAAGCTTTGTAAAGCAGAATTAGTCTTAATTTCAGGCGGTCTTAATAGCAGAATTTCATGTATATTTATAGATTGAAGGCGCTTTGGGTTATGGTCACTGGGTGTGTAGTTTGTTATTGGACACTGAGAAGCATGCTTCAGAAATGTATCAGTATGCCATTCATCAGATGGCAGCTATACCGGCTGCCTCGGATGCTCTTGCTCGGTATACAGGTAAGGGGAAGAATGGATCATTCTTGCACACCAGGAGCCAGCTGTTCAAAGCATCGTTAGATTAACAAGCTCGTTAGTGGTTATATTAACTGTTCTAGCAAGTTTAATAATTAAACTTTTGGTATTTTTGCTGAAAAAATGTGAGCAGATTTTGCATATGCGAAAGATGCTCACATTTTTTCAGCAAAAATATTAGCATATTTGCCATAATACATGATCAAAGTTTTAACGATACATTAACTAATGACGTCGTTAGTTTTGAACAACTGGCCCCAGATAAGGAAATCCATAGTTTTAGCTTGGGATAGAAATTCTGTTCTAACCCTTGTGTTCTTACTCAAAATCAAGTATTCTCGCATGTTTGATAAATGCACTCTTTGAATACGACCTCATATGCACCGTTGTTAAGGCTGACGTCACAGCACGTAACGTCACGGCACTAAACGTTCCTGTAGTATCATTACAATATGGTGGACGTCACGTTACGTGCTGTGACATCACTAAACTTTCCTGTAGTATCATCACAATATGGTGGACGCCGGTATTCGAAGTGACTGCAGCATTAAAAATCCGCACTAAGAAATGGAAGATGTGCAAGAAAAAGAATCCTATGTGGGTGTGAGCGGTGGAAAAAAATACGTCCCTCGGGATCACTGTCCGGCATCACTCCGCAAGCCTCATATAAAATTCTTATATTCCAACACACCTCTCCCATAAAGTCATAAAGCAGATGGTGTTGAATGTTACTTTGCATCACTTTAGTGGAATTGAAGAGGGTCATTCACACACTGAGAGTGGTCTGTTTCGATTCTTACAAGCAAAAAATCAATTGTTGTTTCCTTCAAATTCTCCCAACGTTTTGCCATTGTTTGAAGATGGCTTACTAACACTTTTGACTATAACAAATGCATTTTAGTCCTTGTGAATCTTTTTTAATGTGAGAGAATGATGTTACACTGTCTAACATCAAATAATCTATGACTGACATCATCAAATAGAGGCTTTTCACATCTTGCTTATGCACTCAGTGATTTGTTGAAGAATAAATTACTGTTCCTTTATATTGCGCACTGTGTTAGAATCTCTTATCGGCATGGGCCTCTGTGTCCCAGTAAGTAAGAGGGCCAACACCATTAGGTCTCTTACCATTGTGGGGTGGAGCCTTGCTTGGGTCACATGTGAGACGCCAAGTTCTGCAACGGAAGGTCAGGTGGTTTTTCTCCGGGTACTCAGGTTAAATCAGGCCTCCTAGCAAAACCTATAAAACCTATAATAACCTATAATTTTGTGCCAAACCTATAAAACCTTCATTTTGCTCATAAAACCTATAAAAAGCCTGTATTTTCATGAAAAAACCTATATTTTTCACTTTTCGAACCTTCTTGCGACTCAACCCTAACTTTTCTTCAAAATGCACTACTATTTTTTACTTTTTAGTCCCATAAAAAGTGATGAAAACTGTCAAGAAATTGTAATTTTTTTCCTCGCTCGCTTCGCTCGCTTGGACTTTGTAAAATTCAGATCAACTTTATGTGAGTAATTGTGGCACAAAAATTCATCACATATTTTTCTTCAGTCTTAAATCTTTATGTAAGTTTGGAAGACTCTTTTTTTAACCTGTATTTTTATTGAAAAACCTGTAAATAACCTATATTTTGAGTAAGAAGAACCTACATAAAAAATTATTTTCAAAGTGGGCCACTAGGAGGCCTGCGGTTTTCGCCCATCTCTGATTAACGATCAGCTTTATATGAGTGAAATAATCTTGAAAGGGCCGTAAAACCCATACCAAAAAAAAAACAAAAACACACACCTCTCCCATAAAGTCATAAAGCAGATGGTGCAGAATGTTACTTTGCATCACATCAGTGGAATTGAAGAAAATCATTCACACTCTATAAGTGGTATGTTTCGATTCTAACATGCAAAAAATCAGTTGTTGTTTCCATCAAGTTCTTCCAACCTTTCTTCTTTCTTAGAAGAAGTCTTACCAACACTTTTGACTGTAACAAATGCATTTTAGTCCTTTTGAAACGTTTTTGATGCGAGGTAATGGCGTCACACTGTTTGCATCAAAGAATCTATGACTGACGTCATCAAATAGCGACTTTTCACATCTTGCTTATGCACCCAGAGATTTGTTGAAGAATAAATTACAGTTCCTTTCTTTTGCACACTGTGTTAGAATCTCCTATCTGCATGGGCCTCTGTGTCCCAGTAAGTAAGAGCGCCGGCACCATTAGGTCTCTTACCAGTGTGGGGTGGAGCCTCGCTTGGGTCACGAGACACAAAATTCTGCAACGGAAGGCCTGGTGTTTTTTCTCTGGGTACTCCAGTTTTCATCCATCTCTGATTAACAATCAGCTCGATATCAGTGAAATAACCTTCAAAGGGCAGTAAAACTGAAAAAAGGCCTTTTATCTTTTAATTCAATAGAAAGTTACGAGCACAGTCAGTCAAAATCTGATATGTCACTCACTCTACTCATTCATGATTGATCAACTCCAATAACTGACCCCCAAACTGTGTTTAACTCTTATCCTGCTGAACACGACAACCCCTGCCTTTGCGAACAGTGTAGACTCAGATCAGATGGCTTCTAGAGAAGCCATCTGATCAGGATCTACACTGTCATGCAGTTTGTGAAAGGAACCAAAACATTATATCAAGTAATTTGATTGGTGGATAGTCAGAAATGTATGTGGCTAAATAAATTAATTCAGCAGGATAAGGGTTAATTAGACAACAGAATATTTGAGAGTCACTGATGAGGCCTAATTGGCCGAAACAAGCTAGTCTGGCCCAGAAACAGCTTGTGCACTCTACAGTATTCAGTTCTGTTCTGTGGCCCTTGCTCCCAAAGGATTACCCATTTATAGAACATATTTAACCCATTTTGTGCCGTAAACCCCAAAACGGGTATCTTGGCAAACAGTACAGGCCCAGATCAGATGCCGCAGATTGCGGCGTCTGATTAGGGCCTCCACTGTTTGCTAAAAGTTCAGTCATTTTCCAAAACTATTTTTAAGAAAACACAACCTGACACCCCTAAATTTTGAAATGGACTGCTGCTATATACAAGGAGGAAGATTCTATTTGGTACAAAAAGGGTTAAACCATTTTATAAGGGAAACCCTAAAACGAGTCATTGCCAAACAGTTCAGGCCCAGATCAGAAGTCTTATTCTAACTTTGTGGTCTAATCAGGGCCTTCACTGTTTGCTGTAAGTTCAACCATTCTGTAAATATATTTCTAAAAGATGCTTAAACTGACACCTCGAAGTTTTGAAATGTACTCCTGCTGTTTATGTTAATGTGTAGATTCCATTCAGTACAAAATGGGTTAAACGTTTTATATTTTACTTCCATTACACTGAAAGCACAGCAAACTTGTTTTGAGCTTCCCCAAAGGCACAGATGTTGGCTTATTGTGGTGTTACATGGTGTTGAAAACCAAAGTACCCGGCCCCCGCCCATCGGGGCTTGAAGAAATAGATGGGCTGCATGATGCTTCCATGCAGAGCTGAAATCGACCCGCACATGAATACTGGTTAACCGCTTAGAGGATCTAAGCCTGCCCAGGCAAAGCAGTGCAAGTGTTGGACCGTCCATGCTTATAAAACCTATTGGTTTCATTGGGCTTGAGTTGTCATTTCATCTCAATGTCAGGTAAAAGTCCCACAAAATTGGAAGCAAAATGACCTTTACAGTGTTGACAGGGACATTAAACCTCAAATCAAACAAACAAAACCTGGGGAGAACCACTGACCTTGGACTAGAGATCACAAGCCACACCCTGCACTATTCAGGCCTCTCAACAGTTCACTGTCAAAGTTGTTCTAAATGCTTTCAATAAAGAAGAAAAATGTTCTTCTCCAAACTAATAGTTACTCAAAATAAAAATACCTAGTTAAAGCTCAGGGCCCAGTTGTTCAAAGCATCGTTAGCTTAACGATCTTGTTAGTGGTCATATTGTTAACTGTTCTAGCAAGTTTAATTCAAAATTTTGGTATTTTTGCTGAAAAAATGTGAGCAGCTTTTGTGAGCGCAAAAGCTGCTCACATTTTTTCAGCAAAAAATATTAGCATATTTGCCATAATAAATGATCAAAGTTTTAATGATATGTTAACTAACAATGTCGTTAGTTTTGAACAACTGGCCCCTGGCCGTTACTCAAATAAAAAGGTAGTAAAAGCTAAGGCCTTTTCATCAAAACTTGCAGTCTTGGACATTAAATGTCCACCTGGGGAAGTTTTGTTCCCAATGTCTTACTTCAAAATTTTACAGGTACACCTCAACCTCGTTATAACACGGAACTCCGGGTCCAACCAAAGGACCGTGTTAGTTAACTGAATAGTGTTATAAACGCCGACCGTATTTGTCACACACTGACACTATAGTGATCAATAGTTTTCGAAACAAGATGATGTGCGGTCCGGTTAATAACCATATTTCCTGACTAAAATGTGTTTAGAACTAGTCAATGGCAGTAAATACCATGGCCCATCTAGTCAAACAAGTATTTAATTGAAACCAGCTTCTAAACCACGTTTTTATCCACAAAATTGTCCGATCTGACAGCGAGTATGACGTCATTTTTATAGCTGGTTCCTGGCCCATGTCCAGTTCGGAACTATTGGCTATTGGCCGGAACAGTACCGAACTACAATACCGTTAATAGATTTCAATGGTAAAATTACCAAATTAGGGTTCGGAGCCGGGCAATGGTCAATGCTTACGAGAAATTTGAATTACTTCCCTTGGAATGTCTCACCCATTTGAAACGGTTTTTAATGGCGCACATGGTCTTTGAATGATTTTTTTTTACCGCGAAAATCGATCATGAATATGTTTTTTCATTTGCTTTTAAGGTGAAATAAATCTGACTTTCTTTTATATGCGGCTCTAGAAAATCAGTTTTATTGCAGTTCACGGTTCAGATCGTCTGCATCGATGTTTAAAATTTCTGCTGTACAGTGATGCTTGACAGAGCGTTATAATTTTTTTCCGGTTGCATAACGGAATTCTTTAATCTTGCTAAGCCAACACTTTTGATTGTGCCGATTGCAGTTCATGTTTATCATGCGTGTCAAGCTAAACAGGTTTATTTACTGTATATTCAACTCTTCTAATATCAATGGCATGTTTAAATATCAAAAAGTACCATTATAGATTGTGTTAGCTACCGTATTACCGCAGTCAAAAGTGGGAGGCAAATAAAATTGCTGTGCTTAAAACCTGATAGAACCCTCGGAAAATATTTATAAATGTTGGTTTGGGAAAATATGGGGTCCAAACCAAAACCGTGTTATATCCAAATTCGTGCTGTAACGAATCGTGCTATAACGAGGTCCGGGTGTATGTTTTTTTTTTGCTATGACGTGAAGGTAGGCAACCAAATATTCTATAAAGATCTGCTTCAGACATTCAGCCATGACTTTGGCTTTGACCTTTACACATATTATCTCTTCTGATGCCTTGCTTTCCAGAAAAAATAAAATAAAATAAAACTCAGAAAAATGCCGGATATTTAGGGGAAATAGTTATGTCTTCAGGGGAGGCAACTCTTCAAAAAATATCCCACATCAAGAGTGGTCTACCCTTGAAAGAAAGAATTTGCTCCTAAGGAGCAAATTCTTTCCTGTAAGTGCAGATCCCTTTATCAGAAGGACTGAGTTTACAAGGAAGCTAATAGGTAGTCCCAAAAGTTATCTCCCTTAAAAGGATGGAGGAAAATATGCGAGAAGTATCTGTCTCCCTTGAAATGTCTACCAAGATTTGAATTCAGCATCTATACTAATAAATGCAGCTTTCTTTTCCTTTCAGATCGAGTTAAAAGGAACTGGGTAGCATACAACATGTATGGTTTGTTGTTGGAACAGCAGGAGCTGTACAGAACAGCTGCTCAGGCATTTGAAAAGTATGGCCAATTAAAAAAAAATTGTCTATATTGCGGAATACTATCCTAAACTGGGATATCGGAATGCAAGTCTTCTTTGATATCTCAACAAGGGACAATATCCATCAATATCAGGGCAATAATCCTTTTATCATGTAGACACATCCAAACACTACGTCATCACTTAATATTACTTTTTGCGGGACTTACTGGTGGTTGGCAAAAACATCTTTGGCCATTTATCGCCATTGCAAATGCGATGTTATTTTCTCTAAACTTGTATTTTGTTTGGAATCGAAACAACAAAATTGACCTTTAAACTTTTATAATAGATGTGTCTTAGCTAGTAATTATTGGTTTTTAGAAGATTTGAGGATATTTTGATGATTAAATTACCTGTTAAACTTATGTAGATAACGAGGCAGGACGGTCTTAATTATTTGTTATAAATATGCGCAAAAAGAATGACTTATCGCGGAAGATGCATGAGTGAACTCTAAAATATATTTATCTACTCATTTAAAGTGTAATTCGATTGATTTTCTGTGACAGTCAACTAAAATATGTCCATAATATTAAACCTGTTTACAATGTGTTTATATGGAACCAGGGGCTTTTTGGCAACCACGAAAGATCGTTATCAAAAGGAAAAGTAATTTTTTTATGCACAGTGACATGTAAACTAGGTCATGTGTCAAAACATTGGATCGGTCTATAGCTAAAAATATCTTGTGTTATAGGCAGTAATTTTAACCTCAAAAAATGCATTTTATCTAAAAATGTGTGAGCATGAAACAAAGTTTTCGCATGATGTCCTTGCCATAAAACCATCATATGCAAAGTTGCCTAATGCTAAAATTCAAAAGCATCCAAGTAAAGGTGCAATGTCAAGTAAGTATGCTGATATTATAGGAATGAATTTCATTATTGTGGATCCAGCAAATCACTCACAAACTGCATGAAGCCTGACACTTGTTGGAAAATTTTAACAAGAACAACTTAAGGGGAATGGGAACACCTGGCAGATTTTTCTGCCATGTTTCAAAGGGAGACAACTTTCGAGACTTCCTGTTCGCTTTTCTATAAGCCCTGTCCAACTGAAAAAGGGGTCAAGTCTTAAAGGAAAGAATTTGCTCCTCAGGAGCAAATTCTTTCCTTTAAGAGTTGACCCCTATTGACATGGGAGACAAAAATACTTCTGCAGGAGTTGCCTCCCCTGAAGGTGTTCCCATTCCCCTTAATACCTGATGTTGGGTCTAACACTAGCTGGACGAGTGGCAAACAGTGTAGACCCTGATGAGACGCCGCATTTTGCGGCGTCTCATCTGGGTTTACACTGTTTGCACAGGCCTATCTGTCTGAATACATATGGTAAATACAGTAAGTTCATGTAGGGACCGATTTTAGACTTCCACGAGCATACATGCTCAAAGACACCATTTTATTTGGTTAGGCCTATTTAATGGTTCCACCTCTATGTGGATCATGGTAGCTCCGTGGTTAGTGCACTTGCCTAGGATCCTAGAGGCCCCCAGTTTGATTCCCGGCAGCAGTAATAAAACTGTGGTGTCTGAACATGCTCCGCTGGCATCATTTGCATGGATGAATGCCACAAAGTGCAGTCTCCTTGGGATTGGAATCTTAACTGGAGGCCCCCTGTACAGGAGAACCATCTCATGTGCAGGTTAAAGATCCTTACCATAATTACATTATTACTTTGAAGGCCTTCATCATGCATACCTGGTGTGTATGTAATGTATACCTGGGAGTAATGGTCAAATGTCACCTATCGCAGTATCAGTAGAAAGAAAAAAAAAGGAAAGAAATAATGAGCCCATTAAACTATCATTTAGTGAGATATTTTATTCTTGTGTTTTCTTTTCAGAAGTTTGATACATGCTGAACTCAGTGCTATGAAAAATGTCAAGTTAAACTATGCCAGAGTATTATGGTAAGTACATAACCCTGACCATGCCAGACACTAAGTACTGCAGTGGAAGTTCATGTGGTCTTTCTCCAGGTACTCCAATTACCCCCCACCTCGGATTAAAGAGCTGCTCAAAATAAATGAAATAATCACTCAAAAAGGCTGTAAAACTAAAGCATAAAAACTACAGGGAAACACCAGTGGTGAAAATCTTGAAAATCTTTCAAATGACATCTCCTCTAAAATTTTAAGTGGGATTGAGCTGAAACTTGATTGGAGGCATAAAATTGAGCAACATGGGGTTCAGAATTGCTAAATCTTGAATATCTTTAAAGCACATTTGCTCCTGAAGGGTAAGTCCGATTGAGCCCAAATTAGGTAAGTGACATTGGGATGACATTTAGAATTGCTATAATTGTTCCTTTCTAATATGACTTGACATCAATTCAACATTGCATTTACCAATTAAGTTGTCTGTTTATCTCTTTCATTATATCCCCACAAATGAAATTTGGGTGGGAGGGTATATAGGAGGGAGCTTGTCGGTCGGTCTGTCTGTCTGTCGGTCGGTCGGTCTGTTGACTTGATTTCCAGACAATAACTCAAAAAGCGCTTCACCGATTTTCATAATTTTTGGTACACTGATGTAACATCATAAAATACAGGTCAAGTTTGATTTCCACTACAATTCGTCAATTTTCGACATAGTTATGGCCCCTTTCAAGTGAAAAAATTGCAATATGCCACTGTTGTACTATCAAGGCAGTTTTTGTGGGGGTATTCATCACCTTTAGTGATAGCTCTAGTTATTGTTTAATGGCAATGTCACATGATCATTATTGGTGTAGAAAGACAGTTGATTTGAAGGCTAAGGCTTAAATTTGCTCTTGCTGTTGGTTTTCCTTTTCTAAGGCTTATATTTACACTTGCTTTTGGTTTTCCTTATCTAAGGCTTATATTTACACTTGCTGTTGGTTTTCCTTATCTAAGGCTTATATTTATACATGCTGCTGGTTTTCCTTATCTAAGGCTTATATTTACACTTGCTGTTGGATTTCCTCATCTAAGGCTTACATTTACACTTGCTGCTGGTTTTCCTTATCTAAGGCTTATATTTACACTTTGCTGTTGGTTTTCCTTATCTAAGGCTTATATTTACACTTGCTGTTAGTTTTCCTTATCCAAGACTTATATTTACACATGCTGCTGGTTTTCCTTATCTAAGGCTTATATTTACACTTGCTGTTGGTTTTCCTCATCTTCGGCTTATATTTACACTTGCTGCTGGTTTTCCTTATCTAAGGCTTAATATTTACACTTGCTGTTGGTTTTCCTTATCTAAGGCTTATATTTACACTTGCCACTGGTTTTTCTATCTAAGGATTTTATTTGTATTTGCTGATTTTCCTTATCTAAGGCTACATTTACACTTGCTGCTGGTTTGGCATATATTTACACTTGCTTCTGGTTTTCCTTATCTAAGACTTATAATTATGCTTGCCACTTGTTTTCCTTATCTATGACTTATATTTACACCTGCTTCTGGTTTTCCTTATCTAAGGCTTATATTTACACTTGCTGCTGGTTTCCCTTATCTAAGGCTTATATTTACACTTGCTGCTGGTTTTCATTATCTATGACTTATATTTACACTTGCTTCTGGTTTTCCTTATCTATGACTTAGAATTACACTTGCCACTTGTTTTCCTTATCTATGACTTAAATTTACACCTGCTTCTGGTTTTCCTTATCTAAGGCTTTTATTTACACCTGCTTCTGGTTTTCCTTATCTAAGGCTTATATTTACACCTGTTTCTGGTTTTCCCTATCTAAGGCTTATATTTACACCTGCTTCTGGTTTTCCTTATCTATGACTTATATTTACACCTGTTTCTGGTTTTCCTTATCTATGACTTATATTTACCCCTGCTTCTGGTTTTCCTTACCTAAGGCTTATATTTACACTTGCTTCTGGTTTTCCATATCTATGACTTATATTTACACCTGCTTCTGGTTTTCCTTATCTAAGGCTTATATTTACCCTTGCTGCTGGTTTCCCTTACATAAGGCTTATATTTACACTTGTTGCTGGTTTTCCTTATCTAAGGATTATATTTACACTTGCTGCTGGTTATCCTAATCTAAGGATTATATTTACACTTGCTGCTGGTTTTCCTTATCTAAGGATTATATTTACGCTTGCATTATCTAAGGATTATATTTTCACTTGCTTCTGGTTTTCCTTATCTAAGGATTATATTTACACTTGCTGCTGGTTTTCCTTATCTAATGATTATATTTACACTTGCTGCTGGTTTGCCTTATTTAAGGCTTATATTTACACTTGCCTATCTAAGGATTATATTTACACTTACTGCTGGTTTTCCTTATCTAAGGAAAACCAGCATCAAGTGTAAATATAAGTCTAGGAAAACCACTAGCAAGGTAAATATCAGTCTTTAGCTTTAAAAGCACTGCAGAATGTTCTAGAGCAGCTAGCAATTTTATTATTTTTTAAATCATTTTTCAGAGACTATAAGAGTTCACAGTACATGTGAAACATAATCTTCTGCTGAGCTGATGTCAATCCTGATTTCCCCTGAAAAAAAAATTGAAAACAATGTCTGCAAATGTTGTTTGATTCAGTTTGATGTGTTTGTGGGTTTGTTTTTTGTCATTTTATTCAAAACTAACAATATCGTTAGTTTATGTATTGTTATGCCTTCGATAATTTATTGTGGCAAATATGCTAAAATTTTTGTCGTTTTTTTACTTTGGCTAAAACAGTAAAGGTGGTCAATATGAGAAGGCTGCAGGGGTTTACAGAAGTTTGTCAAGTGTTGAGCAGTTTCACGACCTCTGTCACATGGGTATGGCATACTATAAAGCTGGATGCCTTGAAGAAAGTTTTCAAGGTAAGTTATACTTTTATCCTGCTGAGATCAGTTGGTGATCTGGGGGTCTGGAAATCAGTCATCAGATCCAGCAGCATTCTTCACTAAAAATTGATCATGAAATATCTTGTGTGGTCAGGTCAGTATGATAAGGTCAACTGACTGGCTGGATATGAACTTTACCTTTCAACTTTGTAGACTAGTCCAGATACCTATGCAAACAGTGTAGATCCAGATGAGACCAGTCATAATGAGCGTGTCTCATCAGGATCAACAATGCTTGGCATCCTTTAAATGAATGGACATGTCCAGATTCAAAGATGGAAGAGTCCATGATAGAATTCAGGGGAAAAGGGTTCATGGTGTTTACTGGGCTCATTAAGGGGAATTGGAACACCTGGCAGATTTTTCTGGCTTTTTTCAAGGGAGACAACTTTTGGGACTTCCTGTTTGCTATAACTTTTGTCCCATGGAGATGGGGTCAACTGTTAAAGGAAAGACCCCTATTGACATAGGAGACAAAAATACTTTTGAAGGAGTTGCCGCCCCTGAAGGTGTACCCATTCCCCTTAAATCCAGAACAAAGAAAATTTAATTTTTCTTGCTGAATTTCAAGGTGAACAGATAAGGTTTTAACCCATATCCTGCCGAACACAACAACCCCTCTCTTTACAAACAGTGTAGATCCAGATCTTGCCCGTAATTATCGCCCTGTGTCTCTGACTTGTGTTCTGTATAAATTGCTGGAACATATAGTCTGCTCGAACATCATGGCCCACTTGGACGAACATAAACTTTTGTCAGACAGACAACATGAATTTAGGAAAAGGCACAGTTGTGAAACTCAGCTAAGCACAGTTATTAATGACAGGGCAAAAATCTTGGACAAAGGGGGACAGGTGGACACATTTATTCTGGACTTCGAGAAGGCTTTTGACACCCCTCCTCATGAACTACTTAAATCTAAGTTATTTGGTTATGGAATTGGGGGAAAGACCCTCAAATGGATAGATTCCTTTCTTTGCTACAGAAAACAGCGGGTTGTTGTTAATGGTGAATCTTCGGAGTGGGCTCCAGTTTTGTTTGGAGTCCCGCAAGGGACCGTTCTTGGTCCACTTTTGTTCTCCCTGTACATCAATGATATTTCCACTGACATTGACTCAGAAATAAGACTGTTCGCAGATGACTGTGTTTGTTACCGGGAAATTAGAGATACAGATGACTCATTGAAACTTCAGGCTTACATAGATAGATTAGGATGTTGGGCACGTAAATTGGGCATGAGATTTCAGCCAGTTAAATGCAATATTATGCAGATAACTAGGAAGAGATCTAATAAAGTTGAGGCTTCTTACACCTTAGAGGGAACGGTCCTCGAGAATGTGGACTCCATTAAATACCTTGGAGTGACAATCTCACACAACTTGAGATGGAATACTCATATTAGCAACATGTGTACTAAGGCAAATAGAACGCTTGGTTTCCTGAGGAGAAATCTTCATCAGTGCCCTCAGGATGTAAAAGAGGCAGCATATAAAGGTCTTGTTCGCCCAATCTTGGAATATGGTAGTTGTATCTGGGACCCCAGTGGAGTGGTCCTTAACGATGAAATTGAGAAAGTTCAGAATAGAGCTGCTAGATTTGTAACAGGCAATTACTGCTTTGAAACTGGGAGCATGACTGGAATACTTGGAAAATTAAAATGGGAGTCTCTCAAGAAAAGGAGAAAAGACAGTAGGCTAATCCTTTTATACAAAGGTCTAAAGGGTGCTGCCAGCATTCCAACAGATGACCTTGTTCCCCCAGCTAGACACTGTAGAAATCACCATTCGTTGGCGTTTCAGACCCTTAGCGCAAGAACTGACATTTATAAAGAGTCGTTCTTCCCCAGAACCATTAGAGATTGGAATGCCCTTCCCGATTAGATTATTTCGACAGCTGAAGGTGCAGATGATTGTGTAGCTAAATTTACCTCTTTGGTTAGAGCTAGCGACTAACTTCCCACATCACAGGTCCTGGTGTATGAATGTCATTTGACGTGTCACCAGTAACAATTCTGATTCTGATGGCTTCTGTAAGATCAAAACCATTTGTCATGCAGATTGTGAATTCAACGAATACTTTATATCAAGTAGATAGATAGATAGTAATTTTATTGGTTGATAGTCAGAAATGGGTGTTGCTGATATGGTTTATTCAGCAGGATAAGTTTTTAAAGGGAATAGGTAGACCTGACATATTTTCTATCAGGTTATACAAGGTGGAGAACTTTGAAAATTTCCTCATCGCTCTCCTGTAAATCAGCTCCTCCGAACATTGGCTCCAAGACAATTTGGTCACATGAGTATAACATCTCATTTGAAAGACAGAATGAGTGTGTGTGGGGGGGGGGGGGGGGGGAGCAAAACCCACACCTCAGATTTTGCTTAGGTGTTTGGGTTCTATTAATTGCAGTAGAATGAGGCAGTGTTCTAGTATTGTAACAAATAAACTATAAATGCTGAAACATCCATGAGATTTGTGACTATTGAAATTTGTTTGAGTCAGTGGTAGTTTTAGCCACTGAGAGTTGACCATAATACCATGTCAGGAGGTATGATAACTACAATTTTCGGATATTTTTGTGGTATTCTTTTATGTATAAAATGTTTGTTGTTTGTACTCATTAAATTACCTCATTGGGGTGATTCTAATGAGTACACACAGCATACATCTTCAAGATAAAATAAGAAAATCTCCATTAATTATTCATACCGTAATGATAAGTATTGGGACAGATAGATCTAAGCAAACAGTGCAGACCAAGATCAGACTGCTCCATGTGGAGCAGTCTGATGATGGTCCACACTGTAACCCATTCTTTCTGCACCTTTTGGACTCCTTGCTGGATAATGAAACAAAGTAAAAATTTTAGGAGAATTACAGCAAGTCCTCAAGGTGTCCAAATTTTAAGAATTTTTACAGTATATATTTTTCTTATATTTCAACCTATGTGAAAAGTTCCATGTGGACTCTTAACCCTTATCTTGCTGAATATTCATTTAAGCCACACCCATTTCTGTCTATCAACCAATCAAATTACTTGATGTAATTAATTGCTACAAATTCATAAACTGAATGCCAAACAGTGTAGATCCTGATCAGATGGCTTCTTCAGAAGCCATCTGATCTGGATCTACACTGTTTGCAAAGATAGGGGTTGTCGTGAACAGCATGATAAGAGTTAAGCGTTTTAGTCATTGAAGTTTTCTATTTTTAGCATATACTGAGGCGTTATCTAAAGGGAAGACCGAGGCAGAGAAATCCCATGTCTATGCAGCTCTAGCTATGGTGCAGTATAAGTTTGGGGATTTGGAGACCACAAAATCTACACTATTTGAATGGTAAGTGTAAAGTGTCATCATACTGAAAGAACGCAGTGTTCTGAGAGGTTTCGAACACAGGCGCTCACCTTACAAGATTGTCAATTTCAATACGATAACACACCTGTTCGACATAGTGCATTTTTGACATCTCCGAAATGGCTACTTTTCTGATGAAAATCTGTGATATTTTTCTTATTTATACAGCAAACATAAGTTTGGGTGCTTGTCAGAACTGCCTGGCGGTTCTAACGAGTACCCACAGCCTATGTCTTGGAGCAGAAATAAGAAAAAATAGTGTATACCCCATAAACCCCAGTTTTCTCTATATAAAGTGGGATTTAGGGGTGTTCATTTCACAGACTTGTTCACGTGATGGAGCCAATTTAATATGCATTTCTGACTGAACTTCAAAAATCCTGTGGTTAAGAATGCATGTCTCGACATTTTGTAAAAATGCCTCAGGGCTCTCCAGGGGTTTTAGGGAACGGGAAAATTCCCGTTTGTTTTTAGAGAATATGGGTACCTGGAAATTTTGAAAATCCCTTTTTGGAAACAAGGGAACATGGTTAGTTATATTTAGAATTTAGAAACAAGGGAATACGGAACTGGCCTTCTTGCACACAGGACAAGGAAATCCGTGATTTTACCCTGGGATAGAAGTTTATGTTCTGACCCTGGTGTTCCGACCCCAAATCGAATATAATCACGTATTTGATAAATGCACTGGTTGATTACAACCTCATGCACGGCTTCGTCATGCGTGACGTCACTAAACATTCCTGTTGTGTCATCACAAAATGGCGGACGTCGGTAATCGAAGTGACAGCAGCATTAAAAATTCGCAATAGAAATGGAAGGTATGCAAGAAAAAGAATCCTATATGGGTGTGAGGGGCAGATAGAAAAATCCGTCCCTCGGGATCACTGTCCGGCATCACTCGGCAAGCCTCGTGATGCCGGACAGTGTCCCTCGGGACGGATTTTTCCATCCGCCCCTCACACCCATATAAGATTCTTATAGTCCACCCCAACCCCACCTGGGAGGGGCTCATACATGTACTTGTTTGAACTGTTTAAAATTCTGCATAGTCAAACTTTTTTGTAATTCTATTACTTAGCCCACCTCTTATTTATGATCCATGCAATACATAGTGTGCCAAATAGAATCTCCCTCCTTATATGTAGCAGAAGTCCATTTCAGAATTTAGGGGTAACTGGTTGTTTGATATTTGGTATTAAGCTTCATCTTGTGGACCTCTATCAAGATTGTTCAAATTATAGCCCTGGGTGCAAAAATGCCCCCACCCCGGGGCCCTTAGGTTTTACATTGACTTAAATTGGGAAAACTGTTAAAACTCCTTGTCTGAAACCAGAAGCCTCAGGTGTTTGATATTTGGTATGAAGATTCGTCTTGTGGGCCTCTATCAAAATGCCCCCGCCCCGGAACCCTTTGGTTTTACATTGACTTATATAGGAAATATCTTAAAAAATCTTCTTCTCTGAAACCACAAGGCCCAGGTCTTTGATATTTGGTGTGTAGCTTCATCTAGTGGCCTCTACCAAGATTGTTCAAATTATAGCCCTGGGGCCAAAAATTCCCCAGCCCCAGCATCTGATCAGGGCCTGCACTATTTGCTAACAGAATTTTCCATCAGAAATAGAATAAAAATGAAAAATAGGCCTGACACCCCTTATATGACAAATGGACTTGTCCAATATGTAGCAATGGAAGAGTCCACCAGTAAACAATTGGTTATCTTCGTTCAAACACATATTTTGTTTCTTTGTATTTTTTTACCCCCAGTATCCTGTAGTCAAAGTCCAAAGCCCACCTTTGGGACTTCAAAAATGGTCTTAAAGACCACTTTTCAACAGTCTCAAAGGTGGTCCTATTATAGGAATTTTTTGTAAGTGACATAATCCTGAAGAGATCTGAAACTCAGAATAGAAAATGAATGTTTTCTGTCACAAATATATGAAAATATTAGTATGTTTATGTAATGAAGACCTTTTAATTACTCTGAAATCGTTTTTTCAGTGAAAAAAAGAAAAAGTGATAAAAACCTACTTGTTTTGAAAAAAAAAAAACATTTTTGAAAAATCACATAATGATATGTACACTGGTGAGTATTATCTCATGAGGTGCCAATCAAGACAGTGTGCAGACAACATCATTTTTCAGAAAAAAAATAAGGCTTGCTGTTTCATGTAAATTGCTTTCTGCCAGGAGCCAATTGTTCAAAGCTTACGACATTGCTAGTAAACATATCGTTAAAACTTTGATCATTTATTATGGCAAATATGCTAATATTTTTGCTGAAAAAAAGCTCACATTTTTTTAGCAAAAATACCAAAATTTTAAATATTAAACTTGCTAGAACAGTTAACAACATGACAACTTATGAGCTCGTTAAGCTAATGATGCTTTGAACAACTGGCCCCTGAACATGTTCTTTTCTTAACAGGTACATCCTAAATCATTCATTTCAACATCACATCCCTGTGACATGGTGCATTCTGTCATATCTTCAAAACACTTATTTTCCTGCCGAACTTTCCAATATTTTTCTCATTTAAACATTCTAACATAGGTTGTGGGTGTTCATTAGAACCATGTAATTGAGGTGGTTCTAACGATTACTCTCAACCAGTGTTTTAAAAAAAAAAAGTAAATAAAAAATGTGTACACCTTTAAATTCCACTTGGCTCTATTTAAGGGGAATGGGAACACCTTCAGGGGAGGCAACTCCTGCAAAAGTATGTTTGTCTCCCATGTCTCTCCTGAGGAGCAAATTCTTTCCTTTAAGAGTAGACCTCTTTTCCAGTGGGACAGGTCTTATAGAAAAGCGAACAGGAAGTCCCAAAAGTTGTCTCCCTTTGAAAAATGTTGGAAAAATCTTGCAGGTGTTCCCATTCCCCTTAAAGTGGGGTTTACAAGGGTATTCGTTTCACTATAGGAATGAATTGTCATTTTTGTGGATTTGATCGATGTGTAAACTCTGGCGAATCACTCACAAACTGCATGAAGCCCAAAGGTCTTCATGCTAAGTTTGTGAGTGGTTCGCTGGAGTTTACATATTGATAAAAGCCACAAAAATGACAATTCAGGCTTCATGCTAAGTTTGTGAGTGATTCGCCGGAGTTTACATATTGATAAAAGCCACAAAAATGACAATTCATTCCTTATAATTCCAACTTTCTCATCGAAATGTTACAAATGCCACCAAACTGGGATGTTTTTGAGGAATTCTTTCAAAAGCATAAGAATGCACATACCAACGGCCACGGCGGAATGATTATTCAATTTGAAGGTGTCATATTTGAAAGAACACAAATGAAAAAAGTCTTTAAATTCAATTCATTTATCTTCTAACATTTACTTTTTCAATAGTTCACCTTCCTTTAATTGAACGCTGTTGACGTTGCTTCATAACAATGACGTAATGCGCAGTTCTAAACATGCTATTTTTTTGACGTCATGTTATATTACTTCTTGTTGCTGTGTGAAATGTTTCTGAGATTCTTGCTCATGAAATTTATCGCAGTATAAAACTTTTATTTCAACCAATCAAATCACTTGAAATATATAAAATGATGGAGAGTTGGAATTATAGACTTGTAAATGTGATTTATCTGTTTCTTTTCAATTAGTTTTCAGCTCTCAGAACCCTCACTGTGGGGTTTGGAAGCCCTCTGTTCTCTAGGTCTATTACAGTCAGACATTACCTTGGCAACAGCAGTACAGGAAGAACTCTTCAAGCATGGAGGAGCAGAGAGTCACATGGCAGATATTATGTTTTTGGATACAGTGCTTAGGATTAAAAAGGCAGGCTTCTCCAGTTTTCTTTTATATGCTTTAAAATTTGAAACAGGACACAAAAGTATGGTGATTTACCACATGCGTTTGTTTGTGCACCATATTTTTAGGCCACCATTTGAATTTCATTACGAAAACACGCCTATACAAATACATTGTAAACTTTACCGCCAAAAAACTAAAATTTTAAGATGAAAAATTGTGATGTTTTTCTTATTTCTGCTCAAAATATAGATTGTGGGTACTCAATAGAACCGCCTTTTCGAGGCGGTTCTTACGAGTACCCACAATCTATATGTTAGAGCAGAAATAAGAAAAATAAGGTTTACCCCAGGAAACCCCAGTTTTACTATATAAAAGTGGGGTTCAAGGGGGTCAACATTACATAGACATGCTTTCGTGATGGGCGAAAATAGTAGTGCAGTTTTCAGATGCACATAAAATTAGCTGTAGCTAGTTTTGTTAATGACAATAAATTATGTCTCCCCCGAAAAAATTTTTTTCGGAGAGACATATTGTTTTTCCCCCGGGCGTCTGTCTGTCCGTCTGTCCGTCTGTCCGTCTGTCTGTCTGTCCGTCTGACCGTCTGTCCGTCTGTCACACTTTCGTGTCCGCTCTGTAACTTGAAAACCGTTAGAGCTATCGTCACGAAACTTCGTATAAATATTTATCAGCATTAGACGACGTGCAGTGCGCAAGAACCATAACTCTCGCATTTATACTTTTTGAATTATCTCCCTTGGAAGTTTGTTGGTATGTATATATGTATGGGCAAATCGTGTCCGGTCAATAACTTTCTTATTTTTTGATGGATTTTAAAATTACTCGGCAGAAATATTAACAACCATAAGACGATGTGTGGTGCGCATGAGGCAGGTCGGTACCTCAAAGGTCAAGGTCATACTTAGAGGTCAAAGGTAAAAAAAGGGGCCTTTTTGTCGTATTTGGTCAATAACTTTCTTATTTTGAGATGGATTTTAAAATTACTTGGCAGAAATATTAACAACCATAATACGATGTTTGGTGCGCATGAGGCAGGTCGGTACCTCAAAGGTCAAGGTCATACTTAGAGGTCAAAGGTCAAAAAAGGGGCCTTTTTTTCGTATTTGGTCAATAACTTTCTTATTTTGAGATGGATTTTAAAATTACTTGGCATAATTATTAACAACCATAAGACGATGTGTGGTGCGCATGAGGCAGGTCAGTACCTCAAAGGTCAAGGTCATACTTAGAGGTCAAAGGTAAAAAAAGGGGCCTTTTTTTCGTATTTGGTCAATAACTTTCTTATTTTGAGATGGATTTTAAAATTACTTGGCATAATTATTAACAACCATAAGACGATGTGTGGTGCGCATGAGGCAGGTCGGTTCCTCAAAGGTCAAGGTCATACTTAGAGGTCAAAGGTCAAAAAAGGGGCCTTTTTTTTCGTATTTGGTCAATAACTTTCTAATTTTGAGATGGATTTTAAAATTACTTGGCATAATTATTAACAATCATGAGACGATGTGTGGTGCACATGAGGCAGGTCGGTACCTCAAAGGTCAAGGTCATACTTAGAGGTCAAAGGTCAAAAAGTGGGCCTTTTTTTCGTATTTGGTCAATAACTTTCTTATTTTGAGATGGATTTTGAAATCACATGGCAGAAATGTGAACCAATATAAGGCGATGTGTTGCGCGCATGACCCAGGTTGGTACCTCAAAGGTCAAGGTCATACTTAGAGGTCAAAGGTCAAAAAGGGGCCTTTTTTCGGGTTTTGTCAATAACTTGCCTATTTTTAAATAGAATTTGAAGTTACTTGGCAGACATGTAACTATCATGGGACGATGTGTTGCATGCATGATTCAGTTTGGTACCTAAAATGTCAAGGTCATACATAGAGGTCAAAGGTAAAAAAGGGGCCTTTTTTCGTGTTTGGTCAATAACTTTCTTATTTTTAGATGGATTTTGAAATTGCTAGGCAGAAATGTTAACCACCATGAGATGATGTGTTGCACGCATGACCCAGTTTAATACCTGAAAGGTCAAGGTCATACATAGAGGTTAAGGGTAAAAAAAGGGCCTTTTTGTGTTCTGTCAATAACTTTCTTATTATGCCCCCAACTTTGAAAAAGTTGGAGGGGCATATTGGTTCTGGTTCGGTCGTCCGTTCGTCCGTCCATTACGCTTTTGATGCATAGCATAACTAAAGAACCGTGTATGCTAGGGTTTTGAAATTTCATATATGGATTCCTCATGGAAAATTAGCTGACGCGTATTTTTTTCTCGTCCGGATTATGCCCCCTTCAAGAGTTATTGCCCTTTGATTTTTTTTTTTAATAAAATCTTGTCAGCAAGATATCTCAAAAACATTGGAGCTAGAGCCTTGAAAGTTGGTGATTATATTGATGGTGATGAGTAGATGAACTGATTAACTTTTGACAAAATTCTGAAAATTCTTTGTGAGTTATGGCCCTTTGTCATTTTGGTAATTTGTGCCCATTGTAATGTATGCTAAAAGTGATGCATAGCATAACTTTAGAACCATGTATGCTAGGGTTTTGAAATTTCATATATGGATTCCTCATGGAAAATTAGCTGACGCGTATTTTTTTTCTCGTCCGGAATATGCCCCTTTCAAGAGTTATTGCCCTTTGAAATTTTTTTAATAAAATCTTGTCAGCAAGATATCTCAAAAACTATTGGAGCTAGAGCCTTGAAAGTTGGTGAATAGATTGTTGGTGATGAGTAGATGAACTGATTAACTTATGACAAAATTCAGAAAAATACTTTGTGAGTTATGGCCCTTTGTCATTTTGGTAATTTGTGCCCACTGTAATGTATGCTAAAAGTGATGCATAGCATAACTTTAGAATGGTGTATGCTATAATTTTGAAATTTCATATATGCATTTCTGATGGAAAATAAGCTGACACGTATTTTTTTTCTCGTCAGGATTATGCCCCTTTCAAGAGTTATTGCCCTTTGAATTTTTTTTAATAAAATCTTGTCAGCAAGATATCTCAAAAACTATTGGAGCTAGAGGCTTGAAAGTTGGTGAATAGATTGGTGGTGATGAGTAGATGAACTGATTAACTTTTGACAAAATTCCAAAAAATACTTTGTGAGTTATGGCCCTTTGTCATTTTGGTAATTTGTGCCCATTGTAATGTATGCTAAAAGTGATGCATAGCATAACTTTAGAACCGTGTATGCTAGGGTTTTGAAGTTTCATATATGGGTTCCTCATGAAAAATTAGCTGACGCGTATTTTTTTTCTCGTCCGGATTATGGCCCTTTCAAGAGTTATTGCCCTTTGAAATTTTTTTAATAAAATCTTGTCAGCAAAATATCTCAAACACCATTGGAGCAAGAGCCTTGAAAGTTGTTGAGTAAATTGGTGGTGATGAGTATATGAACTGATTAACTTTTGACAAAATTCCGAAAAATACTTTGCGAGTTATGGCCCTTTGTCATTTTGGTAATTTGTGCCCATTGTAATGAATCCTAAAAGTGATGCACAGCATAACTTTAGAACTGTGTATGCTATGGTTTTGAAATTTCATATATGCATTCCTAATGGAAAATAAGCTGACACGTATTTTTTTCTCATCCGGATTATGCCCCTTTCAAGAGTTATTGCCCTTTGAATTTTTTTTAATAAAATCTTGTCAGCAAGATATCTCAAAAACTGTTGGAGCTAGAGGCTTGAAAGTTGGACCATGAGTCATGTGCAAGACCAAGGTCCATACCTCCAATGTCAAGGTCATACCTAGAGGTCAAAGGTAAAAAAAGGACAGTCAATAACTTCCTTATTCTTTGATGGATTATGAAATTACTTGGCAGAAATGTTAACCATCATGAGACGATGTGTTGTACCGCAGAGGTCAAGGCCATACTTAGAGGTCAAAGGTAAAAAAGTGCTTTTTTTGTTTACGGCCAATAAGTTTTTATTTTTCTTTGAACATTTTTAAAGTTACTATGCAGAAATGTTCATCTTCATTAGATGATGTGTTGCACACAAGACCCAGCTCAATACCTCCAATGTCAAGGTTATACTTAGCAGTCAAAAACGGGGGAGACATCTGTGTTTTTGTAGAAAAACAAATTCTAGTTCATCTTAGTATTTTGCCCAAATAATCTCCAGAATAGCTTTTGGGTAACATGCTTAGGCCCCCCAAAAAATGTCTTGTTTCCGGAAACCCTACCAACCCTACTTTTTGGGGGCCTACCCAAACTTTTTGTAGATATCTCTGAGAATTTTTCTTTGATTTTAAGGGTGTTTTTCAAAGAATTTATGCTTTTCCCAAACAAAAAAGTTAAAAAAAAAAAAGTTGGCCTACCTACCTACCAACCCAGAAAACTATTTTGATGTTTCCGGAAACAAGACATTTATTATTTTTGGCCTTATGTGACATAATGCTTTCTTTTCTTCCTCTGAAATGGCCAGTCTCTGATGAAATGTTGAGATATGAGTATGTTTCAAGTTTCAGCTTCATAGTTCATGAGTACTCACTAGAACTGTCTCATTTAGGAGGTTCTAATGAGTACCCACAATTCAAATTATTGAGCACAAATGAGATAGTGTATTCCCTTGCAAACAGGGTATTCATCAAATTGATTTGTTTGTAAGAGACATTTTATGTTTATTATCCCCACGCTTTTCGAAGAAAAAGTGGGGATATTGTAATGGTCTTCGTCGTCCGTACGTCCGTCTTACCGGATAACTCCTCCTAGACGGTTATAGATAGAAACTTGAAACTTTGGGAACTGATAGATCTTTGGTCTGGGGAGTGCATGACACTTTCGGAATTTTGATCACACCCCTACGGGTGGGCCTAGGGGGTGGGGCCCGCGGGGGGTCAAAAATAAAAATTTCCAGAACATGGTCGTGTAATATATATGATGAGTAGAAAACATTACAACCAAAATTTGACCCCTGGGGTCAATTTTTTGGTCACCAGAGGTCAATTTTTGTTTGTTTGATTTGAAGTTTAACGTCCCCGTCAACACTGTAAAGGTCATTTTGGAGACGTTGCTTCCAATTTTGTGGGACTTTTACCCGACATTGAGATGAAATGACATCTCAAGCCCTGTCGCCCAATGAAACCAATAGGGTTTATTAGCATGGACGGTCCGCCTCGCACCGCGGATCCTGGACAGGCTTAGATCCTCTAAGCGGTTTTACCAGTACTAGTGTGCGGGCCGGATTCAGCTCTGCGTGGAAGCATCATGCAGCCCATATATTTCTTCAAGCCCCTATGGGCGGGGGCCGTCACCAGAGGTCAAAAACTGATTTTGACCCCTTTACCGGATAACTCCTCCTAGACGGTTGTAGATAGAAACTTCTCCTAGACAGTTATAGATAAAAACTTGAAACTTTGGGAACTGATAGATCTTTGGTCTGGGGAGTGCATGACACTTTCGGAATTTTGATCACACCCCTACGGGTGGGCCCAGGGGGTGGGGCCCGCGGGGGGTCAAAAATAAAAATTTCCAGAACATGGTCGTGTAATATATCAAAGCGAACGGCATGATGAGTAGAAAACATTCCAACCAAAATTTGATCCCTGGGGTCAATTTTGAGGTCACCAGAGGTCAAAAACTGATTTTGACCCCTTTACCCCCATACATTACTGTTACCGGATAACTCCTCCTAGACCGTTATAGATAGAAACTTGAAACTTTGGGAACTGATAAAACTTTGGTCTGGGGAGTGCATAACACTTTCCGAATTTTGATCCTACCCCTGGGAGTGGGGCCAGGGGTGGGGCACTTTGGGGATACAAAATCAAAGTTTCCAGAACATGGTAGTGTAGCATATTAAATCGAAAGGCATGATGAGTAGAATACATCACAATCAAAATTTTACCCCTAGGGGATGGCCCAGGGGGTGGGGCGCAGGGGGAAGCGTGGGGATATGCGATGGCTTGCCATCGACTGCGTGATTGTAGTTGATCATTGATTTTCTTCTTTTGTATCATTGAAACTCCAGGGGCCAGTTGTTTGAAACTAATGATGTCGTTAGTTAATGTATCGTTAAAACTTTGATCATTTAGTTTGGCAAACATGCTAGTATTTTTGCTGAATGCAAATGCAAAAGCTGCTCACATTTTTTCAGCAAATATACCAAACTTTTAGATATTGTACTTGATAGAACAATTAACAATATGACCACTAATGAGCTCGTTAAGCTAACAGTGCTTTGAACAACTGGCCCCCAATGAGGATGAGTAATGAGAATAACTTTGGGATAATTTTTTGTATTTCTCCATTCATACATACAGTTTGGTTACTCATTTGAATCATATTAATGACTATTTTACTATTAAAGAAGTCTCTCACCGCCGTAGGTTCGAGCCTCGCTCGGGCCACGTGTGAGACGCCAAGTTCTGCAACGGAAGGTCAGGTGGTTTTTCTCCGGGTACTCCGGTTTTTGCCCACCTCTGATTAAGGATCGGCTCGATATGAGTCCAATAATCTTGAAAGGGCCGTAAAACCAAAACCAAAAAAAAAAAAAAAAAACTATTAAAGAAGAAATAAGGAATATTCTTTAAATCCTTAAGATGCAAAGAAAAAACCCTGATGTCTTCTGTTTATGATGTCTGCTGCTTCTTCTTGCAAACTTTGTAGAAATATTTTTGCTTTCTGGCAAACAGTGTGGCCCCTGATCAGACTGCTCCTAGAGGAGCAGTCTGATCTGGGTCAACACTGTTTGGAACAATGACTTTTAAAGTGACCAACAGACAACAAAGCAGACTACAATTGTTGTGTTTGGTGTCATTTTTACTGTACCTAATCTGGAGCTCGGACTTTACAGGCGGATGCCGTGGATGCCCTACATCAGATTCAGAAAATCATACACAAGAATCCTGAACATGCTGATCTCTGGTATAGACTGTCGTCAACATTGCTTCGACATTTTCCTTATTATGGCAGAGCCATTACAAACACCGCTGGCTGCTCTCTAGCTTTAGATAATTCTGGTATCAAGGTAAAATATCGTTTCCTAGAATTTATACATCTATTGTTTGTCAGTCAACCAAAAGTTAAATATGCAGTCAACCCTCTTTATACCAACATTCATTATTACGGCAAAACTCGTTATAACGCCAATTAGAATGGAATGATTACTTAGCTTAAGAGTTAGCCTCGGTTTTGAGCGGTGTAGGCATCCTTCGGGTTGGAAATGACCAAATTGAGTCCATAGTCATGAAAGGGTCTTGCAATCTAATACTCCAAGAAACAAATGTTAAAGACATTTGTTAGAATTGCCTCACAACAAATGTTATAGATATTTGTTAGAATCGCCTCTGTGAGGCGATTCTAACAAATGTCTATAACATTTGTTTCTTGGCTGTGAGGTGATTTTAACAAATAGCTATAACATTTGTTTCTTGGAGTAGAGGCGATTCTAACAAATATCTATAACATTTGTTTCCTGGAGTATTAATTTGGAAAAGGCCTTTTATTACCTATCATACTCCTATTAAACTGGGATTCTTTATAACGGCAAAATCTTTATAACGGCTCCATAATAGGGAACAAATACTGTCGTTATAACGAGGGTTCTCAATACAATAACACTGATACTGCTGATGTCCATGTGGCTACCACCTACCAATAAATTTTCACCACGCACAAATTAAAAACAAACAGATGGCAATGAAAATAAAGGACCTACAAGTACTGGAAACTGTTTTATTTTGTTTGATTTGAGGTTTAACGTCCCCGTCAACACTGTAAAGGTCATTTTGGAGACTTTGCTTCCAATTTTGTGGGACTTTTACCCGACATTGAGATGAAATGACATCTCAAGCCCTGTCGCCCAATGAAATCAATAGGGTTTATTAGCATGGAGGGTCCGCCTTGCACCGCGGTTCCTGGACAGGCTTAGATCCTCTAAGCGGTTTACCAGTTCTAGTGTGCACGCCGGATTCAGCTCTGCGTGGAAGCATCATGCAGCCCATATATTTCTTCAAGCCCCTGTGAGCGGGGGCCAGGAAACTGTTTTAACGTTTGACCTATACAGACATTGGCAAACAGTGTAGACCCGGATCAGACAACACAGAGTTTGATGATGGATCAGTCTACAGTGTTTGCTTAAGGGGAATTAATACACCTGGCAGATTTATCCACCATTTTTCAAAGGGAGACAACTTTTGGGACTTTCTGTTGGCTTTTCTAAAACCTCTGTCCCTCTGAAAAAAGGGTCTCCTCTTAAAGGAAAGAATTTTCTCCTCAGGAGCAAATTCTTTCCTTTAAGAGTTGACCCCTGTTGACATCAGAGATAAAAATACTTTCACAGGAGTTGCCTCCCCAGAAAGTGTACTCATTCCCCTTAAAGTGTAGGCATTTCAGGGTATAAATCTGGGTTCAAGAACTTTTTTCCAGCCTACAATAAGACACAATACCCCCAATAGTACTGTCAATGCTTTGATTATTCAAGGTGTCTAGAATATTTGAGCAAAAATATAATCCTTAATAAGACTGTTCCTGGAGAGCGCTTAACCAGGCTGAAATAATAACCAAACACCAAAGCAAAAAGATGTAACCACTTAGCAGTGGTGCTTCGATGTTTAGTAAAATCCAAACACAACTTTTGATTTAAAACAAAATTTTGTTTCACAGTTAATGAGAAAAATACACTGGCAAGGAAAAAATCTATCCTGTTTTGTTAGCTCACCTGTCACTTCAATCTTGATCAAATTTCATGAGAAGCATCATCAGGTAGGGGGAAAGGCTGCATAAGGTTTTTGGGCTGATCAGATTGGAATTGTGGTTGCCATGGCAACATATAGCTCCCATAGACTTACAATGGGAAAAAATTAAAATATCTTCTTCTCTGAAACCACAGGGCCTAGAGCTTAGATATTAAGCATGTATTAACGGTCAGTGGTCACCTACATAATTCCTGCCAATCATGCTCCTGGGGTCCAAATTGGCCACGCCCAGGGCCCCTTCGCTCCCATAGACTCATAATGGAACAAAAAGCTTCAAAAATCTTCTTCTCGGAAACCACAGGGCCCAGAGCTTAGATATTTAGCATGTAGCAATGGCAAGTGGTCACCTACATAATCCCTGCCAATCATGCCCCTAGGGCCCAAATTGGCCACATCCCGGGGCCCCTTAGCTCCAATAGACTCATAATGGAAAAAAAGCTTCAAAAATCTTCTTCTCTGAAACCACAGGGTCCAGAGCTTAGATATTTAGCATGTAGCAATGGCCAGTGGTCACCTACATAATTCCTGCCAATCATGCCCCTGGGGTCCAAATTGGCCACGCCCCGGGGCCCCTTCGCTCCCATAGACTCATAATGGTAAAAAACTTAAAAAATCTTCTTCTCTGAAACCACAGGGCCCAGAGTTGAGATATTTGGCATGTAGCAACGGCAAGTGGTCACCTACATAATTCCTGCCAATCATGCTTCTGGAGCCCAAATTGGCCACGCCCCGGGCCCCTTAGCTCCCATAGACTCATAATGGAAAAAAAAGCTCCAAAAATCTTCTTCTTTGAAACCACGGGGTCCAGAGCTTAGATATTTAGCATGTAGCAATGGCCAGTGGTCACCTACATAATTCCTGCCAATCATGCCCCTGGGTTCCAAATGGGGGATGCCCCGGGGCCCCTTCGCTCCCATAGACTCATAATGGAACAAAAAGCTTCAAAATCTTCTTCTCGGAAACCACAAGGCCCAGAGCGTAGATATTTAGCATGTAGAAACGGCAAGTGGTCACCTACATAATTCCTGCCAATCATGCCCATGGTGTCCAAACGGGCCACGCCCCGGGGCCCCTTAGGTCCCAAAGACTCATAATGGAAAAAAAGCTTCAAAAAATCTTCTTCTCTAAAACCACAGGGCCCCGAGCTGATATATTTGGCATGTAGCAACGGCAAGTGGTAACCTACATAATTCCAGCCAATCATGCCCCTGGGGTTCAAATGGGCCGCACCCCGGGGCCTCTTAGGTCCCAAAGACTCATAATGGAAAAAAAGCTTCAAAAATCTTCTTCTCTGAAACCACAGGGCCCAGAGCTTAGATATTTAGCATGTAGTAGCCGCCAGTGGTCACCTACATAATTCCTGCCAATCATGCCCCTGGGTTCCAAATGGGCGACGCCCCGGGGCCCCTTCGCTCCCACAGACTCATAATGGAAAAAAGCTTCAAAAATCTTCTTCTCTGAAACCACAGGGCCCAGAGCTTAGATATTTAGCATGTAGTAGCCGCAAGTGGTCACCTACATAATTCCTGCCAATCATGCCCCTGGGGTCCAAACGGGCCACGCCCCAGGGCCCCTTAGCTCCCATAGACTTATAATGGGAAAAAGCTTCAAAAATCATCTTCTCTGAAACCACAGGGCCCAGATCTGAGGTATTTGCCATGTAGCAACGGCAAGTGATCACCTACATAAATCCTGCCAATCATGCCCCTAGGGTCCAAATGGGCCACGCCCCAGGGCCCCTTCGCTCCCATAGACTCATAATGGAACAAAAAGCTTCAAAAATCTTCTTCTCGGAAACCACAGGGCCCAGAGCTTAGATATGTAGCATGTAGCAATGGCAAGTGGTCACCTACATAATCCCTGCCAATCATGCCCCTAGGGCCCAAATTGGCCACATCCCGGGGCCCCTTAGCTCCAATAGACTCATAATGGAAAAAAAGCTTCAAAAATCTTCTTCTCTGAAACCACAGGGTCCAGAGCTTAGATATTTAGCATGTAGCAATGGCCAGTGGTCACCTACATAATTCCTGCCAATCATGCCCCTGGGGTCCAAATTGGCCACGCCCCGGGGCCCCTTCGCTCCCATAGACTCATAATGGAAAAAAGCTTCAAAAATCTTCTTCTCTGAAACCACAGGGCCCAGAGCTGAGATATTTGGCATGTAGCAACGGCAAGTGGTCACCTACATAATTCCTGCCAATCATGCTCCTGGAGCCCAAATTGGCCACGCCCCGGGCCCCTTAGCTCCCATAGACTCATAATGGAAAAAAAAGCTCCAAAAATCTTCTTCTTTGAAACCACGGGGTCCAGAGCTTAGATATTTAGCATGTAGCAATGGCCAGTGGTCACCTACATAATTCCTGCCAATCATGCCCCTGGGTTCCAAATGGGGGATGCCCCGGGGCCCCTTCGCTCCCATAGACTCATAATGGAACAAAAAGCTTCAAAATCTTCTTCTCGGAAACCACAAGGCCCAGAGCGTAGATATTTAGCATGTAGAAACGGCAAGTGGTCACCTTCATAATTCCTGCCAATCATGCCCATGGTGTCCAAACGGGCCACGCCCCGGGGCCCCTTAGGTCCCAAAGACTCATAATGGAAAAAAAACTTCAAAAAATCTTCTTCTCTAAAACCACAGGGCCCCGAGCTGATATATTTGGCATGTAGCAACGGCAAGTGGTAACCTACATAATTCCAGCCAATCATGCCCCTGGGGTTCAAATGGGCCACACCCCGGGGCCTCTTAGGTCCCAAAGACTCATAATGGAAAAAAAGCTTCAAAAATCTTCTTCTCTGAAACCACAGGGCCCAGAGCTTAGATATTTAGCATGTAGTAGCCGCCAGTTGGTCACCTACATAATTCCTGCCAATCATGCCCCTGGGCTCCAAATGGGCGACGCCCCGGGGCCCCTTCGCTCCCACAGACTCATAATGGAAAAAAAGCTTAAAAAATCTTCTTCTCTGAAACCACAGGGCCCAGAGCTTAGATATTTAGCATGTAGTAGCCACAAGTGGTCACCTACATAATTCCTGCCAATCATGCCCCTGGGGTCCAAACGGGCCACGCCCCAGGGCCCCTTAGCTCCCATAGACTTATAATGGGAAAAAGCTTCAAAAATCATCTTCTCTGAAACCACAGGGCCCAGATCTGAGGTATTTGCCATGTAGCAACGGCAAGTGATCACCTACATAAATCCTGCCAATCATGCCCCTAGGGTCCAAATGGGCCACGCCCCAGGGCCCCTTAGCTCCCATAGACTCATAATGGAAAAAAAAACTTCAAAAATCTTCTTCTCTGAAACCACAGGGCCCAGAGTTTAGATATTTAGCGTGTAGCAAGGGCAATTGGTCACTTACATAATTCCTGCCAATCATGCCCCTGGGTTCCAAAGGGGCCACGCGCCGGGGCCCCTTTGCTCCCATAGACTCATAATGGAAAAAAGCTTAAAAAAATCTTCTTCTCTGAAACTACAGCGCCCAGAGCTTAGATATTACGCACATAGCAACGGCAAGTGGTCACCTACATAATTCCTGCCAATCATGCCCCTGGGATCCAAAAGGGCCACGCCCCGGGGCCCCTTAGCTTCTATAGACTCATAATGGAAAAAAAGCTTAAAAAACCTTCTTCTCTGAAACCTCAGGGCCCAGAGCTTAGATATTTAGCATGTAGCAATGGCAAGTGGCCACCTACATAAATCATGCCAATCATGCCCGTGGGGTCCAAATGGGCCACGCCCCGGGGCCCCTTAGCTCCCATAGACTCATAATGGAAAAAAGCTTCAAAAATCTTCTTCTCTGAAACCACAGGGCCCAGAGCTTAGATATTTAGCATGTAGCAATGACAAGTGGTCACCTACATAATTCCTGCCAATCATGCACCTGTGTCCAAATGGGCCACACCCCTGGGCCCCTTAGCTCCCATAGACTTATAATGGAAAAAAAGCTTCAAAAATGTTCTTCTCAGAAACTGTGAAGCACAGAACTTAGATATTTAGTATCTAGCAACATAAAATAGCCAGCTACATAAATCCTGCTAACCCTGCCCCTGGGGTCAAAATTGGCCTTGCCCCAGCTCATCACCTCCAATAGACTTATAATGGAAAAAAACTTAAAAAATATTCTCCTATGAAACCATAAGGCCCAGAGCTTAGATTTTTAGTATGTAGCAACATCAAGTGGCCACCTACATAAATCCTGCCAGTTATGCCCCTGGGATCCAAATTGGCCCCACCCCAGGGCTCTTTAGCTTCCATAGACTTACAATTGGAGAAACTTCAAAAATCTTCTTCTCTGAAACCACAGGGCCCTTATACTGAAAAAAACAAAACAAAAAAAACTTCAAATGGGGAAAACAATCTTCAAAAATCTTCTTCTCTGAAACCATAAGTCCCAGAGCTTAGGTATTTAGCATGTAGCAATGTCGAGTGGTCGCCTACATGAATCCTGCCAATCATGCCCCTGGGGTCCAAATCCTGTGGCCCCTAAACTCCAACAAACTTATAATGGAAAAAGCTTCAAACATCTTCTTTGAAACCATGAAGTACAGACCTTAGATATTTAATATATAGCAACACAAAATGGTCGCCTACATAAATCCTGCCAACCATGCCCTTTGGGTCAAAATTGGTCAAGCCCCAGGGCTCATTAGCTCCTATAGACTTATACTGGAAAAAACTTAGAAATATCATTTTTCTCCAAAACCATAAGGCACAGATTTTGTTTGATTTGTGGTTTTACATCCCCGTCAACACTGTGTAGGTCATTTTGGAGATGTCTCTTCCAATTTTGTGGGACTTTTACCAGACATTGAGATGAAATTACATCTCAAGCCCTGTGGCCCAATGAAACCAGTAGGGTTTATAAGCATGGACACCGCTTTGCCTGAGCTTAGATATTTAGTATGTAGCAATGTCAAGTGGTCTCCTACTCTAATGATTTTCTGGTACACAGGTGAGCGATATAGGGCCATTGGGCCTTCTTGTTTTTAGCTCACCGTCACGTAGTGATGAGGTGAGCTTTTGGGATCACTTTTTGTCCGTCGTGCGTCCCTCCGTGCATCCGTCCGTGCATCCGTAAACAATTTCTTCAAACGACATCTCCTAAACCACTGATCGGATTTTGACCAAACTTCACAGGAATGATCCTTAGGTGGTCCCCTTTCAAAGTTGTTCAAATGGTTCGGGTCCTTTGCACATCTAGGTCACAGGAGCCCTAAAAATAGATTTTTTTCACTGAAAACTTAAAAAATCTTCTTCTCTGAAACCACAAGGCCCAGGTCTTTGATATTTGGTATGAAGCTTCATCTAGTGGACCCCTACCAAGATTGTTCAAATTATAGTGCTGGGGCACAAAATGCCCCCGCCCCGGGGCCCTTTGGTTTTACATAGGCTTATATATGGAAAATCTTTAAAAATCTTCTTCTCTGAAACCCCAAGGCCCAGGACTTTGATATTTGGTATGAAGCTTCATCTAATGGACCTCTACCAACATTGTTCAAATTATAGTGCTGGGGCCAAAAATTCCCCACGCCCCGGGGCCCTTTGGTTTTGATAATCTTTAAAAATCTAATTCTCTGAAACCGCAAAGCCCAGGACTTTGATATTTGGTATGAAGCTTCATCTAATGGACCTCTACCAAGAATGTTCAAATTATAGCCCTGGGGCCAAAACTGCCCCCTGCCCGGGGGCCCTTTGGTTTTACATAGACTTATATAGGGAAAATCTTTAAAAATCATCTTCTCAGAAACCACAAGGCCTAGTCCTTTGATATTTTGGTGTGAAGCTTCATCTAGTGGACCTCGATCAAGATGGTTCAAACTATAGCCCTGAGTCAAAAAATGTCCCCACTCTGGGGCCCTTTGGTTTTACATAGACCTAATAGGGAAAATCTTAAAAAATCTTCTTCTCTGAAACTGCATGGCCAAGGACTTTGATATTTGGTATGAAGCTTCATCTAATGGACCTCTACTAAGATTGTTCAAATTATAGCCCTTTGGCAAAAAATGCCCCCACTCCGGGGCCCTTTGGTTTTACATAGACTTATATAGGGAAAATCTTTAACAATCTTCTTCCCTGAAACCACATGGCCTAGGTCTTTGATATTTGGTGTGAAATTTCATCTAGTGGACCTCTATCAAGATTGTTCAAATTATAGCCCTGGGGCCAAAAATGTCGCCGTCCTGAGACCCTTTGGTTTTACATAGTCTTATAAAGGGAAATATTTAAAAATCTTCTTCTCTGAAACTGCAAGGCCCATGTCTTTTATATTTGGTATGAGGCTTCATCTAGTGGACCTCTACCAAGATTGTTCCAAATTATAGCCCTGGAGCCACAAATGTCCCCAGCCCGGGACCCTTTGGTTTTACATAGACTTATATAGCCCCGATGCAAATTTGGTTTTGCACAGGCTTATGTATGGAATATCTTTAAAAAAAATCTTCTTCTCTGAAACCACAAGGCCCAGTTCCTTGATATTTGGTGTGTAGCTTCATCTAGACAAACTTTGCCGAGATTGTTCATATTATAGCCTTTGTTGATGTTTGGTATGAAGCTTCACCTTTAAAACCACCCTCAGCATTATGCACATTAAAGCCCTAGGGCCAATAATGACCCTCCCTGGGGCCCACTTGTTACACTATGGATCAGGTGAGCGATCCAGGGCCATCATGGCCCTCTTGTTTGGCTAACAGAAAAACTTTTTTCAAATAACTGTGGCAACAAAAGGCAAAGCCTTCTGATGCCAAACTGCTCCCTTGGAACAACACCAGATCAAGTTTTTGTCAGAAATGAAGGAAAAGAGTTCATTCCGTCCTATATGTATAAGGCAGGCTGAAGGTGAAGAACTTTATCTCCTTGTAATACACTGTAGATCCAATATATTGCGATCCGTTATTTCGCGATATCCAATATATTGTGGATCGGCCGTGGACCCCAATTTTTCATGAGCAAAAAAAAACGAAAAAAAAAAAAAAAACGTCCCAATCGGTATAAAAGTCATGGCGGTAGACACCGCTATATTCGTGGTGGTAGTTTGCCGAGACGTGATATAAGTTGCGGTAGTTATTTGCTAAGATGCCGTTTATCAGCCCACACTAAACTAAATGACTTGTTCAGAGCTGACATTTTTACAGTTGGAAGAAAATAATATAACTGACTGTAATTTCAGTATTGATTTTTCGCACATATTCAGACGCGAAATTGATTTTTTGCACATATTCAGAAGCGAAATCACTTCAGTTCACACATTATGACCAAATAATCCAATTAGCGTCAGTTAGAACAGGTATTGACGAACATTTAATCTTAATCCCCAAACTAGTCATAATTAGTGTCATAACTGAGTAATCCACTCAATACTCAATCAGACAATGATGTCCATGCGCACTCATGCAGAGCATCCTAATCGTGATCTTTCATGCCTTCCACATGAAAATATAATGAAAGAAATCAAAACCCAATAAAATGATAGTTTTGTTAGTTTTGTTGTTGTATAGTTTTTCGGCCCGTGGTAGACGGTAAATAAAATTTTTCCAACCGCTACTTTTCTGGCAAGCCAAGGGAAACAACTTGAATTGCTTTAGTGCTTAGCGCTTATGGTAGTTGCGCCCCTTGGCTGTCACCGTTACAGACAACCAGGGGAACCCGCAAATCCAAAATGGCATCCTGTTTTGACATTTTAGCAATCGCATGTTTTCAAACAGAGATTTTCAGCTGTTCTCGAATGTAAGTTAATTGGTAGACATAGTCCCCTTTGTTTGTTCTGTCATTGAGTAATTCTGAACCTGCTTTAATGGTGAAAAACGGCCGATAGCATTACTGACAGCCATTAGTGTGGATTGATAAACGGTATCTCACCAAACTATCACCGCGACTTGTATTGGCATCTCGGCAAACTACCGCGACTTATATCACGATCTGGATATATCACGCTAACGGAACTTGGACCCCAAACACGGCGATATATTGGATCTACAGTGTATACATGGTTTAAGGCTTTACCTCACATATTTCTGACTGAACTTTATGTGAAATCTTTTTTCTTGGCATACCTGAAATTGATGAGATTCTTATAATTTTATCTAGCTCATTGCGTATGTTATTGAATATGAATGTTTTGCCTTTTATTAATTCCACAGGTCCAGATATTTTGTAGTTACTTTGATCATTTAATGCGGCAAATATACTTACATTTTTGCTGGAAAAACTGAGAGTAGCTTTTGCAGCAAATACAAAAGCTACTCATATTTTTTCAGCAAAAATACCACTGTATTAGATATTGAACTTACTGGAATCATTAACATTTTGAGCTAACAATGTTTTGAACAACTGGGTCTTGTGGAGCGTTGTGGTGCAGTGGTAAAGCATCAGATTTGAGATTGAGAGGTAGCTGGCTCGATCCCCACAAGTGCCATGCGTTGTTTCCTTAAGCAAGAGACTTTATCCACATTGCTTAGTACTGGTTCCTACCCAGGAAAGAGGGCCACATGGAAGATTAGTTCTACTACTAAATGTGTTACCCTCTATAAATAAGGTTGATTATTATTATTGTTCAACAGAAGCCCATTTTTGCTCCTCATTAAGGGGAATGGATATACCTTCAAGGGAGGCAACTCTAACAGATATTTTATCTCCTGTATCAATATGGGTCTACCCTTGTAGGAAAGAATTCACTCCTGAGGAGCAAATTCTTCCCTTTAAAGGTATTCCCCATTGTTTGGAGGGATGTTCAGCTCTGTGTTGTTCTTGCTTCCAAAAGATTAACTTTCCACAGAACTTCATCACAAAAACATGCCTATATAATTTTGACCCCCTTGAGCCCTACTTTTATATAGTAAAACTGGGGTTGACAGGGGTAAACCTTACTTTTCTTATTTCTGCTATAAAATATAGATTGTAGGTATCCGTTAGAACCGCCTCGGCCTAACGAGTACCCATAAACTATATTTTGAGCCGAAATAAGAAAAATACCACAATTTTTCACATTAAAATGCTCATTTTTTGGGCGGTAAAGTTTACAGTGCATTTGTATAGGAGTGGTTTCATAATGTATATTTCATACAGGAAGTGACAGAAGTTGTCCCTCTTTTAAAATTGGTCGAAACCATGTGAGGTGTATCCATTCCCTTAATACTTGTAGGGTCTGGATTGTGGAATAAATTACATTTTTTTCCTTCTTAATTTTCAGGCAGTTTATTATGGTTATTGGTTTAATCCAGATTGCACGACCCGCAGAAAAAGCGACCGACTGAAGTCGGTTGATTTTCTAAGAGTGCTCTAAAATCACCGTGTCATTCTGTCATTCGGTCATTCTGTCAGTCTGTCTGTCCGTCCGTAACCCGTTTGTGAAAATTGGTGATAGTGACTTAACCGCTTGGAATATTTAAACAATTTTTAGCATACTGATAGATAACAATAAGATCTAACCAATGGACTTGCGAAATATTACATTCCATTTAGTATAGCCTCGCCGAGGCGAAAAATGTGAAAATTTTCGAACTGCTTCTCCTCGGAAACCATTGGGCCGATTGAAGTCAAATTTCATATGGAGCCTCTATGGGATAGGGGAAACCAAAATTTGCTCATGGGGTCCAGGTCACATGACCAAAATGGCCGCCAAGCCATATATGGTTTGTCTGTCTGTCCGTCCGTTACCCGTTTGTGAAAATTTGTGATAGTGACTTAACCGCTTGGAATATTTAAACAATATTTGGCATACTGATAGATATCAATAAGATCTAACCAACGAACTTGCGAAATATTACATTCCATTTAGTATAGCCTCGCCGAGGCGAAAAATGTGAAAATTTTCGAACTGCTTCTCCTCGGAAACCGTTGGGCCGATTGAAGTCAAATTTCATATGGAGCCTCTATGGGATAGGGGAAACCAAAATTTGCTCATGGGGTCCAGGTCACATGACCAAAATTGCCGCCAAGCCATATATGGTTTGTCTGTCTGTCCGTCCGTAACCCGTTTGTGAAAATTGATGATAGTGACATAACCGCTTGGAATATTTAAACAATTTTTGGCATACTGATAGATATCAATGAGATCTAACCAATGAACTTGCGAAATATTATATGAACATTTAGTATAGCCTCGCCGAGGCGAAAAATGTGAAAATTTTCGAACTGCTTCTCCTCGGAAACCGTTGGGCCGATTTAAGTCAAATTTTATATGGAGCCTCTATGGGATGGGGGAAACCAAAATTTGCTCATGGTGTCCAGGTTACATGACCAAAATGGCCGCCAAGCCATATATGGTAAAAACCCTTCAAAAATAGTCTTCTCCCGAACCACTGGGCAGATTTCCATGAAACTTGATAAATAGCATCTGGGACGTAGGCCCATCATAAATTGCTAAAATGGTGACCCTGGGTTGACCTTGACCTTCTTTGTGCCTAGGTCTAACACATATGCTTTTGTATTGGAAAAGTGAGAATGCATTTTATCCTGCAAACGATTCAGAATACAGTACTAAAGTATAAGATATATTTTTGCTCCTTACGATAAGGCGCATTTATTGGGGGAACCGTTTTAGGTCCAGGTCACATGACCAAAAATGGCCGCCATACCCATATATGGTAACACTCATAAAGCTAAAAGCATCCGGCGGGTCGTGCACTTCAGCTGAAGCATCATTGTCTTATGTGCTTTATTTGAAGGGTATACACCCTAGCCTCCTTATAACACTATTGATGGGTCCAAAGCAGAAACTGTGTTTGTTAAACAACCATATTATATCCAAATAAAAATGTATAGATTATACAGAAAAATGACCAAAAGATTTATGGTCATTTTTCTATATAATCTGTACATTTTAGGGATCCATCTTGAAACTGTATTATATCCAGAACCGCATTATGAACCGTGTTATAATGAGATTGTGGTTTATTTTGTAGTAATTTTTAGAAATTTAGTGAATGTGACAACCCCTTGGACAGCTGATTATATGGTTGTTTGGTTGGTTGATTTGAGGTTTAACGTTCCTGTCAACACTGTAAAGGTCATTTTGGAGACGTTCCAATTTTGTGGGACTTTTACCCGACACTGAGATGAAATGACATCTCAAGCCCCGTCGCCCAATGAAACCAATAGGGTTTATTAGCATGGACGGTCTGCCTCGCACCGTGGTTCCTGGACAGGCTTAGATCGTCTAAGCGGTTTACCAGTACTAGTGTGCAGGCCGGATTCAGCTCTGCGTGGAAGCATCATGCAGCCCATATATTTCTTCAAGCCCCTATGGGCTGGGGCCGGCTGATTATATGGTCCAATCAAATTTGAGATACATGTACATGTATTTCATAAGTTCATGAAATATCATGAAGCGCAAATGACTTCAATGAAAATGCCATGCAGCACCATTGCTTGAGGTTTGAAAAACAAAGAATTTGATTGGACCATGTGACAAGCTGTTACAAGAAACTGGCACACTCCTAGTCCAAATTTCAGGGAAATTTTATGTATACCAGTCTAACAGCATAATTACATTTACATGTATACTTTTGTAAATACATGTAAATTTTAATTTATATGTATACTTTAAAATTTCTCTAGGACAAGCTTAAAATACTAACAGCTGGCCATTTATGTGGTGGTTACCATAGTAACAACAACAAGAAGCATAACTCATTGTCATCTGCTCAGAAGCTGATCCATTGTTTCCCTGGTGAGTGACACATAGTGACATAGTTACCCTACGAGGCCTTAAGGGGAATTGATGCACCTTCAGGGAAGGCAACTCTTTCAAAAAATATTTTGTCTCCCTAATGAATAGGGGTCTGCTGCTAAAGGAAAGAATTTGCTCCTCAGGAGCAAATTCTCTCCTTTAGCAGCAGACCCCTTTTTCACAAGGTCTCAGTTAACAGGAAAGTTGGCGCAAAGTCGCAAAAATTGCCTCCCTTGTTCAAAGTGCTTTGATGGAAATTTAAGATATAGATAGGGGATCACCGACTTAAATTCTGTGATATTGCAGCGCCATCTACATGTAAATGCTATATATCATACATTTTCACAAATTATATATTTCAGTCTGCTCACACCAGTGTATCAGCGGAATTTTTGTACAATAACTTACAATTTCTTTGTTTAACCATTATCTTTGATCATGCAAAATTTTACTTCTAGTATTCAGTTAAAGTGCTGTTTCTTTTCAATTTGATTTCCAGGCATTAAAAATGGGGAACAGGTGTGCTGTTTGTGGAGTAAAATAAAACCAAAACTGTCAGTAAAATACAAATATAAGGTTGCTCTCTTTCTTATTATTAACCCTTTTTTGTACCAAATGGAATCTTCCTCATATATGGCAGGAGTTCATTTTGACATTTAGGGGTGTCAGGTAGTGTTTTCTTCAAAATTTACTTGGAAAATGGCTCAACATTTAGGGAACAGTGTAGGCCCTGATCAGAGGCCACATTCTGCAGTGTCTGATCTGGGCCTGCACTGTTTGCCAATTACCTGTTTTGGGGTTTCCTGTACAAAATAGGTTAAAGGAGCTAGAATAATAAAGTATTTTGTCTTTCCTGCCATTTTCCAATCTGACATTGTGACAACCGTGTTTTTCTGTCATTGTAGCAATATTGTCTCATTTTAGCACCACTTACGATATGCCAACATAAACAAATATTACTGGTCCCTTATATGAGATAATTCTAAACGCAAAGGACAAAATATGTAAAGAGAGACTCAGATATAAACTGAATTGGTTAGCTTTGCATCCATGCCAACAATTGTCGTCTGCTTTGCCATCTGCTGAACACTGTAAAAATTCATTGTTGCAAACAGTGTGGACCCAGACTGCTCCTCTAGTCAGAGTCCCCAGATCTGTATTCAAAAATATATTTGAAATGTTTTCTAGAAGAGGGAGAAGACGACTGTAACAGCCAACACTTTCACATACAATTTTTCTTGGCATCTTAACCCATAAAATGCTATTCGGGACAATTGACATCAGCTTTGCCATCTGCCAGTTACCTTAACCCTTGTCCTGCTAAGCCTGGATATGTCTTACCTTTCAAACATTGTAGATCCAGGATGGCTGCTGAAGAAGCCATCTGTCCCGGATCTTCATTGTTTGTACAGTGTAGATCAAGGATGGCTTCTGAAGAAGCCATCTGTCCTGGATCTTCATTGTTTGTCATTCAGTTTATGAATTCATCGTAATGATTTGCATCAAGATATCTGATTGGTTGATAAGGAGTGGGGGGGTGTTGCATATATAATATTCAGCAGGTCAAGGGTTAAAAGTATTTTTTTTTTGCAAACAGTGTGGACCATACCTGCCAACTTTCACCCATTAGGAGTGAGTTTCACGATTTTTCCATGCATTTTGACCTCACGATCGTGTTGCCAAAATTAGGCAAAAATCACGATTTTTCCACCTCCTCACGCTTATTTTTTTTATCAGCCATATTGTTTGTGGATAGTCATTTGGAATATCTTGGATTTCTTCACTATCTATTTTGGAGATGGAAAAACCCTGAGTATATTTTTAGCTGTATAGACACATCCAAACACTACGTCAACACTCAAAAATACTATTTGCCGGGACTTACCGGTGGTGGGCAAAAAAGTCTTTGATCATTTATCGCCATTCTGTAAATTTGTATTTTATTTGGAATCGAAAAGACAAAATTGACCTTTAAACTTTTATAATAGACATGACTTAGCTAGTAATTATTGGTTTCTATAGGAGGTTTTAGGAATTCCGTTTATGACGTCATTTTTGCGCATGCGCAAAGTACTGGCCGTCAATTGAAACGGCCATCGCTATTCAAATGTATTGGCGGGACTTAAAATACTAACAATAGTCAGACATTTTGAGAGAAAATATACCCGTTTTCATTGAAATAATGTTTCGAGAAGGAAAGAATGATATTTCGCTTTTATTACCGAAATTCATTTATCCTAAATCCGTTTTTAATTGACGAAAATCTTTTCGTGAATGACCCATGTCAATGGCTTGCGATACCGTTATTCACGAAAGCTATCTATCTATCTATCTTATCATTTTATCTATCTATCTATCTATCTATCTATCTATCTATCTATCTATCTATCTGTCTGTCTGTCTGTCTGTCTGTCTGTCTGTCTATCTATCTATCTATCTATCTATCTATCTATCTATCTATCTATCTATCTATCTATCTATCTATCTATCTATCTATCTATCTATCTATCTAATCTGCCTATCTAATCTATCTTATCATTTTATCTATCTATCTATCTATCTATCTATCTATCTATCTATCTATCTACCTACCTACCTACCTACCTACCTACCTACCTACCTACCTATCTATCTATCTATCTATCTATCTATCTATCTATCTATCTATCTATCTATCTATCTATCTATCTATCTATCTATCTATCTATCTATCTATCTATCTATCTATCTATCTTTAGAAATCTGTCCAACGATCTGTCTACATGTGCCATTTAAATGTCCACACTGACAGTCGAAATAAACTAATGAGTGGACTGACGGAGGGACGTTGAGTCCATGTTGGTTCGACGTCATGCCGTCGACACCACTCCAACTCACTTCAATGTCACGTGATCGTTGAGATGAGAGAGCGGTTTGACTGAGCCCTGTATCCAAGATGCCCATAACCCTTTTTGTACCAAATGGAATCTTCCTCCTTATATACATTAGGAGTCATTTTCAAAATTTAGGGGTGTCAGGTTGTGTTTTCTTCAAAATTTATTTGGAAAATGGCCGAACTTTTTGCAAACAGAGTAGGCCCAGATCAGACGCCGCGTTCTGCGGCGTCTGATCTGGGCCTGCACTGTGTGTCACTTACCCCTTTTGGGGTTTCCGGTACCAAATGGGTTAATGTAGCAGACCTAATTAAGGGCTGGGCAGGTTGAACCAATCTACAGATCTACCAGATTTTACTATAAAAATGTGTTTCATTCTTATGCACTGAAAGGGTGTTCTACGTTTGTTTTGAATTTAATGTTCCAATCCCACTGAGTCTTGATGAATCCGAGCACTGGGCAAATGACATTTTATTAAGCAACGCCGTATTATCGCCAACGCAGCGTTCTGACGTTTCATCGACGTTGCAATGTCAAATTCAATGCATCGCTTTGAAGTTGGTTTGATGTAGACACGACGTTGTTCACACGCTACATGTCGGTTGACGTGGCGTCATTTAACGACAGACTGTAATTTACATTTGCCTGCGCTCGCTAATTGTTGGTGCGCTGAGAGAGAGAGAGAGAGAGAGAGAGAGAGAGAGAGAGAGAGAGAGAGAGAGAGAGAGAGCCGTTGAGTCGTATGTACAAAATATCATTTTCGTAATGCGAAATTTCACATCTGGCAGCATATCGTTGTTTCTCCCTTTATCTTACATTAGAATTCGCCAAAAGTTTAAAAGAATTCCACTGTTTTACGCTATAATTAACACTTTATCTGTCCCACTGCCTTTGAAGCAATACGACAGATGACGGCCAGGGCTTTTCCCGTTCTATTTTTAGAACCGGAAGTACGTCACGAAAAAACCTCCTATAAGATCTGAGGATGTTTTTGGTGATAATTACCTGTAAAACTTATGCAGGTAACGTGGCTAAACGGTCTTAAAATTATTTGTAACAAAAATGTGCAAAACGCGTGACTAATCGTGGAAGATGCAAAATAACTCTAAAATATATTTATCTACTCATTTAAAGTGAAATTCAATCAATTTTCGGTGACAATCAACTAAAATATGTACGTAATATTAAACCTATTTACAATGTGTTTATAAGGAATCAGCGGCTTTTTTGCCAACCACGAAAGATTGTTATCAAAAGGAAAAGTAATTTTGCGCATGCGCAATGACATGTAAACAAGGTCACATGTCAAAACATTGGATCCGTCAATTGACTATTTTTATCCCAATGATAGATTACCCACAAACAAATGCAAGTTGCCAACAGTTTTCTAACTGTATGAGCATGAACAGGGATGCCCTTTGATGATCTTTTCATGTAAGTGTGTTTGAACAACTATTTAATCTCTCCCAGATGTAATGAAAGTAAATATTTACCTATGAATGAGCAATGTCACATATTTTCGTGACTACGAGTAGTTTTTATCTCTCAAACTAAGAATTGAATTGTTATTTGGTAATGAGTGTTCTAACACTTCAGAAACAATTATTTTGCAAAATAAAGGCTGTTATTGTCAGACATTAAGCACTCCTTGCAATTGCATAAAAACTGTTTTTGAGTAAAAGAACCTAGTTTCAGACAGATCGTATATTCAGACAATCTTTAGTTATTGCAAATACTGTGAATTATTGAAGCTTAAGTACTATACCAGTGATTTATTGGATAATACATAAAATGTAAACATGCAATTTTTCTGATTGTACCAGTGGACTGGAGTGTGTCTACTAGTTTGAAAAAAAAATCTCCCCCATAGAAATTTTTGGGGAAAATATTTACCGCGCTTTATTCCATCGAAAAATGCCGTGACACGCAGAATCTCCCCTATGGAAAATTTGAAAAGTTGGCAGGTATGGTGTGGACCCAGATCAGACTGCTCCAGTAGTCTGATCTGGGCCCACACTGTTTGCCTGTATGCTTGTTTGTTCGTTTGTATTGGAGTTTAATGGACCAGTCAACATTATTTAGGTCATTTTTGAGCTGGTCAGTTTACCTATCCCCACTTTCCCTGGGCAGGCTTATACCTAAGCGGGTGACCAGAACAGTGCACATTCTTACGCCAGAAAATGACAACTGGAGACAACAAGGGAGAGAATGACCATAAAAAAGATTTCATGATCAATCTCCACAAAAGAATGTTGCTAACCCCAGCAGGTAATGAACCTGCATCCTCCTGATCACCAGTCAGACGCGCATCCGACTGAGCTACCGAGGCCAGCTGCCTGTATGCAAAAATATTTTTAAAAAGTTTTAAAAGAAATTCAACAGATATAAGCAGACGACATTTTCAGATGTAGTTTTTCTCAGCTTCTTGAGGGTTAAAGGTTGAATAGTACAATACCTCTAGTTTCTATATCTAAACTTTCAAGACTCTTGCTGGTCTGTGTAGCTGAACAAGTCGGTTTGTTGCTTACCTCATCACAACCCCCACCCCCCCCCCACACACACACACACACAAGACAGCTTTTCTCCTGACAGAATTTATAAAAGAAGCCATCTGGGGTCATTTGTTCAAAACATTGTTAGCTTAACAAGCTTGTTAGTAGTCATATTGTTAACTGTTCTAGCAAGTTTAATTTTTGAAATTTTGTTGTTGTTTTTTTGCTGAAAAAAATGTGAGCAGCTTTTGCGGATTCAAAGCATCGTTAGCTTTGTTTGTTTGATTTAAGGTTTAACATCCCCGTCAACACTGTAAAGGTCATTTTAGAGACGTTGCTTCCAATTTTGTGTGACTTTTACCCGACATTGAGATGAAATGACATCTCTCTCAAGCCCTACCGCCCAATGAAACCAATAGGGTTTATAAGCATGGACAGGTCTACTCGCACCGCTTTGCCTGAGCAGGCTTAGATCCTCTAAGTGGTTTACCAGTACTCGTGTGCGGGTTGGTTTCAGCTCTGCTTGGAAGCATCATGCAGCCCATCTATTTCTTCAAGCCCTGATGGGTGGGGCCGGCATTGTTAGCTTAATGAGCTCGCTAGTGGTCATATTGTTAACTGTCCTAGCAAGTTTAATATTTAAAATCTGGTATTTTTGTTGAAAAAAATTTGAGCAGCTTTTGCATTTGCAAAAGCTGCTCACATTTTTTCAGCAAAACTATTAGCAGATTTGCCATAATAAGCGATCAAATTTTAAACAGTACGTCAAGCATGACATTGTTGGTTTTGAACAACTGGCCCCTGATCCGTATTTACAAAGATAGAGCATATCCAGGTTCAGCAGGACAAGAGTTAAAAGAGAAATGACTCCCCTACTTACTCGTAATCTATAATGTCTGTTTCTTTCACTATCTTTTCAGATGTTGTTGAACACTGGGCATTACTAGCAGGAGCAGTCCATTCTGAGGCAGTCCTTACGATATCGGCAGAACGAAGACGAGCTTTGTTGGAGAATGAGTTACGTTTGCTGCAGTATATACTGTCACAAGGTCAGTGTTTTTAGCTCACCTGAGCCTTTAGGCTCATAGGTGAGCTTATAGTATAGCCATGGTCCGTCGTCCGTCCGTCGTCCGTCCGTCCACCATTTTCAAAGATCTTCTTCTCCTATACTGCAGGGCCAATCAAAGCCAAATTTCATATGGAGCCTCAGTGGGATGGGGGAACGAAAGTTTGTTCGCGGGGTCTGGATCACATGACCAAGATGGCCGCCATGCCCATGGTAAAAAGCCTTAAAAAATCTTCTTCTCTGGAACCATAAGGCCAGTGGCCTTGAAACTTGGCATGTAGCATATGGTACTCGGGCCCATCATGGTTTGTACAAATGGTGACCCCGGGTTGACCTTGACCTATTTTACAGCAATGTCAAATTTGCCGAAGTAGGCTTTTGCATGGGGCAAAGTGAAAATAATGGATTTATAGGAATACCATTGAAGACAGTGTCACCAAAATTTGTAGATCAGGTAAAGTAACTGAATACATGAAGATCTATGGGTCAGAAAGGTCAAGGTCATTCATTGGCCTTAGACCAAGGTCATTCAGGATCCATATTTCAAACATTTTTTTCTCCAAAACTGCTGAGCCAATTTAAGTGAAATTTAATATGGAGCCTTTGTGAGTTGAACAAATGAAAAAATGCCAATACGGTCTAGATCACATGACCAAGATGGCCGTCACACCTATATATATGGTAAAAAGCCTTAAAAATTCTTCTTCTCCAGAACCGTAAGGCCAATGGCCTTGAAACTTGGCATGTAGCATATGGTACTCAGGCCCATCATAGTTTTTACAAATGGTGACCCCGAGTTGACCTTGACCTATTTTACAGCAATGTCAAATTTGCCGACTTAGGCTTTTGCATGGGAAAAAGTGAAAATAATGGATTTTTAGGAAACCATTGAAGACAGTGTCACCAAAATTAGTAGATAAGGTAAAGTAGCTGAATACATGAAGATCTATGTGTAAGAAAGATCAAGGTCATTAATTGACCTTAGACCAAGGTCACGCAGGTTCCATATTTCAAACATTTTTTCTCAGAAACTACTGAGCCAATTGAAGTGAAATTCAATATGGAGCCTTTGGGAGTTGAACAAATGAAAAGCTGCCAACATGGTCTAGATCACATGACCAAGATGGCCACCACGCCCATATATGGTAAAGAAACTTCGAAATTCTTCTTCTCAAGAACCGTAAGGCCAATGGCCTTGAAACTTGGGATGTAGCATATGGTACTCGGGCCTATCATAATTTGTTCAAATGGTGACCCTGGGTTAATCTTGACCTATTTTACAGTAATGTCAAATTTGCTGACTTAGGCTTTTGCATAGGAAAAAGTGAAAATAATGGATATTTAGGGAAACCATTGAAGATAGTGTCACAAAAATTTGTAGATTAGGTAAAGTAACTGAATACATGAAGATCTATGGGTAAGAAAGGTCAAGGTCATTCATTGACCTTAGACCAAGGTCACTCCGATTTCATATTTCAAAAAAAAAACATTTTTTCTCAGAAACTACTGAGCCAATTTAAGTGAAATTCAATATGGAGCTTTTGTGAGTTGAACAAATGAAAAGTTGCCAGTACGTTCTAGATCACATGACCAAGATGGCCGCCACGCCCATATATGGTAAAAAGCCTTCAAAAATTTTCTTCTCCAGAACCGTAAGGCCAATGGCTTTGAAACTTGGCATATATCATATAGTACTCGGGCTCGTCATAGTTTTTACAAATGCTGACCCTGGGTTGACCTTGACCTATTTTATGGCAGTGTCAAATTTGTCAACTTAGGCTTTTGCATGGGAAAAAGTGAAAATAATGTATTTTTAGGAAACCATTGAAGACAATGTCACCAAATTGGTAGATCAGGTAAAGTAAATGAATACATGAAGATTCATGGGTAAGAAAAGTCATCATTCAGTGACCTGGGACCAAGATTAACCAGGTTCCATATTTCAAACAGTTTTTTCTCAGAAACCGCTGGCCCAATTCAAGTGAAATTTGATATGGATCCTTTATATGATGAACAAATGAAAATTTGCTCATATGGTCCAGGTCACATGACCAAGATGGTGGCTATGCCCATATATTGTAAAAACACTTCGAAATTCTTCTTCTTCAGAACCGTAAGGCAAATGACCTTGAAACTTGGCAGGAAGCATCTGGTACACGGGCCTATCATAATTTGTTCAAATGGTGACCCTGGGTTGACCTTTACCTATTTTAGGCTATATACATATATAAAAACATTAAAATGTACACCAGGACAAGGTGTCAGGTGAGCGTTTACAGGACCACTGGTCCTCTGGTTTTCACCTTATTTGCATTATCTGCTGGCTCCTAGTCTGAAGATTATCAGTGTTGGGAAAACAGGTAACCAGACCCCCTGACCTTTTAAGGTCAGGGGGGGTCTGGTTACCTGTTTTTCCAATATTGATAAAGTGTAAGCTGGGTACAAGCAATTGATGCAAAAATGGTTAATGTTCACTTGAATCCCTTCATGGCTTTGTTGAGCCATTTCCAAGACTTTAATTCGTTTGTTTTGGAGTTTTAACAGCCCAGTTAGCACTATTTAGGTCATATTGAGTTGGTCAGTTTACCTATCCACACTTTTCCTGGACATTCTTGTGCATAATTATACATAAGCGGTAAATCAGTCAAGTGCACATTCTGTTGGCCTTATTAGCTCAGTTGGATGCCCTTCTGACGGGGGAGCAGAAGGTTGCAGGTTTGATATCTGCTATCTCAGCAACATTCTTTTGTGGAGATTTGATCATGCAATCCATTCTATGGTAATTCTCTCCCTGCCACTGATTCAAGAAGGGCAGTTGTCAGATTCTGATGAAAGAATGTGACCAAAACTTAACTAAGTATTTTTGATTGTGCACTTGAATTATGCTTACATGTTCATCCTACAGTGTGGTCTATATTGACAAATCATCACGTGAACAGGTCCATGAAATGAACACCCCCTAAAGCCTACTTTATATAAGAAAACTGTAGTTTACAGGGTCTACATTATGTTGATTATTTCTGCTCCTAGACACAGGTTGTGGGTACTCGTAAGAACCACATCAATGAGGCGGTTCTAACGAGCACCCACAACCTATGTTTGAAGTACAAATAAGAAAAATATATTTTTGTAGGAAAAGTAGCCACTGTGGTGATATGAAAGAATGCACTATGTTGCATGGGTGTGTTATCGTATGGTAATGAACAACAGCCCTTACCTACACAGATACACTGGCTGATCTTGGTCGTCATTATGTATTTCTTCCATCTTTGTTCATTTTAGCTTATGCCATTTCTCCATCTCTGAAGCTATGGTGTTGTAAACAGTCTGTAGTTTGTGCAGTGCTTGCTGGGAACCAGAATGATGCATTTGATGGCCTTGAAAAGGTAAGAAATGTTGCATTCTGATAGATTGGCTTAGCCAAATCCTAGGCTTGCTTTATGGTTTGTCCTTTCACTGTTCCATCCAGACTATCCAAGGGATCACCTTTATTTGTTCTAATGTGTACAAACAACATAGCTTTTAAAGATAAAATCAGAAAAACCTCACTAAATTATCCTAAATCCATAGATATCTGAAGCTATAGAGACAATTCTCTATCGATTCATGAGCGAGTTTGAATTTGCCATGGTAAACAAGTCACCCATGTTTGAGCTATTGATGTTTCACTGTATTGTCACACTACAGTTATTTCCCCTGGCATTGTGTTCATTCCCTAATGCAGGCGTCACACTGTCCCGAAATTGACACAAGATGGAAACACGATAAAGGAAATGTTCTAATTCGGCTCTGATCGTGAAAACATCGGGCCATTCGTGAGGACATCTTAAGCCATCGTATGATCGCCGGTGGATTTTCTGAGGCTCCGGCAGCAACTTCGTGAGCGGCGGCAAAATCTTTGGCATGCCAAAAAATTGCCCGAAGACCTTGCGAAGGTTCATTTTCGTGTTGAATTCCTTTGTCCATCTTGCCCTTCGTAAGGCCATCGTGAGGGCATCGTCATCTTCGTCTTTTCTTCGTGTGATCATCGGTGCTCTCGGGCATTTTACGTCTCACGAAGACAATACGAGGGAAACAAGAAGTCGTCCGATTGTCTTAGGAAGGCAATACGACTACGTGAAACCCTCGCATTGACGTCGTGTAACCATCGTATTATAGTACGATGTCATTGAGATTGGACCACGGTGTCGACGAAGACAGCTGAATTTGAGTAGCTCAAGCGATATCCATGTGTCATGGTAACGTAGACATATAAAAGGCCAACTTCAGAGCATCTTCCTCAGTCAGTCCTGATGAGCAACTCTGCAGAGCATAGGCTTGTGTAACTCCCAAAGCTTCAGTCATAATTATTCACAATTCCGTCCCTGCAGAATGGCATACGTTGATGATGAGACAACCAGGAAAAAGAAGGGCAGCAGCATTGCTTCTTTTGATGCACCGTAGAGAACAAGATGAGCAGATCGTACTGTCCTATAAACCAAGTCTCTCTGAAAAAAGTGGTCTTCTCTTTGGGTGGCATTTTAAATTGGATTTAAGTTGAATCAAATTTAAGAGAGTTGAAATGTACTGTGTACTCTCCGAACATCAAATGAATTTAAAACGGTCGGCCAAAGGTTTTATAACATCGGGAGGTCACGTGTTGCCTTCGGGACCTAGTTCGAACGCATCGTACTCTCAATACGACGTCGTGGAGCCGTCGTGTGGCCTTCGTTTGGCCTGCGGGTAAACTTCGTGATAAAAATCCACATCTTCGTGTTGCCTTCGTGTGTGGTTCGGATGCCATCGTGTGACCTTCTGCATGTATCGTTCTTGCTTCGGCTAGAGATTGGCTGTTGACCATGTTCGGAGCGATCTTCGCGCAAAATTCAAAATTCCATATTCGTGTGGCCACCTGGTGCCATTTTCGGGACAGTGTGACGCCTGCATAAACACTTAGCTTGCCAATCACAATTGCTGTCTGCTTTGTTTTCTGCTGGTTACTTGAAAAGTCATAGTTGCAAAAGCTGTGGACCCAGATCAGACGGCTCCTCTAGGAGCCGTCTGATCAGGGTCCACATTGTTTGTCTTCATGCCAAAATATGTTTGAAAAGTTTGCAAGAAGATGCAGCAGACTACATAAACATACAACATTTCAAATGCATTTTTCTTGGGGTTTTAAGTGGAATGGGTACACCTTCAGGGGAGGCAACTGCTGCGGAAGTATTTTTGTCTCCCATATCAATAGGTGTCAACTCTTAAAGGAAAGAATTTGCTCCTGAGGAGCAAATTCTTTCCTTTAAGAGTAGACCCCTTCTTCAGTGGGACAGGGCTTCTAGCGAACAGGAAGTCCTGAAAGTTGTCTCCCTTTGAAAAATGGCCGAAAAACCTGCCAGGTGTTCCCATTCCCCTAAAGAATTAATTCTACCTGTAATCTTACTTCAGCTTCTGACAGAGTTTAGTGATGATAAAGAGATTCCCGTATTCTTTGAGGTGTTCAAGAATGTCCTGCTGTCTGATAGAAATGGTCTCAAGAAGATTGTTCAGGAGCAGTCCAGTCCCTATTACTGGCAGGTAAGTTGGTTGGTTGATTTGAGGTTTAACATCCCCGTCAACACTGTAAAGGTCATTTTGGAGACGTCGCTTCCAATTTTGTGGGACTTTTACCCGACACTGAGATGAAATGAAATCTCAAGCCCTGTCGCCCAATGAAACCAATAGGGTTTATTAGCATGGACGGTCCGACTCGCACCGCTGTTCCTGGACAGGCTTAGATCCTCTAAGCAGTTTACCAGTGCTAGTGTGCGGGCCGGATTCACTGGCAGGTAAGAATGTTCTCACTGGGAACCAGTTGCATGGCCCAGTTTTTTGTTCAAAGTATCTTTGTCTTATTATACTTGTTAAATGATGGAAATGTTAAATGTTCAAGCAGGTAGAGAGGACAAAGATAAAAAGATAAAGATAAAGAAGCTTTATTTAAGTCGCATATCCGAAACAAATAACATAAGCTCTGTAGAGCTTTTATTGCGACAAACAAAGTATCCTTTAACAAATACTTACCTGCCTTCATTTATCTTCCTAGGCCTACCCTTGACAATGCGAGCATCAGCCAAGGGAGCTCCTAGTACCATTTTTCACGCCTTTGGTATGGCGCAGCCGGGGATCGAGCCTTTAGCTAAGAAGTCATTCCATTTAAATTGCCATTATAACGAGTTTTGCTGTTATTACAAATGTCAGTATAAAGAGGGTTGACTGTATGATATTTGATACTGTACATTGAAATTTTAGAAATAGAAACTAAAGCCCACCTCAGTAGCTCAGTCGTTCGATACCTGCCGGAGTCGGCAACATTCTTTCATGAAGATTAATCATGAAATCTTTTCTAAGGTCATTCTCACCCTTCCGCTGATTCAAGAAGGGCAGTTGTCAGTTTCTTGCGAAAGAATGTGCACTGTACTGGTTGGCCGCTTAAGTATAAGCCTGCCCAGGAAAAGTGTGGATACGCAAATGGACTGGCTCAAAAATGACCTAAATAGTGTTGACTGGGCCGTTAAACTCCAATACAACCAAACAAGCAAACAAACAAATAGAAACTAGAGGAATTGCACTATACAAGCAGTAAACACTAGGGTGCTGATCAGACTGCTTGGATGTGCAGGCTGATCTGCACCTATGTTGTTTGCAAATCCCAGAGTATAAGAATCTTATATGGGTGTGAGGTGGGGATTGAAAAATTTGTCCCGAGGGACACTGTCCGGCATCACGAGGCTTGCCTCGTGATGCCGGACAGTGGTCCCGAGGGTCGGATTTTTCTATCCACCCCTCACACCCATATTGGATTCTTTTTCTTGCATACCTTCCTTTTCTATTGCGAATTTTGAATGCTGCTGTCACTTCGGTTACCGACGTCCGCCATTTTGTGATGACACAACAGGAAAGTTTAGTGACGTCACACATGACGACGCCATGCATGAGGTTTTTATCAACCAGTGCATTTATCAAACATGCGATTATATTCGATTTGGGGTCAGAACACCAGGGTCAGAACATAAATTTCTATCCCAGGGTAAAATCACAGATTTCCTTGTCTGGTGTGCAAGAAAACAAGTTATCTTATGATGTGGCTCATGTATCGAGTCTCATCAGGATCAACACTGTTTGCCATCTTGTAAATGATAATTGATACAGCTGCCTGTTTTTGTTAATATTCAAAGACGTAATAGTCCATTTTAGAAACTCAGGTGGTGAAAAGGTTAAACTCGAAAAACAACAAAACATTGCTTGGCAAAAGAATATGAATGTAGTAGTTAACGCATTGTATGCAGGGAAACCCCGAAAGTGGTACCTTGGCAAACAGTACAGGCCCAGATCAGACGCCGCAGAACACAGCATCTGATCAGGGCCTGCACTATTTGCTAACAGAATTTTCCGTCAAAAATAGAATAAAATGGAAAAAAAATAGGCCTGACACCCCATATATGACAAACTGACTTGTCCAACATATAGCAATGGAAGAGTCAACCGCTTATGTTAACCGCCTGTCCAGGAAAAGTATGTATAGGTAATCTGAATAGCTCGACAAGACCCCATGTAATGTTGGTTTAACCCTTGGCCTGCTGAATATTTAAATATGTCACACCCACTACTGATTATCAGCCAGTCAGATTACTTGATGCAAATTATTGCGACACATTCATAAACTGGATGGCAAACAATGAAGATCCTGATCAGATGGCTTCTTCAGAAGCCATCTGATCTGGATCTACATTGTTTCAAAGAAAAGGCAATTCCGGGCTCAGCAGAACAAGGGTTAAACTTATTTGTTCAGAAATAACTAATTTAACATACATACATATGCAAATACATGATATGGGAGTACACCACAACCTCGTTATAACACAGTTTGTTATATAACTTGCTTTCAATATAACATGGTTTCAAGATGGATCACAAAAAGGTATAGATTATATAGAAAAATGACCATCCCAAAAATGTATAGATTATATAGGAAAATATAATCTATACATTTTTGTTTGGATATAACACAGTTGTTCAATTAACACAGTTTCTGCTTTGGACCCCATCTTCACGAAAAACACACCTATATAATTTTGACCCCCTCGAACACCACTTTTATATAGTAAAACTGGGGTTTACAGGGGTAAATCTTATTTTTCTTATTTCTGCTCTGAAATATAGATTGTAGGTACTCGTTAGAACCGCCTCATCGAGGCGGTTCTATTGAGTATCCACAATCTATATTTTGAGCAGAAATAAGAAAAAATCACAATTTTTCATCATAAAATTTTCGATTTTTCGGCGGTAAAATAGTCAATGTATTTTTATAGGTGTGTTTTCGTAATCAAACAGTGTTATAAAGAAGTTGTGGTGTATTTGGATGGATGCAAAATGCTTATAGAGTCCATTTCTTTAAGTGTGATGTTGACTGGGCTGTTAATCATAAATCCCACATGCCACTATCTAGGGGAATTTACTGAGGTGTATGTTACACAGATATGTTAGTGTCGTGTTGAAATTTTTCAGATACTGATTGACATGTACATAAAGACAGGAGTGGTACTGGATGTGGAAAGTATAGTACAGCAGTATTTACAAACTGCTCAGGGCTACAGGTGAGCTGTGCTTTGAAACTAGGGATTTTAATCCCCTTTGTACTGAATGGAATCTTCCCCTACAGCAGGAGTCCATTTCAAACTTTAGGGGTGTCAGTTTCAGAAATTTGTTAACCCTTATCCCACTGCATAATTAAGTTGGCCACACCCATTTCTGACTTTGAACCAATCAGATTACTTGATGTAATTTATTGCTGCAAATTCACAAACTGAATGCTAAACAGTGTAGATCTGGGATCTACACTCTTGCAAAGGTTGGGTATTGTCGTGAACAGCAGGATAAGGGTTACCAAAACAGTTGAACTTCATGCAATCAGTGAAGGCCCTGATCAGATGCCTCAGAGCATCTTGTCTAGGCCTGCACTATTTGTCAATGACTGGTTTGGGGGTTTCCTATATAAAATTGGTTAATCACCTTGAGTGAATGCAAAATATTTCAGTATTTGTACGGTGCTTCTGACCAACCTTTGAAATAAATTTTTAACCCTCATTCTGCTGAATAAATTTATTTAGCCACACCCATTTCTGACTATCAACCAATCAGTTCTGTAGCCTAACCCCATGTATTGTTGGTGTTCTTTGTCACTAGATATTATAATACCCATCTTTGGAACTTACTGGGGAATGGATACACCCTCAGGGGAGGCAACCCTTGCAAAAGTATTTTTGTCTCCCATGTCAATAGGGGTCAACTTTTAAAGGAAAGAATTTGCTCCTGGGGAGCAAATTCTTTCCTTTAAGAGTAGACCCCTTTTTAGCTGTGACGAGGTGAGCTTTTGGGATCACTTTTCGTCCGTCGTGCATCCGTGTGTCCGTGCGTCCGTAAACAATTTCTTTAAACGACATCTCCTCCTAAACATTGATCGGATTTTGACCAAACTTCACAGGAATGATCCTTAGGTGGTCCCCTTTCAAAGTTGTTCAAATGGTTCTGGTCCATTGCACATCTAGGTCATGGGAGCCAAAAATAGATTTTTTTCACCAAAAACTTAAAAAATCTTCTCTGAAACCACAAGGCCCAGGTCTTTGATATTTGGTATGAAGCTTCATCTAGTGGACCCCTACCAAGATTATTCAAATTATAGTGCTGGGGCCAAAAATGCCCTCGCTCCGGGGCCCTTTGGTTTTACATAGGCTTATATAGGGAAAATCTTTAAAAATCTTCTTCTCTGAAACCGCAAGGCCTAGGTCTTTGATATTTGGTATGAAGCTTCATCTAGTGGACCCCTACCAAGATTGTTCAAATTATAATGCTGGGGTCAAATATGCCACCGCACCAGGGCCCTTTGGTTTTACATGGGCTTATATATGGAAAATATTTAAAAATTTTCTTCTCTGAAACCATAAGGCCCATGTCTTTGATATTTGGTATGAAGCTTCACCCCACAAGGCCCAGGTCCCCCCCTCCTGGGGCTTTTGGTTTTACATGGGCTTATGTATGGGAAATCTTGAAAAATCTTCTTCTCTGAAACCACAAGGCCCAGGTCTTTGATATTTTGTATGAGGCTTCATCTTGTGGATCCCTACCAAGATTGTTCAAATTATAGTGCTGGAGCCAAAAATGCCCCCGCCCCGGGGCCTTTTGGTTTTACATGGGCTTATATAGGGAAAAATCTTTAAAAATCTTCTTCTCTGAAAATGCTAGGCCCAGG